>CM052716.1:24122470-24150012 GCA_028551405.1 Uromys caudimaculatus | reverse complement strand
GTGTGCGTGTCTATGGATATGCGTGCACATGCGTGTGTGTGTGCGTGCATGAGTGTGCGAGTCTATGGATATGCGTGCACATGCGTGTGTGTGTGCGTGCATGAGTGTGCGTGTCTATGGATATGCGTGCACATGCGTGTGTGTGTGCGTGCATGAGTGTGCGTGTCTATGGATATGCGTGCACATGCGTGTGTGTGTGTGCGTGCATGAGTGTGCGTGTCTATGGATATGCGTGCACATGTGTGTGCACATGTGTAGAGGATAGAGCGTAGCCTTCAATTATTTTTTCTTGTGTATTATGACAGAGTCTCTCCCTGAACCTGGAGCTCACTAACAGGTTAGACTGGTTCCATCAACCTGAGAGATCTGCCTTTCTCTCCCTCCCCAAGGCTGGCATTACAAACACTCCTCACCTCACATATTCTTATGCGGATGCTAGAGATTCGAACTGAGATCTTCATGTTTGGGGGCAAGCATTTTATTGACTAAGTCATCTCCCCACGAGCACTATTCTGAAGAGAGTGAGGTAAAGTATGCGTGCCTCTACCACCCCTATCAAACTGCACCACATGTGCAATAGCCCTAATACTCCTATTGACAATAAAGCCCGAAATGTCACGCTTCTGATGCTTCTAAGAGAAGTTAGGCATCACCATGCTAGAACTTTCTCTAGCGTCTGTTGTAATTAATTCACCTTAAACTGCACTCTCTTCATACGATCCCCAGAGCTGTTTCATTAGACTCTCGAAGTTCTTCCTTTCCTTCATTTTTAAAAGCTATACTATGTCTTCTTGAATGGGAGTTTTGAAGGTCTCTGTCCCTGGGATTAAGCACTCATGGAGACTTTCTTCTCATTCTTTCTTCTTTTCATGGATAACCTCGCCTGCTCTCTGATGTCAGCAATCACCTATGCATGGCTGACTCACAGAGCCTGTCCAAAGCTTTCCCCTGAGCCACGCACCATACACGCATCCTATCCCCGATAAGTTCCTTCTCATTGTTGACCCACACACCTGAAACTTAACACATCCCAAATCGAACTCAACGCTCAGTTCCCCACCCCACTTTCCAAGGCTATCCTTCATCTCTTTCATCCACCCAATGGTCTAGTCCAGGAATCTCTAGGTCATCGTTTCCTCTTGCTTTTCCCACTTGTAACCACACCTAATCACATGCTAAAATTCTGTTATTGGTTTTTTAACTACTAACTGCTGTCTGAGTTCATCCTTTTCTTCTATTCCCAGGTGATTGTTATAGCCTCATCTTTCATTCCTGCTCTATTTAAATAATCTGCTATTTGGCCATGTCTTTAACATCCTCCTCATTAATCCTCTACACAGTGCCTGATAGAGTAAATTTCCTACATTTTTCATCTTTGCATGTTTACTTCATGTCTGAAAATTCTTGGTTGCATCTTTACTGCCTTTGGTACAGCTTTAGCTACTGAACAAAGCTTACTTCTTATTTATCCAGTCTTATGAGCCCTGGTTCTTCAACCCATGCTGTATGCAAACGTCTTTTTAAAAACTGCTCACAGCAGCCCCATTTCTATCTCTGTATTGTTGCTCATGTCATTTTATGACCTGCCTTCATTTTGTCCCCCAGAGAATACCTATTGTTTTTACTAATTCAGATCAAGTACTTTTGCTGGTATGGTTCTGCAGAGCCTTATAAGTCACTGAATGATTTTAAAATTCATTTATAGACTTTTCTCTATCAGACTATAAGTTTTTCCTTGGAAATATCTGTGCTTTGCTATTCTGTGTCTCCATAACATCTTTTACTGATCCAACCAGTGAATGGACACTCAGAAAGTATTCATTAAGTAGTACCCAGTGTGTGGTTCTTGTTCCTCTTGTTTTACTATTAAATTGGTTTTGCTAAAAAAAAAAAAAAAAATGCTGTAATAAATAATTATCCTAAATTTTATAAATGATTCTGCTTATTTAAAAAGTATGACAAAAATCCTGACTCCTATTCTTCATTCATGCAGGGTCCATTAGACCTTAGACTCCACATACGTCTTCATTTTTGCAGTTACCTGCTTCATATTCGTCAAACATTTTCTGTGCATTCCCACGCCCCTGTTAACACGTGGATCATTATATTCAAAACAAACAGCCTCTCCTCTTCTGAGCTTCCTCAGTCTCATTCATCCTTCATGATTCAGTTTAACTATATATTCCTCCATAAAGTTATTTCTGATATGCCGTTCAGTATAGTTCTGTCTTCCACTGATCATAACATTTCATTTTTATACCTATCAGGCTTTGCTGTGCTCAGTATTTTCTTCATTTATTATAGTACAAGGTTATTTGACAATAAATGAGATTTTTCTGTTATGTAGATCTACTGTAACTCATCAGTAATGCTTCACGATAGGGACCACAGTCTCAAAAGTGTTTGTTGAACAAATGACAGCATTGCCCCACGCCATTAATCAAGACCATCACAATTTTCATTTTTTTCTCAAATCTGGTATGAAAATTGTTCTTTCCTTGATTCAACTTAGGTGTAATTTTAGGGATATCCACGTTTTAAGGGCAGCTTTCTCATAATAACCATTTATTATTATTTTCAATTCATTTCTAATTCTGTGTTTTCGTGCCTAATGGCTCTTTACTTCTAAGCAAGCATCTCTTGATTTTTAGCTTCCTACTATAATCACCCTGTGTGTTAAATTAAAATCATGGTTTTCAAGATCATGATTTTAAAAAGAAGAACACAGAGGAGTTAGCCTGGTAGTAGCAAATCTGAGGCTCCTTTCTTGTTTTATCTTGCTTGGTTTGGTTTGGTTTGGTTTGGTTTGGTTTGGTTTGGTTTGGTTTGGTTTGGTTTGGTTTGGTTTGGTTTGGTTTGGTCTGGTTTGGTTTGTTAATATCATCAGTGGAAATTTAGTTTTAAAAAGTACTGAACATAAGAGAGACAGAGGGCGAAACTGTAGCTCAGTGGCAGAGCTTTTGCCGAGCTTGTGCAAGATGTGCAAGGACTAGCACTGCAAAGTAAAAGATGTTATGGAGGAGGAGAAGGAAAAGGAGGAGGAGCAAGAGGAGGAGGGGGAAAGAAAGTAAAGAAAGAAAGAAAGAAAGAAGAAGGGAGAGAGAGAGAGAGAGAGAGAGAGAGAGAGAGAGAGAGAGAGAGAGAGAGGAGAAAATTACTACTTCCATATCACAAAATATGAAGGAAACATATGGTCACCAGATGTGATGAAACAGAACCCCAGGTTCTCACTGTCCTAAGCCACAGCTCCCTTTTATATGCTACTCTCACCTATCCTTTTAAAGCCTTCTCCTGCCGTTGTTGTTAGTGTGTATGTATAACACGTATGAGATGTCAGGTGCACATACACAGCAGTATGTGTGTGGATTCAGAGAACAATCAGCCTATGAGAACCAGTGTTCTCCTTCCTTCTTCTTTTGAGGCAGGATTTCTTTTGGGTTTTTGTTGGTTTGTTTGTTGTTTTGTTTGTTTGTTTTTCTGGTATATTTGCACATGTACTCTAAACAAGGTAGGCCAAAAGCTTCTGGTAGATTCTCCTATCTCCACCTTTCCAATCCATGTCTTGATGTCTATGGCTGTGTTTTTCTTTTCTCTATCTCAGCCACTGGAAACACGACTCCAGCTCACAGTAGCGGTGAGGTATTTGGGTGCCAACACCACTAGTTATTGTTTGTTCAGTTTTCTCAAAATTAAATAAAATAGGCAATTTTGGAAAAAAAATTAGTTCAGTGACTATTACTCTACTTCCTAACCGTCAGTCATTCAAGGCTTCCAGGCCCACTTCAGGCTCCTTGAGCAGCCAGTGCCTGTCCCAGCAGCGTCTTTCCTCCTTCCTGAACTTCAGCAGACACACTCTTGTTCTCTCTGCCAGAGGCAGCCGCTCTAACAAATGAAATTATACATTTGAACCAGATGAGGTTGGCTTGGTGGTTGGCCACGTGCAGACTCTACAATTTGGGTCAGACTTATGAAAAGTTTGGTGAATTTGGCAACATCTTTGAGGAGTTGTCTTAAAACGAGAGAGAGAGACAGAGACAGAGACAGAGAGAGACCTTCAAGAGCTCAGACATTCCATCTTTTGTGGGCTCACACAGAAAAGGCCACCCTCAGCTGGCATAGGAAAGAGGGCTCATTCTCAAACTATTTAAGTCATGTTGTGACTAGAAGTTGAAGTCTGGTGCAAAAATCATGAAAACCAAAGAAACTATTTGCACTGATCCGACAATATGTAGCTTGGTTCTACAGGGCGGAGACTGGATTATTATACAGAGTGGGTAGATAATATATCTATGAAAGAGCTTATTTAAATCATCTGCATGCCATTGGACAATTATCACTTTTGAAATGTGAGAAAAAGTAGAACTCGGTGTTGGGGGGAAGGAGGCAGTGATCTGAAGTATTTACCAAAGGAAAGGAATCTGGATGTTCCAAAGAGGGAGTCCTCTAAGCTCTTCCTCTTATGCTCCGGGGGGGGGGGGGGGGAATGAGAGTTCAATTAAGATCTAAGTACTAATGTCTAAGAATTTTTCCATCCCAAGGTTTTTAAAGAATCGTAAAACAGCTTGACAGAAAGTCTCATTCTCTCACCCAGAAACCTCCACTGAAAATGGAATAGCCGAAGCCACGGCCACGTATGATTCATGAAGATACATTATAATAATTTATTATACTGTTTTTGGAAGGCTGTTTTTCCTCCATTTTTTCTCATCTGTCTCCTCTATTAATTCTCCTGCTACACTGGAGACTGAGAAAAATGCAGATGTTAAGAACATAAAGATATCAAAGAGTTAGTCTTGGCTGACTTGGCAGAGACCACATTACAGATCTCCGATTTTCCCTTCTTTCATGTGGCTTTTTTGTTGGTTGGACAATAAATCTACTATATGAAGTTGCTACACATTTGATCCACATTGCAGTGGATAAAAATGGAGTCGACAGGATGGGTTGGCTGGGAATTTTGAGATCAAACTCAGGTATGGGTAAAGAATCTTTGAAGGTAAATAGAACTTTTCAAGTATCACAAACACAAGACATTTGGAAAGTTCTTCAGTAACAGAAAATTATCCTGTGCAGATTAATTCAGGCAGTCATATAAAGTAAGTACTTAATGCTTGCTTTACTCCTCTGAATATATCTCTACCTTTGGGATTAGGTATCAGCTTTTCAACATTAAAGACATCTTCTAACTACACCGTTTGTATGTTGGTTGCATTTACAGATCTCCAGTAATGAAACATGGCTGACTACACATAGATGATGCAGATCCACCCCTACTGATAAGACAGTGCCTTGCTTTTTTTCCGTCGTCAAGATTCTTACCTAGAAAACAAGAGCCCCTTATTTTCTTTTATCTCCAAAGTATCTACTTAGAGCAATGATTCTCAGCTTTGTGTGTTACCATTGCCTGAGAACCTTTGGAAAATTCTAACCTCCAGGTGCTCCCCCATTCACAGAAGTCAGAATGTTAGGACACCAAGGCTTCCTCGGGCTTCCAAGGTAATCGCTACATGCAACCGAGATGGAAAATGATACTGCTGTGGTGAAAGGAACAAGAGGCTTAGAGGAAATCTGTTCCTTAGTTGTCAATTCTATCTTCAGCATTTCATTCAAACAGTAGTTGATCAATAAAAATAAAGTATCTAATACTTGACAGATCATTCAGCATGTGGGAAACACTAGAGCAGCAATGATGTCAGCTAATAAACGTATTCATGAACATTACAGTACACAAATCTTATTAACTTTATAAAGGGCTTGATGAATTGCTATAGTTGAAGGTTAAATTGTTTCCTGTACTAATAAGGATGAGAAAGTCAAGTAGACCCTTCGTCCACCTGGAATGAGTCCTTCTTTTAACACTGTGGACTTCCTTCCAAGGGGTTCCTTCACTTCTGTTTTATTTCATATACACAGTATCTTTCTCAGTGTGTCAACATCTGTACATGTTTTGTTTTCTTACTTTCTCTAGCACACTTCTTTATAGTGGTGACATTTTCTCCACAGTACCAGGGTGGAGTTTGTTTTCTGAAACTAATATTCTAAGCAGATTATGTTGTGTTGTTTTGGTGAGATTTTAGATCAAAGATACAATATTGAAAGAATTATAAGGTATTTGTGTGTGTGTGTGTGTGTGTGTGTGTGTGTGTGTGTGTGTGTGTGTGTGTGTGTGTGTGTAATGTATGTGTGTTTGGAATCACAGAAAGAAGCTTTTCTGCTAAGGAAAACCATCCTTGATTGACTTCCTTCTCTGGCTCATGGTACCTTGTCGTAGGGACTTGCCAGGGAATGTCAGAAACTGGTCTTGTGGGTGGTCTGCCATACTGCATTTTGAATCTAAGATCTCAGCTCCTCAGCCCTCAGCCCTCAGCCCCACAATGCCAGTAGACTGTACAGTCCATCAACGCCTAATTACTTCCTATTAACTTGAACCCACAATCTTTTCTAGTCTGGTACCAGAATCAACTTCAGAAAATATTGAAGAAAGAATGTCTGGAATTGAGAACCTAAACATGTGTACTTGGGGGCAGGTGGGAGGGGTTGCCTGGTCAGAAGAATTCTCCTTATCCAATACACTAGCAGCAGACAGCAGCTTGGAGGAGGAAAGTCTTCCTATCATCAGGGCAACGTCATTGTCTCGCAACACTTCATTCAACCTTGACTGCTTTGTGTTTTACTAACTACAAATTTTGGAGTGAAGATGAGTTAATTAAGGAGTAGTCATTTTATCTATCAATGGTCTGAACTCTTAACCACACCATCTGAAACTACACTTGTGCCTGACACTGCCATTGAACTGAATCTGTGAGCAAGCCTCAACTACTTGTTGAAAACCCGAACCAAAGACAGAAAAATCATGTTTTAATGCAGTGAAGACCCAGCTTTTAAAAGTGATGAATACAACATTCATGGTGTTTTCCTTGTCCAACAAATTTATATTCATGTAGAACATGTCATAAAAATGACTAGCTGAAATTAGGAACTATAAATGGCCTTAAAATATTTTATTAAAAGGAAACCAATCTTCCCAATTTAACATCCTAATCATCACTATTGCCAAGACACCCACAGAAATGAATGCCATGTAAATCTGTTTAACAGGCGAGAACAGAGAATTAGCCATCGTAGAGGGCAACTTTTTCCTTTTCTACAATTTGGTTACCTACAAAGGAGCTGACTGAATTCCTTCTCATATATGAGACTGATGAAAATTCTGTTTAACGTTGTAGGTGTAGTAGCACATGCTTCTCATCTCAACACTCAGGAAGTAGAAACAGGAAGATCACTCATTCAAGACCAACCTTGGCTTCATAGAAAGCTTGAAGCCAACCTGGGCTACATAAATTTCAAAAATAAAAGAAAGAAAAATAAATCCACTTAACAGTAATATGACTGGATAAAGAAGAATGATGCTCTACTGTAGCCAGATCTGGAGCCTAGCCTGTGCTAATCCTGAGTACACTTGAGCATCTTCCAGTGGAGTTGATTCAAACTGTTTCCTTTCTGATTTGTGGATTAAAAAAAAAAAGATTTATCTTAGTTCTGATTATGTGTGTGTAGGTCTGTATCTGTATGTGGTTATGTGCACATAAGTGCTGGTGCCCACAGAGACTAAAAGCATCTGATCCTTACAGCTGAAGTTACAGGCAGTTGTGAGCCAACAAACATGGGCACTGGGAAAT
Source organism: Uromys caudimaculatus (assembly GCA_028551405.1). NCBI lineage: Eukaryota > Metazoa > Chordata > Mammalia > Rodentia > Muridae > Uromys > Uromys caudimaculatus. The sequence goes on along the minus strand of CM052716.1, from coordinate 24,142,333 downwards.
GCACCCAGGTCTTTTGCAAAAACAGTAGCAACTCTTAACAGTAGAGCCACCCTTTTAGCTCCTTTGTGTTGCAGGAATTATTAAAAATAAGGAAAATATCACGTTCCTGCTCTATACCCTGGTTCTCTCAGCCCTGGCATGCTGGCCAGTCATGCACTGGCAAGCAATAGTTGACCTGCTTTTATCTCATGGAGCTCTGAGTCAGAGCTCCACAATCTCTCTACCCAGCTCACTAGGTCCCCACTGGCAGGTCGCTACCCTACCAGCCCCATGCTTCAATACCTCCATGGCCTCTGTGATGCACATCAGGCAAACCAACACTTTGCTGCTGTATCTTTCCCTCTGGAACTCAGACGAGCCACAATGTTGACACGAGGAAAACATAACACAAACTTAGCTCAGAAACAATAGTAACTCAATCTCTGGCACAATAACTAAAACCTAATCTTGTAAACCTTATCAAAATCTGATTCCTCTGGTGGCAAATCCTTACGGATCTGATATGATATCAGGAGACTCTAGTAGCTACATCTTACCTATCTGCTGTTCCCATTCCAAAAAGACCCCCTTTCTCTCCTCTTCTCTTCTCCTCTCTGACCAGGAAGTCCCTCCTCCTCACCCAGTGATTGTCTCCTTTATTCATTAGAGGATTGGTTCACAAGAAGTCACATGAGTATGTAACTCACTCCTTGTCTGAAGCCTCTCCTAAGAGGACAGAATTAGCAGAATACAAACAGCCCCAGGGCTATCCACAACACCTTCGGATTTTTTTGTCTGTTTGTTTTGTTTGTGTGTGTGTGTGTGTTTGTTGTTATTGTTCTTTGGTTGTTCAATTGTTTGTTTGGTTACTTGGTTGGTTTTGTTTGTTTGCTTGTTTGTTTGTTTTGAGGTAGAGTATCATGTAGCCCAAGATGGCTTCACAGCAATCCTCCTGCTTCAATTCCCTCAAATACTATGAGTACAGGCTTGATCTGCTGTGTCCAACTTTTAATCCATTCATTTCAATACTGAATCCTAAATCTAATTGAATGAATACGTGTAGTTGACAATTCATAGTTGATACTGAATTGTAAGATGTTAATTTCGAGACGTTAAAGAATAGAGCATATAGAAAAGAAGGGAAGGGTCTGAAGCGACTGTATCACAGATCCTTAATGCTTACATATATTCAAAATCTAGCCTTTTTTTAATGGTTTCTCATAGATGACCTTACCCAAGGAAAGAAGAAATAAAAGCCATCTGAGGAAAACAAACAAAACCTTGCTGTTTGCCATCCTCATCAGAGTCTCTCTGTGGCCATCCAATGTGGTGATCTGTCCAGGCATCCCTAACTCACAGACTTTCTTGCTGTCTCTTAGTTCATTTCTCTCACTTCAGCCTTGGCGATTGAAACCATACACCTTCTCCACCCTTAAGCACTCGTAATTTTTCTGTGGTCAGCTAAATATTGAGTCATCGATCCACTTACAATCAAATGTAGTGCACTGCCTCATACAAATTATGGAAAAAAGAAAACAACACTGTCTCACACTCTGGAATGAAGAAAGGCAGGATCATCCTAACTGAGCAGTTTTAAATAAGAACATCTCTTGACATTCTGCTAGAAAATCCATTTTGAAAACTACAGGTTTTGAAAATTAAACACAATATTGTGACTAATTAGTCACAAAACAAAATTTAAGCCACTAAAGGTTTATAATTTTCTCTAAAAGAGTTTTCTGTTACAGAAACTCTAGGAGACTATTTCTTTGGTTTTCTTCAGTCAGGACCACACGTAGTCTAGGCTAGCCTCCAACTCACTTATAACTAATGATGACCTTGAACTCCTGATCTTTCTGCCTCCACCTTCCAAATGCTGAGATTGCAGGCATGTGTCACCATGACCAGCTAGGGGAGAAATTTTTTTAATCTTTTACAATTAGCATTTATTAATTCTACAAAATAGTTTGACATTTTCATGTACATAAACATCTTTGTCATATTCACCCCATTACTCTCTCTCGTCTCCTCCCCCAGTCCTCTTCTGCTTCCATATCTTTGTGTGTGAGCATGTAACTCATTTGGTTTAATTAGAGTGGCTTACTAAAGCCTAGGTGTGGGTTAGAAGTGCATGGGCAACTTACCAGTGGTTACAGCACTGAGGAAAATGCCTCCCCCCCCAGAGACTATTTACTGTCCATAGAGACTTAGAGAGACCCCTCATGCTATCATTTTCTGTGAACCATTTTTTAGTAATTGTTCAAGTCTTCCCAGCATGCCATCACTTTTGGTTACAGTAAGATTTTTTTCTTTCTTGCCATGTAAGTATTTTTATTCTCTCTGCATTTGAAGTCAAAAACCGTATCATTTGCTCCTAGAGTGTAATGGAAATTCTCCTAGTACTTGTATAATTCATTTTCACACTTTGAATCTTTGATATCTAAATGGAAAGAATATTTTAATGATTATTTTAAGGCCTTTCTCCAGATTTTCTAGTGTATATTCATAACCTGTTTCCTCTGCTCACTCCTATCTTCCCTCAGCCCAATGCTGATTTAAATAATAGAGAAGGAAAGGTTTTGTAGTAGCACAGAGGAGGCATTGGCCTTCCACCTTTACCATATGAGATATTCTTCTTAAACTCTTTGACAACATGTTCACCCAACATGGCTGGTTTGCTGACATTAATCTTTCCTTCCTTCTTCTCTGTGACATAGGTCATTTGGGGGCAGTGGCTAAGACAGCTGTAGCACCAATAAGTCCAGTCTTATTTTCCAGTGTTAAATCTTTTTGTAATGGGAGTTTCGAGCTGAGCTTCTCACTATGAGAGAAACACGTAGCTGACCCAAAGGCATTCTAATAACAGATCCTGAGAGGGATGACTGGCCAAAATCATCACCTGTGTCCATTTTGTTCCTGAGTTTAAAGAGAGAAAAGCAAATCACACCTTCTCTGTGGTGCCATAAATTGCTTTCTTTGGTCAATTACGAAGTGTACACTGGATTTTACATGTTGATTTTAGACGTTGGTGATTGAGATATTTTACAATCACCCAATCATCTGATTTACTTCCAGTATAATCATTTAATTAAGGCACATAAATTTAAGGAAGGCAACATGGAAAATATTAATATTAATATGTATGTAGCAGTTATTTAGTGCCAGCATGGCCCAGGGAATTCAACAAAGTACAAATTAAGCCTGCTGGTTAGCCTAGCATATATCAGCCAACACAATTTTTAAGCTAATATTATGCCTACTAAAGACCCAGGTTGTGTCTTTATAGGCTCTGTGGGATCAAGCTTAGGTAACAGATTTGGTTGCTCTCTTTCACTGAACCCCATTTGCTTTCATCTATTTTAGTAGTGCCTACCTTAGCAAATGTGCCCACATGGTACTGGCCTCTTCCCCTCAAATAGTACATAATATCTGAATAAATAACCCTGTCTTCACTATCTCCACATAACCTCAGAAAAGCTAACTTTATATTAAGAGGTGATGAAAGGAAAGATTGTGTCTTATCCTGTAAACCTTTTGATGTGAGGAACAGCTGTAGGTTGCTGTACTTTCCTTGGACAAGATGTGTAAGCAATAGGTTGATTTGGAGCTCTGTAAAGACTTCACTGGCCGCTTATCACAGGGGGGACAGGCCAGCAAGGGTTCTGTCCCCTACTCTTACTGTCCTGCTCCACATTTGTCTCTGTGTCTTATACAATCGGACACATTATCAGTTTGGTTTTATGTGTATATAATCTGCTTCCCCATCCTAAAAGATGTGACCCATAAATGAAGGGAGCATTACTGTTTCATGGATATTTATGCTGTCAGTTCTCAGATTTATGTTTGGCATATAGTAGGTGCTCGTAAACATTTATTGAATAAGTCAATTCCAGAAGAGTTTTAAGGAAGTCAGAAATTCTTGACTTTTCCAAAATTGCTAATTATTCCTTATTCCACTCATGGGTCATTAGCAGGAGGCATCCTCTTCCTTTCCACTCATAAGAAATGAAATGTATCAGAGTTAAAAACTATGTTCTGGAAAACAAAGATGAATCAGGCAGGACATATACTGGAATCTGACTCCTGGGCTTTTGTTCTGAAAGTTCCTCTCAGATGGGGAAAAAAAAAGGACATGAACAGACAGACAAACGTACACACACACACACACACACACACACACACACACACACACATTCATCTATCAGCTTTACAGCAGTCTAGAATGTAACTGAATCAGTTACTCTGTGTTATCAGAATTTATAATATGTATGGCCAAACACAGCTTTTTTGAAAACTATAGAAAACCATAGATTCTGGAAGCCACATAAGATTTTAAAATCCCATGGACTTAACAGGTCAGTTTGCCAGAACAAATATTTTTGTTTATTATTCAATATGTTCATATGGGGCATCTCTCTCTCTCTCTCTCTCTCTCTCTCTCTCTCTCTCTCTCTCTCTCTGTGTCTGTGTCTGTGTCTGTGTAAGTGTAAGTGTACACACAAGCATTCGTGAGAAAGCATCCAGGAAAGGCTGTCCCATGTATTTGCTGATCTTTCTCTGACTTTTACATTGAGACAGGATTTTGCACTAAACTGAAAACTTCCATTTAGGTGAGACTTATATCCCAGTGAGCACTTGTGATCTGCCTGTCTCCACTCTGCACTGCTATCTATGGTTACAGGTATGTCCAGCCATTGACTTTCTACAAAGATGCTGAGGATTTGAGCTTGGGTCCTTGAGTTTATGAAAGGAGCACTCTTGCCCACCGAGTCACCTCCCAGCTCCTTCTTAAGACCAAAATATGGTATTCCCCTTCATTCATTTTAAATGATCTTCAAAGATATTCTGCAAAAGTCTTTCTATTAATAGAATTAAGGGGTTTTTTTTTCATACCTCAGGGAAAAAATGTTCTTCATAAAAATCAGAACTCTTTGAAGTCTGGTTAATTTTCAGAACTCTAGCTTGCTTTCAATAAAGCAAAATACCTGAAGCAGTTCAAAGTAAAATGTTAGGGCACAATAGTATATAGCCACTTCATAATGGGATTAATTTCAAAAATACTTTAAGAAATATTTGTCTAGACATGGCTTCCTTGCTTCATGCGAAATGAAGAGCTTAGAAAGAAGTCTGTGGATTAGTTTCAAATGCAAACTTTGAAACTGCTGAATAACTTCCTAAGGATGCATTGCATTCCTGGTTTACCAAATACGATTTTGGAAAATATTTCCAACAGTCAAGATGGTTTCTATAATGGAGACTGCCATATTATGTAACAATACTAATGGGGCCCTGATGAAAGCTGAAACTGTTCTTTAAGGCATTAAATGCATGTGCCATGTCTTTAGATTTCAAGAACTATGATCAGCAAGTGTCCTCTGAGCTCGTTCAATGAAAATATTTCCTAACACAAAATATGCAAAGTCAAAGAAAGGCTCCAAGTGACGTTCCTACTGGCAAGAAGAACTAACCACCTGAGCAAACAGATGAGACACATTGGTCCATGTAACGTGTGAGCTGGCTTGTTGATGAGTAGATACCTCACTGAAACTTTACACATGCTGTCTTGGGTACTTAGGAAATGCTTCCTGATTTGTTTCTTAGAAATAACATTGATAATAAGGTATGGTCCTCTCTATATTGACAATCAGGAAACTCAGTATAAGAGATTCAGGGACATGTAGCCAAAGTGGAATTTAAACTCAAGTTGTGACTCCTTAAGCAATGTTCTTTCCACTAAATTACATGATCCCACGAGTTTGACAAACCACCTGAAATGCAATTTTTTTCACGACCCCTTGATTGACAAGTAACACTCCAGTGGATGGTGTCTTACGCCCATTCATCTCTGACTGGAGTCTGGATTATGAGAGAACAGGAAGGACATAAAGTTAGAAAGAGGATGGGGGGCGATGTCCGCTGAGAGGGGATAGACAGGAGGAGTGAAAGGACTTAGCCAACTTGAACATGACAAACATGACCCTTCTCCCTCATTCCCTCTGCCTTGAGATATATATATATATATATATATATATATATATATATATATATATATATATATATATATATATACACACACACATATACTTTCCTAAAGCTATCCACCAAGGTCTATTCCCTTATTTGGCCACTTCCTTCTCCTGAGATTGACTACCAGGGTCCAGCTATCAACATATTAAAAGTCCAGCAATCTGGCTAGAAAGATGGCTCAGTCGTTAAAGGCTAGGCTCACAACCAAAAAAAGAAAGTCCAGCAATCAAAAGCTCCCTTTGGCTTTCCTAATTAATATGCCCAGTTAAAATTAAACATCTTATTCTAACACACAGTGTCCCTTTACCTATATAAACTGCCATTTACCTATGGTCCATGTCTGTCTCCTCTCTATCCAGAGACAGTCCTCTGTCCTCTGGGACAAGTACCTCTTCCCCCTCTCCCCTGTTCCCTTCCCCTTCTCCCTCATCCTCTAGCTCCTGTCTTTGTCTCTTATTCTCTGCCTTTTGTCCTTCTGGGGCTTTAAATAAATATCCTCTGTGCTGAGAATGTGGTCTTGGGGTGTCCTGAGCTGATACGGATCCTTTCAAAGAATAGAGAAGAATGTGACCTAAGCACACTATATTCACATATGAAATTATATAATAATAAATAAAAAATAAAAATGTTTAAAAATCACTGAGAACTGTTCCTTGCTTGGACAATGCTATTCCTTCACAAGCTTTATACAGAAATATTTATATTTTCTCTTAATAATCCAGATCTTATGGCTGTGTAACAAGTTGCTCGCATAATAAAATCATTCCACAAAACAACTGTTCCCTAGGTTTACAGATTCTGCAAGTCATAGAGAGTGTAGGCTAGGCAGGCTAGGGTTAGAGCAACCTCTGTACAGATTTCTAGGGCATCAACTGAGACTGAGAGATGAGGGTAATATGAATCTACTTCATTCATGTCTGTGTTTGAGGCTAGCTATTGCATTAGACCTTGGTTAACACTACCAGACAGACATCTCTAAGCATGAGCTTTCTTGTGCCCTGAGTTGTAAGGGCAAGGCTGGCAGAGGAGGAATCAGGATCGTGGGCTGGCACAGCTTTTCAAACCTACCTTTGGAATTCACACATTGCCACTTCTGTTGTCGTCAGCTCATTAGAATCATGACATTCAGGCCGCCCTCTATTAAAGGGAGGCAGAGTTAGGCTCGCTGGTGTGGGTAGAATGTTGAAGGATTCGTATACATGTTTTAATGTGTAGATTATCCCAGGACCCTTTTCTGATTTAGAATGTTTACCTTCAAAGTCTCCCCATGTGGGCCCCATTTACAACAGGAGATGATCAACACAAAACGAACCTAATGGTACAGAGGTCTTTTGTCTCATAAAGCTCTGTCTTTTGCTTATATACTGTGGTTTCCACATTTGTGTTGTTATGGGTTTTCTCTGTGTGTGTGAATGTGTGTGTGTTTGCGTCTATACATACGTGTTTCTCGTGTTTTTTCTTTGGTCCTTTTTGTTGTGGTTTTTGTTTTGTCTTATTCTGATTTATTTTTATTTTATTTTTACTTATTATTATTCTTTCAGATGTCTCTTTGTTTTCTAATGAGAGGGATAAAGAAAGAGTATAGATTTGGCTGAGTGGAAAGGTAGAGAGGAGCTGCGAGGAGCTGAGGGAGAGGAGAAGGAAACCATTATCAGAATATATTGTATGAGAAAAACTCTCTTCAGTAAAATTAATAAATGAATACAAAGCCTGCCTCTGTGATTCATTCTTGTCCTAATTTACTTTTTTAAGGCTGGGAAATATCTTGCTACGTATCTCAAGCTGCCCTCACACATCAACCCCTAGCCTCGGCCTCCCAAGTTAGAACAAAGCTTCCTTCCAACCAAACTTTGTTTTTAAAAGAACATCTTAGTTCCTTTTCTTTGAGCACTTCCTCCAGAAACCAATGTTTCTGAGTCTTCCTATCCTAGTCCTCTTCTGGGCCACCCAGACTGTGACAAAGCTGACAGATGTTTGCAGAATGTTGCTGGTCTGTGTGGGTGAATCACAGTGGTTCATATTTGCTGTCTTAAGCCACCCTGACACACAGCACTCCGTTTATTCTAATCAGTTTGACTATGATGTATTGTTTCACATATTTTGACAATCACAAAATATCTGTAAGTCTGAGTTTCACTCAATTATTGACAGTAACACAGGTGTTCTTATTAAACTTAAACCTCACACTTTACTTCCCAAAAGACATTTTATTTATCGCAGAACTTCGGGTTTCTCCAAGGAATTAATTTGGCACTTTTCTGTTAATTGCACTTTCATATATGATTTGTTCATCAAGGCAGTCAAAAGTTCTAGACACTAGCATCCCCCGTTCCTCCCTGGTTCCTCATGCAATGCAGGGTTTTTTTTTAACTTACAATAAAATATTATTGTGAACCTTACCTTTAAATAAATTTCTTGTATACACAAGAGTTATTTTGTGAACTCAGCATTTAAAATTTATAACCAAAACATAGTTTTTAAGTGACTAGGTAATTTTATTAAAAAATGTCTATAAAAGCATGTCAAAAAAAGTAACAGAAGTAGACAGAGCCAAGAAACATGACATTATGCAAATTGAATTAAGAACAATTATTCCCCTTAATCATTTTTATATAGAGACAAAATTAGCAACTTTTATTTTATTTTTTATTTAATACCCATAGATATAAAAATTTTGGAAATTTTGTTACATTTTATTTACTTATTATATGTATGGAGTTCAGAGGACAACTTGAGGGAGTTCTTTTATCATGTGGGCCCAGGAATCAAACTCATATCTCATCAGGCTTAGTGTCAAGTGCTTTCATGTGAGAAGCCATTTTGCAGATCCATTTTAAGAGAATATATAAAAATATATTTGTATTATTTTATAAATGCCTACAATGCATTTTGATCACAGCCAAAAGACATTTTATTTATCGCAGAACTCGCCCTCCTCCCCCTAACTCCTCCCAGGTCCATTCCCCACTTTTTGCCCGCTCCCAATGCTGTACCATTTATTATTTTAGAACCCACCAAGGCCAGCTTACACCGCTCATGTACTCATGAGTCTGGGGCCATCCACTGGACCACAAGGGCATCCTTAAAGCAACCCGATTCCTCCTCTCCCGGAAACCATCACCTCTCAGTAGCTCCCACCATCTTCCCTTCCTCTTTCCTTCTCCCTGAACTCCCATCCTCCCTCTGCTCCTTCTCCCACTTTCACGGTATCCATTCATTAGATTCTTGCTCGCTGCCTACGACCACAAGTCTCCCTTCCGCGACTGTAACTCTTATTCACGTTGTTATTGATCTAAAGAAGTTCTAGTGGATACATTCTTCATTGGAAAATCTTCAACACCTAAAGATAACCTGGCTGTACCACTCCTTGGCATATGCCCCAGGACTCCACCCCTCCTCCACAGATACTTGTTCAGCCATGCTCATCACTGCTCTATTGAAAATATCCAGAAAATGCAAACAACCTAAGTGCCCTCCAACAAATGAATGGGTAGTGAGAATGTGGTACATATACACAATGGAACACGATTCAACTGTAAAGAAAAGTGACATTTTCAGGAGCATGGATGTACCCAGAAAAGATCATATGAAGAGTCATAATCCAGACCCAGGAAGACAAACACCACATCTTTTCTTGAATCTTCAGTTCCAGGCTCCAAATCTTCAGATGTGGGCCCACGATATGGGATAACCACAGAAAAGAGGTAAGTATAAGTGGCCATGTGAAACAGAGCCTGGGAGAGAAATAGCAAGATAGGGGGACTATGAAATACAAACAGAAAAGTGTAGAGAAGGCTTCCAACTAAGAGGGAAAAGGAGATCAATACAGAAAGAGGAAGAAGGAGGGACAAAAGACGTCAACTTGTCTGAAAAAGCCTCAAGGAATCTGTTTGATATTGCCTAAAATCTGTACAATGTATGAAAATGCATATACACACAGATAGATGATAGATAGATAGATAGATAGATAGATAGATAGATAGATAGATAGATAGATAGATTGATAGATAGATTATTATTGTTACATACACACACAAATACATAGACAGACAGACAGACAGACAGGCATAGTACAACATACCAATGTAGATGTGTCTGGAGATCACCACTTGTATGTGAGAGCTCCTTCCTGAAGAAAACCGATTCTCCCTCTCTTGGCAGCCATGGATTGCCTGTAGCTCTTCATCAGGGGCAGGAGCCTTATGGAATTCCTCCATCTACATTGACACATCAACTAGTGTGGTCATTATGCAGGCCTTGTTCAGCAACCATGTTGTTTAGATTTCTGGGCATTGTTTCCCTGTCATGTCTAGATGACACTCTCTAGCAGCAAGTGTCCTGGATCCCTTCCTCTTGCAATATGTCTGTCTCCTATTCAGTAGTGTTTGTTTGTTTGTTTACCTGAGCATCACATGTAGCAATTGTGCAACCTCAATCAATACATAACAATAATTTTTAAAGTTTAGGCTTCGTGGTTCTATTTTTTCTCTTATGATAACAAATCCCTCCCAAGGCTCTACACAGAAGAAGGGGTGGGAAGATTGTGAGAGCCAGAGGTGAAGGATGGTTTGAAGACAACAGTGTCTTTCACACACAACAGGGCTGGTGCACATATGAACTTACAGAGACTGTGGCAGAACAAAGAGGGCCTGCACAAGCCAGACAGGGTCCCATCACTGAGAGGAGAAGTGCACATGGCCTGCCACTCATAGTCAAGAAGCTATTTGCAATTGATACTTGCTGGCAAAGAGAAAATCCATTTTCTCAATGGAGTATCACTGGGTATGTCAGTACTCCAGGACAAGTGCCATGCCTAGGAACAGTTGGCCAATACAAGATGAACTCCATGGTTTGGATTTCTTTCTTTCTTTCTTTCTTTCTTTCTTTCTTTCTTTCTTTCTTTCTTTCTTTCTTTCTTTCTTTCTTTCTTCCTTCCTTCCTTCCTTCCTTCCTTCCTTCCTTCCTTTCTTTCTCTCTTCCCACTTTCTTTCTTTCCTTCCTTCTTTCTGTCTTTCTGTGTATGTTTATGCATGGACTTTTTGATTAGTTTTGTTTTCTTTTAGCAATTTTTGTCTTATTGGTTTTTTGCTCATTTCTGATTTTCATTTTTGTGGGGTTATTTATATGTGTGTATGTGTGTGTGTCTGTGTGTTTACTTATGGTATTTCAAGACAGAGTTTCTCTGTGTAGCCCTGGCTGTCCTGGAAATAGCTCTGTAGACAAGGCAGGCCTTGAACTCAGAAATCTGCCTGCCTTGGCCTCCCAAGTGCTGGATTAAAGGCGTGAACCACCACACTTGGCTTTTTTTTTTTTTTTTTTTTTTTTTTTTGGAGAAAGAAAACATAAAGGTGAAAGGGAGGAGTTGGAAGAGGATGGAAACATGATCAAAATATAATGTAGGAAAAAAAATTTTAAAAAAACCGCACAAAAATGTTTAAAGAATATTGCTGTTCATTTTGCTTCTTGTTTTCATTACTTGGGCTCATGGACGGAGTTTCTATAGCCATATGTTTGATGTGCTCTATTTCTTCTTAAGTCTCTTAATATAATCCAGTATGTAGGATGATTACGTGATTCTTGGAGGAGACTTCTCTGAGTATAACCATAATGAGCATGCTTTTTTCTCATTTTGCTTTTATTGAAAATATTTCTTTCTCACATAATATATCTCAATTACAGCTTCCTCCGCCTCTAGTTCTTCTAGTTCTTCCCCACTCCCCTTCCCATCCAGATCTATGCCCTTCCTGTCTCTTATTAGGAAACAGACTTCTAAGGGATGGTGATAATAATAATAAATAAATAAATAAATAAATAAATAAATAAATAAATAAATAAATAAATAAAAGAAAGTAAAAACTAATGCATCAGAAGTGGACAAGAAAAAAACAGAAGAAATAAAGCCCAAGATAAGGCACAGATTTTCTCTCTCTCTCTCTGTCTCTCTCTCTCTCTCTCTAAATAGATCGATAGATAATATAAAAATAAATAAATAAGTAAATAAATGAATGAACCAACACCTGAGCCCCACTTATTCAGGAATCCCATAAAAACACTAAACTAGAAAGCTAACCAGGGGACCAGGCACAGGCCTGCTGCCTCAGTCTCTGTGAGTTCAGAGTTTTCCTCAGGTTGCTATAGAGGGCCTTGGTGTCCTCCATCCCTTCTGGCTCTTACACTTTTCCCACCTCATCTTCTTTGGAGATGAACACACATCATCATGTGAGCTATTTTCAAGTATGGGAAGTTGAGCAATTAAAGTCTATATAGGGAGGAAGGATTAAATGACTTTTAATCATTATTAATTTCTCCTGTAAGTTGATTTGGTGCTGGCTTTACTGAGTACATTAAAGTAATTTTATAGAGCTCTTATACAGAATCAGGGGAGGAATCTATAATTCATACCTCTATAGACAGTATTCTCCTGCCCTTTCCTGTCCCTACGCCATACAACACCTAGCCTCGTGGAGTGACAACTTGTTTCAAAATATGTTAAACATTATAGGTGAAGAATCTTTAAAATAGAAACACTGAGAATAATCAAAGTGTAGTTCACCATCCAACCTTCATTCGTAACCCTTGATTTCTTGGATCCTGGGTTTCTCGAGGTCTTTACAGCCATTCTTACAGTTCTGAGAACAACCCATTCCTCAAATTCATTTTTACTCTGAGGAATAGTGAACTACCAAGGGACCTCACCTAGGGTAAAATTTTACGTTACAGAACAGAATCATGAACTGTGCAATTTTAGACGTCAGTGAGCCTGTAAGGGGTTCACAGCCTCTGGAGCCTGAAGTTGAATTACTTGGTTAAGACTGTTGTACTCTTTACTAAGACAAATCCTTGGTGGGTTTCCATTCTGCTGAAACTAGATATAACTTTGAGTATTCATTCAGCAAAAATTATTTTATAGCAGTCAATTGATATTTGTTTAATACTGAAAAGGACAGAAATTCACAAATCTTTTTCAACAACACACTCACTTTACTGCTTCTGGTCCCCAGATCATGCAAAGCTTTAACATGCCTTATTGCCATTAAGGTCTTATGTATTAAAACTTTTTTTAAAAAGTACAGCGTGGGATACAGTCAGGGACTTGCTTTGAGTGAGCATTTGCCAGGACCTCGTAAAACATGCAGTCCTCCTGTAGTTCCAGGTTTCTGAACATTGTCTCGGAGTTCATGAACTCTGACCTGCACCCCTGGCTCAGACTTCATCAATTCTGTCTAGTAGTTTATTTTTAAGATAAACTTTGCCCTCTGTAAGATTTCAGAAACCCTAATGAGGTTTTTCTTTTGTTTTTTCATAAAAGAGGAATCTCTGTGGTTCTCCTAGTGTCCAGTAACATCTCTAGAATCTATTAAATTTCTTTCAGATTTAACAGTCCTTGTTGCTGACCTAGTCTGTGTGTATTTAAAGATGATATGGCTCAAATAGGTAACGTGCAGACATCTCATGCTAAGTATTGTCAAGCATTGGGAGAAAGGCAAAACGTTGACTTCGTTCATGCCATGAAATTCCCATTTCTTCATGGTCCTGTAAGTGTGCTGTGGGTCTTCCATGATGGTGAGGATGGAGGTGTGGAGAATAAACAAATGAAATATAAAATGTATCAGGTGGCTGTGAGTTCTCTAGGCAAGAATGAAATAGGAAATTCTGCTGGAATTGGTAGGATGGAAGAAGAGTGCTTAAAATCTAGAATTATTAGAGTATTTGTTGGGAAGGTAGCATAAAAAACTTAAAGGAAATTTAGGATTGAGTCCATGTGGATATTTGAGTGGAAATACATCAGGCAAGCTAAGTTACTCATAGTTTTCAGAAATGGGAAAACATCCGGTTTTCTTTAAACAGAAACTAATTTGGTGTTAGCAGACAGGGTAAGAGAGATGGCAGAGAGCTAAGATGAATGGGCACGTCCTGCAGGCTCTTGAGCACTTGACTCTTTTATTGTGAGTGAAATGAGAAATTCTTGTGAATCCTGAATGAAAGTGTAGTCTGATTTAAATTGATATTATTCAAAGGATCTGTTACAATTAAATCTTAAGAATATGTGTTAATCACTTTTGTACCACTATAGAAAAACAAATACACGCCAGGTTCAGACATGAAGAATTCATATTGGCTCCTAGCTTCAGAGGCTTCAGCCTCTAGTCCTTGGTGGTTTATTCGGAGACTAGGATAAAGGTGGGATACCGTAGTGGTAGGAGAAGGTGGAGAAGCTACTCACTTCGTGGTGGACAGGAAGCAGGGAAAAGGAAGGTGTCAGGGTGTGATGCAATTTCCAAAGATCAGTTCCGATGACCTTTCTCCTTCCTCCAGGCCCCACTTTCTGCAGTTCCCATACCTTTCAAAGGTCTACCTGGTTTTCAAAACAGTAGACGGATTAAGCCATGAGGGTTTAGGCCCCCGTGACATGTGTGTCTGGAAACACCTTCATCAAATGTATTTTACTAATCTCCTAAGAACCGGTCCATCCAATCATGTTGACAATCCAAATTTACCATTGTAGAAAGTCAGTGCAGGTGCCATGTCACTTAGCATGATGCTCATGTAGCATAATTATGATTTGGACTTCGATTCTGGTAACCTTGTTGAAAACAGACTAAGTATTAGGATTCTGGACTTACACTGAAGGAGAGTCCATGAGATCTGCTGGAGTGGGAGAGGCAAGAAGGGAAAGTAAGAACTAGGGTTGTCTCTAAGGTTTATGCCTACAACTGGTGGGAAAGGGGTAACGAAGGAGTAGGAGGTTGTGCAGAGAGCAACGTGTGAACTGGGGCTCACTTAGGAGAATGACAATGGAAAATGGGAATTGAAGACTGGAGGGAAAACCTAGTATTCACCCGCATAGACTTACTGTTTCCAGGGAAGAGAAGAATTAGAAGCACACCAGACGTCATGGCTCAGGCTCCTCACCTCTGGCTTGTAGGTTTAGACCAGAGGAATGCCCTTGCACAGAGGAGAAAAAAGAGAAAAGCAAGATCAAACATTATTTTCTCCCACGGATCACACCAGGCAGCCTCTCTCCTGATGTAAGAGGTTTGCCTAGGTCCTGATCACTGCTTGCCAAGCATGGTAGAGGAACAACGGCTTCTCACTCTGACCAGGCTGGCTTCATTTTCAACTTCTGTTGGCTCTCCTGCTTTGTCCATTCCATTTACCTCTTTTAAGACATTTCCGTTTTATTCCAGGAACCCGTGGAACCCATAATAGAAGATCTAGTTTCTAAAAGCATGGTGGAGCCAGACATGGTGGCACATGACTTTAATCTGAAGGCAGAGGCAGGTGAATCTCTGCGAGCCTGAAGCCAGCCTTGTCTGTATAACGAGCTCCAAGCCAAGCAGAGCTACATATTGAGACTCTGTCTAAGAAGAGAGTGGGGGCAGGGTGCTTACACTTATGTCCTAAGGCTAAATCAATTGTTGGTGATTATCATTTTGGATAATGGATAATTAATTAACATAATTCCTATATGGTGATTAAAATTGCTGTTTTACTGTAATGAATTTCCTTTGTTTATTGTCTTACATCTAAATTAAAAAGGAATATATTACGAGAGAGATACAGTGTATATTTATAGGGTCCAGGGAAGTCTCTTTCCTGAACTTCAGTTTCTGGATGGACATAGTAATTTGTGACTTTTAATTAAACAATAGATTGTATGGAAGCAAACAATCTACTTTGAACAAATTAATTCATCTCTGTCTTAGTCATGGTTTGTATTCCTGCACAAAACATCATGACCAAGAAGCAAGTTGGAGAGGAAAGGATTTGTTCAGCTTACATTTCCACATTGCTGTTCATCACCAAAGGAAGTCAGGACAGGAACTCACACAGAGCAGGAACTGGAAGGCAGGAGCTGATGCAGAGGCCATGGAGGGATGTTGCTTACTGTATTGCTTCTCCTGGCTTGCTCAGCCTGCTTTCTTTTTGTTTTTTTTTTTTTTGGTTTGGTTTGGTTTGGTTTTTTGAGACAAGGTTTCTCTGTGTAGCCCTGGCTGTCCTGGAACTCACTCTGTAGACCAGGCTAGCCTCGAACTCAGAAATCCGCCTGCCTCTGCCTCCCGAGTGCTGGGATTAAGGGTGTGCACCACCACTGCCTGGCCAGCCTGCTTTCTTATAGAACCCAAGACTACTAGCCCACAGAGGGGACCACTCCCAAGGGGCCCTCCCCCCTTGATCACTAATTGAGAAAATGCCTTACAGCTGGATCTCATGGAGGTATTTCCTCAAGGGAGGCTCCTTTCTCTGTGATAACTCCAGCTGTGTCGAGTTGACACACAAAACCAGCCAGTACAATCTCCTAGCTCTTCCCAGATCCACCCCCTTCCCTATCCATCCAACCTTGTGTCCTTTAAAGGTCATCAAATTTGTACTGCCCATATACTTTGGACATGGGGCCTTGCTCTAAAGCAAGGTTGAGCTACCAGGGGTCATATCCCTTTTAAAACCCGACTCTTGCCTGGCAGTGGTGGCGCACGCCTTTAATCCCAGCACTTGGGAGGCAGAGGCAGGCAGATTTCTGAGTTCAAGGCCAGCCTGGTCTACAGAGTGAGTTCCAGGACAGCCAGGGCTACACAGAGAAACCCTGTCTCGAAAAAAAAAAAAAAAAAAAAAAAAAAAAAGAATATTTAAAAAAAAAAAAAAAACCTGACTCTTCCTTATCCCAGAACTATTCAGTTCCTAATAGCTCCCAGCTAGCAGCGTCCACGATCCATGGCGAGGCTCTGACTGGCTTCAGCTTGCACAGGTCTTGTGCATGCTTTCACAACCACTATGAGTTAAAACATGCAACTGCCCTGCTGTGTCTGGAAAATGCTGTTTCTTTATAATCGTACATCACCTCTGACTCCTACCATCTCTCATCTTCCACAATAATCCTTTAGCCTTGGGAGGATGGGATGGGATGTAATTGTCTGATTTATGACTGAGTATCCCACAGTCTTTTATTCTCTGTGCCTTGGCTCTGTGAATGTCTGTGTTAATAATCATCTCTTGCAAAAAGAAGCTGCTCTGATGATGTCTTAAAAATTTCCTATTTGTGTCAAGAAGTCATTAGCAAAGAGGAATTAAATCCAACCAGAGAGTGTTTGGTTATTCCTATGACATCTATACCACCATTGCACCAGTGGGCGTGTCGTGCCAGGCCTGCCATTATTGTAGCTTCCAGAGTTCACAGCTGGGTAAGACTAATTACTTTTCCCCTCTAATCACATGCATAGCACCCTCCAGCAGCTTGTTTTCTCCATGTTCTATGCTCAACTATGCAGTGTCCTCAGCAATAGCATCTTCATGTCTTGCTCTGGAGGATAACCAAGAACACTGGCAATAGCTTTTCATGTTTGTGAGTCAATTGGGACCAGGCCAACCACTCTAAAAGAGGTATGGATTACCTCCTTATGTTTGTTAGCATGTGATATAAGATCTCAAGTAATAAAAAATTGCAAAAAATTCACACATGTATATATTGAAACTATATTTAATATATAACCTTATGACATTTGAACAAACATGAAGAGGTACTGGAGAAAATTTTTCTAAGGTTGGCAGTCCATATTATATCAATCCAAGAGAAAAAACATATGCCCCTATTGTATTTATTAATGTTTGAGCTTTCCCATGTTTCATGAAAAATTAATTATAAATAATCACTGTGAAATATTATAAAGGCTACATAGCCATACAGACAAGATAGTTACATAAATAAATCATAGAATATCGATACCAGTTTATACTTGCTTTAAAGTGTTACCATAAATTATTATTTCCAAAATTTATAAATTTCTTTACTTCTGTTTGCTATGGTTTTCTGTTATTAAATGAAAATATTAAATAAATCAAATATATCAGATAAATAAGCACTCACCCTAAAAATTAATGTCGATAAATAACACTTCTGTCCTTCTTCCCAACCTTTGATAAAAGTTGTTAGATGATCAGAGAAAAGCTGATTATCTAATTTCCAAATGCTTAAAAGCTGCAAGCTGGTACCTAAAGCTTACCAGTGCTAACTGGGGTTACAGGAGAAAGGTTAAGAACAAACGGGCAAAAGTTGGCAATGCCCGCAATGCCAAATAGAGCTCATTCCAGGCTGTTTTCAGCAATCCTTTTCTATTAGAACAGATTCTTTTGGTTGAAGTCACATGACCTAAGGCAGAAAAATATCTCAAGACTTTGGAATGACAGTCCAAATATTGACAGTGACCAGTGTGTTTCCCTAGGCTGCCCCGCTAAAGGCTACATCGAGGAATGATACACAGGCACGCAACCCCAGAGTTTGGCAGCTCAGCACCTGGAGGATAATCCTTACATCTACAAGCTGTCCCAGGCAGCATTCTTTCTCCTCCTCCTCCTTCTCCTCCTCCTCCTCCTCAAGTAATCTCCAGTTACTGAGTGCTGTGCTGGGGGGAGTTGGAGAAATGCTGGCCGGAAACACAGCTGAGAGCCGCTGTGGCTTGACTGCTCTCCAACTACTTTGAAAATATTTTGGCAACAACAAGATTTTAAGCAAAACTGTTTCCTTCGGTAGCATACTCAAAACTGCAGGTTTTACATTTTCAGGAGTATGATGTGGGCCAGAGATGCAACACGGGGGCTGGTGCTCGTCTACCAGTGTTCACGGGTTTGAAAGAGGCTGGTGGGAAGATGGCCTCTGAAGAAGAGTAGGGGGCCGCAGGGGATGTTGGGACGAGGGCAGACAGGGAACATGGGAGTCCAAGCAAAGTCAGCATTCTTTCCTCACTTCCTATTTTCTTTGCTAAGGAATTTGTCCCCATAAAAGCAGTGTTTTCATTTGTTCTGTGATGTTCTAGAAAGATCTCCAGGGATAGTGAGGCTAGGATGTTCTATTGCTTATTATTGGATAACAGATAGCAGTAGTTGAGGATCACGGCATGTGGGTGTCTCACCTCAGGCTAGCCCATGCTTTAGCCGTCATAAGAGGGCCCGAAGTGCATTTCGTAACCCTTAGCTGTTTCTTGAAGAATATACGTATGTGCTCTTGCTTCACTGCCTTCACATTGCAGCCCTACACCAACTCCCACCATTCTTTAAAAACCACTCTGTGTTGCAGTCTTTGCAAATATTGTCTTCTCTACCCGGAACATTCTACCACCAAACTCCACCATTCCTTTCCTGGAACGTCTTTCCTTAACCCGTAAATGATGTGTACTTCTTAGTGTACTGTCTTTGTGGCTGTCTATCTATATACTTTGCAGTGATCTAAATTCTGCCAGAGCTTAGCCGGTATCACATCCGCAGACCTGGCATAGTATGGTTGAGCCTGTCTTCCTTTACTTTATGTCTCATACTCTTCCTGTGCTGGTTTGAATAGGAGTGGCCCCAAAGGCACATATATTTAAATGCTTAGACACCGAGAATGGAACTGTTTGGAAGGATTAAGAGGAGGTGTGGCCTTGTTGGAGGAAGTGAGTCACTGGGAGGTGACATGTCTGCGCGCTCGCGCTAGCTCTCTCTCTCTCTCTCTCTCTCTCTCTCTCTCTCTCTCTCTCTCACCAGGATGTAGCTCTCAGTTACTGCTCCAGTGTCTGCCTGCGTGCCACCGTGCTCCCCGCCATGATGTTAATGGCCTAAACCTCAGAAACTGTAAGCCAGCCACCGATTAAATGGTTCTTTTATAAGAGTTGCTTTGATGATGGTGCTCTTCATAGCAATGGAACAGTGACTAAAGTGCCTTTTAACAGCCCGTTCCTTGTTGTTTCCCTTTGAAATGTACTCATTCTGCCTCTGTGTCCCTCTTTCTCTCTGTGTGTCTGTCTCTCTGTCTGTCTCTCCTTATCTCTCTCACCCATCTCTCTCTATCTCTACCTCTATCTGTCTCTCCCTACTTTCTCCTTTCTC
>CM052716.1:24024887-24121970 GCA_028551405.1 Uromys caudimaculatus | reverse complement strand
GAGAAAGGAGAAAGTAGGGAGAGACAGATAGAGGTAGAGATAGAGAGAGATGGGTGAGAGAGATAAGGAGAGACAGACAGAGAGACAGACACACAGAGAGAAAGAGGGACACAGAGGCAGAATGAGTACATTTCAAAGGGAAACAACAAGGAACGGGCTGTTAAAAGGCACTTTAGTCACTGTTCCATTGCTATGAAGAACACCATGATCAAAGCAACTCTTATAAAAGAACCATTTAATCGGTGGCTGGCTTACAGCCTGGATCATTTCCAAATAATTGCTATTATAATAATAAAAGTTGGGGCTCTACCCAAAACATCTTGGGCTATAGGAAATTCATCTATATTAGTGAGATAAAGAGCCCATAGATAAGATAATCTCTCAAGCCTCCTCAGAAAAACATTTTTTATGCAGATAGTGATTAACAGAGAGACCGAAAGCCAAGGAACAGAGAATAAGAGACTGCAGAATGCTTAGCCCCAAATAGGACTCTATACTATACTCGCTCCTCCCAAGGCTAAGGTATCATTGCAGATTATGGGGCATAAATGTTTTAAGAGCCAGGGCTGGTAGATGTCTATAAAGAAACAATGTTTCCCACTAACAGCAGGGAAGCTACACATGAATTCACAGCAGTTGAGACAATGCATAAGACCTGGGCAAGTTCAAGCTAGACAAAATCCAGTCATGGAGAAGGAAGGAGGGCAGTAAGTCCCACCCCTGCTAAGGAGCTATTGGCAATTGCTAGCTGCCAGGTAAAGGGTGAATTGTTTTTCTTTAAATGTAAGACTCCAAATAAGTTGACTCCAGAGGAAGGCCACACATTCAAGAGTGTATGGGCAATACCAGTTGTACTTGAAAGATAGATAGATAGGTAGATAGATAGATAGATAGATAGATAGATAGATAGATAGATAGACAGACAAATAGATACACAAAGTTGGATAGGTAGAGAACAGGGGGAGGTGGATCTGGAAGAGGTTGGGAGAGATAGTCAATATGATCAAAATACATGGTACCAAGTTCTCAAAGACCTTATTTAAAAATGAGAAAACAATCAAATCAAATCCACCTGTTCTGCATGTAAAATCTTTGTGTACGATTGAATGTCTATCCAATCCAAGACTCATGTTCAGACTTAAGTGCCACTGCAACAGTAAAGAGTAATTAGACCACAAAGGTCCCACTCTCATGGGTCAGTTGATGCCATTTTCAACATGCAACTATATTAATCACTTACAATATCTTACTATTATTATTTCAACCATAGATAATGCTACAAGAGTCCTCAACAAATGCCAGCTACTCTTCATGGACTCCCCAGCCTCAAGGACTATGGACAATAAATCTACTTTTACTGTAATTTATCTGTTTTCTGTCATTTTTTTGCAGCAGCAGCACAAAATGGACTGCAATGGTTAGCCTGTAAAAACCAGAACTGTCAGTCATTAAACATTGGGTATAAATTCTGTAAAAAAGATTAAAACTAAAGTGTTAGATGGTGAAAGTTATGTTAAACAATTTTAAAAACTATCAATTTTAAATATAGAATAAACACACATTAGTTAGATTCAAATATGACCTTGTGGACACAGTTAATAACAGATGTAGACAGATTTAATGCTCAAATTTCAGAACAATCATTCATCTAGCTGGAGACTAAATCCTCCCAGGATAGACTGACTTTTTGACTTAACTGTACAGTATAACAGACCTTTCCGAGAGCCAACCAAAATATCCCCAAGGTCTCCAAAAACTAACTGAGATGACCTTGGTTTGTAGTGGGATTTCTTTACTTCTACATTCTCGAATTAGGGGTTGGTGCATTCTTTCATGCAGAGCACTTGCTGACATTGTTAGCTGCTTAGACGCACTGGCTTTTACTCTCTGTAATCACACACCTTTCCTTGACTGTCGTGGTACTGGTGTTGTTCTCTTTTATTAGTGTTGTTGGAGAGCTAGTGGTAGAGGGAGTGGTGGTGACGTTCGTGGTAATAGTGGTGGTCGTGGTGGTGGTCAAGGTGGAGATGGTAGTGGTGGTGATGGTGGAGGTGGAGGTGGAGGTGGTGGTAAAGGTGGAGGTGGAGGTGGTGGTAAAGGTGGAGATGGTAGTGGTGGTGGTGGTGGAGGAGGAGGTAGAGGTGATGGTGATGTGATGGTGGCGGTGGTGGTGGAGGTGGAGGTGGTGGTGAAGATGGTGGTGATGGTGATGTGGTGGTGGTGGTGGAGGTGGTGAAGGTGGTGATGGTGGTGGAGGTGGAGGTGGTGGTGGTGGTGGTGGAGGAGGAGGTGGTGATGGTGGTGGTAGTGGTGGTGGAGGTGGAGGTGGAGGTGGTGGAGGTGCTGATGGTGGTGGTGGTAGAGGTGCTAGTGATGGTGGAAGAGGTGGGGTGGTGGAAGTGGACAGTACACAACCCCAGTTCCATAGCCACAGTCCCATTTTTTTTGACATAAATATTTCCATACTTCTCCAAATGTTCCATGAGAGAAAACGTTGCCTTCTTGTCTTGAGAGATTGACAAAGCCAGAGAACCAAGAATTCTATCTGTAGGTGTGCTCATATAATTCAAGCCTAAAGAAACTGTAGCTCAGAATCTGTCCTTTCTTGCTTCTAAAAGCAACCTCCTAAGGAGCCTGATGATTTGTAGTTTGGGTTTTGTTGCTTTTTTTTTTTTTTATCTTGTCACCATAAAGATTTTATTTCCTTTAGAAGTATGCCCACTAGTAAGATTGCTCCATCATATGGTAATTCCACTTGCAATATTTTGAGGAAATTCTATACATTCTCATAACAGCAATCCTAACTTACAGTCTCATAAAAAAGTATGTAGGCTTTTTTTTCCTGACCTTTGCCAGCACTTGTTACCTGTTGTCTTCTTGTTAACAGCCATTCTAACAGGTATGAGGCGATACCACAATTTCATTTTGATTTATATTTGCCTAGTGATTAGTGGTATTAGATGTTTGTGCTGCCATTTGGCCATTTGTATATCTTCTCTTATTTTTATTAGTTATTTGAGAACTTGAATGTATTTTGATCATAGTTCCACTCTTCCCCCATCTCTTTCCAGATACCCACCCAACTTTGTGTCCTCTTCTTTTTGTTAAATCCATCAAATGCAATTTTTGCTGCCTTTACACTCTTGGATGTTGCTGCCCGTATACTCTTAGATATATGGCCATCCATTGGCATGTAGTCAAACTGTCAGGAGCCACACCCTTGGAGAAATCTGACTCCCTCTCTCCCTGAAGCTATAAAATTACCAGTAGCTTCCTAAGAGTGGGACTTCATGCCCACCTCCTCTCTGCATGCTGGCATCTTGTCTGGCTTGAACTTATGCAATACTTGTACACCCTGTCACAACTGCTGGGATTTCATGTACAACTTCCCTGTTGTGTCCAGAAAACACTAAGCCATAGGTATTGACTATAAGGAAACAATGTTACCTGGCTAGGTTTTTTCGAAGCAACTACAATGTACTAGCTCATTTTTGCATACAGTTGCTGGGGAGCATGGCTCTTCTGGTTTGGGGTTCACTTGTTGCTCACAAACTTTTTTATTTCAGTTTCCTATCAAAGAATTTTTAGAAAATAGGGACTTGGCTCACCATCGGACTTTGCTGTCAAAACTAGCTGAAGTTCTCTGTTATTCTGTGACGTTAACATCTCACTACCATGTTAACCAGGCCAATGCATGATGCTTGACAGGTCCAAATATTTTAGTCATTCTTTTTTGTTTTGAGCATGTTAACCCTTCCAGCCGCAGTATTTCCAAATATATCAAACATAAAAAGCTAAACCAATCAGAGTACCCACACTTATCTATCTAAAAAGTAGTCAGAAGTATAGAAAGCCCAAACTTAAATCATTCACAATCAAATATTTCCAAGTAAAATTGCCAGTTTACCACACGGTATTGCACAGTTAAGTTCACTAGCAACTATGTCAGAAGCTTCTCTTTCCATTGTTCTATTTATCTTTGAAAGCTGTTCCACGGGTATTGATCTTTTCATTCCTTAGGGATTCCAAGCATGGCCCCATCAGAGCAGCTGCTAGTCTCAGTCACCACAAATAATGAACCCCACCATGAAGTATTTGAAATATGTAATGGTTAAAAAAAAATCACAAAAATGAGACCATATGTCCAAACATACCACGTGTGCTTTGGCAAAGAGAATGTACGTGTTAAGACAAATCTTTGCTAGCCTGTCAGGGAACTAGATCAAAATCAAGACAAAAAGATTTTTTTCATACAAGCTGGGTATTTCTCTTGCACTACCCTGAGGTTAGCTAAGATGAGGGAAGCCAACCTCCCCATAAGGGCCATCAAAACCATCGATCTTGATGACAGAAAAAGAAAGGAAAGGGGTGGAGGGGCCTGTGTTCAGGGAACTAAACCACTTTTAGTGGTTTTAGTGGTCCAAATCCTATGTCCATAAGGCTGTTAACATCTCAACATGTTAACAACATGGTTAGCATCTCTGGGCTCCCATTTTCCCATCTGAAAAATAAAAGATGATTTCTTTCTCCATTCTTTTGAGGCTGAAACAAGAGAAAGCAAAAGTGGTTAGAATGTTTCCTGGCCCATAATCAGAGTTATTGTTCTTATTAAGAACAACAAAAAATAAAAATAAAAACAATAAACAAAACAAAACAACAATGCTGTATACCCAGTTCCCTCAGGAACACTCACAGTTCGGCTTTTCTGCTCATTTCAGATTTTACTGAAAGAAAGCACAAGGTCTCACCAGATATATTCAGTTTTGCCAGGTGGCCTCACCACCAAGGCCAGGCTGTCTGTCCAGCAGATTCAGGGAGAAGGATAAACACCTGAAGCTGATCATCTACAAACCTGTGTGCCCCTTGGGCGGGCCATCTGCACTGGCGGATTTATCTCGCTGATGGGAAATAGCCAAAGAATTCCTCTTGACTATCAGCCTAGGTAGAGCTGTAAACTCTGAAGACACTGGCATGTGTAGGCAGCAGCACTATAGGATTACCAGCTACCTATGTTACCTGTCTTCACACTTAAGTTGTTGAATGAGAACACTGAGGTACTGTCAGAAACAAGAAAACGAATTATTTGGCTTATTTTGTCTTGTTTCGTTTGAGACAGAGACTTGCTATATAATCCAGGCTTCTTCCAAACTAGTAGTAATGGTCTTGTCTCAGCCTCCCAAATACTAAGGATTATAGACCCAAAACACCATGCCTGCCTCAAAAAATTAATTCTAGACAACCAGAATTTGAGATATTTATGTTACCCTTCCAGCCCTTGAAAATTGACTATCTAACACTAAGTATACTAGCACAGGTCAAAATTATTAAATTAACAACAGAATATAATTTTTAAATTGAAAAACTAAAATTATCTGAGCTTTAGCTAAGGAAATAAAAACTAGTTCATACAATCCTCAAGTCGTCTTCTAAAATATCCAAGGTTTACAAAAATACGTAAGCAATAATGTGAGAAATGTTTCCTACAAAGGCCTTTGGAGTTCCACCTTGAATCCAGGGTCTCAGGATTCAACCCCAAGCCTCTGGCATAGAGAATGCCAATACCCACAGGCTAGCTAGACACGAGGCAGTTTTCCCAGTCTAGGGAACTGGGGGGGGTAGCTCAATGGTTAAAGCCCAAGTTTAACCTTGAACCTCCACATGCACACGTGCTTACACACTTTTATTTTTTAATTATTATTTTATGCATTTGAGTGTTTTAACTGCACGTATGTCCGTGCACCCCTTGCATGCTCGGTGCCCATGGAAGCTATAGGACGTTCGATCCTCTGGAACTGGAATTACAGGTGCCTGTGAACTGCCACACAGGTACTGGGAGTTGAATCTGGACCCTCTGGAGGAGCAGCCAGTGTTCTTAACTGCTGAACCATTTCACCAACCCTTAACCTATACTTGTTTAAATACCCGCAAGAGATTTCACTCAGTCCTCCGTGGTTTTGGTAAAAGGTTCTTTTGCTTTATTTTATTTTCATGCTATCTTCTTTAACTTTAAAATTGGAATACCTCACTAATATGAATTAGGAAATTTTTTATTTTATGTATGTATTGGTCCCTGTCCCTACAGTTAAGAGTTAAACATAAGACAAAACCCTCATAGATATAATTGGTATTCATCCAAAATGATTGTAGCTGCAACCCCTGCATGCATCAGTTACACTTGCTTAGTTCAGCCTGAGAGAACAGCTTAAGAGAGGAAAGATTACTTAGTGCATGGTGTTGCTTTATTATGCCACAGTGCAAACATAACCACACAAGTTATAAAGAGCTGCCAGCCAGTGGCTGCTGTTCAAGCGTCTCGGGCTCTGCTCACTGCATATGGGCAGCCGAATGCATTCGCAGCACTGCTTGGTACATAGGAACAGCCACGTGCATTTGGCTGTTCGCCACTGCCACAGAGACACGTGCAAAACTGAGCCTCTGCAGTGTACAATACTATTTCCTAGCTCTAGACTTGAGACAGGGATAATTCACTTAACATACAAACAAAGCTAAGCCAGTGACCATTTCTAGAGTCAAAATAGAGCAGTGGTTCTATGGCTCTCCCTGAGGTCACAGTGATTTCAAGAAATAAAATACTATAATTCTGTGTGTGTGAGTGTGTGTGTGTGTGTGTGTGAGAGAGAGAGAGAGAGAGAGAGAGAGAGAGAGAGAGAGAGAGAGAGAGAGAAAGAGAGGGAAAAAAGCAAGATTGGGTCTTTGTAGCACAGTTAACTTTGTTGTGGGTCTTTGGTCCTTGATATGAGATTCTTTGTCTACAGCCTGTCTAACCTACTTAGCAAACTCCAGGTCACTGAGAGACCATGTCTTAAGAAAAACATTTTAAAGGAAGAAAGAGCAAAGGAAAGAAAAAGTGGGCAATCCTAAGGAATGGCATCAGAGGTTGTGCTCCTGACTCTGTATGTATGCAAACACACACACATGCACACACACATGCACACACACATGTGCCCATGCACACACACATGCACACATGCACACACGCACACACACATGCACACATGCACACACGCATGCATGCACACCCACATGCACACGTGCACACACAAGCACACACACATGTGCCCATGCACACACACATGCACACATGCATTCACACACACACACATGTGTCCATGCACATACACATGCACACACACACACACACACATGTGCCCATGCACACACATGAACACATGCACACACACATGCACACACGCACACACACACACACATATGTGCCCATGCACACACATGAACACATGCACACACACATGCACACACACACACACACACACATGTGCCTATGCACACACATGAACACACAGACACACACATATAAAATAAAAAGAAAAGTGACCCACTTTAAGAGGAGCATTTGGGATAAACCTGGCTTTTTATTGGACCTTTACCTTTGTTCTTAGAATCCAAGGTGTTTTGTCAGGATACGCTCACACATCAGCTACTCAGCACACAGCATGAGGGCAGACATTCTGGAGAACAAGAAACTCAAAGGAAGGCATCCAAAGCCCGTTGTTCATCTGTATGCTTCTCTCACCATAGATACTTAAGAAAACAAAAACAAAAATAAAAAGCAATCTCCACAAGCTGTCTATCCCAGCACAAGTTGCTGAGTCACTGGGTTGAGATAATTTTTAATGATGTGTTTATTTCCAGAGGACTGTTGGTTTTTAATAGGGCCATTCCTATGTTGTGTCTAAGTTGGAGATTTTTGCTCACTGATGAATTCAAAGCTTTGACTCTGTCGAAATGCAGGTCACTGTCAGAGACACAGGAAGCCTGTCAAAGAGTTCACAACTTAAGGGAACTCTGATGTCTATCATAGACACATACTCACACACACTCACACACACACACACACACACACACACACACACACACACACACACAAGGAAGCACGTACTGAAGATGTCACAAAGGAGTTTGAAACTTGAGATCAAAGCACAGAGCTCATCCGAGTCCCCCAGTGAGACACTGTGTGATTTGGGCTCATCACTAAATATTTCTAATCTTCAGTTCTCCCACCTGGGAAATAAGATGAAAATGGACGTCCTAGTCTCACTGTTAGTCATTGTCGAGAGGCAACAGTGAGATCATGTCTGGGAAAGCACTGAAGTTATCAACTGCTTTTCTGGCTGAAGAAGGATGTGCTCCCTCTGGAATGATCCCAGAACTCTTAAAATGCTAAGGTATCTAAAAACTGAAATCAGCCTTCTTCTTGGTCCTTGGAGAACCTGAAAACCAAAGTCAGCCTTCTTTTTGGTCCTCGGAGACTTGAGTTTTCTGCAAGTAACTAAAAAAAAAAAATTAACACTTGCACTGAAAATGAAATCTAATTTTAAGAAATACCAGAATTTAGTAAGTTGTTGCGTAAGACTCCAGCGAGCCTTAGCTTACCACAGACCCTCTGAGTGAACACATGGAGTCGGGGATTGCTGCAAAATGCAAGAGAAATTTATTGATTCAGCATGCTGAGGTCGCTCTGCATACCAAGATGGGAGAGCGACCTCTCGGATCCCGTTCAGGGACCTTATATACTGATTTTAGAGCAGTCGCCATTAGGCACAATGTGATTGGCAGAACAGTGTGACTTTTAAACTGATTGGTCTTTAGGGAATGTGGTAGCAGGGGCTTAATCAGCCCCTCCCTTCCAGCCTACATGCTTTCTAACCTGTTTCTTCCAGGAGGGGAGGGGTGCCCATGTGCTCGGAGGGGGGAGGGGACCCTGGTGGAACATCTCAAAGTTCCTGAGCTGACTTCTCATGTGGTGACCAGGGGTGTTTCCTCTTTCAAAATAACTATAATATAAGCAGCATCTACTCCTAGAAATCATTCCAGCGTCTCGGACACCGAGTCCGCAGCTTTTTCATTTTCTGAGGTTCGTTGCTGATTGATCAGTTGATTTAGATGCTTCTCCTCCCAATCTCCCTACTGATGAGTCTGTCTTGTCAAATCACAGGCTGGTAGCTACTCTCCTATTCACTTCTCTCCCTTCAGGCTAAGGCATTCTGAATCCCAGCAATTCAATAAACATAGCTACTCCAGCCTAGCAACAACACAGTGGGTGACGCTTTGAAAACCAGATTCTACCATATGGTTGGAATCATACAGTCGCATCAACATTGACTTCAGAAATCATATTCTTTATTCATATATAATATTTTAATAGTATACACTTCTTAATAGTATCCTGTTTCTTCAGTAGGGTCAAAGATTCCTGTGGGACATCTGAAAATCAGTCACAATACTCCAGCCTCCTCTGCAGTGCTTTAGTCTCATCCAGATGGCCTGCCATTGTGGTGGCAGGTCAGCCTTTCAGCATTGAGCATGTTGCTCAATCTCCCAAAGGCCATCTGTTTTTTTTTTTTTTTTTGGTTTTTCGGGACAGGGCCAAAGGCCATCTTTAAGAGGAGAAGCTCATCTGTTGACTTAGAAAGTTCATTGTTTTATCTTCTGATGATCTCCTGATAAACTCTCTTTGATGACACTAAAATCTAGCCAGAATATTCCCCGTTCCACATAAGCATTTAAATCAATCAAATTCCTCTGAAAACATTTTCTCACAAACTCATATTCACTCACTTGTCGTTTTCTAATGATGTAAAAATATGAGGATCTAATCGCTTGGTTCTAATTGCTCTGTTTGGGGCTTACGTTTGTTTGTCCCTCCTAGAATGCTTCTGTGCCCAAGAACTGTAAAAAGCAATTTCTGTATTGACTGCGAGCTTATCTCACTTAGAAACATCTGCTCCATTCATGTTGTCCCTAACTGCCTTGATCCTGGGGAGATGTGAGGACCTTAATCAACTAGTGCCCCAAACCATCATCCAATGTGCCACTCCGGGACCACATCTCCCGTAGTATGAACCTGTAAAATTGTTTGTATTGCTTCGTGTGGTCATTTTCCTTTGCTTTGGCACATGGCGTCAGCCACACAGCTCTGTTAGAGTGACTTCCAGGTTCTTGTCATTTATAGGGCCTGGTTTGTGGCATCTGGTGAATCAGTGTCTCTAGATTTGTTGCTCTTTGTTCAGCCCATCATGAAGAAACCCTCTTCATAACTCCTGTGACTTACCTTAATATAAGCTGCACGAGGGGGGTTGATTATTTTATATTCAAAATAGGCAATAATGGATGATCATGCATGTCTAACATGACAAACATCCCTATAACTGCATTTTTGAAGTCATTGGAGGAT
Organism: Uromys caudimaculatus; assembly: GCA_028551405.1. Lineage (NCBI taxonomy): Eukaryota > Metazoa > Chordata > Mammalia > Rodentia > Muridae > Uromys > Uromys caudimaculatus. The sequence continues at coordinate 24,111,757 of CM052716.1, read as the reverse complement.
ACACTGGAAACCAGAGAGAACAGGAGTGGTGTGAGCTGGTTTGATTTACATCCTTCACCACCACCATCGCCACCACCACCGCCGCCGCCACCACCACCGGTCCACCCATCCACTCACCCATTCCTTAAAACAAAACCTATTCCCAACAAGGAGGTTTACCTACAGTTAAACGAATGAATTTTTAAGCGTTAGGCTGTATGTCTGAATTTTCATTCTTCCCTAGAAATTTTCTCAGCTTTGTGGGTTTCAGCCAGATCCTCTGCTTTCCTTGAGCATATTTTCATGTGGTTTCATAATATTTATTCAACATTATTTTCCATTAGTTCTCTAATTTTAATTGTTGGTAACCATTTCAGGGTGCTGCTATTACATGGTGCGGAGCTGATTTATCCACATTAACGTCTGAGACCATGACCCACTTTTATTTGCTGCGTGGTCAGCTCCGGTATTCATGGCAGGTTTTCTGAATATTTCTGATGAAACTGTTAAGCACATGCAATTCTGAAAACACATTCCCATTCAGTAAGACTTACACAGGATGGTAAGCCCAACATGGCAAAAAGGTTTCTAAAAAATTCCATAAACATTAAGCGTATTTATGCCATAGCATTAAGTTTGGTCAATTTGAAACGTACTGTATTGTAGTATAAGAGGTTCTTTGTTTGCTATGTTTACTTTCCCAGGAGTAAATGCGTTTTGGTTAACCACAATGGCAAACTTAGTCAAGACATTTATGTCAACAAATCCTACTGCTCAACAAAGTCACATTCTTAGTTTCTAGGACAGCAGACTGGATTCTAAGTAATAAGGTGTTTACAAGGCGTGCTGTAAATCTGGATCTATAAACATGTCTAATTTTCTGTAAAACCTGCCGCTGTGCATGGGGTACAATCAGTTCTCTCTTTGGTTTTATGGTAGCCAGTATGTTGGGTTGCCAGTCATGATCACTGTTGATTCTACTGTTCCCAAAGCCTCCTGCCAAGCTCTTGACCCAAGTCATGCTCCCTGGTGATGTCATAAGGCCACTAAGAATTTGCTCATTCACAGGACCTGCTGGGATGCCCCAAGAGTCACATACCTTCTCTGTTAGTCATGCACTGCTTGGAGAATAACACCTTGAAAAAGGCAGAGACACTCCCTTGCTCCCTTCCCTAATTTCAAAGCTATTACATTTTTAAATCTTTAATAATGAGCTTATGGATATAGTAAGATGATTATTACATTTATGGAAATCACTTTCAATGCAACTTTTTCTCTAAAGTTAATGGTACTCATTTTATTGCTTGGACAAAAACACGATGTTTTCTGCATTTATAAACAAAATTTATTTTTAATTCAATACACATTTACCAAACACGGTACCTGGTGTATAAAACTCTTGCCTTAGTTACTGATGCCAAACATCTGGAGGCAAAAGGAGACGCTAGTAACAGCTCTAGACATTTTACTGCATGATGTTCACTATGTATGCTTGGGAAAAACCGATCAGTTTTAAGCTTTTCACCTTGTACCCAAAGATTAGGCATTTCTGTAGCTATAACCATGCATCTTGTCTTACTTTACATTTTGAGACAAAGTGCTGCCATGGTATCGTTCCAGAGTGTAACATGAATAACCCACTTGACAACAGTTTCAGACAACCATACATACATTCTGTAAAAGTCCACCCGCCAAATACACCGAGACAGATCGTATTAGGATCACAAGGCACAAGGCTTGATAATATTAGAAACATATAGATCAAAACGGTACATTTTATGGCCCTAAAGGAAATAAATTAGAAATTTAAAATCAATAAAAGATCTACAAAGTTACCTAATATATAGTGCCTAAATAATAGTATTCTTTAATTCAAGAGTCAAAGGGTAATTTGGGTAATAATTTAAATGAAATTGAGAACTATGATTACAAAATCTCACTAAAACAGCTACTGAGAGGACTGAATTGAATGCCTAAAGTAGAATATGAGAGAGGCCATGAATGCTTACCTCAGCTTCTACCTAAGAACCTAGAAAAGCAGAATAAATAAAGCTAAAGGAAGCAGGAGGAAGATTAGAAGAGATATGAACTAAAGGGAAAACAATATATAGTACTAATCACCTAAAGGTTTTCTTGAAATGACCAATAAGATTAATTTTTTAAAATACAGTCAAATTAATCAGGAAGACAAAGGAAAAGGAGGATACAAAGTACCCATTTGAGGAGTGGAGGGTCACTGTCTCCACAGTTTCCAACTGAGAAGAGAAAGGATATCATGAGTAACTTTATGCCAACCAATTCTCCAGCACAGATGAAATAGACCAGCAATTTGGAAGCACATATGTACTACCAAAGCATTGTGACAAAATACTAAGCAATCTGGGTGTCCCCAACTGGAAAACTCCAACCTCTAAACACATCCTGGGTTCACTTCAACTCTTAACAACATCAAGAAGAGGACGTTTCCCAAATCATTTATAATACCAGCATTGTCCTGATGCCAAACCAAAAACTATAGCAAAATAAAACTTTAGGGCCAATCTTCTTCAGGGACATCGTACATATTAATAAGGTTTTAATAAGTCAATTCATGGGCATATATTTGGGCAACTGCTTCTTGATAAAAATGAAAAGAAAATCATTGCAGGGAGGGAAAGGTGCTGGAATGTGTGTTTTTGTGTGTGAGTGTGTGTGTGAGAGACAGACAGACAGACAGAGACAGACTTTGAATTAAGCAAAACACTTTTGCAAGCAGCCAGCTAGCAATTACCCATCTATAAAGATTATCACTGAGGGCACAGCTTAAAACTGTCTTCACAGAACACTGGGGAGTTCTGTGGACTCTGGTTTGAGAAGTAACACCATAACTGGTGCATAATTCTGAGCAAATGCTGCAGCTAAATTGTTGGTAATCTAGACCCAAATTTTCTTTTTGGGGTTCTAGGAAGGGAAGAGGCCATTTTTGTTCACGTAAACCAAAATCGTCTTGTGATAAACATTACTCTGGTGTTTCTCTATTCTGCTGCAGCTGGAAGGTTTCTATCTCATGCCACAGTCTTTACCCTGGCACACAGAAGCCTTCTTGCAAACCACGAGCCATTACACATTCTTCAAGTGCAGATTCCATGCAAAACAAGAGCAACAAAGACATTACTTCTAAAACCCTGTTCATTAGAACACTTCCCAAGAACCTTTTGCATTACTTATGGACAATGACAAAAGAAAGCCCTCTGAATGATTGAATAAGTACTTTAAAGCAAGAAAGGAGGCCTTTGATCATTTCTGAGAGCTGAGAACATCATGAGTGCTCAGCTTGTTTTTCCACATTGTCTTTTCCATTCCTGTGGCCTTGGTAAGTATTATGACTAGACAGCTCATGGCCTGGTATAACCGTCATCAAATCTATATAATCCTTGTTCTTTAAAGTATCAGCATCTTGAAATATTGAACAGCAACAACAAGAAGAAACAAGAAACAAGATTCTTCAGCTTTGAAAGAATCCTACTTTTAGAAGTCATGAGGGACATCTCTGCACTCCGTATTCTCAGCCAGGGACTAGGGGAGGTAGAGAGTACCAGAAGGACCAGATTAACTCTTCAGGCAAGCTCCCTTGTTTATCAGTATCTTCTCATCCTTCCTTGTTTTGCCCCAGACTCCTTTCAGCAGATCGTGGCTGCTGATCATGCTCAAGCTGTCTGACAAGAAGTTCAAATCCCCGGGCAGTGGTGGCACATGCCTTTAATCCCAGCACTTGGGAGGCAGAGACAGGCGGATTTCTGAGTTCGAGGCCAGCCTGGTCTACAGAGTGAGTTCCAGGACAGCCAGGGCTATACAGAGAAACCCTGTCTTGAAAAACAAAAAAAACAAACAAACAAAAAAAAAGTTCAAATCAATGCCTTTTGGGTCCGAACATCCTGTGAGATGCATGAGAAAATATGATGAGAAGATACACTGCTAGCTTGACGTCTTCTAAATGATTGCAAATGGCGCCTCTTTCTCCCATTATCTTGCAGTTTTGTTCTCTGAGCTCACTGAGATGCCTGCCTGTACCTTACCTCCTGCTTGTCTTTATTTATTTGGTTGGTTGTTTACCCTTCCCACCCACACCGATGTTATCTGTCATTGGGGGAATATCCAAATTGCTAATTCTATAAAAAATAGTTTTTGTTTTCTCTAATTTGTACCTCTTTTGTGTTCTTAGGTGTTTTGTATTCTTAAATCAGACTCATTGACTTAACTATAATGAAATAAAAATTGTCCGGATTGCATTTCAGCAGATCTTTTTGGTGGGCTAGGAGGCTGAGTTTATGGTGCTTGAAGCTACCTCGAAGATTGACAGGTTTCTACTCTTCCTTTCAGGTACTTGTTAGCAAACAGCTAGATATGAAAAGACTGACAGGTGAATCACAGAATCACTAACAGCAAAACAGAAACAGCTACCAACACTAGCTTTGGAGGAACCTGAGACCAAGAGGTAAAAGGAGAGCAGTAATCGATGTTACTCCCTTGTAATTTGGCTAGAGATAGTTCTGGATATGTGCTAGCCTGCCTTACAATACCTGTCAAAAGTTAAAGGAGGAATAATCTCGTGTACTCCCTGTAAATCTTAGAAAGGAATCTTCTTCCTTCCTTGGCATGCTTCCGAGACTTAATGGGTCTGCTCAATTCATCCTAGAGTAACTTCAAGTCAAAAGTACTTTAAAATACAGAACTCCTCAAGGGAGCCAACTACCTCATTAGCAGACTGCTGAGCAAAGCAGGGCTTCACATTATATGTGAGATACATTGTCATACGTGTCTAAATAAGTAGAAACATACTTAATAGAGACTGACGAGATACTTACTACACCTGTTTCCTTTCCTTGACCATATGGATAAATAGCATTTCCCAAGCTTTTAGATTCTAGATTACATACCCAGTCCCTACTCAGAAGGAACAGAGGTTTTAACACACACACACACACACACACACACACATTAAGGATGTGATTTTTATATATTTATTTTCTCTTTTCTTCCTCATCTGGCTAGATTGCACCAAAGGAACCTGTTGAAGTCACACTTTGAAGGTCACATGACCACAGGGGAGCATATACAAGAAATAACACTGCATTAAATTAAGCACTGAGGTTTGTTTATTTCAACATTAGAACTATTTAGTCCTAAGTAAAATGATACTTTAACAAAGACAAAAAAGCACACACCATATTGAGTGAATTTGTGGTCTTTTGGACCCAAATCACTTTGTACCCTGGGGCCTGCTTAGCAGTCTCTGGTGTTTTAATCATAAGAGGTTAATCCTCTCTCACACAATTTCAAGGGTCCCAGGAAGAAGCTAGGGATTATATTATTCCATGTCAGAATTATTGGTTGTGGGTTAGCATAAGAGAAGCAGTAGTCTTAAGAATCAGAACCACACACACACACACACACACACACACACACACAATAACTCTAAGTTGGATGTAGTAGCATATTCTACAATTTCAGTACTTAGGGAGCTGAGGCAGGAGGAGTCCCATGCATTCAAAGCTAGTCTGAGCTGCATAATAAATACATTAAGGAAGGTATAATAATTTCTTGCCTCAAAAATGAACAATAAATATAATACTTTGAGTATAATAGTGGTAATCTTATAATATATGCAAGAAACTATTCAAAGTATTGTAGCAACACTATTTCATTTAGCATGAAAAAAACTATAGTCTTGCTTAATCCTTCCTAGAAATGTCCACACAGACATACTAGAGGCATGACTCTTAATTGATAACATATCCAATCAAATTGACAATTAAGGTTAACTATTATGATCATTTCAAATGACAGCCCAAAGGTGAAATACTTAAGTGTAAATTAACAAAGTATAAACAAATCTATACAAGGAAAATGATAATCAAGTGAAAACCTAAAAGTATTGAGAAATACTGCATGCTCACTGACAAGAATAAACAATGTGTTTAAGATATATATCCTACAAATTTAATACATAGACTAATATCATCTCAATCAGTTTATTTGAAAGTGCACATGATGAGGCAGAAGACTCAGAGCAGCTGATACAACGTTGAAGAGGAACAATTTGAAGGATCTACATTCCCCGACTTCAAACCTCACTAGCCCGAGAGCTGTAGTATTCAAGACAGTGGGGTGTAGGACAGAGAACAAAGAATCAACAGAACAGGATAGAAGCGCCTGAAACCGACACGGATAAACACAGGCAACTGATCTTTGACAAATAAGCAAAATCAATATAATGGTAAAAGTGTCTGTACCATGGGGAAACAGTTAACATTACTAATGCCCAGGTGATAATACCGATAAATACTAAACAGAGAACTAGAAAACTCCCAGAAAATAACACAGGAAAAAAACCAGACAAACCTTGCATTTGGTGATGACTTTTGTTCATAATCACTAAAATTGTAAAAGGAATAAGCAGTAAGCTAAACTTCATTAAAGAGTAACAACTACCACTTTCAATGGGAATGTCAAAAGTAAGGAAGGTTACATACCAAAAGAAAATATTGATAGATGACATCTGAGAAAGAATTGATTTTTTAAAAAAAGAAGAAATGTGAAGTTCAACCAAAAGAGTAAAGAACTAGATTTTTAAATACTAAGAGAACTGAAGAGCCTGCCAAAGATGTACAGACATAATGAGAACACAGGAGACAGTCAACATCTACCACTCATCATTGCAAACTGAAGTAAGGAAGAGTTATCAACACATGCCTGTTAGAATGGCTAACATCCGGAACCCAGAACACAATTGCTACAGAAGATATGGAGCAACAGAAATTCCCCTTTGCTGATGATGGGAGCCCAGAGTGATACAAAAACCAAACACATACTTACCTAATAGCCTAGCTCCTTACTGGTTACCCAAGTGAGTTGAAAAACTCACGTCTAAGCAACGACCTACTCACCAATGATTAGTGTTTTATCCATGACTGTCAAACCTTGGATGCAAACTGCCTTTCGATAAGTGAGTGTGGACTAACTGTGGCACCTGCAGACAGAAGGAATGTATCATTAAGCTAAAAGAAATGAGCTGGAAAACAGGAAGAAAACTTCAGTGCACATCGACTACTGAATGAAAGAAACGATATGAAAAGGTTAGATACTATAGCAGCCTATCATGATATTTGGGGTAAAAAGGAACTGCTGGAGACAGTTAAAGGAATCCATGGCTGGCCAGGACTGAGGTTAGAAAGAGATGAATCAGCAGAACATAGAGAACTTTAAGCACTGTGAAACTACTCCATGTGATGCAAATATGGCGGACTCATGACATTGAATACTTGTTAAAACCCACAGAATCCCTCCTATGATCCAGTCTTGCCATGATAGCCATGGATCAATGTAAGCTCACTGACTGGGACAAAGATGCTACCCCATTGCAGGACTTTGATAGTAAGAAAGTCTGTGCTTATATGACCACAGGAAATTATGGAGACTTTCCATATCTATGTCTCAATTTTTGTGTGACCCTAAAGCTTTTCTAAACAGTAAAGTCTGTGGAATGAAAATCACCAAGAACAATGTATAAAACATCCTATATTGAGCCACTACTATGGGGCAGGAACTGTTGCAGATACATATGGTAGGGAGATACGTGAGGGAAATAAAAGGGACAAGATGGAAGGCAGACGATTTACATCCTCACAACCTAGATTAAAGGTGGAAAGCAAAGCATAGAAAAACCCACAAATATCCAACCTCACTGCACTTCCATCCCAAGATATGGGGAGATTTATTTGTGGCATATGATTTGGAATTTTATTTGATACCCTCTAAAACATTAAGTTACAAAGAGGATACAGCCGATATCCTGCCTGGTGAGTTGAAATCTCTAAAGGCTGCTGGCCCCAGCAGATGACAGAAGTAAATAAAACAGACAGCTGTACATGGTACTTAGGGAAACTCGGGGTTAAGGGGGTGAGGGAGAGCTGTGGTTGGACAGGCATGCATGTAGGCTCTGCCCCAAATAATCCAAATTCACATTGAAAGCCAAATCAAACTAAAACAAAACAAAAATGAGAAGCTCGTACCTGCTGAGCAATGCCAGTCTTTGTCAGATGTGTTTTCAGTCCTAAACTGAATTCCTTAAACATTGGGCCACCAATCAATTCAGTAATACACAGTTGGCAAAGATTTGCTTGGGATAATAAAACACTCAAACAGCAGAAGGAAAAGAAAGAAACCAGCAAAAGATAAGTGAGCCTGAGACTAGGAAAGGGAAGCAAGAAATATCTGGAAGCCCAACAGGGGACCTTCTATGGGTTTTTGGTTTTGTTTGTTTGTTTGTTTGTTTGTTTTTGTCTGTCTGTCTGTCTGTTTGTTTTTTCCAAACATTCACCAAGCATCTATTAAGGTATCATGAAGGCCCTGCACATGTGGATACATTGGGGTGTTCCTGATCTTTTCCCCCTATGAAAGCCTGAGAAAACATGATTTAGAGTTGCCTTTAACAGACAACATTCCTAGGTAACAGTAGAATTAATTCCTATTCATATTCTTTTTATATCTAATTTAACCCACTAATCAAGACTATCTTTTTCTTAAAGCAGTTGATAAAGAAATTATAGTGTTGTGTCTCTCTGTGTTTGAGTGTCTGTGTGTGTGTCATTGTGTGTGTGTGTCTGTGTATATGTGTGTGTGTGTCTTTGTGTGTGTGTGTCTTTGTGTGTGTGTGTCTGTGTCTGTGTGTGTGTGCCTTTATGTGTGTCTTTGTGTGTGTCTCTGAGTGTGGTTGTGTGTGTCTTTATGTGTCTCTGTCTATGTGTCTGTGTGGGTGTCGTGTCTATGTGTGTTTTTATGTGTGTCTTTGTGTGTATCTGCATGTGTGTCTTTGTGTGTCTATATGTGTGTCTGTGTGTCTGTCTGTGTCATTTTCTGTGTCTTTGTATGTGTCATGTCTGTGTCTGTGTGTGTCCGTGTGTGTGTCTTTGTGTATCTTTATGTTTTGTCTTTGTGTGTGTGTGTATCTGTGTGTGTGTCTTTATGTGTTTCTCTGTGTGTGCCTGTATGTGTGTGTTTCTGTCTGTGTGTCTGTGTGTATCTCTGTGTGTGTTTCAGTGTGTCTCTTTGTGTGTGTCTCTGTGTGTGTCTTTGTGTATGTGTGTGTGTGTGTGTGTGTGTGTGTGTGTGTGTGTGTGTGTGCTGTCTTATTATTTTACTTCTGGCACTCTAACTCTCTAACCTTTGGAGTCAAGAAGAAGATGGAGAGGGAAGGGGGTGGGGGTGACAGTACTGAAATACTGCCTTGATTATGCTTAGAAAAAAATCAAGAAAGAAGAAGAAAATAAGAATCGACCTGTAGAGGTTTGAATGAGAAATCCCTGTGGTCCCCTGGGGCGGAGCTCCTTGAGAAGGTTTGGGTCATGCAGACTTGCTGGAGGAAGTATGTCACTGGGGACACCGTTGAAGGGACAAAAGCCTCACACCACTGCTCTCTCTACTTCACCCTAGCATTTAAAATGTAAACTCTCCTCTTCCTTCTCAGGCCACCATATCTCCCACCTGCTGCCTTCCCTCCTCCACCAGGAAGGAGTCTAACTCTTGGGAACCATAAGGTCAATAAACTCTTTCTCCTACAAATTGTTTTAGTCATAGTGTTTTATCATAGTAACAGAAAGGCAACTAACACACAAACTTTAAATCATTTAAGTTAAAGAGAGAGTTCCCAGCCAAGAAGAGTTTGAGAAAGCAGGATGACCGAGAGCAATGTGGGGTCCTGGATCACATCCTGAAATGGAAAGATGACCATTAGGGAAAAACTGAGGGGTCCTTAAACACAAACATCACATAACATCAATGCATCAATAGACTAACTGTAGCAAATATGCCATACTAACATCAGGCATTACTTATGAGTGGAGCTCAGTGAGCAGACTATCCCGTCATGATAATATTTTTATACAACTCTGCTATCTTTTTTTAAAAGTCAAGATTTTGTTGAAATAATTAACAATTTAATGCAGACGTAAATTCGGTTCCCCACAGACAAGAGATTTTAATTTGAACATATACTGGTGAAGCATAGCTACCTAAAATATATATGATAAGAAAACAAATACATACTGTCTATATATAGTTAATAACTATAGGATCATATAGAAAAAGACTGTTGAAATGCAGTTGTCAAAATAGTAGAAAAATTGCAACCTGTGTGTTGTTATTACTTCACCAGGTACAAGATTAGCTAGCTAGCCATTAGCTTTCCTAACTTGGAATCACGATAAGTTTAAGGAGTGGGTTCAGGTCCCTGTACTACTGAAAGCAAACAGAAAATATGTTTATCTCCATGATTAAAAGCACACAGATACTGTTAGTTTTCTTGTGGCTTGTGACGATGCAAGGCAAAGTTAAGGTTCGGCTAGAAGTTGTAAAAACCAAAGTGGTCACTATTTCCTATTCATAAACACCATGCATACTTGTATCTGCACTACCAGTCTGCCTCCAGTCCTGCAGTTAAGTACCCTGGACTCAGGAGGCAGAGGCAGGCAGAATCTCTGTGTGTTTGAGGCCAGCCTGGTCTACAGAGTGGATTTCAGGACAGCTAGGGCTATACAGAGAAATCCTGTCTCAATGAACAAAGAAACAAAAGAACCCGGAACTGAAGGAAATACTACTTACTTGGAGTCTACAAAACCCATGGTCTTTAATTTGAGCCTCTGAGCATGGAGAGACTTTAGAACAAATGCTGCATGTAGCAAGGACTATGAGTAGGCAAATGTCATGTGGTACGTGTCTCTGCAGCATGCACTGCTTCATTTTTGCCTGATATCTGTTTCTCCATCATCTGATGACCTTGCCTACCTGGCTGAGAAGCTGGTGCTGAATCTGTGTCGACTGTCTCTTGGTTAGCTGCAACACACATCTCAGCTTCTCTGCAATTCAGTTTATATTTGCCTCCTGGACTGAGTAACAAGTTCAACGTTTATACAGGAGCTTTAGATTGTAGTGTTCCCTCTAACTTCTCTACACACTGGCCCTGCAAAACTGAAACTCACCACACAGTCAAATCATGTTTCTAAAGAATTCACTTGTGTAAATACTAACAATCTGTGGTTGCTTTACACCTTATCAATCACGGATACTTTAACACGCCCCTCATGTGGCGTCTAAATTTCTTTCTACCACCCCCATCTCCACTCACCAAGTACTAATAGAAAATCCAAGCTAGCTCTACCATCTTAAAAATGCATAGAACCCTGACCTAAAATACTTGCTCACTAGCCATTTGGCAGTGCCAAATAAAATTCTGTAGGTAAACACTCAGGGGTATTCCCATAGCAGCTTTGAGTCTTTACACACACTTTCTTGTTGATGGTATCTGTCATTGCCTCCCGCCCAGAAGGGCAGTGTTGGCCCCACAAATCAGATTTCTATTTACTGAGAACGGAGCCTGGCAACCCTTCGACCACAAGTAATCTAAAAACATTTACCTGTCTAAACCGATCTTCCTCTTGACACACCAGCAGGGTGTTGCCAAACGTGGAAACATTTAATCTACAGCAATTAAAGTCTAATGAGATGTCCTCAAGCCATCCCTTCTTTTATTTTATTGTGAGCAACTTTGCATAAGCAATTTAATATCATAAAATCTGAAATAGGCTAAATGAATTCTTGGAAGCTGGTTCACACAAGTCTATTTGATTCTGACCAGATACTCCAGGCTAATCACTAATGCCTGTGAGTGCTGCTGTGTTAAAATATGGATATGTGGGTTTATAAAAGGAGAAGCTGCTTGATCTTTTTCTCTCCCTCTAGCAGAAGTATGTCTGGACTTGCTGAGCATCAGTGTATTTAAAACTCACTGGTTTTGTTGCCTACAACTTGAGATTTGAAAATAATATTTTTGGGTGGATTTTTTTTCTTACTTTTCTGTGATCCAGGCTGGGGACTTGGTAAAAGAACACCACATCAGCGACATTCAGTGCTCATTAGTTCTTGGCAGGATCATGCCAGGGGCAGAAGCATTCTTCGCATTGCTTACTGTGCCTGCTGTCTCTCTAGAGGTGTCAGAGTTGACAAGCAAGCCTGCAAAGCGAACTCTAGAACTGAAATCAGTTTGGTTAATTTAAGCCTCTACACACACCCACAATCAACTTTTTTCTCTTCTCCCAAAGCACCATAGTTGCCAGTTTTTGCGAGATTAGAGTTATCTATGCTCTGTGAAGCCACCATAATAATTTACAAAGAACATAGACCAACAACAAGGAAGAGGTGCAGCCAAAGGCTGCAACAAACAGCCTAAGGGCAGTGTCTTCAAATCCCTCAAGCCTCTGGGAGCTTTGGGCCCCTGGCCAATGGCATGTGAGTGCTAAACCAGCTTATTTCTGCTTCTTTCTAAAACAAAAATTAAGAAAATAGGATTGAAATAAGCCTTTTTTTAATGAACTCTATTTTATAGTTTGCAATTATCTTAAAGCCATGAGTCCTTAACTCTTTGACCTAAGGAAACTTAATTGACAACCCCATATGGATGCCTACTTTGAAATTCTCCAAGTTAAAAAAATCACTATTCTCTAGCATGACTCTCAATTGATTAAAAATAAAAGTGTCTCATAATGCCCAAAAGGGGTAAGAAAGAAGATAATCTAAAAATAAAGAATAGATATTTAAATAAGTTTAGTTTATGTGTGTCCTAGTCAGTTTTAACTGTCCATACAGCATAGAGTAACCTAAGAAGGAAGTCCCAACTGACGGATTGTCCAAATCGAATTGGACTGTGGCATGTTTGTAGGGATTGCCTTGATTGTTAATTGATGTGGGAGGGCTCAGCCCACTATGGGCAGAACTGTCCCTAGGCAAGTGGATCTAGGCTGTATAAGAAAAAGTATCTAGGCATAAGCCTTGAGGCAAGCCATCAAAGAGTGTTTACATGGTTTCTTCTTCAAGTTGCTGCTTCAGTTCCTGCCCTAGCTCATCTTAATTATGGACCGTGGCTTAGAAGATGAAATACACCCTTTCCTCCTATATTTGCTTTTGCACATGGCATTTGTAACAGCAACAGATAGGAAACTAGAACAACCAACATGTTAGTCACTTTTCTGTCACTGTGCCAAAATTCTGGACAAAAACAACTGTAAACGAGAACAGGCTTATATGAGTCTGTGATTTCTGAGGTCTTGGTCAGTATTCTGTTGGCTTTGTTGTTTCGAGGGACAGTGGTGAGACAGAATATCACTGACAGGAAGCATGTGACAGGGCCTGAACCAACAGTTCAACGTCTAGAAAGGAGAAAGAGAGAAAAAAACATTAAAGGGTGGTTGAGATCCTAATACTTCTTACAAAGACCAGTCTGAAATGCCCTTCAACTAGACTTCACCTCTTACAGGTCCCACTACTGTCCAGAGCAAGGGCACCTGGGAAGATAGCCATGCATTTAACATACAGAATTAGTGGACCTAAGCAGTAATGCCGAAGCCCCCCTTCATGTCCTACTCAGCGACACTAGACTTCTCGCTTCCCTTCTGCTGCTAAGCATCCCCTCACCTGTCTGACCCTTGACCTGATGTCATGCTTTGCATTTAGTCTCCATAGAGATTCAGTCTCTTTCTGAAAACGAGAATTTGCCACAATTAAGCCAATTGCTTATACTAGTTGCCTAGCTCAGTCCCAATTTATGTTTGTTGACCCAATGTGGTTAATAGCAGCAGCTGCATTTGGTGTCTAGGTGTCCAATTTGAAAGATAAATTGTACGAAATCTTGCCTACAAGATCAACAACTGGATGGTGAAGTGTGTACAGTTAGCTTTCCTTACCACATCAGGGCTATGAGCGTATTTTTATTAAAGCTTATTCCCAGCTTATTTATGTATAAAGTTTCTAATTATTCTTTAATTACAAATCTATTCCAAACTGGAGGCCCTGGCAACTACACTCTTTCCTCTTGAACACAAATGTATTCACGGTATCTCTAATAACCAATTCTGCCTCAGGATTTATGATATGTTATCTACAAATTCAGGAAGCAATAGGCTTCATTCCTCGGGGTATGTAAATAAAATATTTCATTTGATGTTCCCCTCAAGTGTTCCAATTAAAATACAAATTCCTCCATTGTGAAGAAGATGGAAATACCTTTTGTATTCACTACCAAGGGATATGATGCCAACAAGCAGGCAGGCAGAGGTTAAAATAAACCATGAACATGGCCTTTGTCTGTCTGTACATCTCTATCTCAGAGAAGCACCCATCTGAGTCTGGGTGAGTATTTTTAAAACCTAATGATAAAACCTTATTATACCTTGCACGGGTAGTGACTCACTATTCATCCTAGCCCTCCAGTACAGTTTGCCTCATGTTTCTCTTGCCCCTCCTAAACAAGGACTCCAGAGCTGCTATTCTAATGAGCATCTTTTTCTTTTTGTAAGATGCAGCTCTGAGACCCATCAGCCCCTTTGTAGACCACTAAGAAAAACAGACACACGTGTTGGAGTCCTAGGAGTAGAATTGAATGTTATGCTGAGCACTAGAGCACTTGGATGCAATCCTGCCTCATCAGTGCTGAGTGAGGTAAATGTGGTGACATCAACCTGACAGGAAACACAGTCACGAGAGGATGGACCCAGGATGCTGTTCCCTGTACTTCTGCCATCTATTAACATGTTAGCTACCTCAGGCCTGTGTCCTAACCACTCTCTGCTTCAGTTCTTTAATAACCAAAATGGGCGCTAATAGTCCCTGCCCCATAGAATCGTGTGAAGCAGAAGCACTTATCAGATATAAGGCATGTGGCCTGCCACATGAAAGAAAGGACAAACAGCCAGCATCAATCCGCAGAGTTTTTCAAGGTTTCTTTTCTCCCTTAGCTCTTCCTGTTACTCCAACACCTGCCTAGGTAGATGGGTACCTTTACTTTGAGCTTTTCTTGCCCTTAAATTATACTTCTTAGTTGTTTTGCGCATTTTTTAAAGTAACATGTCATTTTTAGTAACTAGTCACTTCATGTCACACGACAGATATAAACTATTTCAGTTCCCTTTCCTGTTGTTACTGAGTACTTGACAAGAAGCAGCCTAAAGCAGGAAGGCTTTATTTTGGCTCCCAGTTTGATGACAGTCAACCATGGTGGTGGAGAATTCTTGGTGGTATGCAGCTCCATTGTGGCAGGGGTGTGTAGCTTTCTTATATCGCAGTGAAACAGGAAGTAGATAACAGAAAGTGGGCCGGCATAAAAATGTCAAAGCCACCGCCATCCCCACAGTGACCCACTTCCTCCACCAACACTTCATGTCCTAAAGGTTCCTCAGCCCTCCAAGTCAGTGCCACCAGCTGGGGACCGAGTGTTTAGGCACATGAGTTTCTTTTTTTTTTTTTTTTTTTTGGTTTTTTGAGACAGGGTTTCTCTGTGTAGCCCTGGCTGTCCTGGAACTCACTCTGTAGACCAGGTTGGCCTCGAACTCAGAAATCCACCTGCCTCTGCCTCCCAAGTGCTGGGATTAAAGGCGTGTGCCACCACTGCCCGGCAGGCACATGAGTTTCTTGAGGAACATGGCGCATTCAAATCGCAACACTAAATACGTATTTTTGAGTATGTGAATAGATTGATGGGTGGCATAGAAGAGTTGGATAATTCTCTGACTGTTCAACAGAACTGCTGGTGACTGTGAAACCACATGCTGCTGGATGTGGCCTGAGGAGCTCTGTTCTTAGAGACCTTCACTCGGGGAAAGCCAGCAGTTTGAATCGTGTTGTAATAAAGAATTTCACGATGAATCTGAATGAGGCAGCTGGGATTCCGAGAAAAAAAGATAAGAGGCTACATAGTTCATAGTTTAGATTTAAACATGGGCATTGAGTCGAGCACACACCATGCACACATATGTACTACACTCACACACAGATGCCCACACGCACACTCACACACTGCAATCGCACATGTGCACTGTATGTATACATGTGTGCACACACACCACACTCACACAAAATATGTACAAATGGACAAACACAAACACACATGCACAGGTCAAACACATATGTATGCATACACAGACACACACGTGCACACACACATGATTTTGTAGCTTTTAAAGTTACATTACACAAAGTATGTCATTTATGACCAGGTTTAACAATTAAGAAAAATTTAGAAATTAGGTAAAACTGTACACTGATTTATGTATTTCTCTTAAATAACTTTCTTTAATAAATGAAATTGTAGGATGGTTCACACGGGGCCTTGTTCAGCATCGTGGAAGACAGAGGATCACATGAATGCTTTAACATTCTTGTTTGAGATGACTCTTAGAGCATATTATCTCCTGAGGCAATTATCACAACAGTTTCTATTCTGTCAGGATCAGTCGTTGACTCTCAGCCGACGAGAAACTAGTCAAACCTCAGGCGTGAGGGGCTTCTAGCCTCTCCCATATCCCCTTAATTTTCTCTCTCTTTCCATTCTCCTCAGGGAGATGCTAAAATAATTCAAATGACTGAGCGAGTTCCCTAGTCCATGCACTACAGATGTCACAGAAATGCTCACAATATTTAAAAACATCTATATTTTATACAAGAGCCCTTTTAGAAAAAAAAAAAAATTTGTCCTGGAGCAATGGCTTTAAAAGTAATTTGGGGCTATAAAATAAATCTTACGGGAAATCACAATTGCAGAGTCCTAGACTCAGACGGAAGCAGTGTGGCTCCCTGCTGCAGCCTGGAGGCAGGAACCCCACGGGTTCAACCACTTTGTGCTCCTGGAGCTTGCACTGAGAAGGCATCTCTAACAGGGGTCTCCATGGCCACTTCACCCCCCATCCCAGCTGTGCCTCAGTTCCCACCTCTGCCCTGGGATGTTAGCCATTAGTAAAGATTTAACTTGAAAAAAAGAGCCAGTGGCTTAAAGGCATTTGTAAACCAATTGCTTTAGAGATATGATGTAAGGGTACTTGAGAACGTCATTGGGAGATTCACAGGAATATATAAGACTGGGGTGTTTTACATTTCTTCTAGAAAAATTCCGTGATACAATACAAAGTTTCTGAGGACCCAGCATGCCAACTCTGGTTTTAGCTTTGGCATGGATGAGATAGGCTAACCCTCCTTGTTTTCTGGAGTCTGGTAAGACACAAGAGGAGGAAGCAGTGGGTGCGAAAGGGTTTGGTGCTAGTTCAAGTCTTCTGACAAAATATGAAATAAAATCAAATCATCTAGAGAGCGCTTAGCCAGTAAAAACCAGAGGAGACGCATCCAACGAGAAAGGAAGGCTGTGGTGGAGGTGTGAAAAAGGTAGAGAACTGAGTTACCGACCAAGAACTGAGATGCCAGGCGGGCCTTATGAATGAGAATAATAAAAATAATTAGGCAGTATTTCTTATTAAAAGTAATCATTTCATGGTAATTACTTAACTATCAAAAATCTCTCCACAGATCCATTCTACAATGCAAGGTCACCCTCATAATTACCTTCACCACAAGACAGGATTTATCAGTGGCCTCTGCACAAGGACTTAGAAGTTCAACATGAAAGACAGTGTTATGCACTGAGCTGTGGTCTCAACAGAAGGAAAACAAATGAAGCAAGACCTACATTGTCTCCAGTTACTGCACAGATAAGTGGGGTTGGCCTGCCTTGTCACAGCTCTTTGATGAACATAAAAATTAAGTTGAGGTAATAAAGCATGCATGATGTAGATCACATGTGACCCAGTTGAGACTAGATTTAGTTCTCTTGGCTTAAACATCTGCTTTGAAAGCTCTTCCCTATGCGAGATGTTTGGAAAGTTTACTTCTGGAGAATATAGATTAGTTTTCACACAGGCTCCTACTCTCAACTTGCATACCTCTCGGCCTTGGTGGGGAGAAAGTATTCAAATGCCTAGTTTATTTTTTCTAATTCATCTTTAGATCTCCATCGTTTAAAAATAAACAGTTCCCCTTTGCCATCAGTATCTGTTTACTTTGAGCCTTGGGAAACCGCTGCCCAGCTGCCTGCTTTTGAGGTGACAGAAAGGACTCTGACTCCAAGCAGTTGACATATGGAATTATTTTGAGGACATCTTACAGCCTCCTCTTCTCTTAAAACAAGCAGTTCTAAATTATCTGTCACCCTGCGAAATCTCAAGAACTTCCATAAGTGCAACCACATTCGATTTATGGAAAGACTCTAGTTCAATATTTTCTTTTTGCATTTTTCCCTCGCTCTGGGATGTTCTTCCATCCGGACGGTTTCCAAGATATAAGGGACTTTTAATTCTTTGTTCAAAACACAAATAAAGTCGCGTTTTGCAAGCAGTCATTTTTGCGAATCAGCAACTGACCTCTAGGACTCGGCTAATTCCTTTTCCAGAAGGATTCTTAAGCAAATGATTGTAAGCATATGAAAGCCTCCTTAACTTGAGCTAAGTTTTGCTCAATAGTCCTGTTTCGCTCTTTTCCCTTGGATGTGGTCATTTTTTATCTCCTGGTTGCAAGGATACACTCTAGGGAAGTCCTCATAGGAAAAAAAGATCATACATAATATTTCCTTAAAATCCTCCTAGAGACGAAATTGTAGATACTCCACTAAGCAAATTTTCAACAGCCATTCAAATGTTATAGAAATAAAATTACCAACGGCCTCTTGGGTTGCTTTAATAAGCAATGAAGACAACAGTTTAAAATACACTTCTGAGGACTGGTCCAAGTCTACAGTGTAGGATTTTGTACTTTATTGGGGTTTTCAGTGATGAAGATTGGACGTGGGACCTCTAGCATAATAAACAGCAGCTCAGCTCTGAGCTGCACATCTAGTAAAAGGGAGGGGAGAGGTGGAACGCAGGAAAGACCTAGAGTACTAAAGCACTCAGTATGGTATATTGATAACAGTGGGTATACAACATCACACATGTCAAAACACACACAGCTCACAGTTCAGGGAAGGAACCCTAATACGCACCATGGACTTCACTAATAATACATCAATACCTGCTCATCAGTGGTGACAGGTGTGTCACACGGGGAGGGATAGGTGGGGAAGGAAATGTGAAGAGAGGGGATACGTGGGGCCTTCCGGTTATACTATAAATATAAATCTGCCTCCGGGTAGAGAGTGTGTGAATTAAATTTTAAAGTAATTTAATTTTTAAAGAAATTTCCAAATGATTCAGAGGCATTTTTGGTAATCTTTACTTAAATGGAAAATTCCTGTAGAAAATAACTACCATTCTGATGTGAGTGGTTGGGTCACATTCATCCTCAAATAGTCTCAAGACAGAATAGAAGCGCTGTATTCTACAAAACTGGGCCTCTGATTGGGGAAGTCTAGACTCAGCAAAGGCCACTAAGCCATATGTAGATTGTCTTCAGATTCCGGTAAGAGCTGTCACCAGGTCTCTGCCATGGAAACAGCCTCCCATCTGTGAGGATTTCTGAGCAGAGAGCAGATGGAGACTCTGGAGCTTTTCTGATACTTAGAGTTGATGAAAAGTTAGTTACCTTGGTACTTACAGGAGGCAAAACATCATCAGTATACGCCGGCAGCGTGTGGTATTTAAGTTCACAACTCTCTTAGAAAGCTACGTTAATCTCTCTCCAGCAATAGTTGTTGCTTAGACCCAAGGATGGTTGCAATGCATGAAAGGAGGTAACAGAGGTGCTTAGCAAAACCTCGACAATTGCTCCTATTGCTTCTGTTCCTGTTAGTTCCTGCCATTAGATTGTTTGCTTTTTAAAAAATGGACATAAAATGTAGTTTTCAGAATGTCTGGTCAGTGACGGGGTGCTAACAGGCTGTTAGGAGGTCTGGGGAAAGGGTGTTAGGATAGCTGGAGAAAGCAAAGAAGAAAGTAGTCATTCCTCGTGGTAGCTTGGCACACTGCGTTGCACACTGTATGCTTTGTAGCTTCAGCAATTCTCATGCAACCTTGATAGCTGAGAGACAGAAAGACGATTCCTCCCTCCAGGGGTGTATATCTAAAATCACAACTGGCAGTACCAGAGCTCAGCCTCAGAACTTTTGCCTTTGCCCGGAGTCATATAGAGAAGCCCCCCCCCCTTTGTGGCATATATGGTGGGCTGAGGAGGAGAATTAGGCTCATGTATTATGTGGACTGGTTTACCCAGCCTCTGAACGCTCAGCAGCCCTTCCTGTGATCAGTGTTTGATAAGCACCAAAATTATTGAATAATTTCTTAACCAATCTGGAAAGTGAGTGTGAGTATAAACTAGGAGGTCGAACTATAGAGAAATGTAGATATTAAATAAGAACTGCAAGTGGACTTTATCTTCCCCCACAGTTGTTTCCTAACGTTTGAGTGGAAATACCACATTCTGTTTGCTTTATGAAACCTCCCCCAATGAGCCTGATAATTCAGTAGGAAAAGTTTTCTTTAGAATATAAACAGTTTAACAGGCTTTTATCACCCGGACAATGATATGATCTGATTAGTGTTGTAGACATGTTTGGCTGGCTGTAATGGATCAGAGATAATAAAAATAAGATTTGTGCCCCTGTCATTAAATACTTAGGAAGTGCCTATCATGCGACAGGCATTCTTCAAACCCAAGAAAAGAGTAAACAAGAGAAGCTAGCATTCCTGTCTTGCAGTGTTTACACTGCAATGAAAGATGTTAAAGAAATTTTATTTTAATATGCCAAAGAGCCAATAGTTCAAAAATAGCAACATACACTAAAACACAAAACATACTAATGCAGTGTTTAAATGAACACTAGTGAATAAGATAAGATTGGCCCCATGTCTCTATTTAAATGATATTTTTTCAGATGAAATGACAGGTCTAACAGAAAAACAAGTTTTCTGAATTTGGTGCTGTTCTCCTGTAGTTGTTCTTTTGCTGCATCTTGTGTGTGTGTGTGTGTGTGTGTGTGTGTGTGTGTGTGTGTGTGTGTGTGTGTGTGTGTGTGTGTGTGTAGTTTCTGCTTTGTTCTCTGCCTACTTTAGTCTCCAGCCTGTCTTCTTACATTTAGCTCACTCAGCCTAGGCCATTTATGTGTAGCATTTGATTCAAAATGAGTCAATTATGTCAAGCAAGCAACAGATCTCTCAATTTGGTGAAACAAGCCCACCACTGCTACTAACCAGAGAGCCATAACTGTAGGCCTTTTTCAGTGTCTCAGGAAACAGATCCTTCAAAAAATGACAGGATTGTCTAATCCCCTCCTAAGCTGAGAGCAGACGGATGTCCTAAAGAGGCCAGCAGGTTGTAGATCTCATACAGTTGTGTGCCAAGCCTGGAACAGATAAATAAAATGCACACAGGAGCATGCCAGCTTCAATATTAAGAACACTAGCTTAAACTATCACTGCCCGCAGCTATAAAGTATGCATCTCATCCTGTTCTACCAAGATTAAAAGATTTGTCTTTCTTGTCAGGTGTTTTCTTGTTGTTTGTTTGTTGTGTTTTTGTTTTGGCTTTTTGATAAGCAGTGAAAGTATGAAAATGTTAGGAATTCCTGGCATTTGATATCCAGGAATTTGATCAGGGAAGATATCTAAGAGCTTGTCATCAACCTCAAGTTTCACGGTGACACAGTGTGGCCCCGGGAGATTTAAGGACAGGTGGGGAGAAGCTCTCGCCACTATCATCCTCTGGACCAGTGGGACAGAGAGACAAGTAAACAAGTTTGTGTGTGTGTGTGTGTGTGTGCATGTGTGTGTGTGCGTGTGTGTGTGTGTCTGTGTGTGTGTCTGTGTGAGCATTTGGAATGGTGTCTCTAATTGGGCTGTGCTGAGAGTATCATGAATAGAAGAGAAGAAGGATTGCCTATGCACAGGGAAGGTGGGGATTCCCAGAACTCTCCACAGAAGAGTTACCTGAGCAGAATTCTGACGGATAATTGGAAGAAATTCAAAGGTTTAGTTTTTAAGCTAACAATTTTCAGAACTTTCTTCAAATCAGGAGTTTCACTTGAAGATAAATAATTGTGCTCCAGTCATCCTGTCCAAACCAGTGTCTGACCTCCTCCCCAAATTCTGGACAGCTCCAGCTCCACTTAACTTAATCCCATATGCTATTTCCATAACGAGGAATGGCAAGACAAATGTCTCATCCATAACTCTTTGCAGTGGGGCCAGCTTTGACTAGCCTGCCTTGGCCAGTTCTTCTGATGTTATGGTAAAGTCAGTGGGCATTTGTCTTCAGGACTCAAAGCTCTCTAAAAATCAGTAGTAACTGAGTTTCTTCTTCTGTATGATGTGAGATGTATCATGCAGGCTGTTGGTTTCCAAGAAGGTCACTCACTCCAAATATTCTGAGACTTACCAAATCCCAGAACCTTCGAAGTAGCTCCTTCTACCTCCTCCCCAAGCAGAAGGAAGGTGGGGCCAGGAGTTGGGAGCAATTAAAAAGCAGCGAGTCATCTGCTTGCCCAATTCCTATTTAAAGGAAAACATAATTTCAGTTATTTCATTTCTTAGTGTAAACCCTGGCAACTAGAACCTGCCACTGACACCATTATTGAATCCATCATTAAAAGACACAGCTGAGGTAACTAAAGTTTAGTGTCTAAGAGGATAGACTAAAACCTCCACGTGAGTGACAGGGCAGCTGCCTCATTTGGCAATCCCTGAGAGTGCCTGTTTGCAAAATATTAGGATGTCAATAGGAGAGATGAGGTCCACATCCCAAGTCAGAATTCCTTTAGAGACAGCCAGGAGTGAGTCACATATTCATTATATAAGGAATTGTAGTGGCTTTATTTATTAGAAAAAAAAGAGAAACATTTTTAAAAAGTATTGATGCCTAGAAAAAAAGAACCTGCTTAGGAATGCCTTATGCCAAGGTTCTATTCTGGTGCCATCCGACCATAGTTAGTATTGCAGGCCACTTGTAGAAGACAGATATAATCATTTCTAGTTTCCTCTGGGTGATCACCTGGCTTTACACTGTTAGGTTCCTAACTTTTCTTCACTGTCTCCCAAATGGCTGTTGGGGACCCACCTTATTGCTCATTAGTGCCCCCTGACAGAGTAGACAGGCAATAGCGGGCACACCCTTACACGCATTCATACTTTTCAGACTCGTGGGATGGGTTTGAAGGGAAAGGCCCTGAAATAACTATACAATGAAATGTGAACACTTCCAGAAAGTCTAACAGAATACCCCATCCTTCACCTCAAGAAACTCCCTGATTTGACTGCCTTGATTGTAAGCACCACTCTTAGGCTCTCCAAGAAACACCTCAATTCTGTAAAACACATCAGAATTCTTTATACACAGTCACCTCAACATATTGACAGGTCCCACAGCTATAGATAGAGTCAACTGCTAAGGGCTGGAAACGTAGGTCTACAATGCTTCCATCTGTATCGAACATGTAAGGATTTTTCTCATTATTGTCTAAACAATACAGTATGATAGCTATTTCTATAGCATTGATTCTGTGTTGGATGTTCTAGAAATGCTTTAAACAAGATGACAGATTATATGTAAATACTATCCTATTTTATATAAAGGGCTTTGGCATTTTGGTAATAAGGATGGACCTGGAACCAACCCCCATGAATACTGAAAGACAATTATATAACTCTTCTCTAAGCACTGAGGATTGGCTTGTGATAAAAAAAAAAATAGATCATTGACTCTACCTATACTTGGTTCTCCCTGGTGTATTCATTACGATGATCTTCCAGAATTAGGCTTCTGACAGAACAGTTTTCATAAGGTAAACTGAAGAAGGCAAGGACGTTGTGGACAACGTTTCTCTTTCCAGTATGATTTCTGGTGTTCAGTTTGTTCCTTGAAAGTCTTTATTGTGTGGATTCTCGTCCTCCTTTCCCTCCCAAAGCAGGCAGCATATAGCTTTGCTTCCCCATAATCTCTGGTGACAAAGTGTCCCCCCACTGACCCTCTTGTGCAGAGTTTATACCCCACATTTTAGAAGTTACAGAAATGATCAGTTGCCTGCTGTGCCCATATTCTGATCCCACTGGTGACCCTGAGTGAGAATACATTGTGACTCTTTTTTGGAAATGGCCACACCTTTCATACCTCACAACAGGCCTTGTCCCTTGTGGTGACGAATGCATACCATTATCTCTTGTGGAAAGAGAGTTTTCCTGGTGGACTAGACACAATGGAGAAAAAAACCTGGACCTGGCTCCCACAGTGCTTCTCCTGACATCTTCTCTTCCTTTCCTATCAATACGGTGACGAAGAAGATGCTGGAAGGACCTTGCTAGCTTGCTGCATACTCCCCATGCATGAACATAGTTGCTTATTTGGCCTGACTGAGTAAACAGACCCTGACAACCAGGGGAACCATTTTGCTCCCTGAATCAATACGATAGAGTCTTGCAGTCTAGGGTAAGACGGGGTTGGCTGTTCATCTGAAGGCCCTTCCTTCCTGCTGTTTGACCTATAAACTGCACTCCTTGCAGCCTGCTTATCTTCAGTCTGTAGCAAGCATTCTCAGGCTAAGATGGAAACTGCTCCACCCTTCTTCCAGCACCTTCTTCTGTTTCCACTGTCTCTTATCAGCTGTGATATGGTCTCAGGTTGTGATTTTAGACAGCAGTGGGCTTGAATATTCCCTCTGCACCAAGTCCAGAGGTTAACCAAACAGCCAGTGGGCAAAGACAAATATCTGTCAAATGAAAAACATTAATGACTAAAATCAATACTTTCCTAGCCATTAGAGAGCTGTATTGACCGAGTTCACATCACAGACATACTACTGTGGGGAAAGGTAATCCTACTACATGTCCTGGTTTGTTTTCTCACTTGCCTGGCCACCTACATTTCTAGATGACATCTTTTCCTCTTCCCACCCCCAAGTCCTGTACTTCTCTGGTTTTCCTATCATTCTCAGTGAAGACTGAGAACTATAGGAATAAGCACCATTAGCTTTCTACCAACAAACGTATCATCTCCAAGGAGACATTTTCGTGTCTACAGTTACACTGAGTTTAATCTAGCTACCCTGTCTCTCACCTTCTCAGACTCTTTGTTTGCTGCTCTCTAACAAGCAACAATTACAGTACGACTCTAACTTTCCAGAACCTCAGAACCACATCTGAAAAAAAAAAAAAAAAAAAAACCCACAACATCTCTCTCTCTAGATTCTTCCATGGCATCTGTCTCTCTAGATTCTTCCATGGCATCTGTCTCTCTAGATTCTTCCATGGCATCTGTCTCTCTAGATTCTTCCATGGTATCTGTCTCTCTAGATTCTTCCATGGCATCTGTCTCTCTAGATTCTTCCATGGCATCTGTCTCTCTAGATTCTTCCATGGCATCTCTCTCTCTAGATCCTTCCATGATACCTGTCTCTCTAGATTCTTCCATGGCATCTGTCTGGGACTCCATTCTTCTCCGATCTTTCCCACCTTACACATAAGTTACTCTATTAGTTACCATACAAGTAACACCACAGTTATGAGTGTGGTTCCTGCTTTTTGCAAAGTGCCTGCTCATTTGCTGACAAACAAAAAATTCTTCTGAAATATGGCCTACCAGGAAGTGTTAGTGAAGAGGAGGAAAGGCGAGCACTGTTGGGTCTCCCTTTGTTTTTCTGGCTTATTTAGATTTTTTTAAAGATTTATTTCACTTTTTTAATTTTGTATTTGTACCTCTGTGTGTGTGTGTGTGTGTGTGTGTGAGAGAGAGAGAGAGAGAGAGAGAGAGAGAGAGAGAGAGAGAGAGAGAGAGAGAGAGGCAAATTCATGTGGGTGCCTTCAGAGGTCAAAAGGGGCCAGAAGATCCATGGAGCAGAAGTTACAGGAGATTGTGAACTACCCAGTGCGGGTGCTGAGAATTGATCTCCAATCTTTTGCAAGAGGAGCAAGTGTACTTAACCTTGAGCCATCATCTCTCCAGTCATGTTTTCTGTTTGTTAATCACAATTTAAAGCATATTAACTAAACTCATAATGCTTTAATATAAGTGAAGTTTGGGGGGAGTAGAAGATTAAATGGCTACCCCTGAAGGATACAGCCGAAGTAAACAGTTCACTTATCCTGGTACTAAGAAATAATGGTCCTTTCAATTAGAATGACTCAGAAAACAATGGTTAACGGATTATTGATTCCACTAATAATGAAGAGAAGGGGTTCCCACAGGGACATGAGTAGTTTAGCTTATTTCTCAGATTTCAGAGACTGGGATGCACAGCCATATAAGAGGGAGCTCTCCATTCCAGAACACACATTTTCACATAACTCACACCTCCTTCACTTGAGGAGACAAGGGGGACTGGTTTTGAAATCACAAGGAGGTAATAAGTGACTTCTCCAAGGCACCTCTCACCTCTGGAATTCTGAAATGCTTTGTGCTACCACAGAAATTTGAAAACAATATTAAATTTCACAAACACAAAGAAATGAACTTTAAAGGGAACTATGAGTTGACCTTTTGTTTCTATCAGGTTCCTAGAGGATTATGTCTTAACATGATATAATCTGTGTGGTGGTGTTTTAAGTAATATTTGTCTTAGTCAGGGTTTCTATTCCTGCACAAACATCATGACCAAGATGCAAGTTGGGGAGGAAAGGGTTTATTTGGCTTACACTTCTATGCTGCTGTTCATCACCAAAGGAAGTCAGGACTGGAACTCACACAAGGCAGGAAGCAGGAGCTGATGCAGAGGCCATGGAGGGATGTTTCTGACTAGCTTGCTTGCTTGCTTGCTTCTCCTAGCTTGCTCAGCCTGCTTTCTTATAGAGCCCAAGACTACCAGCCCACAGATGGTACCACCCACAAGGGGTCCTCCCTCCTTGACCACTAATTGAGAAAATGCCTTACCACTGGATCTCATGGAGGCATTTTCTCAACTGAAACTCCCTTCTCTGTGATAACTCCAGCTTGTGTCAAGTTGACACAAAACCAGCCAGTACAATATTCTCCATGTTTTACCTTGCCAAAAGCCCTCTAGTGCAATATCCTTTATCTCAGCACCCCTTCACAAGGCCATTCTAATGTAGTAATGGTTAGCCTTAATTTGACACAGCCTAGAATCACCTGGAAAGAGCATCTCAGTGGGTTGTTGTCTACATTGTGTTGGCCTGTGGGAATGTCACTAGGTGATTTAGTTTTAAGGCAATTTATATAGGAAGAACAAGCCCACTATGGGCAGCACCAGATCCTAGGCAGGAGGTCCTGAACCTTATCAAAGTGGATAAATCTACTTTAATAGATTGAGTACAAGCAAGTGAGCATGTATATAGCCATTTCTCTCTGCTCTTGACTGTGAATGTGAATAGATGCAGGGAATAGAAGTTCTGCTACAAGCTCCTGGCACAGTGGCCTCCCCACTGTCATGGACTTTGATCTAGGATTACAAGCCAAATAAGCCCTTCCTCCTCTAGGTTATTTTTTGTCAGACTACTTTATCAGAAGTATAAAAGTGAGAATGGAGCAGATGTCTAGTCACCAGGTGGACTGTGTCGGCTTCAGAGCTGAGGATCTTGGGAGAAGAGAGCAAGTGAAGGTTTTCTATGAAAAAAACGCATCACTCTAAAGTCATAGTGACAGCTAAGCTACTCCAGAAGCATCACTTGGTTTCAGATTTCGTACTAGAGTTGCCAGGAAGATGGAACACAATATACATTATTAATGCTGTGTCAGATAAGATAAGAAGCTGTGTGTGGATGTGGTAGATACTGCCAGGGCACTGTTCATCATCTTCATCTTCTGGGTACCTTTGTTTCCAATAGCTCACAGCATGTTTTTTGCTTGTTTAATGACCTTGTCTAGAAGACTACAAGCTTTGTGGAGGCAGAGTGTTTGCTGCATTCATAAAGGCAAATCTGCTGCTGCCCAGTAGAGTCCAGAATGACAGGCTTAATATGCAGCTTTCAAATGTGAAAAAAAAAAAATGTTTCTTCTAGATATATTCTAAAACGGAAGTGACAGTATCAGGTGCCCTTTATAGAAATAATCATAAATAAACCTCTGCATGGATAATATGTAATCTTCCTAGTTGTTTTTACTGTAATTGTTGTAAAATACAGAATCCCGCTAAGTTTTCACTGTCAATTAAAAGAATCATGCGGCAGGAATACCATACAAGAGCAGTAACTACTTGGTTAAAATGTTTTGCATGGAGAAAAATCAGTTCATTGGATGGTATCAACCACACTCAAGGGCAGGCCCCAAACCCAGGAGTAGTTGGCCAACACAAAATGAACTCCATGATTTTTGTGTGCTTTTTGTTTTGAGTTGGTTTGGAAATTTTTGTCTTATTGTGTTTGTTTGTTTGTTTTGATTTTTCTTTGGGGGGCTATGTGTTTTGGTTTAGTCTGGGTTTTGAGAGAGAGAAAGAACATGATGCTGGGTAAATAGGGATTTAAGGAGGATCTGGGGGAAGTTAGGGGAGGGGAATAAATATAATCAAATATATTGTATAAAATGTTTTGTTTTTAAAATTATATTTTAATTAGACCATTTCTCCCTTCCCTTTCCTTCCCCCAGACCCTCCCCTCTACCCCTCACAACTCTGTTTCCTATTCATGGCCTAGTTTTTCATTAATTGTTATCGCCTGAATATATCGAGACCTATTGTATTAACAATTAATAAGAATAATCTTCCAAATAATGCTAGTGACATACTATTGGTAATGTTTCTACTAGTACAAAGTATTATCACAAACAGGTGTTGGATGGTATATCATGTTTCTATCTAAATTCTCTACTCACAAATGGCTAATTTATATGAAGTGGTTTTAATTGTTAAACAAGTTTTGCATTTGAGGTATAAAATTTAATTGTTCATATCACATTACAATTTTATATTACACTAAGTTTACATACATTATATTATCAAGGACGTTTTAAGTTCCAATATTAAAATAACTCAATATATAAGTTTTGCCTTATAAGCTCAACTTAGCCAAGTCTTTCATAAAACAATAAAGATGTTATGAGACATCTTTAGTCAAAATATCTCAGTGTTTTACTTTTTAGTTCTGTTAATTTTTTTAAGACTTTTGGAAAATCCATTTCTAACCTTCTTTAATTGAATGCTTTTGTGTTCTTTCACAAAGTAAAGAAGGTACTTAATATTTTTACCCTTGAAAACAAATTGAAGGTTCATTTTAAATCAATTTTAGTCAAAAGAACAATGTATTTGTTATAATTTTGATTTGAGAATTGTTTGTCCTTTAAAAAGAACTTCCCCTGAGAAAAATCTATCTTTAATCTCTTGTCTTTTATGACTTTAAGACCTCAAATCATCACTTTTCCTCTTTAGTCTCTGAAGGAATAATTTGCTATAAATTTCCTTGGCTCCTGTTTTGTAGCTAATGAGTTGAGTGAAGAAGGACACTACCTTGTAGCAGCAGAGATACAGTGTCCAGGAGAGCAAAGGACTCGCAATGGATCGTTTTCCACATCCTGCTGGATTGACTTATTCTGGAATAATTTACATTTCTACTTATACAAGAAAATTTAGCTATTTAAGAGTCTCCTTTTCAAAAAGTAGCCTTATCTATTTATTCTTTGCACATTTCATACATACATACAATGCATTTGATCGTATCCACCCCCACTACCTCCCTACAACTCCTCCAAAATAAGAGTCTCTTTTTAATGGCGCTTAGTGAGGCTTTGGGAGCCCCTTTCTCTTGGATTGCTTCTTGGCATCTGAATGCCAGATGGAGCATCCACTGAAGCAGCTCCTGCCAGAGAATACAGAAGTTAAGTTGAAACACAGCATAATGTTCCAAAGGGAAGGGTGATCAATACAAATAAAAATTGTATACGGTAACTTGATTATTTTTCTTTCTTGATTTAAGCGCTGTGGGCAGAGATGCATTCAAGCTGGTTTCTCTGTGTGCCGCTCTGTTCTTGTCAAGTTGTTGCTCTCAGAAATGTTGACATTTGCAAGCTGTACAATCTAATCCCCTCCCCCGGGGCCCAAGGGTACTCCTTTTCATCTTTTATTTCCATCATTTCTCCCCCGCCCTAAATGCATTCCAGTTCTCTGAGTAAGAGCCATGTTTTAACATGCACCCCAACATCAAGGCTGCTGTTTTACTCCTGGTCTTGCCTGGAGACTGGATATCTTTAGAGATGAGCATAAAACATCTCAAAAATCTTATTGCAATGGAGGAAGGGGGATAGGCAATGGCTGAAAGATGGTTTCTGAGCACTGAATAATTCTTGCCCTAAAGATGAGTGCGTCTCACAGCTTCCCCATCACAAGAGGAAAGAGGTCCAAGTAAAAATAATTTAAATGGGAAAGAAACCCATCCCAAGAGTGAATACTGCTGTCTGTTATATGGTGGGTATGATTCCAAACGCTGAGTACCTCATCTTCTTCTGGAAAGATATTAGAATTGAACAAGCCAGTGATGGTTGAGAGGACTTTAGAAAAAGGGCTTCCATGATGTGCCTCAAATATGCAAGCCTCACTAATACTGTTCCATATGACTTCAAGATCTCCATCCACCATCAGCTCTCTAAAATAATTCCATGCAAAACATTTTAGCCAAGTAGGCACTGTTCTTGTGTGGTATTCCTGTGGCATGATTCTTTTAATTGATAGTAAAAAATTAGTGGGATTTTAATTACAGTACAATAAAACAATTACAATAAAAACAACTAGGAAGATTACGTATTATCCATGCCCAGGTTTATTTCTGATTATTTCTGTAAAGAACATGTGGTACCGTCACTTCCATTTTAGAATCTATCTAGAAGAAACATTTTTTCACGTTCAAAAGACTGATATTAAACCTGTCATTCTGGACTCTACTGGGCAGCAGATTTGCCATTATGAGTGAAGCAAACAATCTGCCTTCACAAAGCTTGCAGTCTTCCAGACAAGGTCATTAAACAAGCAAAAAACCATGTAAATAATAAACCCCCAAATTTCTACTAGGAAGACAATAACCCAAATAAGAGACAATCACAGGGAAGACTGAACAATCAGAAACAGATCAGGCATAAACATTTGTGGTTCTGTTATTCTAGCATTGCCTGCTAAGGCTTGTTAAGGTAAACTTCAACCAAGGATGAGTATGTTTGCCTAAATCTCAATTATATTTTGATATCTCTCAAATATATTTGATATCATAAAATCAGTATGTACTTTCTTAGTATTAAAATAGTACTTACTATTGAATGACACTTTAAATAACTAAAGACATCACACAGGAAAAAGATTATTCAGATGATATCAGGCATGTTCAGGTTGGTATGGCCACAGCACATTAGACTTGCATAAATTCAAGCTAGACAAGAACCTAGAACTGAGATGGGGAAGTGGACATGGGGTGCCACCTCTAACCTCCAGAAGATATTTGCAACTAATACCTACTGGCAAAAGGGAAAATAAATTTTCTCCCATGGAGGTCATTGGGAATATCAACCACACTCTAGGGCAAGTCCTATGAGTAGCTGGCCAACACAAAATGGACTTCATAGGTTTGTTGTTGTTGTTGTCGTTGTTGTTGTTGTTGTTGTTGTTGTCGTTGTTGTTGCTGTTGCTACTGCTGCTTTTAATTTTTGAGGTTTTTGAGAGAGAGAGAGAGAGAGAGAGAGAGAGAGAGAGAGAGAGAGAGGAAGGACAGAGGACATGGGAGAAGTTGGAAGGGGGAGAAAGTGTGATCAAAATACAGTGTATGAAAACTATTTTAAGTTAACATAGATTATTCAGAGAGTCCACCTATGCATTCTTTCAGACCTCACAATCAAAAAGAATACCCAGGGTGTGCGTATGTGCACATGCATAGTCACATGTGTGTGTGCATTTCACAGTAGAAGCAACCCTCCTCCCAAAGAAAACAGAGGTTGAGAAAGAAGAAAGAAGAGACTGGAGCTGAAGTTATAATGAGAAAAGACAGTGCAAAAATAACATTGTGGCTTCTGTGGGATCCCATATTTATCCTCTCAGATGCTTCCAGAGCAAACATAGTCCATTTATAAATGAGAGGACTTTGCTGTTAACCTGGAAGCTCCACCTGAGATCCTGGGAGAAAAAGGCCCCACCCTGGAACATTTAGTGTCTTACCTCATTGCTTGGAACAAACACCTCCACCCCTGAAAATGGGTCTTGGTTCTGGCAATGTAGTGGTAGACATCTGTGTTCCTCATTGCAATATAGAAGAAGAAGTAGTGGTACTTGCATCTACTCAAGACAGATGTTCAATATCATTATTTTTCTAACTTCTGACCTGAAATTAGGTTGGGATCAAAGATTATGCTTTTATGTTTTCATGTACTCAAGGCATGTGATGGAGAACAGAGACTTTACCTATGCTATGAACACATTACCTGGGTACTGTAGAGGTGAAAAGGGAAGGTAGGTAGTAAGAGAGGAGATATGCCCTGATCCTAACCTCCAGAGATGCTAAGAATGCCATAAAAAAGAGAAGGTTAGTACAATCCTGTCTGGGCAACGGGATCTTATTACCAAATTCCAAAACCTTTCTGATGCCAAGTCTTTCCCCTTTGAGAAGGTGACACTAGGTCCTACCTTCCCAGAAAGATATTTATGACAAATAGAGAACAGTTGTGTAAGAGGACCTAACACAAGGCCAGGCTTCTGGTGAATATTTAAGAATATTTCAAGACATTTTTCAGCCCCTTCAATTATTCTGAACATCTCTGCCTTCAGATCTGTTCCTTAACCCTTCCTCTCTGCATTGCAGAGAGCATGACTCTGCAGGCTACCTTCACCAGGCTCCCATGTCCCCAAGGTTCAAGCTGGTTTTCACCCTCTTAGGAAGCACTGTGATGGCTAGGAAGCAAGGGGTTCACCTTTGGTGGTTACTCAGGCAGCAGCTTAAGATTCCACTGCCTAGCAGACAAGCCACAATGACCCCAGCTTTGGTCAGGTGATCTTGGCTCTCTAGGCACGGTTAACACCAATGCCTTCCTCCAATGTGCTCCTGAATGGGTCACCTTTGGGCTAGCTCACTGGTGCCAGTGTTATTTGATTCTGCTCTATGCTTCCCCATAACTCTGTGGCTGGTTCCCCACACTGGAGTCCTTGTAAATACTCTTTCTGTTTGGATCCTCACTTATACGTTTCTTCTTTTCTTAGCAGAGACAGTAAAGGAAACAGAGTCTGAGAAACACTGTGCTTTTAGATCACTGGTTCTCAGCCTTCCTACTGCTGTAATCCTTGCACGCTGAGGTGACCCCCGACCATGAAATTATTTTCATTGCTACCTCAGAACTGTGATTTTGCTACTGTTATGAGTTGTAATGTGCATATCTGTATTTTCTGATGGTCTTAGGTGACCCCTGTAAAAGGGTCACTCAACACCCAAGGGAGCCGAGACCCACAGGTTGAGAACTACTACGTTATTTAACCCCAGCAAGACTCTAACCTTTAGCTTTTATGGCAGCTAACCCTTATTTGGACAAACCCATTACACTCCCCCTCTAAGTGATAGTTATGATCTATGATCTACCACTACCGAAGTTGGTGGTTTGAAAGGTTGCCAGTAAATCAAAGAGCTAGTCAGCAGAGATGTCTGTCAGCCTAGAGATGACAAAGAAAGACTTCCCAAAGGGTAAAATAGCGGATAGACAACAGGGTAGAAGTGATCTGATGTTCAGAGGAGGTGGGCACAGTTATCAGTATGAAGTTGCCAGAGAGAAACCACTTAAATGACCTTCCGTCCCTTCCCTAAGTCATTGCACCTCGACACCTTCAGAGAGCTACCCCTAATCAACCCGCCCCGAAAGGTGACATCACCACCTTACTGCTTTCTTTTGTGGCTCCCTGAATGTATATTTCATATTATATATTCATCCTTTCGTCATCTGTCATTGGCTGGCACACAAAAGCCAGGAGGTCAAGGGCTCTGCATCATTCATCGCCCGCAGTCAGGAACCTACCCCTGTACCCAGCACATAGTAGGCACTCCAAAATACAGACGTCTTGAATGAGTTAATCTGAGGGCACAGACACTTTTTGCAACTCTCCCCACAGATGGAAAATCTGTAATCAGGTCTTTTTTTTTTCCCAAACAATGGACAATTTTGCCACTTGTAAGAAATGCTTTCCTTCATCTTCTTTGTTACCTTTGAATAAATTTATTAAGAGAGAATTCCCATGCCAGAACCAGCCACCCTTTTAAAGCACACGGATCAGTGGATTCTTAGTCTACTCACGAAGTGGACAGCCTTCACTGTTATCTCCCACCGTCCTGGGGCATGCAACTCCACAGGGATCTGTAGTCCCTCCTCCTAAGCCCTCACAGCCCTAGATACCACTCATCCTCTTTCTGTGCCCAGGGATTGACTACTCTGCACATTTTCTATAAGTGACATCCCTGTGCATTTTTTTCATCAGTGGCTGGACAGTTAGGCTGTTTTCATTTGCCAGCTCCCGTGAATAACGCTGCTATGAACATTTGTGCACAAAGTCTTATATAGACTTCCATGTTTTTGCCCATGGCCCCTAGCTCCGTTTATAAGTGTTGACTGGGTAAATGTAAGCATTGCTTGTTCAATGTGACGTTCTGCTGGTTGCTTACACTTCTTCATCTTGGTTTTTTATTGATGCTCTTCCTAGGTTGTATTTGGCTCATTTCCATCATGTTTGTTTGTGTGTCCTGATATCTCTCTGGAGCTCGTCACCTCTGCCATGCCTGTGTCTTTGCCCAATGTTTAGCTCGCCTCTGACTTGAAGTGTTATGTCACGGAGCCAAGAAGATAACTTGGGTTCCCACTGTTGATCAAACTGCTGCCAACAGGTATCTTAGGCCCCAGTTTCTGGTTTTCCTTTCTCACATACACCCACGCCCTATCTTACAAGACAAAACAAAGGAAGAGGAAGATGGGGGACGGAAAGGAGATAATGGCTCAGTAGAAAAAGATACATATTACCAGGTCCTCAAGTCCAACAGCCTGACAGGGGAGAAAGAGAGAGAACTGACTCCCCCAGTAATCCCCTGACCTCCATGTACTTGTCATGCACACACCATGCAGAGAGAGGGAGAGACAGACAAAGAGGGGACAGAGACCGTGAAAAAGGGAGGGAGGGACAAAGAGAAGAAGGAACATACACAGAGAGACACACACATATGAGTGGGGAGGAGGGAGAGAGAGGCACACACACACACACACACACACACACACACACACATTTTCTCTTAATTTTTAAGAAAACAGATCTATTATTTTGTTATGAGTTGAATTTTACCAAAAGCACCTTACGTCCAGATTCGTTTGAGCTGATGACCATTAAGGGAAGCTATTTGACCTTGTGGTCTAGCTTGCCCCAGTGTAACCGTGGCATAACAGAAGGCCCAGTGCTAATGCTGAATTGCGCATTCCAGGAGGAGCCTTTAATCCTGAACTGATAAATAATAAGTAAAATTAGCCCTGCTAATCCCTATTTGCTGCGGGCTTAGGTGATGTGTTTGTGTTATTGAAGCCGGGTTCTTTTCAATACTAGTACACAGAATGTTCCGCTGGGGACCAACTGCAGTGGGTTTGCTCCCTTACTGGGCTAACGCGTCCCCTTGGTAGAATGGAAAAGGTAGGGTTAAGAAAGCAGGATTCCCGTTCCAACTCTTCTCACGGACTGACTGACTTTAACAATTTCTACTCTCCAGGTTTTGCCACTATCATTTCTAAATGAAGTTTGGGGCTTTTGATCCCATCTGAAATTATCTCAAGCTTTGCAAACATGTACAACCCAGAAAAGAAATGGAAGTGCTCGTGTATTCTGGGGGGCACTGGGCAGAGGGAGGCTTGCCAAAATGACAACAAAGGCCTTTTTTTTTTTTTAACTGAGACGTGGTGAGAACCAGAATCCTGGGGCTGTTATCTCAATAAGCTTCCAGGTTTGTAGCTTCATCTCCTTACACATAAATGTGAGAGTTTGAGCAAGATTATCTCTGACTTTCCTTATCTCCTGGAGTTTTCCCCTTCCTGTTTCTGTAATGATAGAAGCTCTGCACACCTGTGATATACTTTGGTCGAATTCTCACATCTTCGAAACCATACAGCTACAAGCTGTATGTGGAATTTTAGCAAGCAAGGTATGAAATCCTTTATCCATTGGTAACAGTTTTTCCACCCAGCAGATTTCAGGAAAAGAAAGTATGCTTTGTTATTTATAATGTGATAGATAATTTACAATAAAGGAGAGCAGCTAATATTCATATGTCCATTTCTGTGACTCCTAGAGACAGGCACTATGTCACCTCTGATGAGAAGTTACCTTGAGGAATTCTTCTCTCCTTCACTTTATTTTCATAGTTTTCCAATTGCCCCAACCCCTAGAGTTTGATCCACTAGAGCCAATATCTCTAAAGTTGATTAAAGAGACTTTTGATGGGACTTTATTGTAAAATATTAATCAAAATGAGATTAAGGATTAAAAGTGCGTAGAATCTATAATTCAAGTTGCTACTGTTTTTCAAAAGGACAAATGGTACAATGAAGGTTGGGGAAAGAAATGTATTGAGTTGGTTTCCTATTTTTAAAAGAAAAGTGAGTGATTGCTTATCTTAAAGGCTGCCATGACCGGAAAGACGCAGAAGAGCAGAAGTACCCGGAATGGTATGAACATCTGGTAGATGCGAGCCTCCCTCCTTCCTTTCTCCAGTCCCCAGATACATTCCTAGACAGACCTCAAGTTCATCCTGATACTTCAAAATCCTCTCCAATCTATGTGATTCTTCAATTAATTCTAATTAATATTTTCAAAAGGAGTCATCTTGGTGTTGATTAAAGGGGAATTCCCTTGTAGGGTATGGCTCTGTTGCTTTTCTAGGTAAATCCTGATCTCTCTGTGCTTCACAACCTCTTGGCTGTCTATTTCTACTTGTGTCTAAACAGATGGAATTATAGCCATGCAGAGTCAGGATGCAGCATGCATTAATCATTCTGCCTAACAGGGGTCTAGTTTTTAAGTTTTGAGCTCTGAAGATACATTGTGCATAGAAGTGATGTGTGTGTGTGTGTGTGTGTGTGTGTGTGTGTGTGTGTGTGTGTGTGTTTCCTGGCTTTGGATCTTTCCCCTCTCCTTCTAGGACAATGAAGTCCCAAAGCCCCGGACAGTGGTCAGCATGCTGTGGGGCACATCTATGCCTACAAAATGTGCTGCTGAGCTCTTGGAGTTTAGGAACAATTTTGCAGGTTTATTGTGTTTCCAGCCTCCTCCTACACACCCGCTATAACTCAGATTATTGATATTGTTGTCACTATCTCCATGGAGATTATCTCCAGCGCAGATTTATGTTTTACTAGTTGTTTTTTAATAGTAACTAAAACTGTCCAAAAATGTGCTCAGTCTAGTTAAGTATATATATCTTGATTTATGATGATAATGTGATATATTTAGTTTGATTATTTATAATCTCCCTTTGATCATAAAAGATTAGCATATCTTTTATCAAAATACATTATAAATTTAAAAGACGGAAACCAGAGGCAAGAAAATGGCTGCCTGCCACCAGAGTCCACACGCTTGTGGTAACTCAGCCTCTTGTTTCATCATGAACCCTCTGGCAGCTGATGCTGTAGTTCTCATCAAAAGAAGATATAGACCAGAAGTATTCTAGAACTATCTCTGGAAAACAGATAAAGCTATTTTCAGCCCTAAATTCTAAAGAAGATACACAATGATTTGGGAACAAAATCTTCAGTCATTTTACAGTGGTTTTCAGATTTGAGGTTTAATGGCAGCTCACGAATGCTCAGGGCATAAGATTAAAAAACAACTTTGAATTGATGACATATTTAAAATGCAGCTGATCCTCAGGAATGCTTGGAGAAGGGAGCATCACCTCTTATTGCTCACAGCTCAGCTGCTGGAAGATTGTGTAAAAGATGATAGTTTCGGAGACTGTGGGTCTAGCTCAGTGATGGGGTACTTGACTAACAAGAACTAGGTACTGCCCAGATCCATCATACATTTACACAAAGGTCCATAAGGCTGTGTTTCTACCTTATGAGTGAACCAGGAAGCTTTGGGGATCACACAAATAAGCACCCATGCATCAGGACCCCACCTCCTGCTCCGCCCTGCGTTCTATACCATCTCCACGGGGCATCAGGACCCCACCCCCTGCTCCGCCTGCGTTCTATACCATCTCCACGGGGCATCAGGACCCCGCCCCCTGCTCCGCCCTGCGTTCTATACCATCTCCACGGGGATCTGACTATAGACCTATGGGAGCATCGTTTTAAGAATGGTCACATCAGTCTGACTTCGTTTAGCAAAACTAGATATGAGGCATAAGAGGCTGTTTGGCTTTATTTTAATCTTCCTGGATTTTCTACACACCTTTCCATCCAAGACCCATGTGGCACTTGAACAGGGGTTTTCCTGACCTTCTATACCAGTGGTTCTCAACCTTCCTAATGCTGCTACTTTCTAATACAGTTACTCGTGTTACGGGGACCCCCAAGCATAAAATTATTTAGTTGCTACTTCATAACTGCAATTTTACTAGTTGTGAATCATAATGTAAGTATCTGTGTTTCCTGATGGTCTTAGGCGACCCCTGTGAAAAGGTCCTTGAACCCCCCAAATGGGTAGCAACCCACAGGTTGAGAATCTCTGCTCTAGATTCAGGAAAGCCCCTTTAGTGTGGGTCTCCTAGTTCAATATTCAGTGTTTTTTCATTGTAACCAGGTGGTTAGCATCTCTTTCCTTCCCTCCAGACAAGAGTGCAAGAAATGTATTTTTTCATCCCCACTGTCTAGAATAGCACCTGATTTAAAAATCCATTCCCAAGCCTACGCAATAATTACGAGATGTGTATGTAATACTAGCTATCAATGTTTCTTTGTGACTATTTCATAGATGACCATTTTATTGATCAGGAGTAACCTCAAGCAGTATGTGTGCTAGATGTCGTAGAAATGACATCACTCAATCTTTAAAACCACCCTGAGACAAGTATGAGCAAAGTACCAATACATACACATATGAAAACATCATAGAGAAGCTTGGTATTTTGTATGCTTTCTAAAACTTTCTTAAAAGCCCATGAAAATATGGTTATTAACTCCATGTGGCTCATGGGAAGACAGGCATTGTAATGATAGATAAATTCCCAGGGTCAGCTGTTGATATGTAGTAAGGCCATACATAGTTAACGCTCAGTCTGCCTGGTTATGCTAAATGATCTACGTCCCAAAATCAAATTACCTTAGGGGTCTTAGTAATTTCAACCCCCACAGACTGTCCATCTCAGTACATACTCTACTTTTGGTACTCATTTTAATTTCTCTCTCTCTCTCTCTCTCTCTCTCTCTCTCTCTCTCTCTCTCTCTCTGTGTGTGTGTGTGTGTGTGTATGTACTTGTATGTGCATGTGTGTGTTCATGTGCATGTGAAGGTCAGAAGTCAATACCAGGTTTCCTCCTCCACCACTCTCCACAGCTTGTTTTTTGAGGCAGCATATCTCACTGACCCTGAAGCTCACCAATTGGGTAACAGGCTAGTGCGTGAGCTCCAGCGATCCACCTGTCTCTGCCCCACCCCCACCCCCACCCCTGGCCTGTACCACCTAGCCTGGTGTTTTCCCAAGTACTGGGGATCCAAAGGCATGACCTCACGTCAGCACCTCAAGCTCTCCCTCCGAGCCATCTCCCTAGGCCCTAATCTGCCTTCTGCCCATAGGAAGCTGTGGTTGAATGTTGCTTCTTTGATTTCCCCTCCCTTGGGGAAATTAAAATGTGTTTCTTAACCAATGGAGGAAAAGTGGGGAGAGAACCAAAAAATTGACCAAGAGTCCATTGCATACCAACAGTTCTAGCGAGCTATACTAACCAAAAATGTTCCCTGTGGAGAGCCATAGGCAGCACCACTGACCCTGTCACTGTCACAGAGTTAGCTGATTCCCCAGGCCACTTATCTTTGGGGGGGGAGGGGAGGGAGTGGGTCCTGTTGCTACTTCCAGCAAGACAACAGAAATAAACCAAGACTATCAAAGAAAACCTGGGGCATGAAATCAGCTTCCTAGTTTCTAATTTTAACACCAGCCTAGTTTTCATTTCAGAGCTATGATAACTGCTGTAGGTTGCCACAAAATACTCTTTATCCTGCAAATTGTGTGCATTGCGTTCCTCTTCTGAATACTCCAAGGATTCACACGCCTAGCCCAACGATCTTGCAATTGCTCAGATACTTTTGCAAGTCTTTTGCGGATTGCCTTTAGAATCAGCTAATTGCTTTTTTAAAAGAAAAATCAGTATAAACATATCTTGTTAATCTTTATTCCATTTAATGGGTCCTTTCCATGCAGGTACACTCAATAAATACTTTCTGAATTCAGTATAATGGAATTAAATTCCAAAGCTCTAAATTACACTCAGAGGCTGAAGATTCATTACCACTAAGTATTCATCTGGGCAAAACTCAAGAGGCAAAAATAAGATTAGAAAGAAAAACCTTTTAAATGAATTCTATATTCTATATTATGTGTACTCTGTGTGTGTGTGTGTGTGTGTGTGTGTAGTATTAGCAATGCTTATTCTAAGTTTGACTATAAGTTTAATTTAGAGGAACAAGAAAACCAAAGCTTTCAATATGAATATTTGTTAATTTTAAATTAAGAAAATTACAATTTTCTTTTAGTTGCACATATCATGCCTCAAGTAAGAATTCCTTAAAGGTGTTACTAAATATTGCCATTTTGGGATTGTGTGTATAACGTTCAAAAGGGATGCTTTTGAAAGGGATGACAGATTTAGAGGAGTGTACATTTGTAATGTTTGTCTCCAGGAATCCGCTACTTTATAATCATGCTTCTATTTTAGTTATTTTTATGAATATAAGCCATGACATGCATCCTATGAGAGACATGATTTTAAAAATAAGAGAAATAAACAGATGACACTCGGGTCAGGGCGTGGAGCCAGCTGCCTGGGGAGTTGTCCCCAAAGCTGGGCCCTGATCTAGTTCTGTGAAACAGAACAGCAATGGGATGATAAACATTGTCGACCTTTGCCCTGGTGGGTACTTAGAGCCTAAGAAGATGCATTATCGGTCTGGTCTTATGGAAGGGGATCCGTTTCTAGAGGTTTCAGTCATTTGCCTCCATAAGCAGTGGAATGAGGGCCTTGAACTTTCAGACCAGCGCGCTGAGAGGACACACACAGGGGACCCACATCAATACACATATATTTCTGTCAACTCCATAACCAACTAAAACAGCTACACCCTCAACACAAACTGCCTGTAACCCAAGGACTAATTAAACACAAACTGCGTTGTTATCACTCACGCCTGGATGGAGTGGTGTTTGGGAAGGGTGTTCTGAGGGAGAGTACCCTGTCCGTAGTGAGGCTTTCTATGAAAGGAACCTTCTGAATGGAGGAACAGGACAGAGAAGGGAGAAAGAAGTCTATAGTGGCTGAGAACTCTAGGCCATTCGGAGATTTATGTAGAAGAAGGCCGGTTACCAACTTCTTCCCAGCCTGGGCCTGAGTGGCTGCAGCTTTCTCTGTGACTGAGTAGGCATGGAAGAGCAAGGAGCTGCGGACAGTGGGAAGCCGGCGCTGGTTCCTTCTGCCACTGGAGAGGAGAAGCAAGCGTGGGGCCCGTTGTAAAAAGAAAACCTTGTAAAGTGCCTGTTTATGTGCTGAAGTAATTTCTAATTAGTGGAGGCAGGGACCGTGGTCCGCTGTGGTTAAAGGAGGGGGCGTTACACCAGGACAGTGGCCACGCTGTTCCTTCTGTTTAGCCTTCTCCTGTGACTAGCTGCAAATCACCTCACTCCTCTCCCAGAGAGCTGCCAGCTACAGGATCTGGGTAAAATCCCCCATTCATTCATCCTGAGCACCTAGCATTCATTGTCCTGCCCTTTAGTATTTGGGCTAATTAATAGCATCCCTTTGAGGCCGAAAATTATTCCGAAGATGACGATGCTTTTAGCTGTGGGTGACGGGAGGAGGCGCACAGAGCTGAAGTGATTTCCCTCCAGGGGCTGGAATCCCTAAGTGTGGGTAGAAGCTAACTAATCGTGGGCTATCATCACTCAGCCCCACACCCTCCTAGACCACACCAGGGAGTTCACAGGGTGTCCTGAGGATAAATGACTGTTTATTCAGCTTTGGGGACAACTTCAGATTAGGTGCTAAAGAAACACAAAGCATTACTGATACAGACGGGGCCTTTATTTTCTCACAAGCCCACTCATACCCCTGAACCCTCAGTTCACCGGGTACTGCCACTTCCTGGTAAGCGCTCCAATGAAGTCTGTCACAAGAACGGGCTTTTGGAGCCAGGATGAATTACAACTCCTTCGTTTTATTCGTTAATTTTTCACTAGAAAAAAAAAAAAATACAATCTGGTCCTTGTAAAACAGAATTTAAATAATCAAGACATTCACATTGAAAAGTAGGAAAAAATACTATGTTCTTCCCTCAAATTTTAGTTTATGCCCACCCTAGGTCCCTCAGCCACTCACTGGCGTTGCCTGGTTTCTTAAAAGAAATCACAAAAGTAAGGACCAATTTGTGAGAAGGCAGAAAGTCGCGGTCATTCACAGCTGTGCAACGTGACTGAGTTCTTTAAGGTCCCGATGTTTTTCGTCTCTCATCTGTCAGCCCATAAAACCTACCTTGGACAGACACGTTGAAGTTTAAATAATATGACTGCTTCATAGTAGTCATTGTTTCTAGGAATACACATGTGCATCCCTAAATTTTCCAAAATCATTCTAAGCATGAGGTTTACCCAGAGCCTACTTGTACCCAACCTTCTGCCATGGCCGAACATCCTTCCGTATTTGTTTGCAAAGACGGGGTTGATGTTCAGAATATTAGCAACCAGCTGACCTCTTTCCTGAGCAGTCAAAAAGAATGTGTTGGTTAATAAAAGTACATGCCAGGTGAAAGCAACGGAGGGGAGGGGCTTTTTAGTGATAGGAAGACATCAGATCATGTTGGCTTTTAAATTAAAGAGCTGGACAAAAATAAAGATATCAGAGGTGGGGGTGCCAGCCAAACATCAACAGACTCTTTGCTGTCCCTTTAGAGTGCATTTTCATTAGCAATGCTTTAGGAAGTGTGCACGTAGATTTTTGTCATTGATTTCTTGCTTTGTTGCTTGGTGTCAAGGAGCATGCTGTCTTTGTCTTCTCTGCTCTCAGTTAGTCAGGCATGACTTTGACTCAGCACTGGATGGGACTTTTTGAAACACTCCGTGCATGATTTTTGTTGACATCATTGTCACTTGCAGAGATTATTTTCAGTCTCTTAAGCTTATTGAACTTAATGCATATTTAGCAGATCTTTGTTAAAAGGCACATGAAGGCCAACATTTCATGGATTTGTAGCTTGAATCGAAACTGAAACTTGCCACTAATTTTCTTTTCTTTTTAAAGAGAGCAACAGAAGAAGACGTTCTTGGTGGGAAAGGTCACGGATTAAACTAGACTGGTCAATATTCCGACGGTCGTCAATAAAACACTTGGATTTGAGACCTTAAACTAGGTAACAAACAAAAGGAAAACATATTTCACAAGAAGCCTTTCTTTAAATTGCTGGACACTGCACTACACCCTGTGGGCAGACAGTAAATACAGTCATTCCTCCCTTAATGGAATCATAGGACCTGGGATTGATGCCAGCATTGGAGACTAATAATGATTTTTAAGGTATTGAATTATATATACTCTATAGTTTTTGCAGAAACTGTCTTATATGTGTTATCTACCTTCCTTAATAATTACTGTTATATATTTATAAGCATTATAAATCTTGCCTTGGATATTTAATATTGGCTCTGTGAACTGTTGAGTTTATGCTTGTTTATGGCTGAGCCTGTACCCTTTCCTTTTTCACTAACTCCTAAGTGGTTTTCACTCACTTCAGGTGGATAAAATAGCAAAGGGGGGATTGGCTGATATTTTGGTCCAAGAACATTTATTTGTGGGTGCTAATTTACCATCCCCAAGGTCACTAATAAAAGAAATAGAGACTTGTCAATCGTTTAATACTTTTAACTGGAAGGTGTCTTGCTCTGTTTGTCCAATTGTAACATCTGGAGTCTTTCAAGACTGTGAGACACATTTGCTGATGCGGCTTAATTTTCTTTTCAGGATACCTTGTGAATAGATAGTGTTGTTATACAATGTGTGAGAGCACCCTGGGAGAATTACAACTTAGATTTCTAAAGTTACAGAATTATCTTTCAAGGCATTTGAAAACGGCTGTGGTATTTCAGAAGAAAGTGTCTTTTATCTCTAGGAAGGGCCTCCTTTAGTCCTGGGAGAAATCTCTGTCAAGCAGATGGAAGGCAGAACAGAATAAACAGTTCTTTGGAAGGCCTGTTAGGTTGGAAGAGGCTTTGGCATGTAAAGAGAGTCTGTTAACAGGACCGTGAGTTCAAAATGTTAGTAGTTTCTTATATGTACATCCCGTGATGTTAAAAACTAATGTTATTCCTGAAACACTCTCACAAACACATGGCTAATGGACAAGAACAAAAAAGACTGTCTTTCACACTGCCCTAAACAGACTGGGATACCATCATCCCAGCTGTGGGATACACTGGCTAATGTGAGTTCCCAAGCTATCAAAAAGGGTTTCAAATTTTTCGTCAGACTTTGGTAACGTGGTTATGCCATGTGAGTCGTCAGAGTTTGGATATGAAAACTTCTGGAAGCAGTTGTGAATAAACCATGAGGCTGATAAAGATGGATTTCTAGGGTTTATCACTTTATACAGGCTCCACAGGTATCTTAGGAGGAGGCTTAGAATGTGCATACACAGTCATACGATATTTAATTTGCAAAAGTATGATGCTTCCATCTTCTTGTCCTTGTAGATGGCCTTCAAATTATAGAAACTTAGTTCTCTGCAGCATCTGAATCCGTCCTGGTTCTAAGAGCAATCACATTGGGCT
The DNA here is from genome assembly GCA_028551405.1 of Uromys caudimaculatus. Taxonomy (NCBI): domain Eukaryota; kingdom Metazoa; phylum Chordata; class Mammalia; order Rodentia; family Muridae; genus Uromys; species Uromys caudimaculatus. The sequence continues at coordinate 24,067,059 of CM052716.1, read as the reverse complement.
TTGTTCCCTCCGAGCCTTTGATATATCTGCTTAATATGGCAGCCTTGTCTTTGTTACTACCTTACAGATTGAAAGGGACTGAGTCCACACTTGAAATGGCAAGTGTGCAAAGTCCTGATAAATTCCTGGAGCAGCTGTTTTGGGGGTGCAATAGCTGACCGGTGTAACAGTGCAAACAGTGGAACAGAAATCTGGGGTGACCACACGTGTGGAAAGGGAGATGTGGATCACTACGGAAGGATATCCAGACCACATATGCTCACCTTGGAAGAAGAGTCTGAGCGAAGCAAAGTGTGCAGGGTCAGTTGGAGTTAGAGCCATTCTGAGATTACAAAAACTGAAGGTAACAAAGACCAAACTGATACATTGTGTAAGAGCATAAAACCCGCTAGGGGAACTTGCAGGGAGGCAGCTTAAGGCTCCCTGGTGTCACAACCCTCACCCTGAGAGGGTTCCAGAAGAGTCACAAGTTCCTACTAAGGAAAACTCAGCAAAAGCAAGGAAAAGGCAACTTTAGTTGATGTTTGTTGAATTAAGGCCCCACTTGTATGAGTGGTTTGATGGCTGCCCAGAGTTATTGTCTGAGCAAGAAATGTCACACTTGATCTTAGCCAAGAAGTAATGAGCAAGAAATATCAAAGGAGGTTTGGAAGTCAAAGCTTTTAGGCTCTGTCACCACCTGATCCATTCATAGGAAATGCAAATAAGGACAAATCAGTGTGTGGTGACAGAAGTCAGAAAACTATTGAGGAAGGGCTGGGGATATGATGAGAAAGAGTCACAGGAGAACCTTGCTGCTTCAAAATCTTTCATTATTAAAACAGTTTATCAAACCTACACTGGAGAACGACATAGCACTGTAGATTAGCTAGTACTGAACAGAAATAAAGCAAATAAGAGTCATCAAAATATTCACATGAATAAATCCTAAATATAAACAGTGACTCTGTGGAGACATGCATAGGTTGTCAAGTTGATCCAAGGGGCAAGGCTGTTTGTCCTGTGGGGTGGGAAAGCGGTCCCCAGATACCGGGTATCATGGATCTGTCTCCCTTCTGTCTCTTACTATCAATGAGAAGGAGTGCTGTTGGCAGATATAGGGTTAGTATCAGGCAAACAATAATATTGTTACTAGAAAAACTGGGCATTGTTTCAGCAAAATCCATCCCTGGTCACAAAGTCCCATTGCCTTTCCATGTCTCCCCTGAGACCCCAAGCTATCTGCTGCCAGGTTGTTTTTACTCTGTGTAAGTAGCTCTGTGACTTTAGGAACTGTGTGTTCCAGTTCTCAGCGTTCTGCCTCAACATGGCCAACCCTGAGAAAATTAAGTGTGGAAATGTTTCTTTCACATATTCTTAAAACTTTTATAATAGCAACTTTACAGACTCATTTTAAAAATAAATAAATAAGTAAATGTAGACACGCTCACACCCACATGCATGTGTGCAGAACTAACTGGACTTGGCGATGTGCATGTATATATGTATGTATGTGTGTGTGTACACATGTGTGTGTGTGTGTACACATGTGTGTGTGTGTATACATGTGTGTGTGTGTGCATGCACATATATTCATATATGCTATGAAGTTGGGAGGGGAGGAGGAGGTGGATATGATCAAAACACATTGTGTACCTGCATTAAATTCTCAAATAATAAATAATTAAAATTTAAATTTAAAAATATATGTGTATGTCCACACACAAGAAATGGACAATTGTGGTAAATTAATGCCATTCCAGAGATAGCCGCCAAACCTTTCTTTTGTTTTGGCTAGGAGGCTGACACAAGAGAATCCCCAGAGTCTGGCAGCCTGGTGTTTGCAAAGACAAACAACAACAGCAATAGCAACAACAAAAAGGACACCTCATCTCAAACAAAGCAGAACATCAGTATCAATACTAAAAACTATCTTGTGACCAGCACGTAAACAAAATGGCACATGGTACACACACACACACACAGAGAGAGAGAGAGAGAGAGAGAGAGAGAGAGAGAGAGAGAGAGAGAGAGAAGGAGAGAGATCCTAAGACCTTTGATCTACATCTTCTACAACACAGTCACTCAAATGGAGCACAGATATATGATAAAGCCTAAAACTATAAAACTTCTTAAAAGAAAGTATTCAGTCAGGCAATGATTTAAGCCACTTAAACATAATTTCAGCAAAATACATAAAGCACCTACCTAAATGTATATGTAAACATTACATATGGCTTCTAGAAATTAAAAGTAGACTGCCTCAGATCATCCAGGCCTAATGACTTTACCCACTGAACCATCTCATCAACTCTATGAAGAATTCCTAACTCAATAACAACTTGATACAAACGTTGGGGGGAAATTAAACACACACAACAGAAAAGATACACAACTGAGTAACAACACCTAGTTAAAGGTTCTTTACATTGTTGGGTACTAGAGAAATGCAAAATAAAACATTAATAAAACACCACAAAAACCTACTAGAGTGGTCAAAGTTAGAAACGCTGACAATAATAAGTGCTGTCAAGGATGTGGAACAGCTCCCATCCTTAAGTTTTGAGTTGGAATAAAAAATGAAATATCTGTTTTGGAAAACAGTTTATCAACTGCCTTATTTAGGCTTTTATTGCTGTGAAAAGACACCATGACCATGGCAACTCTTATAAAGGAAAACATTTACTTGAGGCTGGCTTACAGTTTCAGAGCTTTTGTCCATTAACATCAGGGTGGGAAACAAGGTCTTTAAAAAATCCGGGATCCATGCACAAATGAACTCACAGAGACTAAGGCAGCATGCACAGGGCCTGCACAGGTCTTCACCAGATGGGGTCCTAGAACTCAAAGGAGAAGTGGATACAAGCCCACATCCTTAGGCCAGAAGATGTCTCCAATTGGTAATCACTTTCAATTGAAAGTTTAATTTTTACCAAAGGCATTTTACTGGGGAAACAAACCACTGTTAAGGGAAGGCTCCATGCCCAGCAATAGACGGTCTACAGAAAACAAACTCATGAGAATCTTTGGAGGTGTCTTGTCTCACAATGTAGTATCAGGGTTATTTTGGTTTTCAATTTTATCTTTTTATTCTTATTTTTTTCTATTTTCATACCTTACTGGTCCTTTGCATACATGGCTCACAGCACTGTGCTTTTACACAAACTCCTGAGTATGAACAAGTGTGTCTCTGTGTCTGTATCCTGTTTCTTAGGCCATTTCTTGGCCTAATTTCCTTCTGTTTGTGTTGTCCCATTCCAATGAGTTAATTTTTGTTATATATTATTATATTTTATTTTATTATTATCCCTTCGAAGCCTGTTTTTTCTAATAAATAAGAGAGTGGGTCAGATAGGAGGGGAGGTGGGGAGAAACCAGAAGGAAGAAGGGGAAGGGACGCTACGATCAGGACATATAATGTGAAAAAAATCTATTTTCAATAAAAGGAAAAACTAGATATGTCTAGAAGACAAACGAAGCTCAGCACTGTGTGGGCCTTGAAGGCCCCCACAGCTCTTTAGCCTTCTGAATAGACTAGTCAGAGGTGGCACTGTGGGGAGTGAACCCCAGCTGGAGGCTTTATCTTCTCCTGGGCCTTCCTGTCCCCCAACAAGATACCGCCATCTCCCCACTAGGATTAACTCTTAGGGTTTTATGCTAAGCATTCTGTCCCTGTGGTGATAAAGCCAAGGAGCACAGAGCAAGGAAGGGCTGCTTCTCTCAGCAAAGATTGTAGCTACACTATTCATTCAAACAGGAATCTTAGGTATTTCAAAACTACTTGAAACCTGCTTCAGCAATACGTTGGCCTTTGTGTGTGTGTGTGTGTGTGTGTGTGTGTGTGTGTGTGTGTGTGTGTGTGTGTGTGTGTTACCACAAATCAATTCGGTGGTTTTGCAGAGTTCTCAGTTCTGAGGTGGAAGTTTGCCAAAAGTGCAATCAATTCTTTGTCAAGGAGGTGTTGAGGAAGAAGCAGGAGGAGGGGAAAGAAGGAAGGCTGAAGAGAGACAGAAAGAAGGAAGGGGGAGAAATAAAGGAGGGAGGGAGAAGGAGAGAGGGAGGAGAGGGGAAGGGAGGGAGGGAAGGAGAGAAGGAGGGAGGGAGGGAAGGACAGAAGGAGGGAGGGAGGGAAGGAGAGAAGGAGGGAGGGAGGGAAGGAGAGAAGGAGGGAGGGAGGGAAGGAGAGAAGGAGGGAGGAAGGGAGAGAGGGAAGGAGGGAAAGAGAGATTCCCCAGGCCTCTCATCTCCATGATCAGAAACATTGTTTGAACAGGTGGATGTTGTCAGGTTGTGGGACATTATTTAGCTGAAGCTTCAGTTAGACACTTCAATTCTACAATTTATAGGTTCTGTTCAAACAGTATTTTCTGGACAAGCACTGTGCACGAAACCTTACCTTAGGTGGTATAAAGAGTTCTAAGAGGAATTAGAACTGGTGTACTCAATTCTTCTAAGCTTTGAGCTGCGGCTATTAAATGGAACACTTGACTTGTAGATGTATTACAGCTCCTCCAGAGGGAAACTAGCTACGCTCCTATTCAAAACCTGCAGCCTAACAGAAGTGAATCCTTAACGCAACCTGGGAGTTTTTTGAAAATCAGAACAATCAAACCACTCAGAATACATAGGGAGTACAAGACTCAGGCATTCTGATGCTACAGATAAACCAGCGCTGTTTATGAAGGCTTGGGTCAGAGGACCAGATTCATAGCTTTCTGTGTGGGTCTCAGTCATTCTTAGGAGTTCATCAGTCATATCTGTCTATCTGTAAACAATGCTCAGAAATGTTTGCGCTGAAATCAGTGTATCACAGACTGTGGATGCAGACGGTAGATAAAAAGTTAAGCAAGAGATGCTGTATCAGCACACACACATGCTCACACTCACACACACACACACACACACACTCACACACACACATACACACCACAGAGGCACACTGCTCCAGCATCCTGCCTCTGTACCTATGGCTCATGGGTAATCCTCAGAGTGCCATGGAAGCCTGAAGTGAATTACTAAAAACGAATGTTTGACATCATCATTGACGTCATTGACATCAAAACGCTAGCCTTAATTTAGAACTGATCCCACCTTCATTTTGTAATTCTGGGCCTGACACCTGGTCAGTGATGGTTAATGACTTGAATGTCTGTAGAAGCTGGAGGTCTTTGGAACTATCTAGGGGGAAATCTCTACAGAGGCCAAGAAGGCCTGCTTAAGGTTTTATCTCAGCCTAATTACTCTAAGCCAGTGGTTCTCAACCTTCTTAATGCTATGACCCTTTAATAGAGTTCCTCATGGACCCCCAACCATAAAACTATTTTTGTTGCAATTTCATAACTATAATCTTGCTACTGTTATGAATCTTAGTGTAAATACCTGATAGGCAGAATATCTGATATGCAATGCCTCTGAAAGGGTCATTCAAACACCCGCCCAAGAGGTCTTGACCCACAGGTTAAGAACCACTTCTCTAAGGGCCATTTGTTAACAGTTGTCCTGAGTCCTGACTTCGTCTGTGGGGTTACATCACGAAGACAAAATCTGTGCATCATGACATAGCTCATTTGTCTTAAGTCAGATGGGAGAATGCACTGGTTTGTTTTGTTTCTCATAGAGAAAGAAAATTGTCACTAGCCCCTTGACTTCAGGACTAATGATTTAATATTGCTTGATCCTTACAGTTCAAACAGCATGAAGCCCAGTTCACCAAGAAGCTTTTTCTCTGTGTTCAGGAGAAAACACAAACCCTAAACCTGCATGAAGACATAAAACCTACTAGATGAGTCCTTCAAAGGGTGCCCCAATACTCAGCACCCTCGGGCCCCAACTTAGCATGACTCCCACCATGTTCTGGACTTATTCCTAAACCTAAACTAAAAGTGGTGGAAACATTAACATGTGTGCAGGAAATAAAAGAACATATGAAGAAAAATAGGCAAAGACATCATGACTAGAAATGAGACAGAGAGGCAAGGGGACAAACCAGGCAAGATGGCTTGATCCCCTGCAGACGCTGAGCATCTCGGATGTGCAGTGCCTCTTTCTCCCTGCATCCAGGTGGTGGCACTGGTGTTCTTTCTGCCTTACCCAGTGGGCAGTATTCAGCTTGTCTCCCTAAAACAGCAGGAACTCTTAAGGAAAAGATGAGGGGCACTTGACTGCCTGGGACTGGTTCTGTTGAAACAACCTTTCTAAAAATGCCATTCCTTTATGGGCACGTTACTTTAATGAGGACCTAGTAAGAGAAGAAAGAAGAGGGCTTTGTGCAAAAATGGGAAGTCGTGTGTGAATGAGACACTCAGATATTGGGCAGAGCTTCTACAGTGTTTTCACAGTGGTCTTAAAGATGGCTAAGCCAGAAAATCTATATCCAGAACTGTATAGATTGTAGCCACTATCACATATGCCAGCCCTACAGTCCTCAAGGACCTGTACAGCCTGGAAGCCATTAACAATTTACCCATTTTGTTACTCTAACCATTGCCAGACTTTAAGCATGCAAAGAGACAGGCCTGCTGACTGGCACGAACTCATTCAGTCAAGCTGGTGATAAAGCATCTTCTCTTCTGCTGAGTGAGCAAAGACATCTGATGATAAAACCACAGCTGCATGGTTGTGATAAATTCCCACAATTATTTTTTCATTGGGCTAAGCTGAGGAATTCTCTAACTATATTACAAGTAATTTGGAGTACATAATTTGCAAATCAACAGTTTCCTGTGTGTTTACAACTCCTAAGATGACTGAGAACCAAAGCCACCTGTCTTCTCACACCCCTAGCTTCCTCTTCTGTAAAACAAATTAATTCAATTGTATTCATCTTTAAATCTCATCCATCCTATTTAGATTCATGATTCTGATGAAAATATCTTCTGGCCAAAGTAGAATTCGTGAGTTCTTCATCCTGAGACTAAAACATCCATGAGAATACACCAGGGCAGGGGAGATGGCTCAGAGGTGAGTGATTGTCACACAAACATGAGAACCTGCTATCAGAGCACCAGCACCCACATAAAAACCTCATGTGTTTGCCTGTCACGCTGTCATTAGAAGGTGGTGACAGAAGGGTTCCTGGAGCTAATGACCAAACAAATCCTCAAGCCCCATGTTCAGTAAAGAGCCTCTATCTCAAAAAATAAGGTGGAGCCGGGCAGTGGTGGCGCACACCTTTAGTCCCAGCACTTGGGAGGCAGAGGCAGGTGGATTTCTGAGTTCGAGGCCAGCCTGGTCTACAGAGTGAGTTCCAGGACAACCAGGGCTACACAGAGAAACCCTGTCTCGAAAAACCAAAAAAAAAAAAAAAAAAAAAAAAAAAATAATAATAATAATAATAATAATAAGTGGTGAACGATTTTGGAAGACACCAACACTGCTCTCTGGCCTCTATATGCACATTCAGTACACAACAAACAGACACACGCACACATACACTGGAACACGCTCACCATCACCGCCACCCCACAGATACACACAGAAACATGTACACAGACAAAACCACCTAAACACACACATGGATACTTACAACAAGTTTTTTTAAAGCTGCTCATGTAGACTACAGGCGTTTGTCATATCTGATTCCTCTGGGCCTTTTTCCAGTATTCCCAGTATTTCCAGGCCACTTTAACACACTGCTGTGATATACAGACATAAGGTTCACCAATGGAACCCTTCCGGTTTCTGTATTTAAGTATACATTTTATTTGAATATCAACCATCTTGATGATTCTCTAAAACTGTAGTATTGACTCGTCAGACAAGAGAAAGCAATAGCTATTGTTGTCCATTCTGGAAGTAACTGTCATTAAAGGGCCTACCACTCAATTAGTGTGACCAGAATTCACAAGGAAAGTGAAAAGAGATGTGTAATTGGTGACAAAGACCATGTGTTCATTGGTCTTGAGTACCACCTACCACTGTGCTAACTTGATGCAATGTGCACAGCATAGGTGTGTTCTTGTTATGGAAGAGACTGTGTCTGCAAAGGATGTGGGGTCCTGTTACTAAACAGATTTCTCTGTGACTCTAGAACCCTACAAACATCAAAGGCATACATCCTGGGTACTTGACTAGCACCTTGCTCATGATCACACATTGATGTCCTCTTGCTACGTGATTTTCTTCTCCCTAAACCATGAGATCACTCACTCATATTAATGTTTATCCTGCCTGTGTCTTCTGATTTGATGGAAAAATGAAATAGGTAAAAAGATATATACTAGACCCTCCACACGGTAAGCATGATCTGCCACTCCAGAGAAGCCAGATGCAGTATCGTGAAGATGCTACCAACAGACTTCCTGCTGGAGGCCAGAACCACCTCCCCAATCAGGTCGTCATGGGCAGCTGGACAAAAAGTACTGGCCACAGAACTCACCTCAGAAGCAGATCATCAGGGAAATCAATGGGTGAGCCAGCTGACTTTCTCCAAGTATGAAACACGACAGCACTGAACAGCCATGACAGCTCTCAGCACCAGCTCCACTTAACTCCCAAACAGGGCCCAAGAGCGTGGACAAAGGTGTCCACTGGAGCTCTAAGAGACATCAAATACTAGAAGTCATCCAGTGATCACAAAAGAGGACTGTCAGACAAGACAGACTCATAGGAGGCAACAGCACCACCTTATAACAGTGTAGACTGTCTTGTGTTCTTGGCATGAAATGTTGAACAGCTGTAAGCAACAGACAGCCCACGGCACGTGGACACATGTGTGGATGCTCCCATGCATTGGGGAGTCTGAGTAGACATTCTACAAACAGAAACCACTTCTGCAAAATGAGGTTTGGAGAAATAGGAACTTTTGCAAATTTGAGAATACTGTATGTTGTAAGCCTCAAAAACAATGCAGTGTGCTGTCTAGTTTTTTGGTCAACTTGACACAAGCTAGAATCATCAGAAGAGGGACACTCAGTTGAGCAAATGCCCCCACCAGATTGGCCTATGGGTAAGCCTGTGATGCCCTTTCTTGACTAATGATTGATATGGGAGGAGCCAGATCACTGTGGGTGGTGCCGCCCCTGGGCAAGCTGTCCTGGGTACTATCAGAAAACAGACTGAGCATGAGCAAGTAGACAGAACCCCCCTCCATGGCCTCTGCATCAATTCCTGTCCTGCTTGAGACCTTGCCCCGACTTCCCTTAGTGTTAGACTGTGACCCAGAACTTCCTGAGTTACTTCTGGTAACTATTTTATCATAGCAATAAAACACTAACTAAGGGGGAAAAAATGTAATCCAAAGAAGATTGGCTATTTATCTAAATATCAGACCAAACAACCCAACGCAAACCACTCGAGCCCATCAATGGCTGTCTGCTATGAGTTTTACCATATCTTCTCTCTTGCAAATTGTAACCAAAAATGGTGTTTTTAGATTCTTAAACACACACTGATAAAGCCAAGCTGAAGAGCTATGTGACGCTGTTATCACTCACTTGGATAATGGATTCACTCCAGGCTTCTGGGAATGCACACACCATCCAAATTCCCTTTCGGTTCCCTTTCCCTGCTTTATAAAGCAAACCACTTTCCTTAGATAAAAGCTGTGGAAGGAATGTTTGCAGATCTCTGGCCCTTTGCAGTTCTCTGCACCCTAATGCAAGAGTTGGTGAACAACAATGAAACAGCATGGCCATTCTCAGCTCACACGGACTCCTGGTTGTGGCCAAGAGTGGCTGGTTTTGTGCAATTGTAAAAATGTAAATACATGCTTGTGACTCATTTCTGATCTTACCGTTCCAGGATCACCTCTGGTTTGGATGAGAAAGATAAGTGATGCAGACAGTTATATTCTGTGCTTCGACACCAGAATGGTGTTCTTCTCCTTATACTGATTTCCATTCTAATTGAAACCCTCGGAGAGCAAATGCCCCGACTCCTTGCTCCTATGGGTCTCCACTGGACAAAGCAGATTGTTAAAATGACCCTTAAAATGTTGCTAGGAGTGACACATTCCTTCCACTTCTCTGCCATCCCCACTGCCCCATGATGAGGCCTCATGGAACTTTCAGAGCCTGCGACTCAGTTTGAAGATCACCATGCTAGTCAGATGTGGTGGTTCAGACCTGTTATCCCAGAACTCAGGAGGCTGAGGCAGAAGAATTACTATAAGTTTAAAGTCAGCTTGGACCTTGACTCAAAAAATATTTTAAACCACTTGCTATTCAAAAATACTTTCTCTGGATTTCTATTTTATTCATCATTTCTGGAAATCATTTATTTGTGTATTCAGCAAATATTTATGTAAGCTATGTGTCTTAGTTAGGGTTTTACTGCTGTGAACAGACACCGTGACCAAGGCAAGTCTTATAAAGACAACATTTAATTGGAGCTGGCTTGCAGGTTCAGAGGTTCAGTCCATTATCAAGGTGGGAGCATGGCAGCATCTAGGCAGGCATGGTTCAGGAGGAGCTGAGAGTTCTACATCTTCATCTGAAGACTGCTAGCAGAAAACTGGCCTCCAGGCAGCTAGGAAGAGGGTCTTATATATACCCACAGTGACACACCTACTCCAACAGGACCACACTTTCTAATAGTGCCACTCCCTGGGCCAAGCATATACAAACCATCACACTATGAATAACCAGGCATCAATATGATGTTATAACTTATTATACTTATTTAATATAGTATAGTATTTTATATATATACACACACACACACACACACACACACACACACACACACACACACACACATACTGGCTGGTTTTGTGTATCAACCTGACACAACTAGAGTTATCACAGAGAAAGGAGCTTCAGGTGAGGAAATGTCACCGTAAGATTCAGCTGTAAGGCATTTTCTCAATTAGTGATCAACGGGGAAAGGTCCATTGTGGGTGGTGCCATCCCTGGGCTGGTAGTCTTGGATTCTATAAGAAAGCAAGATGAGAAAGCCAGGGAAAGCAAGCCAGTAAGTAATATCCCTCCATGGCCTCTGCATCAGCTCCTGCTTCCTGATCTGCTTGAGTTCCAGCCCTGACTTCCTTTGGTGATGAACAGCAATGTGGAAGTGTAAGCTGAATAAACCCTTTCCTCCCCAACTTGCTTCTTGGTCATGATGTTTTATACAGGAATAGAAACCCTGACTAAGACAATATAACTTATATTTATTACAATATTATAATTTATTATACTTATGCATTATAGTATATAATGTATTATATTTATTACAGTATTATAACTTATTATAATAGTGGTTATAACACCTGCCTAGTTATATTGAAGGTTCAGTTTACATGCCTGGATTTCTACAGATATAGGCTCTTTCTTCTGTCTCCTGATCTTACAAAAACCTTAGAACATAATATGTGCTTAGCTCTCCCTTATCCATGTTTGAATTCCACCTTACTGACCTTTCAACCTTCATTCCGCCTCCTTCTTCTGTATCTTCAATCTGCTCTTCAACTTTTCTCAAAACACTTTCAACAGCTGATAAGTTAAATGTATATCTCCTCTAGCATATAGGCTCACGCTGTATACACAAGCATATCCTAGCTCCTAGAACAGCAGCAGGCAGTTAATACTCATTAAGTGGTTGTTGGATTTATATATACATAAGTGGAGTAAATGTGGCAGCTATGTGCTATTAGCAGTTTGGTCTTTTGTTGTTTTTGTTTGGTTGGAGGGTTTTTGGTTGGTTGGTTTTTTTGTGTGTTTTGTTTGTTTGATTATAGGGGTTTTTGTATGTTTGGTTTTTAAGGGTTTTTTCCTGCTTTTTGGTTGTTTTAAGATATTTATGGTGATTATATTGTTAAATTTTAACTGTCAACTTGAAACAACCTAGAATCAACTGGAAAGAGAGTTTCAGTTGAGGAATGATCTAGATTGGGTTGGGCTGTGGTCATATCTAGAGTGAGGCATTAGGTTGATTGTATCAATCAATTTTATCAATATATAGGGAGACTTTGTTCATTGTGGGTGGCATTATTTCCAAGGCAGGAGGTCCTGAACTAGGTAAGACTAGAGAAAGGTAGATGAGAGCAAGCAGGCAGCTTGAGTACATTGACCCTCTGTGCTCTTGCCTATGGAGATGAAGCTTTAAGTTCCTCCATTGATGTATCTGAAATGAACTTGATAGACCTAGAACAGAGACTCTCCCTTGAGCAGCCTCACCCAACTGGGCTCATTTAATAATTGCATTTTCTTGTTTTCAAAGTTTATTATTTTATTTATTTACATTCCAAACTTGCCACCCTTCCCAGTCCCCCTCCCAGAGACTAAACCACCACAAAAAAGCATACATGGACTGGTCCGTGGCCCCCAGCATGTATATAGCAGAGGACTGACTGCCTTGTCTGGCCTCAGTAGGGAGAAGATGCACCTAATCCTGTCGAGACTTGACGCCCAGGGAAGGGGGATGCTGGGGGTGATGGGGGATAAGCGAGGGTCGGTGAGGGGGGAAGAGGAGTAGGTGGGTGGGTGAGGGAGTACCATCTCAGAGGCAAAGGAGAGGAGGGAGGGGGTATAATCACCCTTTCAAAGACCCTATCTCTAAATATACCCTGAGGCCTTAAGGCTATCTGGAGACATAACATATAACTTATATTTATAGTTACTGGGGGACAGAGTAGAACATATATTAAGTACTGTCTGCACTCAGAGATACCTGAAGGGAACTTTGTGACCCATGAATAGACATGAGAGAATTGGAGAAAGTTAGAAATAGACTATTATTAAGCTCGATCTCCATATCACCTTGTTCATAGGGACTCAGTAGTTTGTTTATGCACCTGCGTTTACTTAACGTGGAGGAAGAAAGATCCCAATGGCTATTAAAGAGCTATGACGGCATCACACATTATTACTCAGTCCTACTGACATGCGAGCATGGCAGACGATTGCTTTTTGTCTATTTTTAATATAACATCTTATTAATCCTTTGAAATTTCCATAAAACATATTCTGATCATATTTACTTCAACTCCTCCCAGACCCAAGTCCCCTCCCTACCTCCCTCCAAGTTATGACTTTTTTTAAGAAGACACTATCTTGAAGAAATTGTGGTCCTCTTCTGAGCCTTAGGTGTAGGGGGTCATGTTGCAGCTATGCCTGTGGGGGTTAGGCACCCCATAACTGTTGTTTTCTATATGGTACCCCATCCCAGTTGTGACCTTTTGTACTGATCTCCATCTACTGTTTCTTTGATGAGGATGAGAGCTACACTTGCCTGTGAAAGTAAGGATGAGCCTGTAGTTCACAGAAACTGTAGAGGACAGTGGTAGGTTCTTGTACTGGCTGGTTTTGTGTGTCAACTTGACACAAGCTGGAGTTATCACAGAGAAAGGAGCTTCAGTTGAGAAAATGCCTTTATAAGATCCAGGGGTAAGGCATTTTCTCAATTAGTGATTAAGGGGGGGAGGGCCCCTTGTGGGTGGTACCATCTGTGGTCTGGTAGTCTTGGGTTCTATAAGAAAGCAGGCTGAGCAAGCCAGGAGAAGCAAGCAAGCCAGTAAAAGGAACATCCCTCCATGGCCTCTACATCAGCTCCTGCTTCCTGACCTGCTTGAGTTCCAGTCCTGACTTCCTTAGTGATGTATAACAATGTGGAAGTGTAAGCTCAATAAACCCTTTCCTCCCCAACTTGCTTCTTGGTCATGATGCTTGTGTAGGAATAGAAACTCTGACTAAGACAGTTCTCCTCTAGGTTTCATGAATTTATTGCTTTTGAATTAACAACCTTACATGCACATAACTCATCCTTACTTATGAAAGATTCCAAACCCTGCTTTTCCCATGTCTTTAGATAATTAATCTTCCTCTGATTTAAGTTCAGTTGTATATAACCAAATACTGATCACTTGTCTATGTACCTTGAGCACAGGAAATTTGCCTGCTCCCCAAATTGAGCTAGTTGGCAGGCGATGAGAGAAAGAATTTGAAAGCAGAAAATACTGGGGAGATAAATCTCCCTGAATAACTCCTCTGTAATTTTGAGGATTTATCCAAATATCCCGCTCCTAGAAAAAGGCGTTATAATGATGGTGTCTCATGGATGTGTGAACAAGTAAGATAACCTGTCTAAGCGAACTTCGTCTTATCGTCTTCTCTCACACTTTCCCTATCTCTACTGTCTAGTTCTACTCTACAGCCAAGTATTTAAAATGTCAGTTCTAAATGTGCCTCCTGGTCTCCACAATACAAAGGCTTTCATAAAGTCTCCTACAAGTTAATTCCATCCTCTCCATGGTGATTTGATTGACACATCCCCCAACATGAAATGCTCTCTTCATGGTTCACTTGTACCCTCCTTACTAGCGTTTCATAGTTCAACCAGGCTCTTTTCCCATGAGGCTTTTTAGGCAACATTAATCCTTTCTCCCTCTGGAGGACCAAAGCAGCTACCCTTTGTGCCACCCACAAACCATAGCATCACTGGCAGCTGGTTAGAAGTGTGGAATCTCTGGGCCAAGGGAAGAATTCAGTGGGTAAGATGCTTCCCATGCATATGTGAAGGCTACAGTTTAGATGTTCAGCATTCATGAACATGCTGGGCAGCCCTGTACCCTACCCTAGTGCCAGCACTTGAGAGTCAGAGACAAAGGATCCCCATAGGAAACTGGCAAGCTAGACTCGTGAGCCAGTCAGATCTGGGCTCCAGTGAAATATAGAATGTAGAGAGTGATAGGAGAAGACACTTAAAGTCAACCTCTGGCTTTCACATATAAACACACACACTCACTCACACGCACGTGTTCTTGTGGGTACACACATGCACGTGTGCACAAACACAAATGTGTACTTGTGGGTATACACACATACACACATGTGCACACATACACACATAAACACAATAGTCACAAATAATACAAAATATCTTGGAGTGACTTTAACCAAGCAAGTGAAAGATCTATATGACTTCAAATCCCTGAAGAAAGAAATCAAAGAAGACCTCAGAAGGTGGAAAGATCTCCCATGCTCGTGGATTGACAGGATTAATATAGTAAAACTGGCCATCTTCTGAAAGCAATCTACAGATTCAATGTAATCCCCATCAAAATTCCAACTTAATTATTCATAGAATTAGAAAGAGCAATTCTCAAATTCATTTGGAATAACAAAAACCCCAGGATAGTGAAAACTGTTCTCGACAATAAAAGAACTTCTGGGGAAATCACCACCCCTGACCTCAAACTATACTATAGAGCAATAGTGATAAAAACTGCATGGTATTGGTACAGAGACAGGCAGGTAGATCAATGGAATAGAATTGAAGCCCCAGAAATGAACCCACACACCTATGGCCACTTGATCTTTGACAAAGGAGCTAAAACCATCCAGTGGAAAAAGAACAGCATTTTCAACAAATGGTGCTGGTTCAACCGGCAGTCTGCATGTAGAAGAATGAGAATTGATCCATTCCTATCTCCCTGAACAAAGCTCAAGTCCAAGTGGATCAAGGACCTCCACATAAAACCAGATATACTGAATCTAATAGAAGAGAAAGTGAGGAAGATCCTCAAATACTTGGGCACAGGAGAAAACTTGCTGAACAGAATACCAATGACTTATGCTTTAAGATCAACAATCGACAAATGGGACCTCATAAAATTGCAAAGCTTCTGTAAGGCAAAGGACACTGTCAATAGGACAAAATGGCAACCCACAGATTGGGAAAAGGATCAGTACCAATCTTACATCCAATAGAGGGCTAATATCCAAAATATACAAAGAATTCAAGAAAGTAAACTCCAGAGAACCAAATAACCCTATCAAAAAGTGGAGTACAGAGCTAAATAGAGAACTTTCAACCAAGGAATCTCGAATGGCTGAGAAGCACCTAAAGAAATGTTCAACATCCTTAGTCATCAGGGAAATGCAAATCAAAACAACCCTGAGATTCCACCTCACACCAGTCAGAATAGCTAAGATCAAAAACTCAGGTGACAGCAGATGCTGGCGAGGATGTGGAGAAAGAGGAACACTCCTCCATTGCTGGTGGGACTGCAAGCTGGTACAACCACTCTGGAAATCAGTGTGGCGGACTCTCAGAAAATTGGAAATAGTTCTACCTGAAGACCCAGCTATACCACTACTGGGCATATACCCAAAAAATCTCCAATATATAACAAGAACACATGCTCCACTATGTTCATAGCAGCCTTATTTATAACAGCCAGAAGCTGGAAACAACCCAGATGTCCCTCAGCAGAGGAATGGATACAGAAAATGTGGTACATTTATACAATGGAATACTATTCAGCTATTAAAAACAATGATTTCATGAAATTCGCAGGCAAATGGATGGAGCTAGAAAATATCATCCTGAGTGAGGTAACTCAGTCACACAAGAACACACATGGTATGTACTCACCGATAAGTGAATATTAGCCCAAAAGGGCACAATGCCCATGATACCACCCACAGATCATATGAAGCTTAGAAGGAAGACCAGGGTGTGGATGCTTCAGTCCTGCACTGAAGGGGGAACAGGATGATCATAAGAGGTGAAGGGAGAGGGGGACCTGGGATGGAGACAGGAGGAGGAGGAAATAAGGGGCACAGTATTAGGTACTGGAGGGGACTGGAAGAGGTACAGAAGGTCAGGAAATTGAACAAAAATATGTAGCAGGGGGCATGAGAAACTGGGGATAGTCACTGGAGGGTCCCGGACTCCAGGGACACGTGAGTCTCCCAGGGCCCAATGGGAATTACTTTAGCAGGAATGCACAGAAAATGGGGAGAGAGAACCTGTAGAGGCCACCAGTTGAGGGATGGGGCCACCCACCCATTAACCCAGAAATGTTCCTGTCCAAAGGAAGAACAGGAGCAAAACAATGGAACAGAGACTGAAGGAAGGACCATCCAGGGACTGCCCCACTTGGGATCCATCATGTCTGCAGACACCAAACATGACACTGTTGCCTTGGTCAAGAAGCTCTTGCTGACAGGAACCTGGTGTGGTGGTTCCTTGGGAGGTCTGGCCAGTGCAGATGTGGATGCTTGAAGCTAACCATCCAACTGAGCTCAGGGAACCTGGTGGGGCAGCTGGCAGAAGGACTGGAGGAGCAGGGAGGTTGCAACCCCATAGGAAGATCAATGTGGGCTGGCCTGACCACCCAGTTCACCCAAAGTCTAGACCACCAACCAAGGAGTGTACTCAGAAGGATCCATGGCTCAAGATACATATGTAGCAGAGGATGGTCTTGCCTGACAGCAATGGGAGGGGAGGCCCTTGGTCCCAGGAAGGTTGGATGCCCCAGCATAGGGGGATACTGGAGCGGTGGGACCGGAGAGGGTGGGTGGGTGGGGGAGCACTCTCATACAGGAAAAGGGGAGGGGGAAGAGTGTATGTGGGATGGGGCAGGTTGGTGAAGGGGTAACCAGAAAGTGGGATATCATTTGAGATGTAAATGAATGGAATGATTAATTTAAAAAAAAACAAAATCAGAATTTTTCACATGCTGGAAAAGATACAAAGGCTGTATCCCCATGGCATTCAAAATGCCCTTCAGAGAGGAAGCAGAGTGTTCTCCATCCTCTGAGCTGCCAGCAGAAACATCTGTGCTAAGCAAAGACTAGCAATAGGAACGTGGGGAGAGGGGGCTATCAGAACCTGGGGACCCAGCCCCAGCAAATCCTTAAGAAGTAGCACAGTCACATCCTGAGCCTCAGAGGGACAGTCTCTGTCATCCAGATCCATGTTCTCTGGCACCATAGGAGTCATGGCCTCCAGAGGAAGAAACTGGAAGCAACAGAGAAGACTCCTGCTCCTTAATGTCTTAGAGCAGTGGTTCTCAACCTTCCTAATGTGGCGGTCCTGTAATACAGTTCCTCATTTCGTGGTTACCCCCAGCCATAAAATTATTCTTGTTGCTATGTTATCACCGTAAATTTTCTCCTATTATGAATTGTGATGTAAATGTCTGTGGTTTTCGACGGTCTTAGGCAACCCTTGTGAGGTGGTCATTCTCACCCCAAAGGAGTGGTCACCCACCTGTTGAGAACTCATGTCTTAGAGGAAGTGCAAGAGATTGAACATCAAAGACTTCCTTTAGGTAGTTAGACATGGGGCTAAGGGGCGGCTGGGAGATAGTGGTGAAGTAATATGGCTGAGCAGCAATACTCAGGATGAATTGCTCTCCCGCTATCCATCCCTCCCTCCCTCCCTCCCTCCCTCCCTCCCTCCCTCCCTCCCTCTGTGTGTGTGTGCATGTGTGCATGTGCATGTGTGTTTGTATTCATCCATGTCTGTACGTGTATGCGCGTCTGTCAACTTTAAATTTCAAACATTGAGAAAAGCCGAAGGATGGTGTCACCTATTGCTAACATATACTTATTATTATAACATATACTTACGTTGTCACCATCACTGACTCTGCATGTCTGGTTTTTCTTTCATTTTCTTTCCTCCCTCTCTTCCCTTTCTCCTTCTCTGTAACTGTGCCCACTGGTCTATTTGTACATAACTATCTGATTATCATTAACAATTTGAAAATAAGTTGCATGTGTCATATCTCTTTACCCCTCTGTATTTCAGCATGCAATTTTCTGAGATAGGTCTAACTACATAGCCCAGGTTGCCCTTAAAGTCACAATCCTCCTGCATCAGCTTCCAAAACACTGGGACTACATGTGCCTTCCGCCTCACCCAGCTTCAGTGTGTATTTGTCTTTCATAGTCATGTTCTCTAGTTTGAAACTCTCCACTTTCCACAGCTTCCTCATAGTGAGATGTATCTTGGTGCCATTTCAGCATTAAGATGACTACATCCCTCCCAAGGGAGGGACCTTAGATGAAATGCCCTACATTGGGGAGAGGGAACTTGTAGAGCCCACCTCCAGAAGGAAGACAGGGCATCAAGTGAGGGATAGGGTTGCCATCCCACAGTTAAAAAACTCTGACTCATAATTGTTCCTGTCTGAAAGAATTACAGGGATGGAAATGGAGAGGAGCCTGAGGAAAAGAAGGTCCAGCAACAGACCTAAAGTGGGATCCAGCTCAAGGGGAGGCCCCAAGGCCTGACATTATTACTGAAGCTATGGAGCGCTCACAAAAGGGACCTACCATGACTGACTTCCGAAAGACCCAACAAACAGCTGAAAGAGTCAGATGCAGATATTTGCACCCAACCAATGGACAGAAGCTGCTGACCCCTGTGGTTGAATTAGGGAAAAGCTGGAAGAAGCTGAGGAGGAGGGCAACCCTATAAGGCCAGCAGTCTCAACTAACCTGGACCACTGAGATCTCTCAGACACTGGACCACCAACCAAGCAGCATACACCAGCTGATATGAGGCCCCCAACACATACACAGCAGAGGACTGCCGGGTCTGGACTCAGTCAGAGAAGAGGCACTTAACCCTCAGGAGACTTGGGGCCCCGGGGAGTGAGGAGGTCTGGTGGGATGGGGGCGGGGGTGGGGACATCCTCATGGAGACAGGGGAAGGAGCTATGGGATGTGGAACAGTCAGAGGGTGGAACTGGGACAGGGATAAAGACTGTAAAAAGAGATTAAAGAAAAGAAAAAAAATGACTACATCCCATTGGTTAATAACTTCAAGTTGTTCTTCTGTTCTGACCCTTCAACATTTTCACTGTGATTTACTGTTGTGAGCAACAACTTCAATGTCATACCAAGTTTTTTCCCACAAGCTCCTGGCTCTGCTGTGTTCCTATTCTCCCCTCCACCAGACTACCCTTCCTAACTGGGCTATGGTGGTGCAGAGGCACGGTGGTCACTCAGAGTTCTCACTTCATGGAGCCACTTGAAGCATTTGGTCTGCAGTCCAATCCATCATGCTCAGAGAAAAAGCAGAAAACGTATTTGACAAAAACAATATCAGGCTGTTCTAATTATGGGCTCTGTGAGGCTTTTGCCTGTCACTTCAGATCATTGTCCCTTAGTGACTTCAGGGGATGAGGGACAGATGCTGCAAGGGGTTGGGTTTATAAGTTAAAAGGCTGATGCCCAGCCTGTCAAAGCATGAAAACAGAAACCATCATGCCTCGCTTTCTGTAGAGAGATAGGCCACGCTACGTCTTTTCATGACCAGTGGTTTCCTGCCCAAAACAATCAAATTGCGCACATGAACGGTGAGAATCGACTCAAGTTTTGGTCATCATGGAGTCTTTTCCAATCTCCAGAGCTTGTGGGACTTTACTCTTTTTACTATATCAAAAGAAAAAGATTGTGTCTGCAGAACCACAATTATTTTTCTGGTACTCCTATGAATTGCAAAGCAGATTCAAACAAAGTATCTTCTAAGTTCAGAAATTGGCTCCGGGTTGGTTTTCATTATTTTAAAGTATTGGCACTGATTTTTAATCACATCTAGTGCACAGATAGAGACCAGGAGCCAGGAATACTTTATAAGTGTCTTTGAGTACCTGTCAGCGTGTAAGGTCTAAACTTACATACACAAACTGGGACTTAGAACAAATAAGAATCTTCTCACCACTTTCCTCATTACACATCTTATGAAATGTAAGTCAAGACTATAAGTAAATCATTAATACATGTCTGGTTCTCATTTTTGCATGTATGATGTGAATCTCTACATGTATGTAGGCACACATCTCTGCCAGTGTGTGTGTACATGTGTGCATGTAGAGGCTAGAGGTTGGTGGCCGATGGCATCCTAGATTGGTCTCTATTGGTTTAGATTAAGGCAGGTTTCTAATTTGAACCCAGAGTTTTCCAATTTGGTTTGTCTACCTATCCAGATTTCGCAGGGACCTCCAAAAAGCTAGGATTAAAGGCAGGCTGACAGACCTGCCCAGAGATCACATGAGTTCTGGGGATCTGGAACCTTACTTTCACACAGCACACACGTTACCCACTGATCCATCTTCCCTACCCCTAATATGTGCTTTAACAAGGCTTAACCCTCAAACTGTGTTTGTCAAAAATATCTCTTCTTGCTTCTTGTGGATCACCTGTGATAATACATCATCACAAAAGCTCAACAAATTTAACACCACCAGATGCACCGCAAGAAGTTCCCAAGGAAGGTCCTTGGCCCAGAAGGCAGCCTCTCCCTCCTTTTCTGTTGTACTTCACCCATCCCCCCGACACTACTCTCCAAGTAAATTACTGTCTATGCTTAAGGTCTAGGGCTTCTTCCGAGGGACCCGCACTGCACCACCATCTTCAAAAGCAAGACAACTTGCTGCTGAGTGCAAAAAAGATCTATAGTTGGCTATTTATGAAAAATATCTATCAATAGAAAGTACATTTACAATACCTGATTTTTAAAAAGGTACCATGCTAGCAGAATGTACTTTAAATCACCATTTTAAAACTGGCCAAATAAGCGAATAAAGCATATAGTTTTATTCAATATAACACATGAGAAGATTCATCTATGAAAAACATTGTGTAGTAAACAGAAGGGTGGGAATTGGGGAAGACCTTCTAACAGACATCTATAAGAATATATCAAATTTATGTAAATGTGCTTGAATATTGATTAAGGAATATTGTTTTCTGTTCTTTTTCTTTCTTCTCTCTATTATTTTTAAATGCCCATTGGTAACCTACATTTGGGAATTGATAGTCAGCTCTGCTACATCCACGTTGTAAGAAGTCTTCTCAAAATTATCTCTTGAGCTGCTACAAGGCCACATATCAGATGTCACAGTATTTTCTGGCTTGGATGACTGTGGTGTGTGTGTGTGTGTGTGTGTGTGTGTGTGTGTGTGTGTGTGTGTGTGTGTGTGTGTGTGTTAGAGGGCAGAGGTTGACAATCTCTCTCTAACATTACTTTCTGAGCTATGGTCTCTCAGTGAGTGGGGTCATCCATTCTCCTGGACTTGCTGACCAGTCTCTATCTTCCCAGCAGTGTGAGTACAGCCGATGCCACTGAAAGCCCAGCTGTTTTCCAGGCATCCAAATCAGGTTTTCAGGCTTTAGTGGCTGATCTATCTCCCAAGCCCAGTCTTCAGTGTATGCATTTTAAATAAACATGGTAGGCATTTCACAAAGTACAATGTTATCTGCAAAGATATTTTACAAGAAGGTGTTGATTTTTCAACTATTTAAAGGATAGTCAAAAGATGAATCCTTCTAATGGGAAATTTTCCGGCTAGTTGAAGCCTACTTCAATAGGAATAGAAAGAAATAAGTTCTTGGGTTATCAGGCCAAGATTCAAGTTCCGCCTCTTCTATTTCTTAGCTCTGCCACCTCGAGCAATTTACTTCACCCCTCTTAATTTTTTAATTAAAAATTTAAATTTTTTCATTTGAAAAATAATAATAATTCCTAGCATAGTTGTTGTAGAGATTAAATAATAAATTATGCAAAGAATTAAGCATGGCGCCTGGGACGTTGTAAACAAATGCTTAGTAAATACACCATCATCGCCACCATATCTCTCTGTAGACAATTTGAATTTACTTACTGTCTCTGGACCATCCATCTCCTTTTCATTTCTTCATAAAGTTTGCACCCCTGCATCTAGAACAGTGTTTCTCAATCCTGTCAGCTTCATTCCTATAAGCAAAGGGCTTCTCCGGATTTACCCCCTTGCAATTTGCTACCATTTTGCATTGCTTAAAAATAGTATTAGCCTATAAAATACTTAATTTGACTTTACATTTCACTTTTAAAATTTGTACAGCTGGCAGAATTATTCTCAAAACCTTCACTGGAGATGAACAAGCCAGTCACCTCAACACAATTTTCAAAATGTTTCAAAGGTAGTAGAAAAATAAAGATGTCACAAACATGACAGTTGGTATGGAGGGCAGATGCTTGACCCTTTCTGACTCCTTAGTGAAGCCCCTTCTGCTGGTCGGTCCTTCCACTCACTTGAAAACTGTCCTGTACTCACCATAATGACCCCATGCCAAAATCCTTTACAATTTCATCTTCCCCATTAAAATTCCCACTAGCTTGAAACTAAGATCTCAATGAGCTTTTGTAAAGAATAAGAGTAGGTCGAATTAGTCCATGTCTAGATAAAAAAATGGCTGCTGACCCGAGGTACAAGCTCATTCTAGTTCGAGTTCCTCTTGTTTCCATTCCATTCCCTAGTTGAGTAACACAACGCATGAAAGAACTTATCAAGAACATCCAATGTCCTCCTAGAAGACCCCCATTAAACTCTTGAGCTAGTCATCCCTAAGGGATGCAGTCTCAAAGGTGGAATTCCAGAGTGACTGGCCTGAGTGTCTGTGTGTGGAGTAAGGGAAAGTGGGAATGTTTGCCTGGATGTGAACAATTGCTCCTCACATAGCTTTTTGGAAAGTGTGATTTTTTTGCATAATAAGTGGTCTTAGAGTAGACCCTATCTGGCGCACACCTTTAATCCCAGCACTTGGGAGGCAGAGGCAGGCGGATTTCTGAGTTCGAGGCCAGCCTGGTCTACAGAGTGAGTTCCAGGACAGCCAGGGCTACACAGAGAAACGCTGTTTCAAAAAACCAAAAAAAAAAAAAAAAAAAAAAAAAAAAAACCAAAAAAAAAAAAAAAAAAAGAGTAGACCCTATCTACGCAGAGAAAACTTCAAACCTGTTACATGTACTGCTGGGGCACATAATGGTCCTTTGCAAGTATATACGTGTCCTTTATTTTACAGTAAGTGCTTGTGTTAGGGGAGACATAATTTAAAATAAAATGTAGGCATATTGAATGTTTATGAAGTTTCAACATGGAGTCTTATGCTGTTGGCATCTTTGAAAAATAAGGCTTAATCCAAGATGATTTGAGAAGATGAATCAGAGGTTAAAGAACACTAAATAAACACTTCTGCTGTCTAAAGTGAAATTGCTTTTGGGCATTCCTCCATCCGTAAAGAAGCAGAGGACAAGATTAATGTTTGTTTGACATTCTAGCTATTAGGTATAAAGTTTAGTCTTCAGTGAGGAAAGGGAATCACTTGTAGTTTCGAAAATGGGGGACAAAAAGCCTTCAGCTAAGGCAGGAAAAGTTTAGCTGAGACATTAGGAAAAAGAATGTACTCATGAACAAGACTCACAGAATATTCATGTAGGTGCCCAGAAGAGGAGATGTGGGTGTCATTAAAATGTCACAGCAATAAAAGCAATGGCTTGAAAGTACAAGTAGAGACAACATCTGTTTCAGATTCTATGGAAACTGGACCAGAAACTAGATCAGTTAATAAACAGCCATATCTGAAGCTTCAGATAAAAAAAGTAAATCCTGGAAGACTGCCATAGTTAGCCTCAGCTGTTAACTTGAACCAAACCTAGAGTCACCTGGAAAGAATAAACTTCAGTGAAGAATCATCTCCATCAAAATGGCCTGTGGGCATGTCTGTAGAGGCATTTTATTGAATGCTGATTGATGTAGGAGGGCCCAGCCCACTGTGGGCAGTAACATTCCTATGCAGGTGAGCCTTGGCTGCCTAATACAGGTAGCTGAATGTGAGTCTGAGAACAAGCCAGTGTGCAGTGTTCCTCCATGGGCTCCCCTTCATTTCTGACTTCTGTGAGCCTGCCTTGTGTTTCTGCCATGGCTTTCCTCAGCTATAGACTGTAACCTAAAAGGTGAGAATAAACACTTTCCTGCCCAAGTTGCTTTGTCCAAGTGTTTATCACAGAAACAGAAAGCAAACTAGAACAAAGACTCTCCTTTTTCATATTGATATCCCAAAGGCTTTCAGAAATACGCTAAGGTAAGCATATTACATCAGAGTGGGAAGGGTCAAAGGTGGGGTGGGCACAAGAGATCCAAAACCTCAAGCACGTAAACACATAGTTTTTAGTTCCTTGAAGCCTTATAGCCCAACAGTAGTTTACGAACTGGAAGATGACTTCATGGGAAAGTCAAAGGTCAGGCATCTGCACACGTGTACATCAGGACAACTTTTCAAGGAAAATCTCCAAGGAAAACCATTGAAATGCCAATTTATAAACACAAAGTGACACTGTTTCTGTCACAGGCCTCTTAGAGTTAGCAGAACGTTTTCCAGATTATACTTTTGAAAATATATAATTTTGAAAGAAATCTATTAAACCTGCATCTTGTCATTTGACCTGGAAAAACAAAAGTCTAACTTATGCCTTGTAGCTCTACATTTTAAGCCTTCCAGCATCTTACACATTAACTAAGCAATCTATTCTAAAAAAAAAAAAAAAAAAAAAAATCCAGCAATTGGTTGTTTGTGTGGACATAGCAGCGAACCTGCAATCTGGCATTGCTTTCCTGAGCTATGCGATCGTGTTTCCATTGTGATCATGTTTCCGTTGCACTCCAGTTGCTTTGCAAGGGTAGTACGATGGTACTGGGTCTCAAATATCTGCTGCCCCATGACAGGTACAGTGGTTTGCTTCACCTGACTGGCTAAGACCAGAACATTTTCCTTTCTCTCCTCTCTCCATATATTTCTCTAAAAGAGAATGAACATCCCCAAGAGTAGAAAACCTTTGACAATTTGAAGAAATCTCAATGTTCTAGTTAGTCTGCTTGTATTACAAATCATTCCAAACTGTAGTGACTTAAAACTATAGTCATTTCTTGTTGCCTGCAGGTTCTATGACTCTGCTTAATTGAGCCATATAAACTCAGGTTCTTTCAGGAAGCTTATGAGCGCTTGAAGGTCTACTTTCAAAGGTAACTTGCTCACTTTAGTGGCAAGACAGTGCTGGCCTTTGCCTGGGGTTCCAATTCTGCTTATATGAAAGTCTACACAAGCCTACTTCAATATGCTCAAAGCATCAGAGCCAGATTCCTCCAAAGCAAGTTATCTAAGATTTTAGAGTTATCTCTGCCACATTCCATTGGTCACACAAGACCAGCATGGATTCAATGAAAGGAAATATAAGAACCATGTGAATAGCAAGAAGCTTAGAATGATAGGGTCCATATCAGTGGCTAGCCACAATTCTCAAGGGTGGACAAGATACCAATATTACATTTGTGGATACATAAGTTATTCATTGACCCCAAAGTTGCCATGGTGCCTAAGTTAATTGTTCTTTTGTGGTTTTGTATGAGCACCCAAGGTCTTTCTTCTTATTGGTCTTGGAGATCTTTTCCTTGGTATGGCTGTTAATGTTCAAAGCACCTATTTTTGCATCCATGAGGACATTTTTGGGGGGTTAGAGCCTCCATAGCACTCTGGTCAGCCCTTTCTGAATGTATTTATTGAACATTTCTTAGATGCTGTCTCCATCCTGGGGATACACTGGTGAAGTAGATAACCAAGTTCCTTAGTCAAATGAGCATACTGCAGTGAAAGAAAACAACTGTAAAAAGAGACAAATAAATATGGAAATGTCATATGATTGTACATTCTAGCATAAAAACTGAGGATGCAGTAGAACACATTTCTAGATAAGCAAGGCCCCAAGCTCAGGCTCCAGCACCACAAGTTAAGAAAAGGAATGGAGGGAGAGGAGGAGGGAGGGGAGGAGGGAGAAGAGGGAAGAGAGGAGCAGAGAGGGAAAACTTAAATACCACAGCTACACAGGTAGGAAATAGCGAGGAACTGTGGTTAACTGGGAGTGATGAGTTGAGTAAGTTCTCTAAGAAGATGACGGCCAAATATTATCCGAGTAGAAGGCATATGTTTGAGGAGAAGGCAAGCATCCTGGGCATAATGAACAGTAAATGCAAGATCACTGGAGGAAGTATAGGCGAGGCTCACATTAAGAACAGAAAAGATCCAAAAAGTGAAGAAAGTTGTCAAGAGCAAGAGAAGAAGTCATAAAAGCAGACAGAAGCCAATGGTCATGTGCATCTATCAACCAGGGCAACTAGTTTGGATCTTATCCTAAGATGGACTGGAAAATATTCCAAGGTCCTTTACCCTATGATAAATGTTTTTCTCTTCCCATCTTTTATTATTCTCTGCTTTCTTAATTTAATTTAATTTTAATTCCCTGTAATTCCTTTAGTACAGGGCTCCTTTTTCCCCTTCCTTACAACACAGGATACATTCTCTATCCCCTGGAAGATAGACTAGGTCATTTGACTCAGTATTCAATGGTCGATTTGAATAGATTGACCTGGACAGAAGTCTTTGTCAATGCAAGACCTTAAACTCTCTCTTCTTCCTTTATGGCAGCCAAGGTTGCATACCCGATAGTTCTTCAGCTGGAAAAAGGCTGAAGCCTTCTTCAGACTTGACTCTTAAGTA
The DNA here is from genome assembly GCA_028551405.1 of Uromys caudimaculatus. Lineage (NCBI taxonomy): Eukaryota > Metazoa > Chordata > Mammalia > Rodentia > Muridae > Uromys > Uromys caudimaculatus. Next base: position 24,040,039 of record CM052716.1, on the reverse strand, counting down.
CAAAGCAGGTTCAAGAAACAAGATGATGTGCCTCAGTCACTGAGATGTTGAGCTTGTTGCCAGAACACACCCTCGCTGACTCTGATTAATATACCTCCAAAATGGTCTTTGGTGAAAAATAAGTTCTAAACTGCGTCACTGCCAGTCCATGCAAATCAATTTCATAGCCCCTGATGATTACGCCTATGGTAGAAATTCGATCAATATTCTTTCAGATCTTTGGCTTCTCTATACATTTTTTACTCTCATTCCTCTTCCCAGCTTCAGTCACTAGCAGATATGAAACATTGTCAGCACTTGGTAATAAATCAAAAAACTAACATAGAGTTCATGTGTTCTTGTTCAGCAAGAGGAGTTCAATTCATTGTTTTCATTTTGAAGGTGGAGAGATGTCTTGCTCACAAACTGCAGTCACACAGGTTGGGAGAAGGATTTCACAAAGTGGAGTAAGGCATGAAGATGCCAACACTACTTCTATACTCAAAACAATACATGACACCCAAGGGAAGAACCGAACTCTCTAATCCTTTCCATTTCCCTCCTCAAATCCACATACAAGGATATACATGTAATTTTTGCTAACTCCCTTTAAGTTCATTACATTCCTCCTATTTGTTTACAAACCCCCATCAATAAAGAAAATCTTCTCCATCTATATTCTATGGGGATGCTTTTGCCAGGAGTAGATTTGTAAATGGGACTTCCACACAAGACAAGTAAGCTTAGAAAAAAACTTAATTCCTTTCAAATGTTCTTCTTGGATCATGATATTTCTTCCAGGCACAACATTCTTTAAGCCAATTCCAATTCCTCTGATCAAACAGGCTCACTAATACCTGGGGCTTGGGCTCCTCCAAAAGATCTACTTTACTAAACCATCTGTTAAAGCTCCCAGGACGCTTCTTCTTAGTGAGACTCACGTGTCATACGGAATACATTTTCACCCTCTGAACCATGTCTGAGACATCTTATTGGATCAGCTTACCTCAATCACACATGATATTTTCAAACATAGTTTCCTTTTTGGAGAACTCAAAGTCTCGCATTGTAACAGAACTATTTAAAAAGTTATGTATCTATAAAACAGACATAAAACGAGAGTCTTGTTTTGAGTTTAGCATCCTAAGCCTGAAGAGTGCCAAAGGGATGTTAAGTAACCAAGATAAAAATCCATCACTAAAATGTTCAGGTAGAGCTATCTAAGAACCACTCACAATATCAAGTATATGAGCAGCTTCCGGTGCTCCCATTAACTGTGTGTTTATAGGAAAATGTATCCACATCATTTACTTTCATTGGAACAAATATTGTAAGGGTCTTTGTCTATGATTGTCCTAAGAAGGGAGCCATGATTGGCTACCATGGTATCTGCTTAAACCAGTTAGCTCTTCTGTATTCCATGGCCAAAAAGTAGGAACACTGACCCCACATTTATCACATAAAAAACAATAAATGTCCATATACAACATGAGTATTTTGCACATTTACTATTGTTCCTAATATTGAATTTTACTGAGAGTATGAGTTCGTAGAATAATAATTAAACACAATAGATATATCTTTCAAAATCATGTATTCTTTCTTGAGGATGAAGGGAATGTGGCTGGTGTTTTCATGGATCATCCAGACAGTGTACCTTCATATCTTAGTATAAAGGACTCTCATAGAAGGTGACTCATTTCAGTCTCAGAACTTGTGAAGCAGATTTTGGCTTTCCCATTTAGCAAATCTCAAGCTCACAATAACAAAATGGCCTCCTTAGCTAAGATCATCCAGGCAGGACGTTTACCGTCAGAGCCTGAATCCAGATTCCAAGATTTTTCTCTTTCTGTTTACCACTTCCCAAAGCCTGGGAGAACAGAGATGGCCACAGTGACCTCAGAAAAATATTCTCTTAGAATATTAAAGGAAGGAAATGCAGAGAGTTCTCTGATCATTCATCTATATAAATTCTTAGCAGTGTAAATGTCATTGTAGTCAGAAAACTTTTTATTGCCAACTCTCATCAACAGATACAAGCATATTTTATGTGTAATATTTGGTATGTGCATGTGTGTGTATTTGTGTCATATATGTATGGTACATAAATAATAAATATTTAGGTGCCCTATAGTACATATACAATAGCTACAAAACTATCCCACTTCCAGTGGCATCAGAAATAGGAAAATACTAGACACCCAAGCAATTGTTCTGAAGTTCAGTGCTTATATTGCTCTTCCAGAGGATCCAGGTTTGGTTCCCAGCATTCACATACTGGTTTACAACCATCTATACCTCTAATCCCAGGGCATCTGATACCCTTTTCCAGCCTCTGCAGCCACTGCACATGTGATGCATAGGTACCCATGCAGACAAAAACACCTATAACACATTTAAAAAATAAATAAAAGTGAAGAGGAATCCTTAAATATAAAAATTAAAATAAAAGAGTCAAACACTTAGGAATAAATTTAACAAGTTGATGTGTGAGATATATATACTGAAACTATAAAGAAATACTGAAAGAAAAAATCATCTGGTAATTATGGACTGAAAGAGTTTGAGGCAATATTCCCAAAACAGCCTACAGAATAACTCCTATTTCTTCTACATGGCCAATTTTGCAAAAATGGGGGAGGGGGATCGCTCAGAATTTAAGATGACGCTAAACGCTAAAGCGATATTAAATAAGATGAACAAAGTTGAAGTACTCAGACTTACCAACTTTAAAGCTTATTGTAAGACTACAGTAAACAAAAACAATGTGATATGATTGACGCCAACTTAAACATATAGATGAACAGAAGAAATTAGAATCGAAACACAAACATTTTTAGTAAATGGATTTTCATCAGTCATACCAAAAACTATTCAGCTTAAGGAAGAACACTCTCTTCTTGGGATGGTACTGGGACAACTAGCTGTCTACACAACAAAATAAAGGAAATTAAACCTACAACCCAAACCGAATACAAACAAGATGCTGGAATGACTATCTGTTTCTTCCTCTACCCCAAATCCACATATTAAAGCTATAATCTCAAAGTGATGGTGTTGACAGTTAGCTCTTCCTGGGGGTATGGGGAGGGGGTGAATAGGTTTAGTCATGAGGATAGGGCCATCTTGATGGCATGGGTACCCTTATAAAAGAAGATACCAGAGCTGTCTCAATTTCCCTCCGCCCTGAAGACAGAGCAAGAAGGAAGACGCACAGAATCCAGGGAGAGGGCCTAGTTATAAATTAGCCATACTATCACCATGATACTAGACTGCCTTCCAAAACTGTAAGAAAGAAAGAAACTTCTTTTAGCAACCTACAATATTTTGTTATGGACACCTTTGCAGACTAACAGACATTAACTCAAAATGGATCAAAGACCAAACAGAAGAACTGAAATCATAAATTTTTTTATTTGCTTTTTATTGTGGTTGATATTATTTTTGAGACAATATCTCATGTAGCCCAAGCTGGCTCATAAACCTAATATGTATCTAAGGAGGACCTTGACCTTCTGATTCCGGGAGTCTAGGGTTATAGGCACACATCACTATGGCCAGCAAATTAATCTATAACATTCTGAAAACAAAAAGGATAAATCTTCACGGCCTTGCATTTATAAATAGTTTCTTAAGTACGACAATAACAGCACATGTAGAGAGAGATAGTAATAATAGACAAAGTTGGGCTTCATCAAAAACCTAGATAATAGTATCAAATGATACTATAAAAAATAATAGATAAGCCACAAAATAAGCAAAATTATGAATACAAATTATTTGATGAGAGACTATAGTTTCCAGAATATGGAAAGTATGAATTCTCTGATTAGCGTTCTATCCACCTGCAATTTCTAGCTTCAGCTTCCTGAAGTGAAAATGCTCAAGTTGATTTCATCTGTCTTTTGTGTTCTTCACTCTTTAGCACGCTTGTCTTACTGTGGTGGTTTGAATAGGTTTGAACCCCATAGACTCATGTTTTTGAGTGCCTGGCCCGTGGGAAGTGGCACTATTGGGAGGTGTGGCCTTGTTGGAGTAGGCACGGCCTTGTTAGAGGAAGTGTGTCACTGTAGGAGCAGCCTATGAAACCTCTACATTCAAGCTCAACTCAGTGTGGAAATAAATGTATTGTCCTCCTGGCTGCCATCAGATAAAAATGTAAAACTCTCAGCTCCTCCTCCAGCACCACATCTGCTGCACACTGCCATGCTTCCTGTCGTGTTGATAATGGACTGAACTTCAAAAACTGTAAGCCACCCCCAATTAAATGTTTTCCTTTATAAGAGCTGCCTTGGCCATGGTGTCTCTTTACAACAATAAGATCCTAAGTAAGACACCTGCCTACGGTGATGTGTAGAATTTGTAGATTTGTAGGGTCGCCTAGGAGAATTTGTCTTACGACTTTATCTTCGTCTACTTTTTCATCTTGCAATTCCCTTTCCCCCTCCCTATTTCATCAACTGCCAAAGTCCTTACTTTAGCGTGTGTCATTTCAGTAGTGTTTGCAATTGAACTGAGTGAGTTGCTCAGCAGGCTTCAGGGAAAAGCTCATTGCACCTGGGTACGGCCTGTCCCCCCAAGCTTGGCATCAGACAATGGGGCTTTCCCAGGGAAGGGAAAGCGAGACTAATGGAGAGATATGGGTAGAAGAACCAGTTCACAGAGGGGTGTGTGTGTGTGTGTGCACACGCGCTCACAGTTAATAAACATATGTTTAGGAGAGGAAGGTTCTTTTGGCTCAGGGTTTGCAAGTACAGTTCATCCTGACAAGGACGACATGGCAGTGGGAGCCACTTGCTGCTTGTGGAGGCACGATCATGAGGCTCTGGCTCACAGCTCTACAATGCCGGTGCTCACTGGAATCTCTCCTTCTGACCCTTTGTCTTTGTTATTAGCATATATCAATCAAATATAATTATGGGTTTCATTATGACATTTTCATAAGTGTATCTAAAGTGTTTTAATGACATTCCCCACCGGTTATCCTCTGGCTCTCAGGGGTTTGTTGTTTTGTTTTGTTCTGTTTTGTCGTTGTTGTTTGATTCCTGATGATTATTTTAAGAGATTTCAAGTCAAATCAAATGTAATTCCCAGTCACAGGGGTAACAACATTGTCTGACATAGTGTGGCAAGCTGCCATGACATGGATGACATTGGGAACATGACATTTGCTCACAGGATGTGACAATCTTTGATTCTACTTTGTAAGCTGTAGAGGAATCAGCAAGATCTGGTTTGAGAAGGCTGCCTGGCCCAGCAGCTTGTCCTTAGGGGTAGGTTAGAACCTAACAGCAGCCTAGGTCTGTGTGAGCCAATCCTCACAGTCGGCCAAGTCCACTTTGATCTACTTCTAACCTAAAACGCGATGGGGGCTGGGTTGCTCTTTGACCCACATCCCTGTCCATCTACATGAGTCTCCCCCAGCTGTGATGAACAACTGTGTACCTTTTAGATTTTGCCTTTCCACCATTTCCACAGGAAGATGCCCAGGCTAGAAATATTCCCACTTTGCAGCCTGCATCTCAGTGGGAAAGTCTCCTGTGCCAAGATTTGGAGGCTATAGTAAAGACTGCATTAGGGACAGTTACCTGCCAGCTAACCATTGCCTCTGGTCTGACCTGAATTCACAGAGGGCATAGTTACTCAACAACTTAATCAATGAAGCCCTTTGGCTTTAGGGTGGCAGAGGCCAAGAACTCCATCAAAGAAGCTTATGTGCTTTCAGCAACTCAGAAGATTCCAGTTGTTTTCAGCAGGCCTGAGAGATTAAAATAAACAAATAGGAAAATGTCAGGTTGCCCTCACATTTCTTCAGAGACTTGGTGCCAGCCAGGGCCACTGCCGACAGACTGCCCCCAAAGAGACTGCGGTGGTGCCCGTGAGGCCAACCCATGCAACCAGAGCTCTCCCTACGCTAAGTGCCTGCCCTTCTAGCCTCACTCCACTCTACATTTCTAAAAATTCATGAAATACCCATTGCTGTGTAATTACCAACTGAACGAGAGTCCTCCAATCCATCTCTCCTGGCACAGAACCCATCTAATTTGAGGCTACCACTGGCAGCCCCTGGCTGTATTAACACCTTCAAAAGTGTTTGAAAACAAAACCTTGGCTGCAGAGTCCAGCGATTGTTTTTAATTGCAGCTGTCAAGAGTTGTGGATTTGCCAGTGTGGCAGCAAACGCCAGGCCTAGACACCAGTGGGGTTCCCACAATGACATTCCTGGGCAAACACATGACCTGTCTGAGTGCCCCTCGCCTTTATGCCCTTCGGGGCTTTTTCAAAAGCTCGAAAACAAGTTTGGCTGCCAGACAGCTCACAGAAAACAGGCTGCTCGCAGAGTGACTGTCCAACCTAAGGACTCTACTTATAGGAGCCCTAGCTAGATATTTTATGTCTCTCCTTCAGATGTACAGATCTTCTGAATTCCAGTGGGGGAGAGAGCAGTTCTAAATGCTTATTGGTTAGATTTAAATGCCAGCTGTCATTGGATCTAGTGTTCTGATTAGCCCATATAAAAGACACACAATCCTGATATTTATAAGCCAAATGCCTAGATTAGGCATATCTAGGGCTATTCTAACTTATTCCCCAGATATAAGGCCCTTATTGCTTGCTGTTTCTCCTGACCATGCAGTTCTAGTCCATGGCATGGTGGCTTCCTCCTCTCCGTCCGTCCTCCTCTCTCCCTCTCTACCTGCAACCTCCTCTCCAACCTCCAATTCCACCTTTTCCCTCCACTGCCCAATCACAGGCTCTAGCCTTTTATTGACCAGTTCAAGTGGGAAGAAGGTTCACATGACATCACTTGAGTACATGAGCGTCTGGTTGTCAGGGGCAATCACACCTTGAGGAACCAGTATTTAGCACTAAGATACAAGCAGCATCAGACAGATCCACTACAGCCAGGTTTTCGACTGGGAGCATAACAGCATTGTAGATCTCTTTTGACTGAAGTAAGAAGAAAAAAAGTACAAAGAATTTATGAGTGTCTGTATGCTTTGTGCATTGGCACCAGCTCTACCTGTGCCTTCAATGACCTTGCTATGTGAATTCCCACGCACGTATCCACTGAGGGTGGGAAATGGCTAAGTCAGGACATCCCTACAAGTGAAGAAATATCTTGCCACTCAGCTTGTGCTAATAGAGGCTCTCAGAGGTCACCAGTCAATTCCTGCTTGCCTAATGCAGTGGCCGCTTAGCTCCCAACCCCCTTGATGTCCTGCCTACTTTTCTTCCAGATTCTCTGCAAAGAAGACCCCGAACCTCCATTCCAGCACACACTCTCTATCCTGCTCCCACACCGAAGTTCTTTGGCATCTTGAACAAACATTCCCCAGCAAGTGTGGCCAAATCTTTGCTCTCTGCTCCTCCTTCTCCATTCTCTTCCTGCCGCTATGTATGTGAAGAACTTCAGCATAGTCTGTTGTCTGGCCCCACTGCTGCCTTCACGTCTACACCACCTGGTACCATGGATGTCCCGTGCTACTTTTCTCTTTGCCCCTCCCTGTGACATTGCAATGGTGGAGGTTCTGTTAGTCTCCCCAAGCACACTACTCAGACCCAGGATGTCACAGCTCCTTTCTCTCTACCTTCTGCTCCATTTCATGTATTACACTCTGATGAATCTTCCCACACAGCTTACATGCCATGATCCTTCAGGACAAAACTCAATGGCCACATGAAACAAGGTCCAAACCAGTCTAAAGTTGAAATCACTTCACCCCCTGGCTACCGGCAGTCCATTGTTAAGCTAAATGGAACTTCCCAACATAATCTCTAAGTATTTCCCATTAACACTTATGAGTTTCTTCATGCTGACCCACTGTCTAGAAACTCCCACCCAACTTGTTGTGATCAAATTGGTAGACTTTTAAAGTCACGGCAGACAATCACTGCTATGGTGTGAGTAGTGCCTGAGTGTACTCTCCCTCCTCTCTCCCCACTTTTGGGGTTCTTTTGATGGAAACTTTGTCCACGGTGAAAGGTGATGGGACCTTTAAGAAGCAAGGCCTAGTGGACAGTGGTTGGGTCATGGGGGTTCTCCTCCATAAGGGATTGATGTTCTCCCATGGGTCTGAATTATTTATTAAGAGAATGAGTTTTGACAAGGCAAGCTGACCTTCCTTGGTTCACTCTCTTTCTCCACAACTGCTCCTGATTCTCGTCATCTGACGTCCCACACACCTTGGAATTCTGCCATCAAGGACAACACCAGATGTGGCCTCTTGACCTGGCCTAGGATTCTGAGCCAATGTAAACTCTTTTCTTTACAATGTAGCCAGTCTCTGGTAGTGTTAATAATAAGAGGACACAGACGAAAACAGTGTCTGACTATTGTAGACTAAATGTGTATTAATCTCCTGGGTTACATATATTCAAAGATTAGCCCCCTGAATGCTGTTATCTGGAATTAGGGCCTTTTGGGTGGTGGTTGGGTTATATGAGGTCATTTGAGTAGAACCCACAGAAGCAATTGGTATTTGAATAAGAAGTGGTATTGCTGAACTAGTGTTTCTCTCTTTCTCTCTCTCTCTCTCTCTCTCTCTCTCTCTCTCTCTCTCTCTCTCTCTCTCTCTCTCTCCTCACCAAGCCCAAAAAGAAGGCTCCTCACAAGAACATGACCAAGCTGACATACTGAGATGTGAATTTCTGTTGCTTAAGATACACAGTCTCTGGCATTTTGTGGTGGTCTGAACCACTAGGTAAAACAGTCATTGTATATACCCACTCTTTATCACAGTGTCTGACACACCACAGAAGCTCTGAAGTTCTTTTCAGATGAATGGATGACTATGTGAAGAGTATGATTCAAAACTGACTTTGTTCAAATAAAGACAGTGAGTTCCGCAGTGTATGGGGCCTGCCAGTCAAGTTCCCCCCAAATGCTGGCCTTCCTCTGGTACCCTGATAGCCCTCACCAGTTTCCTGTCAGCCTAGGCAGCGCAAGTTCATGTCTCCTGGTAAACTGAAGGTGGAAAACTGATGGGCCACAGGCCACACAAATTTTTATTATTATTATTATTATTATTATTATTATTATTATTATTATTATTATTATTCATTACTAGCCTTATAGTGATTTTTAACTTCTCAGTTAATTGCCAGCATCTAAAAGCATTGGGGAATATATATGTGGGGCAGGGACAAACATATAATGTTTGTGTGTGTGTGTTGTTATTGTTGTGTTTGTTGAGACGATGTCTCACTATGTAGCTCAGGCTCGCCTGGAACCTTATCTGTTGTCCAGACAGGATGTGAACTCAAAAACTACCTTCCTCAGCCTCCCACCTTCCAGGGTTATGACCATGTCTCACCACGCTTGGCTTTCCACTAATTCCTGAAGTGAAAGCCATGGACCAGGAGTGCCATCAGCATCTTGGAACTTGTCAGAAGTGTAAACCCTTGGTCCACACGTGACTTACTAAATCAGAAAGTATGCAGGTGGGCCCCAATCACCTGTGTTCTAACAAGCCTCCTAGACGTTGCTGTTGTGTGACTAAACATTGGTAATACTTGCATGATGACCTCATTAGCCTCTTGAGAGCAGAGCTCATGTCACATGGTCCTTTCTACCTTGTACTGTTTTTAAGTCAGCTGTGTACCATTTACTATAGAACCACTGAAGAGAAATGGGAGGTGTCTGGGTTTGAAGAACTTTTCTATAAATGGGTTTGTATGAATAGAGAAGAAAAAGGACAAAATTAATTTTTCTCCTTGGACAATAGATGTATCTTATTCCTTTGATGTCAGAGCCAATAACATTTAAAAAACTTGACATCTAAGTGAAGTAAACAAACCTTCTCATGCTCCCTTGAACATATACATCTTAGAGACCATAATTCTGAAAGTAACCTTGAACAAAAAGGCTCTATTTACACATTTTACACACCAAGGTCCAGGGTGGTAAACTCATCTACCATGAGTCACCCAACCCCTTTGGCTCACATTAATAAAATGATGCTGCTGGATAATTCACTCCTTTCTTCCCTGTCTTCTAGTGGTTTATTTAGTTTCAGAACACACATCCAGTTTTAAAGAGATGGTCTCCCATGTTTTTTCCTCATTCTATTTGTTCCCTCTGTCTGTCTGTCTGTCTGTCTATCTATCTATCTATCTACTTAGATTGGGTCTTCTGTATCCAAAGTTAACATCAAATTGGCCTCAAACTTGATATGTAGCTGAGGATGATGTTGAATTTCTGATCTTCCTACCTCTATTTATCCAGAGGGACTAAAAGCATTGACCAATACATTCTGCTTATGTTGTTCTAGGGATCAGGACCATGTTTCATGCTTGCTAGAAAAGCCCTCTTTCCACTGAGCTGTATTCCCAGACCCACTTTCTAGTATCCACTCCTAATTTCTCAGATGGACATTTCATCCCAAGAACACAAAGATGTAGATGGGTTATGTCATTGGTGGGCAACTCTCACTCCTTGGGAGAAAGATAAATCCTACTGTAGGTGGCCCCTGCTCAGCTCAAAGTCACCTATCACCACACTTGGTTCTCGTTTGTAACACCAAAAGCATTTCATGCTTATTAAGCCTCATCTGTTCTCAATTTTATACCACAAGTTTGGCTTACTTTGTTTTTAATAAGTGGTTACAACAGAGTCTACCTTTGCAGTATGATGATGTCTCCAAACTCCAGCTATTGGCATCTTGTAGATTTAGATTAATATCGCTGCTTAAGGAGCTTACTGCCATGAGGGACATAAATCCTGGTGTTTCTGACTTTCACATCCAGCATGGATGGATTTCCAACACATGTGTCAGAAAACTATAGTGGTGGTATTTAAAGAAAATTGTGTAACAGTGCTTATCTTTGCATAGTTCTAATATCTCCATTTAGTTGCCTAATTTTTTATTTGAAAACTTCTTAAATTTTATGCAGAATTAGTTTGAGGGATAAAATCAATATAATCCTTCATCGTTACTCAATTCTATTTCTTGGTATTTTGCAATTGGTATCACTTGGGGGTTTTGACAGCCAGGAGTGGTATTTTGTCACTTCAGTTGGCCAAGAAAGCAGAATTAAGACATTCGTCTTGTTTTAAAGATGAGAGAGTCAAGACTATGCTTGTTCCAAGTTAAATTAATCATAAAGTCACACATTTTTTAAAAAAATACATGTAACTGATAGTTAAATTTTAACAGGACTTTCCAGGTTCCTGTATAATGCATTTTTAAATATTGATTGTCTGGTATTAAACACATATGGCCATTCAGGTATTGCACAGGAATACTTTCATCCTGGTTCTGGGCAGGATATTTTAATTTTAGCATGTTAAATTCTTTGATGTTGGCTAAGTGTCCCAGGTTTGGGCCAGCATGGCAACAGTGAACAACCACCCCAATGCTCTTCCTTTAAATTACAGGCCAACCTGAAATGATGGGTATGTTTACCTTTCTTCTAAAATAAGGATAATGATGCTTCCAATTTCATGTACCTTCTAGAGAAACAACTCTCCTAGGAGCAACCAGTAACACTCTCAAGCCTCTTCCTGTGTGATTTCAAAACAAAAACTCTTCACAGGCTTTCCTAAAAGCTTTGGGACAGGGTTATTTGTGTCCCAGATCTACCCTTCCAAAGCATTTGCTCCACTCTGTTCCCCCCACCCCCAACTCTATCGTCCCTAGTCTAAGCTCTGCAGGGTAGGAGGACTTTCTGATTTCTTCACCACTGTTTCTTTAAGACATGGCAGAGGGACTGCTGCATGATAAACACTAGATTTGTTTCTTGAGTGACAGACTGGATAAAGGAAGAAATGGATGGATGGTGCCCCGATGGTGAGTGATCTACCATGATCTGTCTTCAAAGTTCAAAATCTAGATTTCTTTTTTTTTAATGAGGATTAGAGGAAAACTAGGCAATTCTAATCCCAAATTTCTGTTGCTGCTCAGAAAGTCTCAAAAACGATGTTACTTTACTGTAATTATCATTTCATTTATCAAGTTTATTAATTGGATTATATTTTCTGATTACTATTGAAGTAATTCAGTGAATCCAGGAATTCATACTTTGGGGCAAGGGAGCTTCAATGCTTATGAACTGCTTTGTTGTAGCTCACAGTTGATCTTAAATTTTCTCATGGGCAAAACAGAAATTGTGTTTTCCGTTCCCAGGAAGATTACACAGATTAGTGGTAATATGTGATGGCTTTATGTTGGGTGACATGTTTACGTTTGTGTTCCCATTAAGGGGCAGACTTAGTGGATGACAAAAATCACAGTGAGATCTTTTTTTAACTTCTTATTGATTCTTTGTTCCACATCATGCGCCCCAGTCTGGCTCATCTCCCCGTCCCTCATATCCACCCTTCCATCTTACAAACCCCCCCACGTAAAAAATATACACACTAACAAACAAACATAAAAGACATCTCATCCTATGAAGCTGTACTATGCTACAGTGTGTCTCATAGTATACCCCTCTGTCCACACATCTTCACTTGCAAATTTTGCCCATATATGCATGTATGTAGGATCATCTACTCAAGCTTACACAACCTACCAGGGACCAAATCTCCGAAGAAAATGGATTCTCCCTCCACTAACAGCCATTATTGCCAATAGCTTTTCAGCTAGGGGTGGGGCTTCATGAGTGCTCCTGTATCCATGCTGGAATGTTTATTGCCTTGACCTTGTGCATGGCTTGTGCAGGCAACCACAGGGGCTATGAGTTCATGTCTACAGTCACTGTTCCCAGCAGTCCTCACACACTTCTGACTCTTATTCTCCTCCCCCTCCTCCTTCTGAGGTGAGAGTCTGATAGAGATGCATCCTTTAGGGCTTAACAGTCCACTTATACTCTGCTCTCTGAACAGTTGTGAGTCTCCATATTGACCTCTGTCTGCTGGAAAAACAAGCTTCTTTGACAAGAGTTGAGAATTGCACTGATTTGTGGGTATGAAGATAAATATTTAGAAGACAGTTTAATACTACATTCATTATCAAAATAGTAGTAGACTCTTCTCCCCTGGGATCTATGGGTCTTGGCTAAGGTAATTTTATCAGGCATAGGATCTGTCCTGTGAAGCCTTAAATCCAATCAGAAAGTAGTTGGTAACTCCCATAACAATCATGCCAACACTGTGCCAGTGTGCAGATCTTTGTTGGGATAACTATTGTAGCTCACAGGGTTCACAGCTGACTTCAGGATTTTATTTCCCAGAAGCCCGCATACCACCTTCTGGCACTATGGAAGGTCGCTGGTAGAGAAGAAGCTTCCAGGTAAGTATTGGCTTGATTTTCTCATGTCCTGAGATCCAAGCAAGTGATACCTTCAGCAGTAGGATATTTCTATCAAGTTCTATGGGTATAAAAGTAAATTACACATAGCAGTAGGTCAAACATTTTTTTTTTTTCTGATCTGTGGGCATATTTTCAAAATTGCTTTTCTTTCTTTCAATATCATCAAAACATCTTGGAGGATTTGAAACCCAATAAGAAATGAAATTGCCCTTTGGGGAAGGGTTCAGATTCCTGGTGTGTTTTTCATACACCCACTCTCTGCTATACCAATAGTATCATTTAGAAAAGTCCTAAACTTTGCACACCTCAGGTTATCAATGTTCCAAAGAAAAGCTCATGGTGCCTAATCCTTAAAACTTTTGTGCATCATAAGACACATTCAACAGAGTGAAAAAGCAACCTATTGAATAGGAAAATATTTGCAACTGGCAGCAGAGTCTCCAAGAGATATTTGTATACTACCCATGTTCATGCTGGCCTTGTTTAAAATATCCAAGGGGAAAAGTAGTGGACATGTGTTCACTGAAAGGTTGTATAGGATACTCAGTCACTGAGAGGAAAGAAAAAGTCCTGCTATATCTTGCATCAGTGAGCAAGACATCATGCAAAATCAAATAAGGCAGATACAGAAATGGGAATACTGTGTAATTCTACTGCTGTGAGAATCCTGAAGCTCTGAAGTTCATAGAAACATTAAGTAGGGTGCTGGTCGCCAGGAGCTGAAGGAACGGGAAAGAGGGGAATTACTTTTAAAATTTGGATATTTTCTTTATTTACATTTCAAATGTTATCCCCTTTCCTGGTCCCCCTCCCAAAACCCCCTATCTCATTCCCTCCCCCTTCTTCTATGAGGGTATTCCCCACCCACCCACTCACTCCCACCTCACCACCCTCAAATTCCCCTGCACTGGGGCATTGAGCCTTCACAGGACCAAGGGCCTGACAAAGCAATCCTCTGCTACATATGCTGCTGGAGCTAAGGTTGTTTGTTTGTTTGTTTGTTTGTTTGTTTGTTTGTTTATAGCAAATGTATCTATGTTGTTTGTTGGTTTTTGGTTTTTTGAGGGTTTTTTTTTTTTTTGATACTTTATTTACATTTCCAATGTTTCCCCCTTTCCAGGTCTCCTCTTTGGAATCTCCCTATCCCCTCCCCACTTCCCCGAGTCTATGAGGGTATTCCCCCTCCCACCTATCCGCCCACCTTGACATTCCCTTTTACTGGGGCCTCTCCTCCCCCTGATGGCGAACAAGGCCCTCCTCTGCCACATATGTGGTCTGAGCCATGGGTCCCTCAATGTGTATTCTTTGGTTGGTGCAGCCTCAAGGAGCATGGGGGGGGGGTTCAGGCCAGTTGACACTGTTGCTCCCTCCATGGGGCTGCAGACTCCCTCAGCTCCTTCAGTCCCTTCTCCAACTCCTCCATCTGGGACCTCACTCTCAGTCCAGTGGTTACTATAAAGTGAACTTTGGGTATTCAGAATGTTTGGGCTAATATCCACTTATCAGTGAGTACATACCACGTTCATTCATTTGTGACTGAGTTACCTCACTCAGGATGATATTTTCAAGTTCCATCCATTTGCCTGCAAATTTCATTAAGTCATTGTTTTTAATAGCTGAGTAGTACTCCATTGTGTAAATGTACCACATTTTCTGTATCCATTCCTCTGATGAGGGACTTCTGGGTTGTTTCCAGCTTCTGGCTATTATAAATATGCCTGCTATGAACATAGTGGAGCATGTGTCTTTATTACATGTTGGAGCATCTTCTGGGTATATGCCCAGGAGTGGTATAGCTGGGTCCTCAGGTAGTATTATGTCCATTTTTCTGAGGGTCTGCCAAACTGATTTCCAGAGTGGTTGTACCAGCTTGCAATCCCACCAGCAATGGAGGAGTGTTCCTCTTTCTCCACATCC
>CM052716.1:24002386-24024387 GCA_028551405.1 Uromys caudimaculatus | reverse complement strand
TTCCTGTAATTCTTTAATGGATTTTTGTGTTTCCTCTTTAAGGGCTTCTACTTGTTTACGTCTGTTCTCTTGTATTTCTTTAAGGGCATTATTTATTTCTTAAAGTCTTCTATCATCATCATGAGAAATGATTTTAAATCTGAGTCTTGCTTTTCTGGTGTGTTGGGGTATCCAGGGCTTGCTGTGGTAGGAGAGCCGAGTTCTGATGATGCCAAGTAGCCTTATGTTCTTGCCCTTGCCTTTTGCCATCTTGTTAACTCTGATGTTAGCTGGGATTACTCTGTCTGGCTATGGCTTGTCCCTCCTGCAGGCCTCTGTATCAATACTCTTTGAAGCCCAACTCTCTCTGAGAGGTATTTGGGTTTGGAGAACTGTGGCACAGGGTCAGCTCTGGGGTGCAGACAGAAGCCAGAAGGATCTTGTCCCCAGCTGTCCCTTGGTTCCTGTGTCCTGATGGCTCTGCAAGGGTCCCTCTTGATCCAGTGAGTTTGAACAGAAGTGGTGATTTTGCCTGTGCTCAAAGGTGTGTCAGCACTCCTGGGATACCAGCTCTCTCCTGGAGCCCTGTGGCCCAGGCTGAGGTCCCCAGGTCCCGGTGAGCAGCGGTGCTTGTCTTGACCCCACTCAACGGCTTTTCCACGGTCCTGGGAGGGTAGCTTTTTCCTGGCTCTACTTGGCTATGGAACCCTGGTGGTCCAGGTAGAAGTCTCCCACCACAGATGGAAACTGGGAGGTTCCTATATCCAACTTTACCTCAGTCCCTGTGCCCCCCTGGGTTCCAGGAGGGTCCCAGTGAGCAGTGGTGCTCATCTTAACCCCACTCACGGCTTTTCCACGCTCCTGGGAGGGTAGCTTTCTCCCGGCACTACTTGTCTATGGAACCCTGGTGGCCCAGGCAGAGGTCTCCCACCACAGATGGAGGAGCCAAGATTTCTTATTGGCTGTTACCAGCGTCTGCTTCTAAAGACTGCCTGCAGTCCTTAGAGACTGACCAAAGTTCATTGACAAATGACGTGTTGCTCATTTCATGAGCATCAAGTCTTGAGAGGATCCACAAGTAGGACAGGCCACATAGATTGTAGTGTGCTTATGGGAGTCACAGTCATTCACTTTGGCCATATTCCATAAATTAGAGGCTATAGTGCCTGTCTTTCCTCAAATGGAAAGCCTCTCATTGAATTGAGAGGCTCTCTCATATTGAGAATTGATAACTGTCTCATACTCCACCACAATGCAAAGATGACATCAAAGTATTAGACTTAGAATCTTCCCTACATGAATTTAAATTGTAAATAATTTGTGTGTATTAAGGCCATTGGTTCAAAATCGTGCATGTAACTATCAGATAAAGGTCCTCAAAGTCCTGTCTTGTTCAGTTGATCTGTGAGTTTCTGGGGGGATTCTATAAAGGTAAAAAATTATGTTTATGGAATTATTAACTAGAATCTTTTTCTCCTGATAAGCATCTTGAAGTTATATTAGGTACATAATTTAATGTATTCACTAATGCACAGAAACCTCATCTCTACTGCTTGGAAACACATTTAGTTGCTGCTCCTAATGTTGGCTAAAAAGGAAAAAAGTAGTATTTCTATTATTCTGACCATGTAAATTCTTTGCAAATATATAAATCATAGTATAGACTGTGCAAGCTAGTTTTTTGTCAGTAGAGACATTTGGGATGAAGGAGCCTCAGTTGAGAACATGTCCCCATCAGACTGGCCTGAGGAAAAGCCTTGGAGCATTTTTCTTGATTTATGATTGATATGGAAGGGTCTAGCTCACTGGGTGGAGCAAGCCAACAAACCGTGCCCCTCCATGGCTTCTGCTTCAGCTCCTGCCTTCAGATTCCTACCTCCTCGAGTTCCTGCTCTGACTTTGTTCAGTGATGAACTGTGATGTGGACGTGTAAACTGAAATAAGCCCTTCCTTGCCACCTTGGTTTTGGTCATGGTATTCTGTCTCCATAGAAAGCTAAGACAAAGCCCTTTCCTTACTGCATTGCTTCTCTTTCCTGGACTGAGTATTTCTCTTTCCTTATCATCTTCCTGCTTCCTCATCTGTTTATTATTTTAGCTCTTTATATATTATATGTATATATTATTTAATACTACTTATATACTTAAGATCTTATACATTAAGCTCTTCCACAATTTAGAAATGTTCCTGTGAATAAATATTTATCCTTTTATTTAATTTTTTTCTTAAGATATTTCCTCCAAGAGCCTCTGACAAACTCCAATCTATATGTTCTGTTGCAAAGCTAACCCCTACAATGACCCGTTGGTGGCACAGCAAAGTGTCCTTGGGATTGCCTTCACCTTCCTCTTAGGTTGGACCCCCACCCTGCATCACATCTATCCGCTTTCTTAGGAATTCTCGTGCACTAATGGAGCACCTCATTCTGTACCTACCTTTCTTCAAAAGGTACGTAGGTAGTGCATTTTAAATTCTTTAGTGACTGGAAAGATTGAGGGGGTGATTTACATGGCCATATTTAGAAAGAGCAATGACTCAAGTCAGAAGCCAATTCTCTGGTGCCATGTTCACCAGGTTCTCTGCAATCTTGGAAAGCCACAGTACTTCATGGCACTTTGTTTCTCTGTATGAGCTGCAATACTGTAGTGCCTGACAGGACTATGAAAAGGAGGAGACATAGGAAGGGACTTTTTATGGTCAACTATGTACAAACAGTATGTGCTATAAACAATTTTTCTTCATAAGAGGTGGTTATTAAATCACTGGAGGCTCCAAGTTGATCTTTGTGGAAATAGCTATACCACAGACACTGACAAG
The DNA here is from genome assembly GCA_028551405.1 of Uromys caudimaculatus. Taxonomy (NCBI): domain Eukaryota; kingdom Metazoa; phylum Chordata; class Mammalia; order Rodentia; family Muridae; genus Uromys; species Uromys caudimaculatus. The sequence continues at coordinate 24,021,591 of CM052716.1, read as the reverse complement.
TCAGTAAGGACTTTATCATCTCTGTAAAAAGAGCTAGTTTATACATAGTGCATCAATTACAGATTAGAGCAATTACTTACAGCTTACTGTAACACAGTAATTGTGTTACAGTTGTAATTGTAATACTGTAGTACAGTTACTGTATGACTGTGACACTGTAATACAGCACTGTGTCCTCCTTTGTACATATGGCCAATGTATACATTATTCTTCAATAGGTTAGTTGTGTTAGTTACTTTCCTATTGCTGTGTAAAGACACCATGAGCAAGGCATCTTACAGAGTTTAATTGGGTGCCTGCTTACCATATTAGAGAGTTAGTCTATGGCCATCAAGGCAGGAAGTGTAGTAGCAGGTATGGTGCTGGAGCAGTAGCAGACAGCTTACATCTGATCCATATGCATATGGAAGAGAGAGAGAAAGAAACCAAAGCCTGGCATTGTCCTGACATGGTCTTTTGAAACCTTCCATCCTAGCCCTAGTGACAGCCCTCCTCCAACAAAGCCACACCTCCTAATCCTTCTCTCAAAGTCCCACCAACTGGGGACCAAGCATTCAAATATATGAGCCTATAGGGGCCATCTTGATTCAAACCACCACAATCATGAACTCCTTCAGACATAAGACTGTGTGATTACATACAACTCTCCCCAGTGCATAACACACTGACTCAGCTGATATTCAGTTCCAAAATGTTGAAATCTATGACTATAAATCATACTTGGTTTTTATGGGTTTGAGACAAGCATAGGCAGAGTGGTTACATTAGTTGAAAAGGGATAACACTGTGTGTTGGTTGGTTAACACAAGCTAGAGTCATCAAAGAGGAAGGTGCCTCAGTTGATTGAAATGTCTCCATGCGATCCAGCTGTAAGGCATTTTCTCAATTAGTGATCATGGAAGAGGACCATGTGGGTGGTGTCATCCCTGGGCTGTTGGTAGTCCTGGCTTCTATAAGAAGGCAGGTTGAGCAAGCCATGGAAAGCAAGTCAGAAAGCAGCACCACTCCAAGGCCTCTGCATCAGCTCCTGCCTCCAATTTCTAGCCCTGCTCGTGTCGCTGTCCTGACTTGCTCCAATGATGAACGATGATCTGTAAATATAAGCTAGCTAAGCTCCTTTTCTCCCCAACTTGCTTTTTGGTCATGATGTTTTGTCAAGGCAATAGAAACCCTAAGATACATGGGTACATAGCATATTTTTTGAAAGGGGTAGCCTGTTGGGTGTATTAAAAACAGATGACCTTCCTTGAGAGATTTCTATCAGCCAGGTTCTATTCCATGTGCTGTACAGAAATTTACTCCAAGAATCCCCACAACATATGACTAGGAATTCCTCATTTCACAGATAGGAAAAAGAGGATGCCCAGATCTGTGTAATGTGCCCCTATCACAGAGTGAAATTCAAATATAACAAAGGTCCAGATGCTTAACCCCATCCCTACCTTACAAAGTAAGGTATATCTGGGTGTATACAATAAGAATGAAAATCATTGAGCAAATCTGTTCCATTTAAGATATGAGGAAGGCCCGCCGGGAGTGGTGGCACACGCCTTTAATCCCAGCACTTGGGAGGCAGAGGCAGGCGGATTTCTGAGTTCGAGGCCAGCCTGGTCTACAGAGTGAGTTCCAGGACAGGTAGAGCTACACAGAGAAACCCTGTCTCGAAAAAAAAAAAAAACCAAACAAACAAACAAAAAAAAAAGATATGAGGAAGGAATGAAGACCGCAGCAAACTCAGCAGGCCTGGGCCCATCTAAAGGCAATATACCTTCCTGGTATGAGAAGCAGGGTCTACTGAAGCTGGAGCTTTGGATTCTTTTTAAGAGAATCTTGGGATCTGAAACTACATGGTTGCAACCCCTTCTGCTTAAATAACAAGACTGTAGAGACAAATCGTCTATAAATGGGTCTATAAATCGTCTATAAATCAGTCTGCAGACTGATGTGGAACCTCCTTCCTAAAACAGACTTGTGCACTCAGGGCAGGGGGCAGAATGGGGTTGAAGGTGTCATTGGAGGACAATGGGTGAAAGACTTGGTCTCATCCCCTTCTCAGCTTTGTCCCTCCTGCAGATGCAAGGAGCACTAAGGTCCCTCCCTCGTGCTGCAGAGTGGAGGAGGACAGGCAGGGGCCCACTGCCGCACATTCCACCTCTCTAGGCAACCCTGGGGAGGGCACATTCCTCATAGTCAAGAGAGCAGAGCTGTTGACTTAGAAGATTCTTTGAATATTCTATTCAACACCCCCAGTGGGTTTAACTCTCTTTGGAAACAGTATAGCTGGGCCATGCCTTAGGCTGAACTGGCTCTATGAGAGCAAGTCAGGGGCTCAACTATGAAAGGCCAGCTAGACTCACAAACAGAGAGATGAGAAAGTGAGTGGGGGGATTACCCTGATTCTAAAGCCCTAGGTAGAGATTCCCCCTGGCCTGGCAAGTGTCTTCCGGTCCCTCCACAATTTCCACTTCCCTTTGCAGTAAATAGTGCTGGTCACATTAAGTCTCAAGTTAGTCCTATCTCTCTTTGTTGCATAAATTTTAGCTTCTATAGAAAGCTGGAGGAATAAATTATGCCATAGAGAAAACCTGCAGTTCTTTTTCAGTGAGGTTTTCGGATATTGGCAGAGTGCTTAAAATCACCTCCCAGAACACACACACAGAGAAAGCCATCCTACCTGAATGCAGCATGTTCTGTGAGAATGATTAGGGGACTTAAACCAAACACTCATGGGTGGCAGGCATTTAAAGGGAAAGTTTCCACAAATCAAGGAATAAGATAGGATCATGTGATTCAGAGGCAGTGCCTTAATGTGGTCAATTGTTTATCTCAATGAGGGACCAGATACTGAAGCGCATCAGGACAGCTACTGATTATATACACAGGGGGGTGGGATGCGCATCTGTGTGCTTGTGTATGAGTATATGTATATATATAATAAATATTACATGTGCATGTGTATATGTACATAATATATATCATATATTATATATTAAATATATATTTTAAATTATTAAGTATATATTATATACATGTATATATATATATATATGTATTGTATACACATGTGTGTTTTATATATATATATACACACACACACATATTTGAAAAGCCTCTGTTTCTGGTGGCCCTTCCTCTTCAATGCCCAACTGATAACTCTGAAGCAGAAGAGGAACAAGAGCAGACTGTGGGTGGGCCATCCTGGGCACGAAACTGAGTGAGCTCTTTGGGGGGAAGATGTGAAGAGATTCTTGCTGTTTGCTGCATTCCCTGTGCTCTGCCTGCCCCTGGGGAGACGATATATGGATACAGTACTTTACTAAGCATTGTTCCCGGATGGTGCCCTGGGGTTGTGACCCTAATTTCTTTTCAACATTCTCAACTTAATAGTTCTTACAGTTAAATAGCCCAGAGATGTTCTGCTAATTCTTTGGTGGGAGGAAAAGGGGGAGGGGCAGATTGAAGCTCTGCTAAATTTTGCAAAAACAGATTTCATTGTACACTGATGAACTCCTTCCATTGATGTGCTACTGTGTAGCTCTAGCGGGAGCAGCCCAGGCGTGTACATGTGTCCCTCCTCTGTCTTTCTCTTGTGACCTCCCCATGACTTCCCACCTTCCGTCTCTCATGCATTCCAGACCACAACCAGCTAGTCAGTCTCTGACCCTGTCCCTCTGACTCCTGCTCCCAAGCCTGCAACATCGGCGGGAGATTTTTCCCATGCGGGTCACAGCTTTGTTTCTCATCTTATCCTCACACTTGATGAGAGTAAGGTCGCATTCATTCTACAGACGAGATTAAGGCTAAGAAGCTATGGGAGCTGGGAGCTGAGTGTTCAGTGTTCAACAGTCAGAAGGCAGATCAAAGTCCCCATGTGGTCTCTATCTCAGCCCCACCTACCATCACCGGGCTATGCTCTTAGCTGGCCACTTTCCCTTCTCCTGTGCATCTCTGACTAAATAGGAAGCTGACTCTCTTCTTCAGACATAGTGATGGTCTCTTCAATCTCTTCTTCACTTCTTGCTCTAGTACCTTATTAAAACCCCTTCATGCGGAATTGTGTAGTTCTCTGTGTAAAGAGGTAATGACTGGCATATGTCCATCAAAGGAAGCAAGCATGCTTCTCCAAGGGAAGGGGGCAGCCTGCAGAAGCCCTCTCCAATGCTTGGAATCCTCTTGAGTTCATTCTGAGAGCTCAGCAGAACTATGCAGCTACGCCCTCCGAGCCTGAATGATTTTTTTTTCTTAATCCTTAGCATCAAATACAAGTTTTCTTTAAGACTTTTGCCTTTCAGTTACATAATTTCTGTGTCTGTTTTTCACAGTCCCCTCCTCGTCCTGTAGCTCCTCCTCAGGTGAGTCCTGTTGATACTGCCTCACCAGCTTGAAGGAGGTAGGGGACGAAAGACCATTTAGAGATGAGACATGAGCCAGGATCTCGTTCGCAGCATGCTGACTTTCACTCATCATTGGTGCCTTAATAACGTGACTTGTTATCCTTTAGAAACAGTTTTGGTCACAGACACATTTTTACAAAGGCCTCCCTTACAAAGGAACACGGCATCACTTTCAATTGCCTTCCAATGAAGTCCTAGACTAAGACTCAGAAGAACCGAGCCCTAGACTCTGTCACCACCATTTATGTAGCTTCAGGCTACGAAATGATCCTATAATATCCCCTGTGAATAAGATAGTTGTTTTCATCACGTAACCCAGCACTGTGGGCTCCTGTTCACCTCAGTCTCTTTCCCCTATGGTAGCTTATAGAATGAGAAGGTGCACACACAGAAGAAAATAACACAAGTGCTGTAAGTACTGTCCAGGCAAAAATGCTACAGTCAAAAAAGGAAGCATTGTGCCATGACACATGCATGTAATGCCAGCAGTTGGGAGGCAGAAGCGGGAAGATAGCAAATTGTCAGTCACATGCAAAGAGTGAGAACATTCATGTTTTGGGGATGACAGCTGACAATGACTTGGAGGAAGGGGGAGTTTTTAGGTTAGGTTAAAGCACAGTAGATGTACTTTATTGGTCTGCTCTGGCTGCTGAGACAAAATCCCACAAGCTTGATGGCTGGAACAGTAGAAAAGTACCTTCTCACAGTTCTGGAGGCTCCAAGTCCCAAATCAATGGTCAGCCATTTTGGTTCCTGGTGAAGCCCCTCTTTCTGGTTAGCAGAAGTCTAGTCTTCTTGTGCTCATTATGGTCTTTCCTTGGTACCTTTATAAGGAGAAAGAAATTCAGAAAGAGACAGAGAGAGAGAAGGAAGGAGAAAAGGGAGGAAAGGGAAGGGGAAAAGAGAGAAAGAAGGAGGAAAGGGGAGAGGGAGAAAGAGATCTCCCTGGTGACTCTTCTAACAGGGACACTGATCTTAGTCCACGGTGTTACTTCATATGGCTTTATTTAATCTTAAAGATTTGCTCCAGCTAATGTGCAGGGCTTGGCACCTGAGGAGTCAGTAAGTGTTGAGTGCATACTACAGGGGCAAGAGAACAGGAAGGGGAAGTTGAGGCCCATTCAGCCGTCAGCATCTCCCATGATACATTTTGTTGTGTGTTGGGGACCATCCTTTTTTTTCCCACTAGAACATAAGCAACATCTTTCTCAGCCTCTTCACTGTTGTATCTCTGCTTCTTGGTATACAATAAGTGTTCAGTAAATAAGATAAAATCAATGTACATAGGTACTAAATAAAAGAGGAGGAAGAGACAGAAGGAAGAGGGGGATACAGACAGGATATTCAAACTCTCCAGGGTTTTAAGTATTAACTACTTATACAAATATTTGCATATTTGCATCAAACAGTGGAGCGATAATAAAATATAAGATTGCTTAGACTTTTTTGACTAATTTTAACTTTCTTGTATTCATTTTCCCCAAGGGGACATTATTTTGTGCTAACAGATTTTAAATCTTGCCACTTTTTACTAGATGGAAAGATAAAAATATTAAGCTATGATACAAGTCAGAGAAACCATTACATAGACCTTTTCTAAACAAATCTAGTGAAAGGATTATTCCAAATAATGTTGAACTGAGGCTCATTATGCTAAAATCCTTCCCAGAGGAAAGCATGCTCTATGTGTGTGTGAACTGAAGAGGAACTGAACATTGAGAGCAGAAGGTCAAGACCCTGCGAGCTGGCCTCTCCAACCCCTGGTCCCTATGAACCCAAAGGCAACAGAGCCAGCAGGGATGGGGGTAGCTTCCTGTTACTGAATGAGAAATACCCATTCATCTTAAGCAATTTGGACGAGCATTCGTTGTAGGAAGACCCACAATTCAAAAACAGTAAGAGAACACTTCTAATCAAATGTTCACATATGCCACACACATCTCAGGTTTTCGTTTGCAATGCCTGCTTGAAGTATCTAGCAAAATGAAGTTGGGAATTAGGTGCAGCTCTCTTCTCCAGGAAGAATGGTTGAAACTCTTCACCACACATCGTCTCTGAGGTGAGTCTTCTGTTTCCACTCCAGGTCCATTTTCCCCCCTCCTCTCCCTTCTCATTTTCTTTTCTTCCTGAGGGCCTTATGAAGCTAATCCCATCTGTCCGCAGCAAGGAAGAAGTGGGAGAAGGGAGGCTATTTGTGTCCCCAGTCCCTTCATACCAGATCACAGGTGTCACGATCTTGCTATTTTCCTTCTCGGCTGTAGGAGCCACGCCCAATAAATTCCACTCTTGTCTTGATGATGCATAAACTGGAATGAGACAGGTTAACCTGCCTCTGGGGAATCTGAAGGATGTCAGGGTCCTACAGCAGCAGCTGTCAAAATGGGTGAGAAGAGCTGACACCAAATTAATCACGCAAAGGGGCAGCTGAACATGCCCATGCCTGATGTAAATTTCATTCTTTGATAAACATTCCTGTCCCATCAGGTTGGCTGTGGAAGACCATTATTCTAGGACGCTGTGTCCTCTGGTGAGTCTCCTCAGATGAGAGCTGAAAAACATTCAGGCATTTGGCTGAGACCTTTGATTCTGTGAACAGGCTCAAGTAAAGGTGAAACATTGTTCTTCGAAACCTGATGTTTTCCCCAAGTGGGACAAAGCCCTCAGGGTTGTTTTGCTCATTTTAGACTGCTAAAGTGTCAAGCACTTGGTGCTGTGAAACAGACAGGGACTGCACACCTGCCTCCTTCCGTTTCCCTGACATATGCCCTTGAGCTCTCCCCACTAGCCACAGAAAGTTGAAGATAAAACTTCACAGGAACAGCTCGTTCCTTTCCTGGGAGTAAAATGAGAACACCAAGGGAAAGGATAGCAGTTTTGGCCAAGGAGAGGCCCTGTGAGGGTCAAAATAAAGGAAAAAAAAAAAAACAAATTTTCCAAGCTGTTGCTGTAGATTGAAGATACCTAGTGCTGTGTACATTTGGCTAATTTCCCAGGGGCATACACACTCCAGATTCCTGGCCATCTATCAAGAACGGCAAGTCTGGGTGTTGCCCACAGGCCTTTCCCCTCAAGGAGCATTCTTCTCCTTGGATGCTTCTTGGCTTCTTTGAGACACGGGCCTTAAAAAAAAAAATACATCCAGTGCTTGGCTCAGGATGTCACCACACCCTGAGCACCCCTCTTCTTTCTATATCTCACAATATATAGAAATCAGTCTTCTGTCCGTTCCTTCACTCACAAAGCCTTAGAGGGTTATATTTGTTCCAGATCCTAAGCTTAGAGGACTTAGGCAAATGGAATCAGCAAGTTGATACAAAACCACAATCCAAGGTGATTATTGCTAAGAGATTTGGAAAATGTTGCTTTTAGAGTGTTTTTCAGCAATCTTGTTCTAGGCTGAATTATGGACTCATCTCAGTGGTTTGCACGTATACACTTAGCTCAGCCCTTCCCAGGGAGACTATTTTTCTCTGTCCTTTCCAGTGGACAAGCCCAGAAAGCCTGTGTCTTGCTTAATTATATTAATTTATTGTTCTCTTATAATTGCATCGTAGTCTACACCTCAGAAGTCACTGGAAGATTTCTTCCAAGCTCCAAGACATCTCAAATGAGAGCCCGTGGGATTCTGGTCAGAGGAAGACATCTTCACAGAGAATCTTACACACACTGCTAAAGATGTAAACTCAGCCGCCAGCCTCCTAAACAGGCAATTCTTGGAAAACAGGAAGGAGAGGCAGCTGAGTGTTCTTTCAGTTAACTGTCTGAAGGCATAAACACAGGAATCCTGCTTATCGATTCAGTAATCTCCAACACCACTGCTGAATGAAAGCTTCGCCCTGACATTGTTAATGTGAATGGGCAACAAGGCATTATCTGGCCTAGGTCAAGATAGACAAAAGTACCACCAGTTTCCTAGAACAATTCTGGAGAGACTGCCAGTAGAGTTGGCGTTTTGTTATAAACAGTTGGTTTCAAATGCCCCCAGAGACTGATGATCTGGAAGGAATAACCTCATCAGCCTTCACCTTGACGTCAGAAACTACTGTTGCTAGCTCTTCCCGCGTCAAACAAAAGTGCTCCAAGCCTTTGGTGAGTTCATTTTCCCATTCCTGTCACCAAAGCTCCCAGATGTTTAGATGTCAATGCCTCTCTGAAGGGACCCCATCCCTGATGACCAGGAAGACAGGGAGCAAACAGATGCTTATCTGCATGGCCAGAGGAACAAAATGCCCCCAAGTCTGAAACTGAGCCTACTGCTATGCCAGGCTTCTTGGATGCCTCCTGGCAGGAGGCCACGACACAGCTCTCCCTGAGGCTGGAGGCCTTGAAAGAGCTCATTCACTACACAGGGGTGAACACTTTTCTCTCAAGTGGCTACTCAGCAATGGCAGACCCAATTACACATGAGAATGATGGATCTGCCTGGGGGGCTGAATCTTCCTTCATGGGGCACTGGGGTTTCGTCTTTTTTTTTTTATTTTTATTAAAAACAAGCAACTTCATCAGACATAACTCTGAAAAAAATAATAATGGGACGGTTCCTTCAAATAAAATTTAAAAAGGAAACCAGAAAGCTGCAAGATAATTTGCAGAAAATCAGAAGCACTGGCTCTCTTACGTCCTCCACACACAGCCACACATACACAGTCATCCATGATGCACGCGTATACACTCATAAACTTGCACACACACACACACACACTCACACACATGCACACCTACCTACACCTTCTTTCGCATATATATACTCACTGACTTCCATAGCTTCCTCTGACATCCTTGCACACACACACGCGCGCACACACACACACACACACACACACACACACACACACACGCACGCACACATACAGTCACAAACATGGCTTCCAGACCTGTTCTTCCACATATGCGCGCATACACACTCACACATACAGATAAATTCTGACTTCTCTACCTCCCTCCTACCTCCACACTTCCACTGATGCATGCATACATAATGTCTATATATATGTGTATAATGTGCACACAGTCATACACACTGGCTTCCTTACCTTCGTCTACGCTCCCATGTGCACACATAAACACTCATATAAACACACAATCATGCATGGACATTCACACATACTGGCTGCATAGCTCCCTCTAATACCCTCTCCCCTCACACATACAAGCACACATATTGATTTCTATACCCATACCTACACACACCACATGTACACTCTCACACAAACACATATGTAAACATACATACATTGACTTCCATGCTTCCATCCGATACCCCCATGCACACATACATTTACACACACTGCCTTTCATACCTCCTTTTTCTACATACACACACACACACACACACACACACACACACACACACACAAGTATGTACTACAGAAAAGCAATAATTCTCAGAGCCAAGAATTGACGTCGCTTTCTTCCCAGTGTGGGAAAAGCCATAAACTGTCCCCAGGACCCTGTGTGTATTCTCTTCCTTCCTGGCTGAGTTCCTGCAGCCTGAGCTAAACACTAAAGGGGAAGTTTTCCTTTTCCCACTTTATCTAGAGTAATTTCTTGATGAAGTTGTATTGGGCCCTCCCCCCGGGGCCTCTATATTTTATCTACTTACATTTTTCTTCCAGCAACAGCATAATTTATGAAGCTAGCACAAAATGAAACCGTGAATCCCTGTCCAAAACAACAGGGAGGCTTTTCTCCCCCTGTGGGCAGCTCTTTGGTGTCTGAAGATGTTGTTTCTTATGTGTTCTCATTTTAATTACCACTGCTCAATCTTGGGTATACTGGGGAACTCCAAATGGGAACCCTCATAAATGTCTGTGACCTAACCCAGCAATGTGGAGACACAACAGTTGGCCCCACACTTCCCTGCATCTACTCCCATGTCCCCAGCAGAGGCAGACAATAAAAGCGATAACCTAACAAGCTCCAGGGAAAGGGAGGCAGAGTACTCACCAAGCAGAGGTAGCAGGACTAAGAACACAGGGGATCAAGGGTCCACACCCTTGGGTGCAGCCTCTACTTCCACCAGACTCACTATGTAGCACAAACCCCAGGATAGCAACCACAACACATTAGACCCAGATGGAACTCACCTCAGATCATGGGGCCGTGCACAGCTAGACCGGTGGCCATCTGTAACACTAGCTTGCTTCCCTCTACTGCAGAAAATATTATTTGAGCATAAACAATTGGGACATTTGAGATGACTCAGCCAGCAAAGGCACTTGCTGCTAAGTATAAGGACTTGGATTTGATCACCTGGACCCACATGGTGGAGAGAACCAACTCCCTCAAGTTGTCCTATGACCTGCACACATGTGCCATTGTATGTACTGACCCCACACACATACGTACACATGTGCATAGATATATAACACAAAAATAATGAAAAAATATTTTAAAACACATGCATTCCTCTGCACGTACATGTATGTGCGTACGTGAGTGTGCGTGTGTGTGTGTGTGTGTGTGTGTGTGTGTGTGTGTGTGTGTGTGTATGTGTGTGTGTGTGTGTGTGTGTGTGTGTGTGTGTGTGTGTGTGTGTGTGTATGTGTGCTTAGGGAAATAGATGGACATACATTGGAGCATTCAGATTGTGTAACTGTCTCTTGTGTTGTTAAGCTAGTTGTTCAGATGCAGGATTATTGGGGCAAAGGTAAAAACATCCTCAGGACTCTTTATGGGTGCTAACAGATTGCTTTCTTAAAGACATAACATCCAGAGCCACTAGCAAATCCCAGCAGGACAGGTAGATGCCGCAACTCCGATGACATAGATCAGAGTATCGCTCAACCATCATCAAAGAAGCTTCTTCTTGCAGAAAATAGTAGAGACCCACAACAGGGCAGTGTGCAAAGAGTGAGTCTGTATCCCACCTTTCTCCCCAAGGCTCAGGCATCTATGCTGAAGAAGAAGCAGAAAGATTATAGGAGCCAGAAGTGTTAAACAACTCCAAGGAAACCCCATCTTCCAAACACAACCAGGTTAATGCCCTTGTGAACTTACAGAAACTGTGACACTATGCACAAGTTAAAGCCAGACAAAATTCTAATGTGAGCACAAGCCCCCACCTTTAACCGAGAAGCCCTTCCCAATTGACAGCTGCTGGGAGAGAGAAAATCCGTTTTCTTCAGTGGAATAGTACAAAGTATATCAATCACACCTCGGGACAAACATCATGCTCAGGAGTAATTGACCAACAAGACGGATTCCATGGTACCTTGCTAATGTTGTGCGATTTTTGTTTGCTCGGTTGGTTTTTGTTTGTTTGTTTGTTTACTTGTTATTTGAGAGAGAGAAAGAACATGAAGTTGGAGGGGGGATCTGGGAGAAGTTGGGGGGGGAAGAATACAATCAAAATATATTGTATGTTTTTAAAAGGAATAAAAAAGAAAATTAAAAGGAGGTATTCTGATTCAATCTGAAAATAAACATCTAAGATGAAAAATTATTTTTTCTTTAAGCTAAAAATTACTTTACATACTTTTACCATGTCTGTAATATTTTACAACTTATAAACAATTTTTAAAAGAACAGTACTTTAAAATGTGACCATTGGGGCTAATCTTAACAGAAAGATCAATATTCACAAAGAAAGGAGAAAAAACAATAGCTTTCAACTTGGCAAATAGGTATTTAAAGTGCACAACATATTATATGTTCACAAATTTATGAAATAACACAAAAATTAACAATAATATTTATATTAAATGCAATATACTTCTTTTTCATTTAGGGGATACTTTCATTTCCACTTTTTATTTTTGACAGGATCTCTAACTTTAACACCTTGTGTAGCCAAGGATGGTCTTTGACCTGACTCTCAGGCTCCACCACCTGGGTTTTGAGACTACGGGTGCAGGACAAGTTTCCCAGCTTATGCAGTGCTGGGGACCTAATTCAGGTCTTTGCCCATGCTAGACAAGCCCTCCACCAACTGAGCTACAAGCTAGTCCAAAGGCTGACTTTAAATATGGTCCCTCAAACCCTCATGTCAGCTGATTCTTTACTCTTTCTTTTTTCTTCCCCTGTGAGACACCGGGAGATTTCATTCCTGCGCCCTTTGCACTGTGCCCATTGTCAACAGTGAAACATATGGCCTCAGACATAAGACTAACTATAAGTTATAAATTTCTGCTTAGTATGTACGTATATAAACATATATTTATGTAGTGTTTATATATGGATATAATATATAACAGAGCAAGAAAGAGAGTGGAAGATACAGATAGATACAAAATAACAAACTACAGATACTTGCAGGATTGTTGTTACCATCTTCTTTAGAGATATAGCAAAACTCATACAATTCCTGCCACAGATACTCTCTTTGACTTTACTTAATTCTCGCAGTAATCTGAGGAAATAGGAACGGCTGTTATGCACAGACTCTTAGCCACTGATGCTCAAGAATCCGAGGGAGCCCACTAAGCAGTGGAGTCCAGCTTCAGCCTCTGTGTCTTCTGCCTCCCACAGGGTTATTGGTGGATTCTAGAGCCTGGGCCAGGCCACCGAAGTGCCTCTTCCCTAGGAAGCCAGCATATGGGTTGCTGTATTTCACAACAATATAAGACGCACAGTTAAAATTTAGCGGTGAGCAATTTTTCTAGTATGAGTATATCCCAACGGTATATGAGACATGCTTACACTAAAAATCATCCATTATTTGCTTAATTTCAAATTCAAATGTCCTATATTTTTATCTGACAATCTGAGGTTTACCATCTCTTGGTAATACAGTATGTGGAATGATAGCAATGTGTTTTTTTAAGAAAAGAAAAGTGATTCTGTGTTAAAGAAGGCATTAGACATAAGGACCGAGCCTGCCTCCTAGACAAAATCCTCACTACAGGCCTCCTCTGGCGGCTTCACAAACCTTTACCAGTATTTGTAGGCTGAGATCACCTCTGACCTCCAGCAAAGAGAACAACACAAAGAATCAATGAAACAAAGAGTCGGTTCTTTCAAAAACAATCAGCAAAATTGACAAACCTTATCCAAACACGGTGATCAGTGGAATTGAATTGAAGACCCTGACATAAACCCACACACATTTGGACACTTGGTTTTTGATAAAGAAGTCAGAAATACACAGTGGTAAAAAGACAATATCATCAACAGATGGTGCTGGTCAAACTGGATGTGTGCATGAAGAAAATTCCAAAGAGATCCATACTTACCACCCTGAACAAAACTCAGCTCCAAATGGATCAAAGACCTCAACATAAAACTAGATAAGCACTGGGCCTGATAGAAGATAAAGTGAGGGAGTACCCTTGAATGCATTAGCACTCGGAAAGGCTTTCTGAGCAGACCACCATTAGCACAGGCTCTAAGATCAACAAGCAATAAATAGGACCTCATGAAACTCACAATCTTCTGTACAGCAAAGGACACCATCATTCAGACAAAGCAGCAGCCTGTAGAATGAGAAAAGATTTTTGCCAACTGTGCATTGAATAGAGGGCTAAAATCTATGACATATAAAGAACTCAAGAAACTAGAAACTTAAAAACTCTAATTTCAGAGAATTCTCAATTAGAAATCTCAAATGTTTGAGAAGCATTTAAGGAAATGGTCAACATCCTTAGCCATCAGGGAAATGCAAATCAAAACTACTCTGAGATTCCACTTTAATACCAGTCAGAATGGCTAACTTCAATAACACAAGTGACGGTTCATGCTGGCGAGGATGTGGATTAAGGGAGACTGTCCTCCATTGCTGGTGGGAGTGCAAACCTGGACAGCCACTATGGAAGTCTATCTAGATTTTCATTTGGAAGTGGTTATCAGTGGTTGGAGATAGCTTCTAGGTGAGGGGTGGAGAATGTGTCCACTTCTCTTTTCAACTCCCCCTGATGTGAGCCCTGTGCGTGCTGCCCCAGGTTATGATCATGGGTCCTGCTGTGTTTAGGACTTCTTTCCTTGGTGTCCTCCATCCTGCTGTAATCTAAGTCTTAAGACTCAATCTCTTTGCAATTAAAGCCAGCAAATGCAGAAAGGCATGGCTGCTCAAGATACTGAGAAAAAGTGACGGTCCAGTGCTCAGCAGGACCTTCACGCGACTCTCTCTAAGGTTCCAGGAACCCTGAGGAAGAGGGGGTGGATGAGCATGCAGATAGAAAGCAAAGAGCTGTGAAATTCTATCTTTTGGCAGAGCAGAGCCAGTGCAATCATGGTATCACAGCAGTGGTGGCTGCCAGTCAATCACAGATCAAGGAGCAGCCCAATAGCCTGCACTACTCCCCTACTAAAACATAACCCACTGATGGATTCTGGGGGAGGCATGGATATTAACAGAAGATACTGATGAACTCACCATGCTCTAACAAATAGTATCAACCCCACAGTCACAGACAGCCCTAGTTAAGTACAGTACATCACAGAACAAAGAGACCTGAATGTGGGAAAGGTACTAGTGGGGTATGAAAGAAATAAGAGAGGATGAAGGTAGTGATGATCGGGGTGTGTGTGTGTGTGTGTGTGTGTGTGTGTGTGTGTGTGTGTGTGTGTGTGTGTGTAACTATCAAAGAACGTTTTTTTTTTAAAGAAAAGCTTTCTTGAGTGTCGCTTAAACCAGTAGACAATATGATTTTGTTTTGTGATTGCTGTGAGTTGGAGACAGTTGGCAGACAGACAGGGAACCAAGTTAAATCTATGAGTGTAGTTTTGTTTCACTCCCCTTTCGCCCTGAAAGTGTTTTCAGCAGCTTTGTAGATAAGTGGAGCGACAAGTGCTAGACTCTCAAACTCAGTAATTGGTTGGTCACCTAGGGTATCCTATGCATGACTTTCTTGAAGATTGAGTGTATCTTAACATAAAACACAGAGTGGTCCTCATCCAAAACTCAGAACACATCTTAGTTACAAGCCCCCCTTAATGAGTTAACAATAGCAGGGCCAGTCCTTCATCTTTGAACTTGCAACTCTTTGTAAAACAGCATGATAGTGTAGATAGAAGTTAGTTAACACATTCATAGAAAATCCAGAAGGAAACCTGTGAAGGCACATGTAATCATTCTCCAGTGACTGGTGACGACAGCAGGATTGTTTTAGTTTTAGTTTTTGTTTTTGTTTTTCTTCTCCAGGACCTTACTCTGATGAACTCACGATTTTATTTCTGTGATCAAGAAAGGAAAGGCACTAGTGTTGGTGTCTCTAGGCTCTTAGGCTAAAATATTCACGTGGAATATTGAATTCATCATATGAAGTTGAAGGGCAGTACTGACAATGCCATCAAGGACATGATGAATCTAAAGATTCAGACAAGAACTTCAGCCCCTTCCCTTCTCTCCTGCCAACAAATGGCTTTGCTATCCTCCAAGGAAGCCATGCACCCAGGAAGACCGTCTCCATGTAGAAGCCAATGACTTCACAGCACTGCAAACTCTCCTGGTGATCACAATGTCATGAATAGAGAGTCCCTCCACCAGGGTGTTCACATTGATCTTCACCTGAAGAGTCCCACTGTCCCTTTATACCTGAAGAGTCCCACTGTCCCTTTATACCTGATGACATCAAAATAATGACATACTAAATAACATAAGACCAATTTCTACCCTGTAATTGGACCACTTTGGTTATCTGGGAGGAACAGGATCCATTCAAAGGCAAAGTAAATGGTCCCTGAAGTGTATCATATAGGCCAGGCTAGCCTTGATCTTGAAGTTGCCTTCTGCCTCAGCCTCAAAACTTGGCATTTATAAAAGTCTATTTTTAAAATTTATATACTGATGTATTTATATTTTATCTATATGAATATTTGTCTGTATGCATGCACACATATCATATGTGTATCTGGTGCCCTCAGAGGCTAGAAAAGGGTATCAGACACCCTAGAACTGGCATTACAGATGGTTGTGAGCCTCCATATGGGGCTAGGAACTGAACCTGGGTCCTCTGCAAGAACAACAAGTGTTCTTAACAGCATCTCTCTGTCCCCAGGGGAATATATGCCCCCTGCACACATGGTACTGAAGATCAATGGAAAACTACAGCTTAACAATGAAAGTTTTACTAAAGGGAACTTCAAAGATTCATGACACTATGCTATAAAATAAAGCCTAGGATGAAATTTCTTACACGGGCATTCCTAAACTTCAGTGTACGTTGGCAATGTTTGAAGTTTGCTAAAGCACACACTGTCACCCTAGTAAGTTTGCGCTAGGAACTGAAGATTGATGTTTCTCACAAGTTTCTCTGGTCATGCTAATGTTGTAGGGACCATACTTTGAGAATGGACATCAAAGGGATTCATGAAGGCTAGTTAAATAAAATTAATCACGTAAGCAAAGTAACTTCTAGTAACTTGAGGCTTAGTTCAGCAAGAGTGGTAACTTTATTGAATGAAGGAGTCTATTCAATTTTTACATTGTAGTCAGTGATATTTCTAAGTCTAAGTTACCCTAAAGTCTATCGACGTATCCTTACTAATGATCAAGAGTTTGTTGTTCAAAGAAGCTTAACGAATGGCCCACCAGGAGATTAGTAAAATACAGTGTCAAATGCGTGTTCTCTAACTGAGGCAAGAGCCAGACTCGAATGGCTCACCCTGACCTGGCCTCAGTGCTCCTCCATCTAATGCAAAACAATGCAAGCCATGGCCAAGTCAAGTGCACTATGAGAAAGACGCCACCAAAGCAGGCCGAAAAGACATAGAGAACATTAGCTATGTTTTCATCTCCAAAACAACATGTTCTTTTTCTTTGGTTCATTCGGTGTTTCTAACGGAAGTGAAATTCTTCTCTGGCATCCAAGAAAGATTTATGACTAAAACAGAACAGATTTTGCCTGGCAGTGGGCACACATGGTGCCTGCTCTCTCTTACCAGGCCCAATTGCTCTTTATTTTGCAGATACTAATATTAGACCCAGTTAATCATCGTACATTCCTTTTATTAGGTGAGGAGCTACATTCTTGAAACCACTCTCAGGAAAACAATCCTTTCCTTCCAGACCACCCTGAGCTGTAGACTTGGGGTTTCAGCAATGGTAACATTGCTGAGCCATGTGGCAGACATTTGGGCAGCCTGAAGACATCTGCTCTTCAGCCTCAACCCCTTGGAAGTGGTTGGAGAACTTCCTCTTTTCTTGTTCACTTGGCCCAAGGTCGTTTCTTCTACAAACACCATGAAGGTGTTAGTACCACCAGAGTACTAGACTTTATTGCGTCTCTCCCTATGGGCAGAGCCACCGGGGAGGAGGGCAGAGCAGCCAGAATAGGATGTATTCAATAGATTTTATTTGAAAGCACTAATTCAGACAAGTTAGAGTTGTAATGTAACTCATTCTAATTGCTCTTTTATAGGTTAGTTGCTAACAAATTAATAACCAATTTGCCATAGAAACATTGTGGTCATATAGTGAGTCAATCTCCAGAAGCTTCTCAACTCCTATTGTGCACGAAGGATAGTAATACCATAAGAAGACCATGAAATCTCTCAGTCTTCAACATTGCTTTTGGAATAAAACCACCCAAGCTGCAGATGAGAACTTCAGAGTAGGGTGGCTCAGGCCCCTCCTCATTCCTTCTAACTGGACCATGGTGGTCAGCAGGATTCCCCAAAAAAAGAAGAGAATACCATAAGGTAGCATAGACTCCAGGGGAGAAGGCAAGTGTACTGGCTGGTTTTGTGTCAACTTGACACAAGCTGGAGTTATCACAGAGAAAGGAGTTTCAGTTGAAAAATGCCTCTATGAGATCCAGCAGTAAGGCATTTTCTCAATTAGTGATGGGGGGGGGGTCCCTTGTGGGTGGTACCATCTGTGGGTTGGTGGTCTTGGGCTCTATGAGAAAGCCAGCTGAGCAAGTCAGGAGAAGCAAGCAAGCAAGCTAGTAAGAAACATTCCTCCATGGCCTCTGTATCAGCTCCTGCTTCCTGCTCTGCTTGAGTTCCAGTCCTGACTTCCATTAGTGATGAACAGCAGTGTGGAAGTGTAAGCTGAATAAACCCTTTCCTCCCCAACTTGCTTCTTGGTCATGATGTTTGTGCAGGAATAGAAATGCTGACTAAGACAGCAAGGGATAGAATAGCAGAAATCCAGGTCTTCCATGAAATGGGAAACAGTGTCAGGTACCTACACAGTACACAGTGCTTCCCGTCCCTGATAGGTGACAATATGGATCAAGGGTGAGTGAGGGGACAGGAGCAAATAAAGATGGTGTGTCTCTCAGAAATAGTGATGCCAGTGGCAGTGAGCAAAGCCTCTGACTTGCCACTGTACTACCAAACTATAAAATAAAATGCTTGAGATCAAGAATCGACAAATGGGACCTCATGAAATTGCAAAGCTTCTGTAAGGCAAAGGACACTGTCAATAGGACAAAACAGCAACCAACAGATTGGGAAAAGATCTTTACCAATCCTACGTCTGATAGAGGGCTAATATCCAATATATACAAAGAACTCAAGAAGTTAGACTCCAGAGTACCAAATAACCCTATCAAAAATTGGGGAACAGAGCTAAACAGAGAATTCTCAACTGAGGAAATTCTCAGGGCTGAGAAGCACCTAAAGAAATGCTCAACATCCCTAGTCATCAGGGAAATGCAAATCAAAACAAGTCTGAGATTCCACCTCACACTAGTCAGAATGATTAAGATCAAAAACTCAGTGACAGTAGATGCTGGCGAGGATGTGGAGAAAGAGGAACACTCCTCCACTGTTGGTGGGACTGCAAGCTGGTACAACCACTCTGGAAATCAGTTTGGCGGACCCTCAGAAAAATGGACATAATACTACCTGAGGACCCAGCTATACCTCTCCTGGGCATATACCCAGAAGATGCCCCAACATGTAATAAAGACACATGCTCCACTA
>CM052716.1:23961698-24001886 GCA_028551405.1 Uromys caudimaculatus | reverse complement strand
CTGATAAGTGGATATTAGCCCAAAAGTTCAGAATATCCAAGTTTCACTTCACAGTAACCTTTGGACTGAGTGTGAGGCCCAGATGGAGGAGTGGGAGAAGAGACTGAAGGAGCTGAGGGAGTTTGCAGTCCCATGGAGAGAGCAACAGTGTCAACTGGCCTGACACACCCCCCCCCCCCCAGTGCTACTGGAGACTGGACCACCAACCAAAGAATACACATGGAGGGAGCCATGGTTCGGATCACATATGTGGCAGAGGAGGGCCTTGTTGGCCATCAGGGGGAGAAGAGGCCCTTGGGCCTGAGGGTGTTAGAGGCCCCAGTATAGGGGAATGCTAGGGAGGGAAGACGGGAGAGGGTGGGTGGCTGGGTGGGTGGGAAATACCCTCATAGAGGCAGGGGGAGGGGGAGGGAATAGGGGGTTCCCAAAGTGGAGACCTGGAAAGGGGGAAACATTTGAAATGTAAATAAAGTATCAAAAAATAAAAATTAAAAAAAAAATAACATTCAAATAAGAAAAAATAAAAATAAATAAAATGCTTGAGAGCCTTGAAATCGCAAGTGGGCACAGGACAGTTGGGGTTCTAACCTTCTCCCAAGCTCAGGGCCATGTATCCCCTTGAAGTGAATTCTTTGTTAATAAATTCTCTCTGCTTCTATTGTGGAGTTGGGAAAGAAGGAGACAGGGCAGGGGATGAAAGGAGAGAGAGAAAAGAAAGGAAATAAAGGGGAGGGGGAGAGGGACAGGCAGGGAGAGGAGAAGAGAGGAAAGAGGAGAAGAAGGGAAGGAGGGGGAGGGGAGCAGGGGGAGGGGAGGAAGAAGCAGGGAAGGTACAGGAGAAGAGAGCTTGTTATCTATATTATGATCATGGTAAAACAAAAAGACAAAGGAATATGTCACCAGCAAATCCTTATGGTATTAGCTTCACCAAACTGAAAGTTATAATTTGTACATCAATCTGAGACCTAAAAGATGCCAACACACTTGAAAACCACCTGAGTCTAGTCCCTAACACTCTGCCAAGTAGACTCTATAACTAGACCACAGTTGGTGACTGCTTGTTGAGCTCCTACATTACGCCATGAGCAAACCCAGGTATGGATATCAGCCCTGCCTACAGATCCCACGCAGTGCCTCTGGGAGTCAGTTTTCCTCTCACTCGTGTACCGAGCTAAGATGTGCTTCAACCACTCAGTCTTCCAGAGAAATTCCTGTGCACTGATGCTTAGAATCCCACTCTTTGCTCTCACCCCAGAGACCAGGCAGAGATCTCTCGCCTACTCTAAAACGAGGAGGCCTATGCCAGTACCAGCCTCAGACTGATAATGGGACTCTCGATGGCCTTCCCTGTCTGTTTCCATTTTCTAGACTCTCATTTGAATTGTTTCCCTCTGTCTGTCAGTCCGACCCTCCCTCCCTCCTATCTTCCCTTCCTTCCTTCTTTCTTTCTTTCTTCTCCTTCTTCCTTTTCACTCTTGCCTTTACATCCTTTGTTTTTTTCTCCTTGGTTTTCCTTCCTTCAAAGATGTACCGGAAAATCGCGTGCCTTCTCTCGAGCAGGTCAGAGACTTTATATGTAACGACCCCAGCACACAGAAGAGAGCTGCACACTTTTCACGCTGCGGTACTGAAAGCTATACTCTGGTTGAAGTTCCCAGCGTACTCTCGGGAAGAAATCCTTGCGGACGTTTGCGGAAGGCTCCATCCCCTTAAGCTTCATTTACATTTTGTAACAATTAACCAGGTTCAAAGTTCCCGCCAGCGGGTACTCCGTGCTGTGGAAGGAAGCCGTTGATAATAGAAAGAAGCAGGAAACAAAAGGGTGCGTGGGAGCAAGACGAAATCCCGTTCAAGCTCCGAAGCAATCTTTATTGTTACAATGTTTTAAGCACATTAGGGCGGGAAATGGCAGGGGCGGGGAGAATCCATAATGCGACCAGACATCATAATAATGCCATAGTTGTCCCTGAGCTGAGGGCCGGACGTTTAATCCCTACCTGGGGGCAGTAACAATGGGGAGGAAACAGGGAGAGGCCTGCTGGAGCCGGAACACCTTGAAATGCTAATCAAGCCGAGCCTAAAAGTCAGGACCCTAGATAATCTGTTATCTGGCAGAAAGGAATCAAGGAATACCTGCTGAGATATCCAAGACACTATGGCTAGCAGACTTAGTCAAACCTGGGATCTTTCATCCAGCAGATGTGCAAAAGGCCAAGGCCTTTGTCTCCGACAACATTTCATAGCTTTGACTGAATTTTCCTCAGCCGTGTCTCCAAACATACTTCTCTGGTCCATAAATTGTTTCAGTGAAAACTTGGATTACCTCTGATTTGATTCCTGTAACTGCAAGAATCTGAGACAACCATTCATTTTGAAGCAAACCTCCCTATTTGAAAACCTTCCTGTGCCAAGTCTCTGTCAGGATCCTCAATCACAGCACCCCTGGTGCCCTCTGATAATCATGTTGGCCTGCATCCTTCAAGAATAGCAGCTAGTGAGATCCTGCTCTTGGCTTCTTCATAAACCCTTATTTATTTATTGAATGATAGACAAGCCAATATGAAGTCCCTACAGCCAAATCTGAGATGAATGCTAGTAACATTTGAGATTTCCAGCCTTCCCTGACTATTCTTTTTCCTTTTTAATAAATTTTGTTCATTTGTTGATATTATTTCTATTTGTGGGATTATAATGATACCATTTCTACCTTCCCTTTTCTCCTTCTGAGCCCTCCCATGTGCCTTCCTCCCATCTTGATCTTTCAAGTTCATGGTCTTTTTGTTATATTTGAGGGTGTGTGTGTGTGTGTGTGTGTGTGTGTGTGTGTGTGTGTGTGTGCGCACACACACACAGACATATCCAGCCTCACAAGCAGTGCATGTGAAGATCAAATGTTGGTCCTTGTTTCTGCTGGTGTCTACTTCTGTCTTCCCATTGCAGGCTACTGCATCCAGCCTTTTGTGGGGAGCTAAGGATTTAGGTCCTTAGGCTTGCAAAGCAGCCCGTAGCCTTGACTTTAGCTTGGTGCTAAATGATTGTGGGGTTTTATGAAGGGAGCATCAAGGATACGTTTCAATGTTCTTGCATCATAGTATTGAGACATCCACAAATGACTGTGAGCCTGGCCACTCTCAGAATCCTCAGGAATTGCTTACTGGCCCACTGCTTCATAGTTTCACTTTTGAGATGATCAGGGTGTAACTGTAACTACAATGCAACTGGGCCTGTGAGAACACCTAAACAGGGAGCTTTGCTGGTGGGAAAGGAAATGGCTGGCTCTCATCTTTTTTGAAATGAGGAAATATACAAAGGCTCTGGAAGCCACCTATGAGAAGCAGTCTTTCTCTTAGGCCTTGAGCCAATGCAAAGAACACTCTGTTGAGCATTACTCAACTGTGAGTTTGGCCAAAGAACAGTTGTGGGCTGGAGAATGTTTTCTGTTTTGTTTGGTTTGTATCTGGGTGGGCACAGGCTCAGGGCAAGTTTCATGACACCAGCAGTCAGTTCACAATCCTGGGTGGTTTCTCTGAGGCAGAAACTCTCCAACCTGTCCTTACAAACTTCCATGAGAGTCTGTTTCACCTCAGACTTAATCTGTTTGGCCTTAGCATCTTGATTGGTTGAATGGAATTCTCTATACCTCTCTTCATGAGACAGTTGTGGCAAGCAGCTTATTCATGCACTAACTGTAATTGCTGGTGAGCACATTTGTGTGCAGTTCTCTGAGACATCACCTCCTCCCTGGACTCTGGCCCCCCACTTCTCTTCCGGAAGATAAGATCTTCAAACAGTAACCTTGTTTAACTTAAACAAGTCTTCTGCCCTCAGCAAAGGGCCAAGTCCAGTAGGAAATCCGCACTTGCTGTTGGTGATGACAGATAGGCACCGCTGATGGCTCTAACTCTCAAAGCTGCCTACAGAGCCACTGCTTACAGAGCTGGAGCCAAGATTTTGTCTCCTGGTAAAATCACAATGGGGAGGAGAGAGGGGTGTTTCTAGCAAAAATCATTCACTTGGGTCAGCAACAAGTGTTAGTGTTTCATTTCCTGAGATGACTTGGAAAATATGAGCAGCTTTTGCTCCTCCCATACAAATATGGAAAATCTCAAAGTGTTCTGAGATCCTACCATCAACCAGCCTGGACTAGTGAAGAATATCATGATTCAAAAAAAAAGCCACATTATTCCATTAAAAACAAGCCATTCTAAAATTTGAATTTAAGATAACACTCTTCAGGTATTTGACTAACCCACCTTTAAAAAGTGCTCATATATAAAGTAAGATAAGCATATGTAATGTAAACTATGTAAGTATGATATACATTACATACATTATTTAAATGCATACAAGTATTACCTAAAGTATATTCTGTGAAACATAATTCATCCTTACTACATGTCATTGACTTTGATGTTTTATTTATCATTCCATTTTATTAAGTTGAGGTGTGTGGTTCAGTGGTAGAGTGCTGTCTGGCATAAGCAAGGCCCTGGGTTCAAACCCCAGTACCACAACAACCACCACCACTAGCTGTGGCTTCTCCAACTGATTTTCTAATCTGTGACCCAACCTATGAAGAACATTCTGAAAGGAGAAGGGGGCGTATGTATATCAGTAATCTTACAAACCTCCCACTTCCAGAAAACCAAAAACTTGCCCCTGAGGATGTCATTTGGTCAAAAAGTTTTCTCATTAAAATGTAATTAAACTATTATGAAATAAGAGTACCCTCCGTCATGCATTGTGTCGCATCTGACGTGCCATATCTTCCATCCCAGTGGAGAAGGGAGCTGACTGCAGATGTGGGTGTGAGGGAAGGGATGCTGACCTCGGGAAAGCTCTAAGGAACGGTTCTAGAAAGATGTTAGGTGCTTGGAGTGCCTCAGTCCTTCGGCTTTGGTCCCCTTCCCATATGTCCCTGTAGCTAGCTCATCCAGGTTGAAGTCTTCCTCAGGCCCACTCAGGGATCCCCAGCTGCCCCTGTCCATTCCTCTTGTCCATGGCAGGAATGGAAATCGCTCTGGGCAAGTGAAAGGGCTGAGCCAGAACCTCAGGAGCCCCGTATAGATGCAGCCCACCTCCTTCCTCTGAGACCCTGCCCCATGTCCAGGCATATTGCTCACATTTCTCTTAGCTTTAGCCATCTTTTCCAATAGGAAAACCCCATTACTGTCGGCCTGTCCCCAAGATCTGGCAGCCCTGTCAGATCGCCGCTCTCTGGGTCCTTTCAGAGCACAGGCATAGATGTCCACCAGACAGCTGTGACAGGGAAGAAGCATCTAATCATGTTATACGCTACATTCTTCACATCCTCCCCTGTAGCCACCTACCACCTCTAAAAACACAGTCACTCACTTAACCATGAGCACATACTGATGGATGTGCTTGTTGGGTTATTTGTTTAGAAACACCATTTATGTCCTTAAATTTTGAAATACTCCTTCTGCTTCCCCTCTACTTAACCATTTACACTTAAAATGGTATGTCAAGAACTTCAATTGGTTTTTTTGTTTGTTTGCTTGCTTGCTTGCTTGCTTGCTTGCTTTGACTAGCAGTATCTCTCTCTCTCTCTCTCTCTCTCTCTCTCTCTCTCTCTCTCTCTCTCTCTCTCTGTGTGTGTGTGCGTATGTGTGTGTGTGTGTGTGTCCTTGACTACAGGAGAGTCCTTACCAGGGTTCCTATAGAACTTTGACTTTATCTGAAATAGCCAGCCTCTCTCCAGCCAGAAGCAAACATCAGAAGGGGTGAAGCTCAAGCAGTTGAGGACCATAATCTTGCCCTATGCAGACAGTCTGTAATGAAAGAGATTAAAACCCTTGAGAGAGAAGGGCCACCCAAAGAGAGGCCGGTCAGACTGGAAACGGAGCAGAGAAACCCCAGGGCTGGTGTGCCCTTTGTCCTATTTATCTCTACATTTCAGTGGCTTCCCTTCCCTTCCCTCAGTCCAGTTGTTCTTGCATTCTGAAAGCCAATAACTTCCCCCCTTTGCCCTTTTGCCTAATCCCAGCTGGGTTTCTGTAACTTGCAACCACAAAGACTCCTGACTAATACAACACTCAATTGTTTCTTGATGGGTGCTGCCATGTTGTTACTAAACCAAATATTCATGTCTTGTATTTACATGTTTGTTTGTTTGTATTTTTAACTCAAAGGCAGGCTCTTACATTTACTGCTGTGGAATAGGTCTTGTTCAACCTGACTCCTAGTTCCAATGCGTCTGGTCACAAATTTGCATACACTCCTCTCAGTTGTGGTGAGAAAACATGGCTTTTGTCCATAGCAAGGAAAAGAATTGCAATGACAGGATCTCATTCAGAAAAAAAAAAAATTTAAATTATAAAAAAATTGGCTCATTGAACCACATATGTGGCAGAGGAGGGCCTTGTTGGCCATCAGGGGGAGGAGAGGCCCTTGGGCCTGAGGGTGTTAGAGGCCCCATTAAAGGGGAAAGTCAAGGTGGGAATACAGGAGTGGGTGGGCAGGTGGGTGGGAGGTGGAATACCCTCATAGAGGTGGGGGAGGGGGAAGGGATAGGGGGGTTCCAAAGAGGAGACCTGGAAAGGGGGAAACATTGGAAATGTAAATAAAGTATCAAAAAATAAATAAATAATAATAATAAAAACCAAATTGGCTCATGTTCTTTTGAATAAATTGTCAGTCAATTCTCCAGAATATTAACTGGCTAAAAGAGGGGCTGATTGAGACCTCAGGAATAGGACAGGAGGGCCCCAAATCCAAGTGACACTGTTTGATTAATACTGGCCCGTTCTATGGAGCTGCATCTCTAAATGTCACCCTTGGATGTAGACACCTCTTCCTAACATGCAGGCTTCACACTCTCATCCCCAGCTGGAGTCAGGAACCCAGTCATTTGCCTCAGTCACAAACTTGCTATATAGCGTAATAAAACAAAAACAAATCCAGGCTTAGAAAATATTCTAAATATCCTTGCAAAAGAAGGAAAGACACATACCAATGACTATAGTACTGACATCAGATCTCCTCCAAAGTTCAAGACTGAAGCCAAGGGTTTACTTTTGTAGAAAGAAATGAACATGGCTTAAAAGATGTGTGGGTATGTAGTAGTGAGATGGAAGAGTTGGGTGGTAGACCAGATGATCAGAGCATGCCTATTCTGCAACCAGATGGAGGTGAGCTTTTAATGCTGCTTCTAACTCAAAGAAGTCAAGGTTCAGAAACCTAAGGCTAAGAAATATACTAAGGAAAATATGATTACTGAGTGTCTTGTTCTGATTTATCAGTGAATATACTGTTGGGCTAATTGAGGTCAAAGAAAAGGACATTGGAAAGACTTGTCCTGAGTAAACAGACATCCTCATGA
Organism: Uromys caudimaculatus; assembly: GCA_028551405.1. Lineage (NCBI taxonomy): Eukaryota > Metazoa > Chordata > Mammalia > Rodentia > Muridae > Uromys > Uromys caudimaculatus. Next base: position 23,994,544 of record CM052716.1, on the reverse strand, counting down.
CTCTTAACCTAAGCATGCATAAGGGGCAGGATGCTTCTTACCCAAGAATGTCTTCACAATACATAGGAGGAGCAGACTTCTAAAACAACCTTATTTTCCAAAACCCACAGGGCTTGGGTGAGGCTCTCCAAAACTCACTTGTGACTCCAAGAGCTGTCTCCATCTGTGTGCCTGCCCTGAGTCTAATGAGAATTCCTAAGTCTTGGGATAAGTGAGCTCACAGGATGGTAGGAGTGGTATCTTGAACTGGTCTCTTGATCTGCCTCCCTGTGAGTGAGACAACACTTTGAAAATTATGTCGGTGCAAGCAATTTTGAGACTCACCCACGAAGTTTGCTAGTTACTACACCCAGGGAAACAAGCCCATCAGTACAAGTGTCCCTGTCTGGACGTTTGTCCTAAACGTTTATTTTGAAGCAGATCCCTAAGAACTCGATTGTCTGACTCCCATACCCTGCTCTGACTCCTTCCTCCTCCCCACTGTCCATTTTTGGGCATTTAAGGGGTAAGCTACCCCTCCTTGTCCCAGGCTTCTGAGCATCGTTACTAAGTTCTCTTTTCCTTGTAATTTACATTTAACCTCTGTAATTAAGAATGGTACTGATAAACAGGTATTTATTTTTATTAGTTTATTTATCTATTCACTTTACATCCCAGTATCAGCCTCCCCCTCCCAGTATCTCCTCACGAAGTTCCCCCCTTCCATTCTGCCCTCCTCTTCCCCTCACACACTATATCCCTCTTTCCCCTCCTCCCTGGCACATCAAGTCACTGTAGTCCTGGTGTATCCTCTCCCACTGGAGCCAGACAAGGTGGCCCAGTTAGGGGAATGGGACCCCCCACACAGGCAGAAAACAGTTTCAGGGACAGCCTGTGCTCCAGTTGTTTGGGGCCCACATAAAGACCAGGCTGCACACCTGTTACATATGTGCAGAGGGCCTAGGTCCAGCCTGTACTCATTCTTTGGTTGTAGTCTCTGCCTCAGTGTCAGCCTCTGGTGGCCCCCAAGGATCCATGTTATTTGGCTCTATTGGTCTTCCTGTGGAGTTCCTATAAACAGGTCTTTTTATCATCTCCTCTGAGGCTGGGGGAACATTGTGGAAAAGGGAATGGGAAGAATGCAAAGCTGGATGACAGGAAGGAGGACTGTAAAACACCATCTTCTGCGTGACACAGCCTCCTCTTTAGAAACCCATAGCAGCAGCAGTTGCCTACACTAGGCCTGCAGAAGACCTTCCTGTCAATATAATCAGCCATGGATGGGGGAGGGGCTCACAGGGCCTTACCCCTCCCCAGGGAACTATTGGCCACGGACATGAATCTGGGGAAAGGAAATCGTCTTTCACGGATGAGCCTACCAGGCTCCAGTGGCTAGTTCCATGGTCATATAAACCGTGCTGGTTAAGCGCAATGAAACACACACACAAAGCCAGGAACATGAGAAAGGTGCTTGCAGGAAGGGAAAGAGGTTACAAAGGTAGATAAATGGAGGGCGGTTGAGATTAATTGGAGTGTATTATATAACTGTATGAAGTTTTGTAAAGAATTAACTTACATTTTAATGTTTTATATTTGAAATCATAATAAAATTATGTCATTTCCCCATTTACTTTCTCTCCTCCAAATCCTCCCATGTACCCCTCACCCTTGCTGTCTTTGAAATTTATTGCCTCTTTTTATTTAATTGTTACATATTTGGTTATGTGTTCATATATTCCCAAATACACAAACACAACAGGCTCAGTCCATATAATGTTAATTGTGTGTGTATGATCTCAGCACTGATCATCTGGGTTTGAATAGCAAATTGGTTGGTTCTTTCCTGGGGAAGACTATTTCTCCAGCATTCCTTCTTGCCTGTAATTCTTTGTCTAGAGTTTAATGCGTTAGAATAGCTATTCAGTTTTCACATGATTGTTTATGTACAAAAGAACAGGAGGGGAGCTCATGGGGGTTGGGGGAGCCTCCCAGAAGTAACTACATAAAGTGCAAAAGTAAAGACAAACAAAAAAAACAAAAACAAAAAAAAACAAGGAAAGGAATCGTGGGACTGGGGACGAAGCTCCATCGGTGGAACTATTATTGAGCATGCCAAGGGTTCCCACCCAAGCACCACACAAACCAGGTGCAAAGGCCCCTGCCTGCAATCGCAATAAACCAGGTGACGGCTCCTGCCTGTGATCCCAGCACAGAGGAAATAGAGGCAGAAATACTAGGTGTTCGAGATTATCCTGTGCTACAAAAAAGTTCAATGTCACCTTGGACTCAAGAAGGGAGGCAGGTGAAGGTCAAGAGAAAGACAGGGGGAGGGAGGGAGGGAGGGAGAGAGAGAGAGAGAGAGAGAGAGAGAGAGAGAGAGAGAGAGAGAGAGAGAGAGAGAGAAGAGGCAGAGACAATAGAATTGAGAGCTGAAGAAATTTGGAAAATCAATTCCTTCAACAAACTCTACATTTTTTAAGCCTATAGACACACAAAAAATTACATTTGAAATATAAAAGTCACTACTTTTATATTTGCATACTCCAATAATCCTAATTTCCTCTAAAATAAATGAATTCTTCTGGTTCAACTGGAAAAACTTACATACCGAGTTCAAATGCAAAGTCTAAAACATCAAAAATTCTACCCCCTTCACATTACTAGTAAAATAAAACTGGATCCTGATGGTGCCACCAAATGACCTGCTTACTCTGATTACATTTGACCTGCTTACTCTGATTACATTTATTCAACAATTGGACTATCTGATTATGGAATCTTCATGGGATTGCTGGTATAGAGTCATTAATCATGGGAGACAAGGCTCTGAGAGGCAACACTAGAAATAGACTTTCTACTTAACAGTGATCCACAATGAAAACATTACCTGCCCAGAACTTATTCATGTTAAAGAACCAGTCCTTTGTCTGGGATCTTACAGATAGATCCTAAAGCAACTGAAAATGAGCCTCACTGAGCAGTATCTGTGTCCTTGCCATCTCTCCTGGAGTTTGGGTGTCACCTACATCTTGCTTATATAGAGCGAGGCTGTGTCTCTCCCATAAATCTGTTTAGTCAGTAAAAACGCCATCTCACCAATGACTTGCTGTCTCTCTGGCTTTACAGGGGGAAGTGGGCATGTTATGTAATGCAGACGGCAAGGATGGGAAGGTGAGCTCCAGTCAACGGCCAGAACTAAGCTAAGGGCGCTTGGTTTTACAGCCACAGGGAAACACGCTCTGCCAACCGCATGAGTAAGCCTGGAAGAGGATTCTCTCCATCAAGTCACAGAAGAAAATATAACCCAGCTGCTACTTTGATTGTTGCATCCTGAATCCAGAGTCTCTAGACAGGTTTTAGTCAGACTTCTAATCCCCAGAAATCGTTAGATGCAAACATATGTTGTTTTAAGATACAGAGCTTGTGACAGTTTTGGCATATCAATGAATGCAAACTCTGGGGCATATAGTAAGAGAACAAACTGTCCAGACATGTGTGTTCGCTCTGACCCCTGTGAGATATTATATTGGCTCACTTCTCAGTTGAGTCAGATCTCAGCAGAGTGAGATACAGGCAAATCCCAGAGAGTAGTTTAATGCCCAGTGATGCCCTTTCCTTCTCTGCACCTAAGTTCTCTCACCTATAAAATGAGAGTTGTATAATTGGGAAACACCAATGAACTTGTCAGGTCAAGAGGACTTTTGTTCTTGTTTCAAAAAGAAAACAATGCCCTTCAAATCTTATTTGATCCGGGAATTAGCATGTAAATGATAGAAGAGAAATAAGCAGGCATTCACAACGCACACAAATTTCTGTTCTGAGAAGACATTCAGAGAACCCATTCAGTGACAGCCCCTTAGAAACCAGTGAAATGTCTTGACCCAGACCAACCATAGACCGGACATTTGCCAAGTGGGCTATCTTAGTCAAGGTTTATATTCCTGCACAAAACATCATGACCAAGAAGCCAGTTAAGGAGGAAAGGGTTTATTCAGCTTACACTTTCACTTTCACATTGCTGTTTATCACCAAAAAAAGTCAGGACTGGAACTCAAGCAGTGCGAGAAGCAGGAGCTGATGCAGAGGCCATGGAGGGATGTTACTTACTGGCTTGCTTCCCCTGGTTTGTTCAGCTTGCTTTCTTATAGAACCCAAGACTACCAGCCCAGGGATGGCACCACTCACAATAGTCTGGGCCCTCCCCCCTTGATCACTAATTGAGAAAATGCCTTACAGCTGGATCTCACGGAGGCATTTCCTCAACTGAGGCTTCTTTCTCTATGATAACTCTAGCTGTGTCAAGTTGACACACAAAACCAGTCAGTACAACTGACCTCTTGTCAACTTGACACACAGACACATCACTATTAAGCCTCATCCCTTACTTTCTTATTCATCCCCAAGATCTAAATAACTTTAAAAGTCCCACAGTTTTTACAAATTCTTATATATTAAAATTTCAATCCCTTTAAAATATCCAATCTCTTTTGAAATTCAAAGTCTTTTTACAATTCAAAGTCTCTTAACTGTGGGCTCTACTAAAATACTTTCTTACTTCAAGAGATAAAAATATCAGGGCACAGTCACAATCAAGGGCAAAATTAAACTCTTACCATCCAATGTCTGGAATCCACTCACAATCTTCTGGGCTCCTCCAAGGGCTTGAGTCACTTCTCCATCTCTGCCTTTTGTAGCACACAGCTTGTCTTCCAGGCTCCAACTACCTGTACTCCATTGCTGCTGGTGGTCTTGGTGGTTATCTCATGGTACTTGCATCTCCAAAACACTGTTGTCTTCTACTGCAACTGGACTGCACTTTCACAAATAGCCTCTCATAGGCACTTTTCATGGTGCTAAGCCTCAACTTCTCTGCATGACCCCTTCAGTCCTAGGCCTTCAATTACCACTGAGGCTGCACCTTCACCTTTCCTGGCCTCTCACAGTGGCAAACATCAGCTGCTACCCCTTCATGTTTCAAAACCAGTACCACCTGGGTGACTCTTACACATTACCAAGTCTGGCTGCCAACACGAGGTACAACCATGGCTGCCTCTGGAACCCAGCTTCTCTGTGCTCTCAGGAAACACTTCCCAGAAGATTTCACCTTAGTGATGCTGGTCTCTTCTTAATCACTGCTAATTTCTTAGGTCAGCTAACCAGCTTCAATCTTCCCAGTAATGCAAAGGTTTCGATTTAGTAGTTCTGGTATCTTGCTAATCATAGCTGATTTTTCAGCTAACCAAAACCACAGAATCTTCACAGTCAAAACAGCAACAGCCCTGATAAGTCTTTAATCTTCCCTCTGAAATTTCACAAGCCAGGCCTTCATCATTAGTACTATTCTCAACATTATCTTCCAAGCTCCTACAGAACATCCCACAGAGCTCTTAACATCCCAACGGCTCTTCTAGCCCAAAGTTCCAAAGTCCTCCCCAAAATATGGTCAGTCTGTCATAGGAATACCCCACTCCCTGTACCAGTTTGTCTTAGTCATGGTTTGTATTCCTGCACAAAATATCATGATCAAGAAGCAAGTTGGGGAGGAAAGGGTTTATTCAGCTTACACTTTCACATTGCTGTTCATCACCAAAGGAAGTCAGGACAGAAACTCACATAGGGCAGGAACTTAGAGGCAGGAGCTAATGCAGAGGCCATGGAGGAGTGCTGCTTACTGGCTTGTTTCCCCTGGTTTGCTCAACTTGCTTTCATATAGAGCCCAGGACTACCAGCACAGGGATGGAACCACCCACAATAGTCTGGGCCCTCCCCTCTTGATCACTAATTGAGAAAATGCCTTACAGCTGGATCTCATGGAGGCATTTCCTCAAGGGAGGCTTCTTTTTCTATGATAGCTCCAGCTGAGTCGAGTTGACACACAAAACCAGCCAGTACACGGGCAAATGGGCTAAGAGTAGCTTCTTTTATGGATAATACTCTGAAGAAAGTTTTGTTGGAGCAGAGATTAAAACTCAAGTTTTGGGGTTTGTTTTGTTTTGTTTTGTCTTTCTAATGAAAAAATTTTTTTAAAAATACATCCTCGGCCCACTTCTGAGAAAATGAGCAGGGAATGCCACTTGACACACACACACACCCCTTCCCTAATAGCAGACATGGCTTCTGTCTTAGGCAGGGTTTCTATTCCTGCACAAACATCATGACCAAGAAGCATGTTGGTGGAGGAAAGGATTTATTGAGCTTACACTTCCATGCTGCTGTTCATCACCAAAGGAAGTCAGGACTGGAACTCAAGCAGGTCAGGAAGCAGGAACTGTTGCAGAGGCCATGGAGGGATGCAACTTACTGGCTTGCTTCCCCTGGCTTGCTCAGTCTGCTTTCTTATAGAACCCAAGACTACCAGCCCACAGATGGTACCACCCACAAGGGGCCCTCACTAATAGAGAAAATGCCTTATACCTGGATCTCATAGAGGCATTTTCTCAACTGAAGCTCCTTTCTCTGTGATAACTTCAGCTTGTGTCAAGTTGACACACAAAACCAGCCAGTACAGCTTTGTTATGAGACTGCTGTCTTGACTTCTGGTTAGGTGGAAGAGCAGAGCCAATGTTCTTAGAAGTAAGCCGGAGCAGCACACTCACGCGAAATAGTTTTCTGGGACTCCTTTTTCTGATGCTACATAAAGAAAGGCTTTCAATGGAGCCATGGTAAGTAGCTTTTAAGATTTCAAAGTCAATGGGGGAAATAACTGAAAGCATAAATTCAAAAACCATAGTGTGCTGAATGTTGAAAATAGAGAAGTGTTCTTTACAGTGTGAAAAAAAAAACCCTGCTCATTAGGGCCTTAGAATGAATCCACTCTTACAAGCCTAATCCATGAATAAACTAAGAAATAGAACTTTGCTAAAAAATTCCTCATGGATTTACAAGTTGCTATAAGTCCCTGAGGAGCAGGGCTTGACCTATAAAGCTGCCCAGGGTACACAGGTCTGTACAGTGCAGAGAGAATTTGGGAACTGACATCTCTCCACAACAAAGACACTACTGATACTACAAACCCAGACCTATCTGGCTCTCTGTCCCCCCGTGTTAAATAGCACTTAGTGTGGGTTTAAGAGTGACTTGATGGCTGTTGGCTTAAGAAAAGGGAATTTTGAGAGACTGTTGGAAACGCAAAAACAGAAAGCTCAATCTTAGGTTTGTAAAAGCCTAGGACTTAAAAATCATTGAATTTAATTTCTCTTAATCTTAAATTTATAATCCTAACTATTCTAATAATATTCAAATTTTTAATTACTTAGAAATATAAATATAAAACAAAATATATGTGCATATGCCTTTTTTTCCTCTTGTCAAACGAAAGAACAATGTCAAAGAGCCCAGTCAATAGAAGGCTTTAATAGATGTACATTTAATTTCATCTCCCATTCTCTTCTTTAGTCAAGTGACTCATAAGGAGGCTGGGTCAACTCTTTGCCAACTCTTGGATTATGTAATTAACTCAGTTAAATGCTAAATGTTTTTTTGGGTTGAACATACCTAAAACCCAATAACAAAACTAAATAACAGTAACCAAGCTGATAATTAGCTACCCTGAATGGTAAATCTGTTGTTGAAGTTTGCTTTAGCCAATGCAGAATTCCTTCCTCCACTGAATAAGAATCAAATTTGGGGACACTATATGAGAAAGAAAAATGATAAGCTTTGGGGCAGAGGGCATAAGAATGCCTGGCCAAGACAAGAACTGTCCGACCTTAGAACATGCACTGTGACCATTTCATCAATTCAAACCTGAGAAGCCTGAGGTTGGTCCTGATCTTAGAATATTAACAAGACATCAATTCGCACTCTTACTAGGTAGAGACCTTCAGAGGCATGTGCGTTGTAGAAACCCCCAAAGTGTTTTTTTTTTTTATTTATCATTGACTTGTCGTATTTCCTAGATCATATTTAAGAATTCAACAAAACAGTCTTCTGGATGTGACAGCACTCACAGCAACTGTGGCTGCCTGCACAGACTTGCACAAGATCAAGCCAGTCAGAGAAATTAGGTCCGATTCTCCATCCTGTGAGTTCTAAGGTGGGAGTCCATGGGCTGGCTCCACAGTGTTCAGATATCTAGATTACCTCTCACTCTCAGTCTTGGGGACTCAGCCTCTTATCTCTGATATAAAATGCTGACATTTTGCAGCCTTGATCCGGGTCCATCCACACACATCCACTCATATCTTGCATTTTGTAATAAAGTCATATCATTTGGTGGAAAACACTAGCAAGTAACAACTGGGGTGAAAACTAAGAATGACTACCCTGGAGAGTTTTTGTAATTGATCAGAAGGATTCCTTTGTCAAAACTTCATTGCAACTTGAGAACTATTGAAATCCTTGTCTTCCCTTCAAGGTTGAACTCAGCTACACAAAGCCGACTGCCATACTTTCAAAACATCCATATTGACCGTCTTTAATTGTTAAGGATGTGTGTGTGTGTGTGTGTGTGTGTGTGTGTGTGTGTGTGTGTGTGTGACAATTTTTCTTCACTGCAAAACCTGAGAAAACAACTTAAAAGGAAGATACTTTTTGAGATAGTCTCTTGCATTCCAGGCTGGCCTCAAACTACATAGCGGGAGGTGACCTTAAACTCTGAATTCTCCTGCCTGTCTACTGCTTATGTGCCAAGATTACAAGTATGTGCTACGATACATGGCTTATGCATTGGTGTGAACTGACCCCAGGGCCTTATGCACACCAGAGCATGTTGGCGCATGGTTTTGGAAGCTTTGTTCCATAGACATCTGGTTCGATTGTTTCTGTGCATGGTGAGATAAGGCATGGGAGAAGAATGTAGTGGTCAGGGAGCAAAGAACTATCATGAGATGTGGCACAGCCCTTCCCTTCCCCTTTTGGATCCCTCAGTATTCCCATCTCTGGATGGTTCCACCCATCCAGGAGCCTTCCCCTTTAGCATCACCTCTGGAAATGCTCTCCCAAGACATAACCAGAGGTGTACTTTCTAAACTCTAGGCACTTCTGAGTCCAAGGAAGTTAACATTCAATGTTGACTTTCACATAGACAACGAGTGGCATAGGGCTAATGACACATATTGTCTTTCCACCCTAATCCTCATTCTGGCTCCAGTCCTAGGTATTTTCCTGACAGATTGGCATTCCCACTAGAAAACCAGAAATCTCCTTACAACAAACGTGTCTTAGATGTCCCTCAATCTCTCCCATCAGCCTTGCTCCACTTTTCATCTTCTTCCTGAATCCGTCCTTAAACTCAGATGATCCTTTCTTCCCACACATAAGCATCTTAAATCCACAACTTTCCAAGTCTCATTTTTTTACTAAAATCCCTTGGCAACTTCCCAGTGTTCATTAGTAAAAGGCTAACTCCTACATGTGACTGCACAGTTAAAGATGCTTTGGGCTAAAAACAGCAGAATGCCCACAACCTTCAATTGGGTTCAATAATAATGATGCCACTTAACAAGAAATACTTGAAAATGGTGGATTAAGTAGATCATCAACATTCAAGAATCCAGTTTCCTTTCACTTTTCTTCTCTATAGTTATCTGTGAAGAAATCGGGATTAGGCTCATTATTGTTTTGAACAAGAGGAAAAATATTTTTCCTATCAATACCTCATTGAACTATTAGTTTTCCAAATAATTTTCAAATGTGAATGCATAATGGTCATGGATTCAACTTCCTCAGCAGGGTGCACAGTTTTGAGAATGTCTCCCCTCCTCACATGACCAGAATGTATGACAGCCCCATACTAATTTGTTTTCAGAAGACAACAAGCTTCAAGACCAGAAGCATTTAGTTGTATTTGACTGAAATATTTACTTGTTTTGGTTAAGCATATGTGGCACATTGTGATGCCTTTGAGCTATCTCTGAATAAAGTAAAATATTCACCAACCATGAGTCATGTGTTCTACATTCACCTTGTATTTTCTGTGTTGATCAGCAATTGATAAGGAAATAAGGGGGAATATTAAAAGTCCAATTTTCTTGTTTTAGAGCCACACAGAGAAGAGGCACACTGAGGAGAATGGAAACACAAGACAACCAAAGGTATGCCCATCTCTCCTTCCTTAGGAATTTCGTGATGCTGACAGGAACATAAGGTTGCCAAACTAAACATACCACATTCAGATTTGATGCCAACTGCAAATAAAATCAGATAAACATGAAAAATATTAGAGATGAAAATGTCTGTGGCTATTCCTTAAAGATGCCCAAAATGACCCCAAAACATGGGGAACATTGCTAAACAGAGAATTCTCAACCGAGGAAATTCGTAGGGCTGAGAAGCACCTAAAGAAATGTTCAACATCCTTAGTCATCAGGGAAATGCAAATCAAAACAACCCTGAGATTCCACCTTACACCAGTCAGAATGGGTAAGATCAAAAAACTCAGGTGACAGCAGATGCTGGCGAGGATGTGGAGAAAGAGGAACACTCCTCCATTGTTGGTGGGATTGCAAGCTGATACAACCTCTCTGGAAATCAGTTTGGTGAACCCTCAGAAAAATGAATATAATACTACCTGAGGACCCAGCTGTTCCACTCCTGGGCATATACCCAGAAGATGCTCCAACATGTAATAAGACACATGCTCCACTATGTTCATAGCAGCCATATTTATAATAGCCAGAAGCTGGAAACAACCCAGATGTCCCTCAACAGAGGAATGGATACAGAAAATGTGGTACATTTACACAATGGAATACTACTCAGCTATTGAAAACAATGACTTCATAAAATTTGCAGCCGAATGGATGGAACTTAAAATTATCATGCTGACCAAGGTAACTCAGTCACAAAAGAATGAACATGGTATGTACTCACTGATAAGTGGTTATTAGCCCAAAAGTTCAGAATACTCAAGATTCACTTCACAGAAACCATCCCAGATAGAAGAGTTGGAGAAGGGACAGAAGGAGATGAGGGAGTTTGCAGCCCCATAGAGGGAGCAACAATGTCAACTGGCCTGACCTCCCAATGCTCCCGGAGACTGGGTCACCAACCAAAGAATACACATGGAGGGATCCATGGTGCTGGCCACATATGTGACAGAGGAGGGTCTTGTTAGCCATCAGGGGGAGGAGAGGCCCTTGGGCCTGAGGATGTTAGATGCCTCGGTATAGGGGAATGCCAAGGAGGGAAGATGGGAGTGGGTGGGTGGGTGGGGGAGTACCCTCATAGAGGCAGGGGGAGGGGGAGGGAATAGCGGGTTTCCAAAGGGGAAATCTGGAAAGGGGGAAACATTTGAAATGTAAATAAAGTATCAAAAAAAAAAAAAAAAAAAAGATGCCCAAAATGGCTTTTGTGAGCTCCAAATGAAGCTAGACACTTCAGCTTGGGAAGAGATGAAGATTTAGGATTTAGGAGAAGATGACTGTAGTTCTAGTTTAGCCTGAGGAGACGGAAAACGTGACATAAGACTCTACAATGGACGTGAAGATGATATGGACCTCCTATTACTGGGGACACTAATAAAAGGCATGTAAGGACAGCTCAACAGTTTATGTAATGAAACCAGGTGGAATTTGGTGATGACTGTTAGCTGAGTGACAATTCTGGAAGGAAACCAAGTGTGAATATTCTGCATGCTTTCTGCTCTTGATCAGAAATTTCTTAATTTGTCAAAATGCCTTCACAACCTGAGTTTGATTTGAACCTCCTACTGCCTTTGAAAGTAGAACAGAGCTACCCACAGGTGACTAATTGGACTACCTGTGCACAACCTTAATTCCAGGGATTACATGAAGACATAAGAAAGATATTACTAAGACTTATTAAGACGCCCACATTCAAAGCAATAATAGTAACAACCAATGATAGTGAGAACATGGAGAAATTGGAGCTCTTGTGTGTTGTTTGAGAGGCTGGGGATGGTTCAGCCTTGGTAGGACACAGAGTGGAGTTTCCTAAATATGTCTAAAGTAGAACTACTACATGACGCAACAACCTTGTTTTTGAAAATATGTTCCAAAAACTTGAAGTGGAAGAGTCTGAGAGCTGAAGCACATCTATCTTCATATCAGCAATATCCACAACAATCCAGAGATGGGACAACTCAAATACCAAGCAACAGATAATGAATAAACAAAATTTGGTGTGTGTATTTGTGTGTGTGTGTGTGTGTGTGTGTGTGTGTGTGTGTGTGTGTGTGTGTGGATATTAATCAGCTTTGAAAAGAAGACAATTTATCAATTACTGTAACATGGATAAATTTTGAAGACAGCATGTTAATTTAAGTCATGCATTAAAGCACAATGCTACATGATTCCATTTACAGAGATATCTAAAAAGGAAAAAATGGACCAGGATGAGGGATCTCTTATGGGCAACCCAACATGACATCTTGCTTCCTGGTAGGAACCAACCACAGATTTATTGTTAGGTTCTTCCTATTGTTAGGTTCTAATGAAAATACCATGGAATTACCTTGATGCTTCTCCTAGTTACCCTTTTCTATTTGAGAAAGCATGGGTCATTTAAGCGGCAGTGATACATACTAGAGGTCATTGGTGCCCTTCAGTCTTGGCAGCCTCTGGTGGCCTAAGAATCCTCAGATTTCCTCAACTGATCCAGACTCAAAATTTAAGAGTACATCTTCTGCTATCCTTGCCTGCTCCAAATGATTTTAGATTCTAGAACTGGTAGCCTAGAATCTACTTTGCAATAAAAGAAACTTCATATCAAACCTTAGCTGTTCCTTCTGAAATATCATTCACTTCTTCTTTTTAGAAGGAAGAAGTCAGTCTTCTTTTTTTTTTTTAAGCAAACTATGATATCTTTCCTTCAAAAAATCTCAACAGTGGTGGTTTGGGTCATGCTTATGTCAAGCCTGGGACCTATAAACTGGAAGAATTGGAAGTCTCAGGAAATGACACCAAACCCTTAAGACAGGGAATTACTACACACACGTGCAGGGGGAAAGAGCCCATGCTAAAATGCAAGAAAGAGTCCCTTATTGATGGCATTCATTCTCCTCAAACAAGGAATTCCATGTTTCCCTGAGAGGGTAAATATGAGAAGGTCAGTTAGCTCAAGATGACTCACCAAAATGTACCCAGAGTAACTGTATGCTCACCGGGAGACCCCCGTTGGCATTAGTGGCTGTAAATTATGGTCATTCCTAAGAGGTAACAAGAGAGGTTCTGTCAGCTGTGCAATTACTTTGTTTTGGCAGGACACTTTGGAGTCAAGAAAACATTGGCTGGAGTTCAAGGCCAAGATTTTGGATCAGCTGCCACCATAATTTTTCAGAAATATGATGACCGTTCCTCAAGAAATAGTTTCCAAAGTAGGCTGCAGGAATGGCCCCGTACATGCTCGAAAGGGATTTAAAGAATGAAGCCCTTAGGGACCTCCAAGCAGAAGGTGAGAGATGTCCAGGTCATATGAGGAATCCTCTACACCAAATATAGTGATGATTTAGAGAGGGATTTCAGTGAGGCAGGAGGGGCATGTGTTCTTTGTCTTCTAAATGACAAAGGACACAGCAGTATAAAAACCTACCTAGGTTATCTGCAGAGGTCTACTCTTAAATGCAAGTTCTGTGCTATCTGTAACAAGAGAAGCTTCCTATACGACCCAGTATAGGTTTGTGTGTGAGGCTAGAAGAATTGTGGGAACATGTCAGTCCACCTGGTGGCCAGTGAGATCTGGGGTGGGTTCTTCTCACTTTCTTGACTATTTCTAGACTTACATGCATATACAACAAAACATTTTTCATACTTTATAATTCAGGGAAATCATTGAAATTTGAACACGCAAGTCTATGGCTTGTCATAAAGAACATTCTCAGTCTCTCTCTTTTTTTTTAATTTAGTGTAACATGGCATCTACACAAACACCCAAGCCATATTAGGGTTGTCAAAAGAAAGATTTACAATGTGCCCAAGTTCCTCAGGCAGAGAAGATAGGGTTTGAGTGGTAAGAAGTTGGGGTTTAAATATAGTGCCCTGAGTCAGAAAAAAATCACTATGGAAATGTATATGGTGCCTATGGAGACCGTGTATGTGACTAGTAAGGAGGTGGGAATGACCATCTAGGGAAGGCAATGGGGCAATTGTGGGGTAAATACAATACTACACGTGTTTGAAAGTGTCATGATGTGCTATTTTGTTCATTGAAAAGGTGTAGAAGGACCATTGGCCTACATTTCTGTAACAATACTAACAAAAGCACCGATGTTTTGTAGACAGTAGCTAGACTATGAAATAACATCCTTAAACTATAAGGTAAATCATTATCATTAGCAAGTATATTCATTCTTATTAATCTTATAGAAACAAAAGTAAGCATATTAAGAACTTTCTGCACTTTTAGAAATGGTGATTGTGGCAGGTTAATACTTAAAGTTCCCAAAATGGAAGCTAAGGCTAAAGTGTTTAGTTGTTTTAAGGAGATCATCACCCTAATCTCAGGGAAGCCTACAAAAAAGTCTCTGCTCAACAATGAGCTTATATCAAAGATATGTTATAAACACTATATTTAATATATCCAACAACAATATTCAAGTTGTATGGACTAGGGCTTTGCTTGGAAAGCCTACTGTGTCGCACTCGTTTTGAATTTTTATTTTCTGTTTTTATCACATTTACAACCATACTATATATATGGGGCATTGGCTATGGAAGTCATTGAATTTAGGAAAAGGTAGGAGACATGAAAGATTCAACATTGAAGATCTACTTGTCATATTCCATGTAGGTTTGGTCCTTTTGTGTTACCCTTCCCCTTCCCAACTCCCAAAGGCTTCTGTCAAGACAAAGGTTTGAGCTGCTTAACTGAGGTCATAAAGCATTTTGATGTTTAAGGATGTCTGTTCAGGGGATCGAAACAGTTGATGTCTTGGCAAATCCCTACAACAGGACTTTCTTCAGGCACGATATAGAACTGGGACATTCATTCCAGTTGAAGGTTCTTTTCTGGGTAGGAAGAATCTCTCATTCCCCAGCTCAGTGTACACTAGGTGGGCTTTGAAACTCTGGACAATGAAAGCTCATGAATGGATCACTCAACATCAAAGAACCAAGGCTTCCTCTTCTATGAAAGAATGGCGTCACTATCGGATGGGTCATTCCTGTGTGGATTCCTGTGGTGGAAATACTGATATCATGGCCACTTTAAAGATAATAAGAAGCTATTGCTAGCATGGAGTTGGGAGATCACTTGGTGTGCATACCATAGTTATGGGTGACGGGGATCATTCCAACAATGAATGCAGTCAAAAAAGAGATCATTAGCAAGCAATGTGTTTGGAAGTTTTTATTACATTTGCTTTCTATAAAATTTATTTAATTATAATTTTGATTTCAAAGAATGCTAGCTTACCAACCAGTTCATAAAATTCCTGAAATTATAATCATTTGTACTCATAAGGCAGTATGATCCAAACCAACTAATTCTCAAATAAACTCTGAAAGTCGCTTGAAATCACAGCTTCCTTGGATGTGACGATATCGGATAGTGGATGGGTAGAAATGAGGAGAAAATGCAAAAAGCATCAACCCTGATATTCAAGGAATTTGAGTCAGAGACTTTTCTTTTTGCCTCTTAAGCCAAAGGAGCCAAGTTTATAGCTATGTCCATCCATATCGTGGTTTGGAAAGTCTACTAAGTAGAGATCACTGATCTGCCTTAACGCTATCATTCAAATAATCTCTGTCGTGATCTATTCTGTTATAGAATCAGCTTGAAAGTTGTAATGTAAAGGTCAGTGTTTGGGGCTGGTGATAAAGTACTTGCTTTGAAAGCATGGGGACCTAAGTTCAGATCCCTAGGCTTCACACCAAAAGCTAAACACAGTAACACAGACCTGTAGTCCTAGCCCAGGGAAGACAAACCGGATTCCCTGGGGCTCACTGACCAACTATTTATTGCCAAACTGGTAAGGTCTGGGTTCAGTAAGAGACTCTGTCTCAAAAAATAAGACAAAGATTCCTGCTGCCAAGCCTGACAACCTGAGTTCAATACCCAGGTCCCAAATGATGAAAGTGGAGAACAGATTTCTTCGAGTTGTCTTCTACCCTCCACACATGTGCCATGGCTCATGCATCCTGATACATTCATACGCCCCCAAAATAAATCAAAGTTTTTCATAGGTGGGAAGAGGTTGAGGAAGACACATTATCACATTGCACTGTGGCCTCCGCACTCAGATAACACACACACGTACACCTTCATATGTGTGCACATGAATACACACCACATGCACAAACAACAAAGTTCAATATTTTGAAAAACCAGCTAAGCAACTTTCCATGAAAGAGACAGTTATCTGAGATAGTTCGACCTCTTCACAGTTTGGGTAAAGGGTGACTCGTTGATCGCTTGACTATAGTCAGAATGTGAGAGATTTCTCAAGAGGAAAAAGACAAAACAGGAAGAAGACTGAAACATAAGTTGTGTGTGGTCCTTGAAGGAGCCAACTCTGAGTAACTGGCATGTAAGCTCTGACACGCATGCTTCACTGGCATGTCCTGGCTCTCATTTCTCAGTCATATGACCCAGCTGAGTTGCCCAGTCACTCTGTGTCTCAGAGGTAACCACAGTTCCTACCTCCTTAAGACAGAAGTGGGGACTCTGTGGTGTGCAGAGCTTGGAGCAGCACATGGTAGAAAAGCTGAACCCAATCTGTGTGTGCCTAGTGTTCCCAGCTGAAGAACCAAACTACACACTGGAAAGGAGATCTCCCTACTCCAAGGCTGTACACTAATAAGACTCCAGTTTCCCACTTATGAGCCAGTCTTGACCCTAGGAGCCTAAGAACGTGAGGAACAGTTGGTAAGATTTACCTCATGAAAATATGAGCCAACCCATTCATTGAGCTTTGGGTAGTGCTTCCAAACCTTACAATGTCTTCATTGCCTTCTTGTTTGTACAAAAAGGGAAACTGAGGCTCTGAAAGATGCTATGGTTTGGGAGAGCACAATCTATCAAGCAGAAACATGAAAGATAAGAGTTTTCAAGCCCTTCTTGAGGGACTGGCTTCAAAAACAAGGAATATTCCTGGGTGAGTATGTGTGTGTGTGTGTGTGTGTGTGTGTGTGTGTGTGTACATGTGTATATGTATGTTGCAAGCATATGTGTATACATGTGCTGGCACCCATGTACAGAGGTAAAGACCAAAGAAAGATATAGAATGTCTTTTTTTAATCACTCTCTATCTTGGCGTCATGGGTCCCTCATTGAATTGGAAGTTGTCACTTCAGCTAAGCTGGCTTTCTAGAGAGCTCCCAGGAGCTACCTGTCTCTGGGCCCCAATGTAAAAGCATACACACCAGGCCTGCTTTTCTGTTTGTTTTTACAAAAGTGTGGTGATTCCAACTCACTCCTGTCTTCATTCTTGAAATAGGAAGCACTGTCACCCCCTGAGCCATCCTCCCAGCTCCATGGCGTTACCCAAACAATATTGGACTTTCTTTAAGTCATAATTCCCCAGATGTAAGAAATGTTTTGTTTTGGAACCAGTGCTTGACAGAGATGCTGAAGGAAAAGAAGCAGCATCAGGGAATCCTGTAACAACCTGAAGCTTGGATGCACACATGGTGCTGAGAGGAAATGTAGACCAGAGAGAAGCCACATGGCCTGCATACTCACCCTGTGCACTCAGAGTTTGCAAGCCCCAAAGCCCTAATACAAATAAATGAGGGAAAGTATCAGAACATTGGGGGTGTACGGGAGGCTTGGGAAACTGGAGAGCTGGGTCTACCCATAGACAGCCCTTTCTTTTCTAAGCAAACAAACAAATCAAACAAATCCACAGACCACTGATTCATAGCCCCTCACTAATGGTTATGGCGGGCAGGAAAGCTTATGGAAGAAACTGGATTTGAACTTCAGTAAAGGTTTGACTAGTATGAAGTAAAGAGTCATTAGGCAGGAAGAACAGTGAGAAATAAAATCTAAATAGACAGTCAGGCATGGTGGTACAGGGCTGGAGAGCAGTACCTGGGGTGCTGGGGTATGAGGGACCTGGAGTTCAAGGTCATCCTTGGCACTATAGCAAGTGTAAGGCCAGCTAAACTACATGAGACCATTTCAAAACTAAAAGGTCTGACAAGAAAGTAAAAGGGATGCTCGCTGGGCAGGAAAGGAATCCGTGGATGGAATCAAGCTCAATACAATTTGCCTGAACCAGACAAATAGTGACTAAGTCAGGGCCACAAGACTCAAAGAATCAGAGGGACAGCTTGTGGAATCTGACCTGTGGAGAGTATGAGTCACGAGGCTCATGGTATCAAACGCACCAAGAATTTCAAGAATGCTGATACAGCAGTTGTGTGAGGAGTGAGAAGGGGAAAGAATGCTCAGAAACAGAGTGAAGAAATAGTCTCTTTCCTGCTTAGCTGGGATCAGGAGATGAAAGTCTCATGTAGTGATGGTGAAATGAAGGGTTGGGATCTGACTGGACATGGAAAGTAATGAAAAGAAAGGTCACTCCCAGAGAACAGAAAATGACAACTGCTTATTATTAAATGGATGTGTGACACCACCATTGAAAGGCAGATTCCTGACTTGAGACTGTAGCTCTGGCCTCTTGATCACTTTGAGATCCAAAGCAGGTTACTTCAAAGCCTCAGTTTCCATATCTCTTGAGGTGAGGAGGAAAACCAAAGTGTCCCCCAACCTTGTTACAGAGCTGAGGAAAGTGAAGGATGAAATGCAGGTGTTGAGCCCAACCCTGACCTACAGGCGACCCTCAGTAGACACTTAGCATCCTCCAACAGAGAAGGGCATACACTCTGAATGCTTTTCACTTTCCTTCTGAGTGAAATGCTAAGAATAGGCTAAGCTGTGCACCATTAAGACTTGAGGCAGCAAGCTCTGTTTCAATGTGCTCTCTTGCTAGACGTCTGCTTGCAAGCATGAAATGCCTTAAAAACCACCCAGGATATTTCTGCTTTGAGGGATGTCTTTCCTGAACAACTGCTTTTTCTCAAGCCTCCCTCAGGCCAACCTCTGCCCCATCAGAGGGTGCCTGGCACTGACCACTCTGCTTCATGGCAAAAGAGTTGCTATGGACTGGAAGGCAGCCCTGTTCTGGGTCTGTCTTCACTACCCTGGTCTTGGGGCTGCTGGAGGAAGAGGAAGGCTCTCTGGAGACCTGGAATCACACGGTCTCCCCTGGAGAGAGCTCTCTCCCAGGCTGCATGCTGCTTCATACCTCTTGGTCCCTTGGAATGTAATGTGTAAAAAAAAAGAAACTCCTTGGTCTATACTGACAAATCTACCACTTGGTAACACTCTCTTTTTTTGTTCTTCATTAAATATTTTAATGTTTTAATGGAAATAGAATTATATCATTTCCCCTTTCCTCCCTCTAGCCCCTCCCAACAACTCTCCATCAGACCCCTTCCATGTTCCCCAATTCAAGCTGATAGCTTATTCTTATTTGATTATTATTGTCACATGTATATATGTAAATATGTGTGTACTGGCTGGTTTTGTGTGTCAGCTTGACACAATCTGGACTTATCACAAAGAAAGGAGTTTCAGTTGAGAAAATGCCTCCATGAGATCCAGGGCCCCTTGTGAGTGGTGCCATCCCTGGACAGGTAGTCTTGGGTTCTATAGGAAAGCAAGCTGAGCAAGCCAGGGGAAGCAAGCAAGCCAGTAAGAAACATCCCTCCATGGCCTGTGCATCAGCTCCTGCTTCCTGACCTGCTTGAGTTCCTGCTTGAGTCCTGACTTCCTTTCGTGATGAACAACAATTGGAAGTGTAAGCTGAATAAACCCTTTCCTCCCCAACTTGCATCTTGGTCATGATGTTTGGAATAGAAAGCCTGACTAAGACAATGTGTATATGTGCATATGTGTGTATATGTGTGTGTATGTATGTTGTATGTATGCATGTATACATATGGACTGTTGGGTCCACTTTCACTGTTTGTGTGCACAGTTTCCAGGCTGACCACTCTACATAGGACAACCAATTAGGGGCCTCATCCTCTTAGTGAGACATGGAGGGAGAGCGTGACAGCATTCCCGTTGTTATTATCTGGATGTGAAGTGTCACCAACAGGATCAGGTTTGGGAGTTTGGTTCCCAGATGGTGGGCGTTTGGAGATAGATTGGTCCCTTGGTGGAATCCGAATGCGGTATTGGGAGTTGATTAAATGTAGATGGGGTCTAAGCAGATAACGTAAACGACTGGGCGTACGTTTGGGGGACTATGGCTCACCCTGGTCCCTTCCTAAATCCCTTTCCTCTTGTTCCTGTGAATAGCCTATTCTTCTACATATGCCCTCTGACATGATGTTCTGCATCACACAAGCCCAGAAACCTGGGTCTAAGCAACCATGGGCTGAGCCCTCTGAATCCAAGAGCCAAAATAAATCTTTCTTTCTCCTGTTTCTGTCAGATAACTTGGTCCCAGCTGCACAAAAGCATTATCCACAGTATTCCTGGGGCTGAGGGCAGCTAATAGTAGGAAAGCTATTCTTTATGACAGCTGAGAGACGAGGGTCTTCTCCAGCAAACCCCAGCCTCCTGGGATTGAATTCTGAGAAGAATCCCAAGACCTGCCTCAGTAATAGAGGAAGCAGAAGGCAGGCATGACATGGCCATGGGTTCAACATTGGCCCCTCCAGTCTGGTGAGGGAAGCCATTTTCAGATGTAAGTGCTCAGCGCTCTGACATCAGCCAGCTATCACAGCCTCTCTTTTAGTCCTTTCCCATGCCTTCCTCAGAGGTTCACTTCATTATCAAGCCCCAGAGGGCACTTGCCATCAAACCAGACTGAGAAGAAGGAAAACAGACTGTGACTTTTACCAGGACTCTCCTGGCCTTGAAAGCCCTCCAAATTACTGTAGGTTTGCCTTATTTTGCAGAAACAAACAAATATAACAAACTTGTTGAATGTCTTATGGTATGCCAGGTAGCAGTCTAAGTCTGAAGCCATGGCAATCTGGTGAGGTTGCAACAGATCTTGTTTTCATTTCTCACACAAAATCACATAGCTCAAGGGTCAGAGCCAAGCTATGAAACAGGAAGGACACAAATGACCCAGAAGCAAACAGTGTATCTATTCCCACAAAGCATGTAGTCCACAGGTCTTTGCTCACACCCACTTCTAGTCTTCCTCCTTTCTGCTCCTTGGGAACTTCTGCCTCTGGTAAAAGGAACTCCTTTCCTTTGCTCTATTTTGATGGTTTGGGAAGAAGCTCCTTTTTAAAGGTGTGAAGCCATTGATACCTTTGACACTAATAGTTGCTACTTAAGTCAACACTAGATGTTTATGTACATCCCCAAATCAATGCTGTTTAGGTTTGCTTGGGGATCCTTGATAAGACGTAGGTCCATTATCCTACTAAGGCATCCTTGGCCTGTCAAAAGTTGCTGAATACCATGTTTTGAGGGGACTGAGCTGTACGGAAAAGAAGGAAAGAATCAAAGAATCCATGGCCCCAGAGATGGATGGAAAAGTAGCAAGGATGAACACCTTTTCCTAGAGGTCATCTCCAGGCTTGCCCCTCACCCCTACCACACCTTCCCATGATGCCTCACTCCAATCAACATCCTGCTACAGCATCACCTGAAACATGTTCCCAGTGCATGAGGCACCTGTGGCCTCATTCAGGGACCTCCCTGACCATGGCATCAGGACCAAGGGGACACTGCTCCAGCCATGCCAATCACGATGTGTTTCTCAGGCATAAGAATGAGTGACTTATGGGAGTGGGTGGGTGGGTGGGTGGGAGATGGAATAACCTCATAGAGGCGGGGAGGAGGAAGGGATAGGGGGTTTCTAAACAGGAGACCTAGAAAGGGGGAAACATTGGAAATGTAAATAAAGTATCAAAAATTTTTAAAAAAAATTAAAAAAAAAGAATGAGTGACTTTCCAGAGAGTGAGATGGCTTCTTTCAGCCCAGATGAACTAGAAATGCTGAAGGCTAGTCACTCTGCCTAGTACCCAGGAGCCTGAGAGCTCTTTGGAAAATAGGACTCAAGTTGTCTGTACTGTGGGTGATGAACACAATAACATGAACCAATGACATCAGCTGGAGCATGTAGTGTCTCAAGGTGCCCAGATTCATTCCCCTAACTAGGCTGCCTTGTCTGGCCCCAGTGGGAGAGACTATGCCTAACCCTGTGGGGACTTGATGTGCCAGGGTGGGGGATAAGAAGATATCAGATAAGAAGAGGACTGTGTGAGGGGGGAGATAGGCTTGGTGGATCACACCTTTAGTTCCAGTGCTTAGGAGACAGGCATGCAAATCTCTGAGTTCAAAGTCAGTCTACAGAGCAAGTTCCAGGACAGCCAAGCTTAGGCAGTGAAGGAGCTGGGAGACAGAAAGCTGGTGATGATGTAATAGAACAAGGGGGCCATGTTCCAGCTCCTGCAAGCAGCAGAACTCGGCAGCTATGGCCACGTGGCTCTGGCTTTACAGTCCAGAATAGACTAGCGGGACAATGGATGCCGGTTAGCTGGAACTAAGAAATCAGTGGTGATTAAGAAGAAACCAGCATCACTGAGGTGAAATCTTCTGGGGGCACAAAGAAGCTATGTTCCAGAGATAGCCAAGGTTGTAACTCATGCTGAAGCTGCACTTGATAATATGTAAGAGTCACCCAGGTGGTACTGGTTTTGAAGGCATGAAGGGATCATGAAGAACAGCTGAGGCTTGGCATCGTGAGAGGCCGTGGAAGGCCATTGGTAAAGGTACAGCTTCAGTTGTAGTTGACAGCCCAGGACTGAAGGGGTCATGTAAAGGAGTTGAGGCTTGGCACCATGAAGAGAGACTATGAGAGACTATTGTTGAAACTTAGTTGCAGTGGAAGACTCCAGTATATTGGAGATGCCAGTACCATGGGATGGTCACCAAGAACAGTAGCAGCAGTGGAGTGGATCAACCTGAGCTTAGAGTGCTACAGAGGGCAGAGCTGGGGAAGTGACACCAGCCCTTTGGAGGAACCCAGAAGATCATGTGTGGATTCCAGACATTGAAACAAAAAGCTGTAACATTGAGGTTGCCTAGGAGACTCCAAGATGTTTGAGATACCAGAGTCATGAACTATCTGCTGAAGAAAGCTGCTAATGGAGAGTGGAACTAGCCCAGGAGAAAGAAGTTTGTTACAGTCAACAAAGATGAAAAAGGAGTGGCGATCTGAAGACCACTTTGACATCAGACATGGAGATGCAGAATTTGGAGTTTGCCCAGCTTATTTCCTGTCTTGCTTTAGGGATTACAGTTAAGTGATTGGATGAATCTCAGAAGAGACTTTGGACTTTTTTTTTTTTTTTTTTTTTTTCGAGATAGGGTTTCTCTGTGTAGCCCTGGCTGTCCTGGAACTCACTCTGTAGACCAGGCTGGCCTCAAACTCAGAAATCCACCTGCTTCTGCCTCCCAAGTGCTGGGATTAAAGTCGTGCACTACCACTGCCCGGCAAGACTTTGGACTTTTAACATTGTTGAGACTTCTATAGACTATGGAGACTTTGGAAGTTGAACTAAATGTATTTTACATTATGCTTTGTTTAGGTATGGCCCCCATAGACTCATGTTTGAACAAGCCTATGGGGGTCAGGGAGTGGAATGTAATGGTTTGTATATGCTTGGCCCAGGGAGTGGAGTAGGTGTGGCCTTGTTGGAGTAGGTGTGGCCTTATTGCAATAGGTGTGTCACTGTGGCTTTAAGATCCTCATCCTAGCTGCCTGGAAGTCAGTCTTCCACTATCAGCCTTCAGATGAAGATGTAGAACTCTCAGCTCCCCCTGCACCATGCCTGCCTGGATGTTGCCATGCTCCCACCTTGATGATAATGGACTGAACTTCTGAACCTATAAGCCAGCCCCAAATATATGTTGTCTTTTATAAGACTTCCTTGGTCATGGTGTCTGTTCATAACAATAAAACTCTAACTAAAACAGGAGTGTAAATTGAATAAATAAAAAAGATTCCCAGGTTCAAAAAAGGGGGTATTCTCCATGCCTCATCTGCTAAGTTAATGTTTTCAGGATTTGGTACTCATTCCAACGACGTTACTAACTCTGTAAATTTCCTTTTGTGGGGCAGAAATTCTTGAGTCCTTTCATGGACTCAACATTTCATCTAAACATTATAATACATCATCCCCAATAATTGATCTTTTACTTTGGTTTGTCCACGAGAATAAAAAAATCCTCAGAAGACTTGGATATATCCAGTGCATGTTTGTTGAATTACAGACAGGAAACTGTTTCTGTGGAATATACTTTTAATGAGAACATAGGTTATATTCGGGCGATGTGGTATTCTTGCTGAATAGAAACCTTTACAAGAACACATACACATTTATATCCAAACACCAAATGAAGTAGATTGCTTAAATGACCAATTTGCACCAGAAATAAAATATATTATACAAAACAGGGCTATATCCACAGTCATTAATCTTTACTTTCTACACAGAACAACAATAAATTAAATCACATTATATGCAGATAGTTCTACTTACATTAGAATAGTAAGCTATATGTAGCTGGTGCAGCTTTGACTTTTCTACTAGATTCATGGTAAGTTTTTATTGTTGGGTGGCCCTATATTTAAATTATCCATGAGCAAAATGGCTCAAAAGACACAGGCTGTGGGACTGACCTTCTGCAATGCCTAGCTTCTGACCCCCTGGTTTCAGTTATGCACAGGGAACGAAGCTCTGATTCTGGCCAGTTGAGGGCACTTCATTGCTGACTTACAGGCTACACCACATTGAACACGTTCAAACACAGGCATTGAATAATGAATAAGATATTCCATATCAAAAATTCATCTTTTCCTCTTTCTTTGCAGAAATAACTCTTTGTCTACTCAATGATAAGTATATATTGTGACAGCTTTGTTCTAGAAAATAAAGATGAACTTGGTGGCCTGTTATGATTCACACGTGGTAAATGGACCCTTTGTTTCTGCGCATATAAATTTATGTCTTTAAATATGAATCAAAGAAATGGAACGTGTTTGATTAACTCTAAGATCTACTTGTTCAAATATCTCCACTAGGAATCATATGATACCTTATATACCAAAGAGTTTTTATAACATATTTATTTTTATCTCTGAAAGTCAGCTCTCATTGAAATCCTTTTGATTATGTTTGAAGTGACTTAAAACAGAAACACCAGCATCAGCTGGTTCAGAATGCTCTGAGTTTGGGATGAATTAACATTAGTGGTTAATGAGAGATTTGAACAACCTCCAGCTCAGTGCCTTTTGAGGATTATTTTCATCCCATAGGCCTGCAGGAGACTTCTGAAAAATCCATATGCTGAGAACAAAGCCAGGCTCCTTAGTGTACATGAAAATCACAGACATGAACGGTCCAAGGGCATGTACAGTCAAGTTCCTGTCAGGCTTCTGAGTGGAAGCCAGCTACCTCCTCACAGCAGTGCTATTTTGTCTTTTTCTCTGAGTAAGTGTGGAGGCCTCCTCACAAGTTCCTACCTGCACAGGAAAGGTGCTAACACATCCATAGAGATGTGATGGGTAGCAGGTAGAGCTCTGGGAAGAACAGTCAGCTGCAAATTTCTCTCTGTCACCTAGGGAGACATAAGCTCCTGGTTCTTCTCTCTGGGCATGTCCAGTGCTTCTTGTGGAGACTGGTTATTGAAGGTCTAAACTATTCATTACTCTTCCATTCTAAAGACCAAGTGGAAGAGAAAGGGATCCCTCAAGTGCCACTGGCTCATTCCCCCTACTTTTATGCTGCCTCTAAAGCATCCTGTGTTTCGAGACCGTTTCCGTTTTTTCCACTGAATGAGAAATTCGGCTCATTACCAGCTTTCTTACGAAGTCCTGAACCACAGGGTATAACTACACAAATAGGTAGACGGCCAAATTTCAATGGGCATTTGCCTTTATAGTTGCGCCCACTAGGGATCTGAGCTCTTTGTGTCTCAAGAAACATAATCCTGGTGTTTTTCAATTTATAAACACTATTCTTTCATTCTCTTTTTCTTAAGTGTGTGTGTGTGTGTGTGTGTGTGTGTGTGTGTGTGTGTGTGTGTGTGTGTCGCATCTAAAACACCTGCACAAGTAGATCTGCTTCAAGAGAGCGATGGTACCACTGGAAACAGCTTCTGAACCCACTGTCTGAGATATACAAGGCCTTCCTTTTCACTTCCCACTGCCTGTCTTAGACCCCTACAGTCAGTCCCAACCAGAAGAAAAGAGGTAAGTTAGGGACACAGAAGGTAGATGTGCCTTCAGCAAAGGCACAGGATGCCTGTAAGCAGGGGGAAGTGACTTGACGTTCCAAAGTTTTTCATTCAAGAGAAAGAGGAAGTGGGGGTGGGGCATCTGCTCTCATTCCATAGGATTCTCCCTCTCCTCCATGAATTCTGAAATGTAAACAACTATTTCAAGACATGTTGAAATTCTGTCTGTGGTTCAGGAAAAGACACACCGATGGTTCTTCAAAACAGTACATGTTGACCGATTCCGTGTGAAACCTGTTTGTGTTGGGAATAGATATGACTCTACCCAGAAAGTTTTATTTCTGAGTTCAACTTCTCTCTCAAATCTAAGACAATAATATTGGCTATAAAATTTGTGTTTATTTCCATCACAATATGCTTTGCTTAGCTTTCGTATGAACTTATATTTGACCAGATATGAAAAATACTAATAAAATACCCCCCTTTGAAACCTTGATCATTGGATTCAAGAGAAAATTTTTATAGAATGGCTTAAGAACTGAAGTTCCATTTTATTATATAACAGTTAACTACTGGCGGATTGTGAATGACTAATTGTCAAAGTTGATGCTTAGCAGTTAGGAATTTAAGTTCTACGATACAAGATCAAGAGTTCTTAACCCAGGGCCGCCATGGCACAGACATCTATACTTTCAGCGAAGGTTTCCCAACTTAGCGGTGTTGTTAAAACTTAATGATGTTTTGACAATTCATATGAAGATTTATTTTTTCTGAGAGAAGGTCTAACTGTGTAACTAAAACTGACCTGAAACTCACCGTGGAGACCATCCTGGCCCTAAACTCACAGATATCTCTCTGCTTCTGCCTCCCAAGTGCTGGGATTGAATACATGGGCTACCTTGCCTAGCCGTATAAAGACATTCAAGAAAGACAAACTATACAGCAGAAATGTAAATGAGCAATCAACCTTAATAATATTAGAATTTCTTTAAAATTGTAAGAAATTACTCCAGGGACATCATGATTTTAAAAAGGGGGGGGGGGGGGCTAGCTCCGTTCTCATCTTTAACATCTAATCTGGGAATATGCTACTAACCTTGGTACAATTCCTCTAGCTGGAGCAGAAATAAAAGATACTTGTAGTAACAATGCTGCCATTAATGGGCCACTATATAAATTCAAGAAAGGATTAGAAATATTTACACCCAAAGAATATAGCCAGGTAGAGAACTTTCCCCACCACCACCTTCCTGTAGTTAACACACAGGTTCAAAAAAATAAACATTAGAAAGTGAGTATCTCTGAAACACAGGGAAAACATCATTGAAAACGTAAGAGAGATAAGCAGCCCTCTGGTTCTGACAACTGGGGTGGTTGCAATCTGCCCATTTGTCTCCATCATGTGAGTCCCTGACCATCAGCTGCTGCCTTTCTGAGCTGTGCTCCACAAGCTCGCCTCCTGAATCTCTGGCCTTTTTGAAGTCAGCACTTTTCCCTCAATACCCCACATGCAGAACCACAATGTACCTCCTTCCATTGTTCGACAGCTAATTCGTTTTATCTGTGGTTTGCATCCCATTTTGTGAGCCATAAAGAAGTTCACCCCACACGGATGCAGCCCATTCACTTTGACTCAACTGAGAGAATGAAGAGTGATGCACTCCTTCCCTAGGAAGCTAACTTCCAGAGCTTGCTGCGCTTGCTCGGCTTCCTCTACAGTTAACCTGAATGGATCTGACCTCCAAAGAGTTATTTCATTTCTCCCCTTTAAACTGGGTTTCAGATGTTCAAAATGTTACCAAGAAAGGCATAGTTACGAGATGCCATCCTTGTTCTCTCCTCAAACGATAAAGTAGGAACCCCAATTTAAACCTCAGCACACAGAACTGAGTGCAAAGCAGATACCCAGCAAAGGCTGGCTCAGTCTTGGTCACGCTGCACTTGTCTGACCTAGCTCACTGCCCAAGCTATGCGTGATTTGTGGTGGCTGAAAAACTCTATGAGGTTAAAGGGACACAGCAGATATCAGCATTCTCTTTTTGAATCAAAATTTTGGTAAATTGCGTGCAGTTTTTAAAATGTATCACCACTGTGTCTTGCTGTCAAATTCTCACTGTCTGCTTGTTCTTAAGGAAAGGAAGTTGTATTTCTTTAGAGACTCCGCTTAAGACTACTGATTTTGAAGGGCATCATTTGACCATAGTTAGAAGGGATATAGCCCTCCAATGACATACATTTAAAACAGTCGAAAATGAACAACGGCTTAGCATCAATGTATTCCTTCAGAGTTCGTAAGCTGAACAGACTTCTGCACATCTTCAGTCAGAGCAGCAGTGAGTATTAGCCACAGCCAAGGGAAAGAGGTCAGCAGAGAAAAAGAAAATCGTCCCTCCCTCCACACAGATTTGTCACACACCTCCTCCGTGCTCTTAAAATATAAGTGAAATTTAATCTTCAAATGAAAAAAATAGACACATTTCTAATACCAAAATATAAGATTAAAATACTTAAAAATAAAATGTTAGTGTGAAGTAGGGCTTTTTTTACATCATAAAAGAAAACATCTTAGACTCATTCTTCTTATATAAATCCTCCTAGTTCACCAATATTTACAGTTTTCCAGAGTAGCTTTGATGAAACACTAAAAGAGACAGGGAGGATCCTTTCTCGAGATATGAAATCAGACCTGAATGTGGACATTGGATGCAGCCCTCGTCAACCACAAACCTGTCCCCCAGTTCCAGAGAGGGGCACTGCATTCCCAGCCTTGAGATTTCTTTCATTCCATTGTCCTCTTATTGGGTGTTAAATTCTTTCCAAGAATATTCTACTTGTAAAAAAAAAATGTTTTATTCTAGCTATAAAACATTTCATTTCAGAAAAACCACCTTTTTATAACCTTGTGTGAAATGCCCCCAAAGCAATCAAGATATGGAGACACTAGACTTTCAAGACATAAATCTACTCAGATGCCCCTCCAGTAGCCAGAACACTTAACAGGATTACATTATATCATTAAATTGTTTGCCATGAGATGAAAGGCCAGAAGGCAAATAGTGATTAATAATCATTCCTGAGCTTCTAAAGAAAATTTTAAATGAAATGACTACTGCTTAAAAGAATGAATTCTCGGAGAACGCCCTTTCTGTCCCATTGATGCCTGTCCTTCCATCTATCTCTTTAAGGGATCTCAAGCAGACAAAGCCAGAGGGGCATTTTTTTTAAGCCACTGAAAAATGTGATCTGATGGAATCTTCCCGTAACTCTCGATGTTTCCCGAGGTTGCTTTCCTCTTGCTGATTCCGCCTCTCGATGGTTATCCTGTATTTCTTCCTGGGTAAAAGCAAAACAAATGTAATAATAAAACCTCACTTGACTATAAAACACTATGGTTCCTCTTACAAAGAGTGCCCTCCAGGGACATCTGGGTTAGGTTTGATAAATGACAAGTGACACAATATGAAACCCTGATCAGAGATTAAAGTAGTGTGCCCCAAGGCATCATGTCCTTATTCAGGGAGGAAAATTGGCAGGCTTTCTGAAATGACACAGAACAAGCCTTCCCCTTCTTCCCTGGGAGCCTTATCTATTCTGCCCCAGAAGCTCTGCTTGACTCCCAGGATATGCCCCCAGATAAAGATCAGACTAAGTGTACTGTGACCAAAGGGACAGGAACACGATTGTTCCCACAAAGAGCCACATACACCCAGACTTATACCTCCATGCAAAATTGAAGAAATATTACAAATAAACCACGATGATTTACAATGACCCATGAATTCAACCACCAAAGATTACAAAAGGATGGGCCACCGTCACTGCAGCAAGCGACTGAAATCTTGAACACATGTGCTCATTAGTTTATGAGCCTTGACACTGAGCCACAACAACAGCTAAACATGTGACTTCTCCAAATACAGAACACACCGCAGCCTGGGATCACAGACTGGGAGCTACTTCCAGCCTTTCAAGTGAACATGGGCACTTGTTTCTAAATCAAAGGGAGCCTGAGGATAGTAAAGTTCATTCTTTGTCCAGATTTCCCCCTTCATGTTTGTATTTGAAGGTAGAAGGAATTCTCATAAATGGATCAATGATCTGGAGATCCCAGCCATTTTCTAGAAAGTACCATAGAAATCCACGACTTACTACCTGCCAAACCCAAGATCAGGCCAAAGAATGGCTTTGATAACTTAACTACCATCCTTCTTGTTTAAAAGGAGGGTGTGGGCAAATCACAGGGAGCATTAGGCAAAGACAGGAGACAAAGGCAAGTGAGGCAGACGGAATTTTAACTCCATAAATGATCCCTACCTGAAAAAGTAGAAGGCCATTAGCAAACCAGCACCTAGGAGGGCCCCCACAACGATTCCTGTCACTGCTGATTCTTCTAGGCCACCTGCTTGAAAAGAAACATCAATAATCAGAGTTCATTTTGAGAAATAAGTAAAAATACTTTGATTTTTGTTCATCTCCCAGTTGAAACTAATTTTCCTTTCTTTGTAATATATGTATAATAGAAATATATTATATATTATTTATATATAATATTTATGTATTATATATAATATTATATGTGATATATAATGTTAAATATGAATGTATAATGTTCTGAGAAAAGGTTTTCAGAAAACACTAGATAAATGCACTGTGACATGAGAGTGAACAGAACAAGGTCAAAACAAGTTCAAAGTTGGACCTGGAACAAACACTAGTCATCTTAGCATCTGGGAAAACGAGGCAGAAGGCTCTCAAGTTTAATGCCAGCCTGAACCACATAGCACAATCTGTGACAGTGAAGGAGAACAGAGAGAACAAAGGGGAAGGAAGAAAAGAGGGTTAGAGAGAATAACAGACAGAGAGACAGATTCAAGATGGGTGTGATGAAAGCTGCAAACTGAAAATCTCACACACATCCATCCTGGTTTTGAGTTTAAAGTCGAAGACACATGAATGGACAAAGGCACCGTCCCTGCTCTTCTGTTTCTCACAGGAGGAGGATGACACTTCAAAGTGCTAGAAAGTTCGGGGGAGATTGCAGTGGGCCAATATTCTGTTTTTAGATGTTCTCTCACCAAAGCCAGAGTTCCATCACAAAATGTCCTATATAGCTTTGTGAAAATGTAAACCATTTGAATTAAATCCTTCTCAGTAAGATCTCAGTTCTCAAAAGATCAACAGCTACTTTCCTTGCAGAGTTTAGAACAAAGCCTGCAGTGCATGAACTCCTTGGCTCCTCAGATCAAAGCTGGGTAAATTCCCTTTACATGCCAGAAACGTGAGACTTGGTGAGTTGAAGGGAGTCTCCTAGGGCTCCCAAACTGGCAAGAAGGAAAGTGTGACTTGGGATCCTGTCCTGGCAATTATGTAGTCAACACACTTTCTCCTTAATTCTTTCTCATAATTACCACATGGATATAAATTCCTCATCGTTCAAAGATGGTCCTGAGACATAATGACCATTCATATATTCACCTAAAATCACTAACTGGCCTGCAAGATTGACATCACTTGTTCTTACTCATGATTACAAAGCCCCCAGAGACAATCATCTTCCAAACTGTCTCTATTGCTGTGCTATTCATAAGAAGACAGACTCGCTTCTCTATCTGCACCCAGAAATTGACCATTAATAATATATTCAATACTAATTTACCACTTTGCAAGTTGTCAAGCATTTAAGGGCATTATCTGCCCCATCCTGGGGATTTGGAGGCCAACTGTGAACTTTGAAATCACTAATGAAATTTCTTACAAGAGATGAACAAGAGACAGCTAATAACATTTCTATTTTTCCTAAAAGTGGAAACCTCTAATAACTAAAAGACTGGAATGAGAGATATAAATCCAGGCAGAATATCCTACCACTTGGAAGAAAAGAATAAAGGAAAGAAATCTGGAGCTTCTGGTAAAGGAGGAGGGCCGGCCATTTGTGAGTTGTTTCCATGGGTTTGAAGAGGTCAGGAAAAGCATGGGAGCTTTCAGAACATGAGTTCTTGAGAGAAACATGTTCCGGGCTCACAGGACCCTGAGACTGGAGAAGGACGGTGAATTAAGTCTCTGAACTTACATGATTTGCAAGGAGAGCTGTTGGTGTGCTCCAAGATTCTGGTTTCATCTATTCTCAATTTCAAAGGGCCCCAAGGATACTTGACGTTGGATCGCATTTTGAACCGGCCTTCTTTTCCAAAGTAATCACCAATGACCTACAGAAAGGCAAAAGTCAGGCAGATGAAATGTAAGGCCAAAGGTACCTGCTCCCAAAGGAGGCACAAAGCTCACAGTCTTGCAGGCACTCCCCAAAACACATGGCCTGATCTACACTGGGTGCCTCTGCACATCACCACCTTCAGGAATTGACAGCAAGAGCTTCAGAAAAGCATGAGAAATGGGAGATGTGATCCCCTGTTGTGCTCACTGTGACTGCCTCAGCGGCTCCTCCTGGCAGGGAAGAAATCCAAGTCATGTAGGCTTAGAAAGGGGTGGACACAACAGACAGTGCCACCTGAGGTCCATCTGGAGGTCAGAGTCTACCAATGCTGGCCCCAGGTATTCACCAGTTGCTACTGCATAGTGGAAAGGATTTTTTTTTCACTTCCCTATGAAACAATAATCTATAAATATACAGGTTTTTCCCTTGCTCATTCCATAGGGTGTTGTCTGGCCTTCTACCACAGAGCAGTCCACACTGTCAGCCATGTGTTAGGCCTGTTTCCCTCAGGGATATGAGACAGAGCCAATGCCACAACGC
>CM052716.1:23830444-23961598 GCA_028551405.1 Uromys caudimaculatus | reverse complement strand
AGAGAGAGAGAGAGAGAGAGAGAGAGAGAGAGAGAGAGAAAGAGCAAGATAACTTAGGAAATAAAGGCCTTAACCTTAAGACCTAAATTTGATCCCCAGGACCCACAAGTTGGAATGAGATAACTGACTCCTACAAATTGTCTGACCTACACATACATACACCCACACCCACACACACAGATACATACATAGATAGACACATAAATACACAATTAAATGCAATTAGTGTGCCATTGAGGAACTCTCTGACCCTCCTTTGGTTGTTGCCATTTCTCTAGAGGTCACATCCATCTCTGATAAGTTCACTTCTTGTGCTCTACCATTTTCAAGCTGAACTCTGTTTCAGCTGTCACCTTAGACCCCTGGAAATTCATCACTCATTCGTGATGTAATTGCAGGGTCACGCTCCAGTTACATGACTAGTAGATCAGTCACATGAGCTAATCTGGCAGTGCCTTCTCACCCACAGCTTTTAAGAATTCTCCTCTTTTGTCTGGACACAAACTTGTGGCTCCTGGGTGGCCTGTGACATTTCTCCTCCCTCCTGACTGAGCCACAGCAGGCCCTCATAGGCTATATCTTGTCATAGTCAAAACAATCCTAGGTCCTCCTCTAATATGACAGTTACTGCCATGTGCTGAGCAAATCCCAAGGGCACTGCAACCTCACAATGAGATGAGATGGGTTAGCGCTTCCCACCTTCTCCAGAGAGGGAAGCTGGACTGCAGATGAGACCCAGAACTAGGGGGAACGGGCAGGGTGGGATACGAAGTCATTCAGTGAACATAGTGAGAGGGCTCCTGTTTCCTCACCAAAGGCTAGGCATACCCTACGGAGAGGAAAACAGCAAGTCCCTCATGCCTCTGTCCACAAAGGCAACAAGAGCGATGGCCTTCCAAGGAAACAGGGCAATCATTATTATCTGCCGAATAATACATTTTTCAGCAACAACCCTGAATATTTATTTAATACTTATTTCTTTCTCTTTATTTGTCAATTAGAGGTCATGTGTTACTTTTCTAGATCTCATTGTGTATAGTTCTAACGATGTTACAAGATCAGTGAGGAAAAGATTACAATTCCCATGTCATAGCTAAAGAAATTGAAGCAGAGGCTGGAGAGATGGCTCAGTGGTTAAGAGCACTGACTGCTCTTCCAGAGGTCCTGAGTTCAATTCCCAGCAACCACATGGTGGCTCAGAACCATCTGTAATGGGATCTGATGCCCTCTTCTGGTGTGTCTGAAGACAGTTATGATTGTACTCATATACATAAAATAAATAAATAAATCTTTTAAAAAAAGAAAAGAAATTGAAACAGAGAGCCCCTGTCCCCAGTGACTGTCACAGGCTCTTCTTTCATGCATGACAAGACTTCTCTGTCCTGAGACTCCACCATATTTTAAAATAGTAACACCTGGAAATCCGTAACACCACTAGAAAAAGAAATTCAGAAATACAAGAGGCAAGTAAGCTGCACTTCCTCTGTCCACAGATGCCCTTATTAAACAGGACTGAGGAAAGACTCTTGACCACTTAAAAGGTAGGATTTCTCTGCCAAGAACACACATGGCACCATGTCCTGCCTTCTATCTGACCCCTCAATCAACAATGAGCTTTCACTGCATGAAAAGGCTCATTTTCACCAGGACAAATACATCCTCAGAGTCCCCACTTGCAAGAGTCACCAAAGCAGAACCTTCTCTCACCTCTTGGGTACCTGCTTCTGTGTCAGTCATGGCAACCACGGAGAAGTCCCCATACCGATCCCCATTGGCATCTATGGACACCTGCCCAGCGATACCTACAGGAGAGGGAAAGAACCCCAAGTTAGAACTTATGGTGTCTGCCTGCCAAGAAAATGAATTAATGGGATTTTTTTAAAAAACAAATTCATGCCACAGGGAATCACATCAGACTGGGAGCATTTTTGTTGGCATTTGGAAAGACATTGTAATTTCATCTGTGTCTGCATTCCTAAATTCTTAACATTTCTCCATTTAAAAAAGAAAAGAAAAAGAAATAAATGCTCTTTGGGGAATACTTTTTTTAAAAAAACGAATTAAGGCCAATGCTGAAGCAATGTGTTCATTCTAGAGTTTTAAATTTTTTTTTCCCCTAAGAAGTAGCAGAGAACTAAAGATGTCTTATCACACATAGGTTGACTTGATCATTGGACAACTCTCATAAAGAAAATTATTCTGGCCCAGGAGGCAGTGAATGATCATCATACGGACTGCATCAACACACAGGAAAGCTGGAGGCCTGATGGTTGAGTCTCTGGAGCCAATGTCTAAAGAGCATTGCCCAATGTGTGTTCATTCATTGGTTATCCAAACATTATCCAAAAGATTCCTGGGGGCTGAGTTAGCATTGCAGAGGTTAAGTTAGAGCAAATGGATTCTTTACTCAAGGAGGGGCCTAGACTGAGCATTCAGTCCAGGGAAGGAGGGGCCAGTGAAGTGTATGAAGGTGCTTGCCACCAAACTAAACAGAGGTTTGATCTCTGGGACCCACATGGTAGAAGGAGCAAACTGACTTCCAAGAATTGTTCTCCGGCAACCACACTGTGGTACACCTACACACCTACACACACACACACACACACACACACACACACACACACACACACACACAAATAAAATAAGGTATTTGTCCCCCCAACCTCTCTACAACTGGCATAAACAGGATCATGTTCCTACCAAGAGGATGTAGAGATACTTGCACGAAATAAAACACTCGAGGCAACTGCAACAGATATGTAAGCAAAGTCAGCTGTTTTCTTCTTCCAGTGCCCCTACTGCTATTATTATTCCTATAGGTTGGGTATCCTTTAGCCAAAGGACTTGGGGCCAGAAGTGTTTCAGATTTCAGATGTTTTCAATTGTTTGAATATTTGTGTACACATAATGAGACATCTTGGGGATAAGACACAAGTCTAAACCCAGTAAAGTTTTGTTTCATATAACGCTTGCACACATAGCCAGAAGGTGATCTGAATACAATATTCTAAAGAATTGTTTTGCATGAAACAAGCATCCATTCTAAGGAAGTTTCCCTTGGGCACTTAAGGGGATTTTGAGCTTGGATTTGGGAATGAAGGATGATATTTTATTCTTTTTATTTTTTTTTATTCTTTTTATTTTTAAAAATGTATTTTCCAGGTCTCCCCTTTGGAAACCCCCTATCCCATCTCCCCTCTCCCTGCCTCTATGAGGGTGCTTCCCCACCCACCCATGCACTCCCGTCTTTCCTCCCTGGCATTTCCCTACACTGGGGCATCGAGCACCCTCAGGCCCAAGGGCCTCTCCTCCCACTGATGGCCAACATGGCCAGAAGGATGATATTTTAAAGTTATCACTAGTGTGCTTTCAATGTCACAGAAAGCACTTGACCATGCTCAATCACTCCAGGCAACTCAGCACATCAAGTGGATTTCAGTAAAAGAGTAAGAATTATAAAATCTCCATGAAAGTACATAGGAGGAAACCTATGATTCAAAGCACTATCAAGAAGTGTAAGTAACTGACCTGGTTTAATTTACAATGACCCCAAGGCAACAAAAGAACCAGAGAACTGTGACGTTTCTAATGAAGAGTGTTTATAACCAGAGCCAGTGATATATGAAGCTATAGCAAATCAGTCAGAACACAGAGAACCCACCCACCTTGACCAGCAACGATGGGTGCTCACAGCAGCCAATCCCCAAAAGGCCACCAGAGAACAATGGCTGATAATAAATAGTCTGTTATCTCATCTTCATTCACTAAGCAGCAGGATGTGTGCACCATCCATGTTCTAATTAACAAAAGCCATTCATTTTCTTTGTGGGACAATTCTGTGTTGTTCTTAATTGATGCTTCCATTGATTTGGTTCTCTCCAGAAGTAATGACTGCCCCAGTAAAAAGAGTGTCTGCTAAGAAGCATCCCAGGGGAAAGTTCCATCCTCTTGTGTGGCTTGGAGAGGCAGTCTTGGGTTTACTGTCCTTTGGGCTGTGGTTTGAAGGTCCACTGATTTTTCCAGACTTTGGGTTACTTTGCTGGAAACAGAATAGAGTTACCATTCGTCTACATTTTTTTGTCTTCTTAACACAGGCAGGTTGCAAAGGATACACCTATTGCCATATTGTGCATCCTTGGGGGGCATATAAAACTTCAAATTATATGCATATAGTTTGTACATAAATATATAGATAGATATAGATAGATACAGATATAGATATAGAATTTTTTCTCCAAATATTGTGGCTATCCGAAATAACTTGTCATTCTGTTCAGAGGTGTTTAGGAAGGTGTGTCCTGCTGAGCCAGTTGCAGAGTATTTTATAAGATGAAGTGGCCCTAGTATTCCAAGACCTCATTACACCTCTAAGTTATTGCGATTCTGCAGGAAATAAGGTGAGAACGCTCGGGGTGGCCGCTTTGCAAAGTGAGACTTCACCTGAGAGTATCAGGCAGAAGGTGAAGTTGTCAGGCGGAGAGCAGAATTTTCCTGTATATCAGCAATGATTCTTTCTACCCCAGTTTCTGCTTGCCTGGACCCGAGCTTGTGTCCTGTACCACAGTCCTGTTTACTTTGTCCCCCTGACCTCTCACACAGAGGAAGCATGGCTTCTTCTTGAACCATTTATTGAAGGTCTTCAGAGTTGATCATAGGTTTCATGGCAATAAAATCCAATTTTGTCAAGCAACATCCAGGGTATTTTTTCTCCTGACAACTTAATGGTCACTTACAGCAACCACTAAAATTAAAATTGTTTTTAATGTTAGGAAGGTTTGAGTTTTTCTTCACACATCTACTTTAGAGTTCTTTGAGGGGCTACTTTTCAATGCACTGCTGTTTAGCAAATAAAATAGACTCCAAACCATTCAAATCCAAACTTACATTGGCATCAATCTTTACATTTTGGACACATAAGGTAATAGTTGTAGACTCAGCTCTACAATTACTTATACTCTTGATGCATACTGACTGTGTAGACCTGGCCCTAAGATGGAAATATCAAGATGGTGTAAGAGAAAATTTAGCGCATGTCTTGGCTCTAAACAAAACTGTATCCCAGCCATTGTGGGCACCTGCCCTTCTCTCACCAAGCTCCTTCACTGGTGCCTTTCAGCATCCCCAACACTGGCTCCTGTCCCGCTGTCAGAAGACCAAGAACAAATGACCACACCATGCACTGAGTAATAGCTAAGAATGGGATGTGCCTGACCAAGGTTGTGTCCCCACACACCAGTTCTCGGTGTATTGTGCACAACTTCTGGGAAACTTGACTTTGTCCTAATATGCCCCCTGAATTACCCTATTTGATTCCTGCCCCTCAGCTGAAGCAGGAAGAGGCAAAGCAAGCTCATCCAGGAAGCTTACTCACTCCCAAGCAACTACTTGTCTAAAATGAAAGCTGTCACTCTTGTCTTGAGTAAAACGTGGTGTTCACTGAAAATACCATAGAAAGTTAGTTGTCGCTACCATAGCTACTACCCAGACAACCCTATCTGGAGCTCCCTACCGTCCTTCCCTTTCATGTCTGTGGATGAGCTGAGGCTGTAGAACATAGAACATAGAGGGAACCATCTTGCACTCCTCTCTCAAATGTACACTTGGCTTTGTTCGTGTCATTGAAAATTTTCACTTTTCAATGAAGAGCTTCACAAATACTACAAGCATACTCCAGCCCACTAAAGGGCTCACAGGACGAATTGGCACAGTGCAGAACTGAAAAGATGCTTTTTGGTTAACTTATTTTTCAGCCTCTTTCAGAGCAAATGGGGTCCTAAAGGATGCACGCTCCTGCTTCCTGCTTCCCCCATCTGCATCTGTGCTAATGGTTCTCAGAAGATGCTCACCAGCAAACTACAGGTTATGTGCCACAGAGCAGCCATAAGGCATACCAGCTCCCTGGAGACTAAAGAGGCTTTCTATTTTAGCAGGATTTCCAGGTCCATGGGTCTGGCTCCACTGCGTCTTGAACACTGGGTCCTATCACACTGTCCCATATATTCAGATGTCATTCACATAGACCTCCTTGCAACTCAGGTGACAACCTCCTACCACATACACTCTGCTCCCTCTGCAACACAGTGTCCTAAACAAAAATTACTTCTCCCGTCGCCCTTGGGTCTCACTCGGCTGCCATGTTCAGAGACAACTCCAAGCCAGCAGGCCCACCCACCCTTTTCTACACACCCCTACTCGGCTTTGTTTTGTTGTCCCTGGAATGGGCTGTGTTTTTATTGCCTTTTCCCACACACACATTTGCACACGAGAGAAACTGATGATGGGCGGCATCTTGACTTCAGTGCTTCATCCCGTTCCTTGAACAGTGCCTGCTACATCGTAGACGCCTGTTGAATGGGACTGGGTGAAGGAATATAAGGTTGATGCCTACTCTAGGAACCAGCTCAGACCAGTTTGGAGTGTTAGTGAGGTAAGTCTTATATACACTATTAACAAAAATATAGATTTTGCAGAATTTTCTGTAAAATGTTCGGCAAATAGTCAACCCTGAAAACATACTTACAAGTGACGTTATATTGACTGAACAGGCTATATTTAGGAATGTGTGTGTGTGTGTGTGTGTGTGTGTGTGTGTGTGTGTGTGTGTGTACATGTGCATATATATGCTATGTAGATTCATACATACATATGCATGCAATAACAATTCGTGAAAATGAGGAGGCATGAATGTGAAGACAGACAGGAAGGGCATATATGAGGGTTTGGAGGGATGAATAAAAAAAGAGAGATATAATTACAACCTCAAATATTTTTAAATTTAAAAATGAAGCCATTTTGGTGATAAGTGAATCAACAAAGCCAATCCAAAAAAAAAAAGTTTGGCAATATTCACTGTACTTTATAAAGCATCAGCATGCGTTGAGACCCAAAATCCTTCACATTAGGAATGATTGACACAACTTCCACAAGGCGTGAAGAGCCTATGTCACCATATTGCAGAATGGCAAGAACTGTAACCAACTGAAGTATCCACCAGTCAAAGAGAGATCAGAAGCCAGGGCTGCGGGCACCTGTAATCCACGTGCTCTGAAGGAAGCACCTCATGCTTAAGGCCAGTCTGGTCTATATAAGCAAGTTCCAGGTCAGCTAGGACTCCATAGTAAGAGCCTCTCTCAAAACAAATACACAAAAAGAATTATGGAAATTATTATATAACCATAAGGCAGAACCACATTCCTCCTTTAAAACATTAGATCTATGAGTGCCTGTATGAATGTTTTTGACATATTACAAAAAAAGTGCAAAATAAATAAAGCTACCATGAAGAGTGGTGTTGGCAATGAGACCCACTTTATAAGAGTTTTATGGGGTATATAATGATGCTACCAAGAAGCACAGCTCACCTCTGGAGTCATCCAGGAAAGGGTTGTGGATAGCAATTGGGGAAAGATGGGGTGGGAAGCAAAGCCTTCACTTTTTATTTTATACATTTGTATTCTGTTTAAGTTTCCTAGTCTCATTTTTAAATGTCAACCTAGGTTATTAGAATGATGAGATGGTGTGCTTTTTGCTGATGTTATTCTTACACTTTTTTGCTTTTTTATTTAAGCATGAACTAATATTCACTGTCTTGAAAATAAAATAAAAGCCAAGGGCCTGGACCTGCTAGGTAGCTCTCAGCACCAGATTGGATACGACAGCTAACATCTTCTGCATTCCACTAAAGCCAACATGGTCTGATCATGGGAACTACGCCCAGGTTAACACGCTTCTAAGCCTGACTGCAGATCTTTCTCACTGATGGTTCTGTAGTGAATAACACTTACGTTGAATGTGATTTTTAAGTACACAGGGCTAGGTAGATGGCTCTGTGGATAAAGTGCTTACTGTGACAGGATGAGGACCTGAGCTCAGGTTGGGATGTAAAATATATGAGACAAACTTGTTAAATGGAGAAAGAAAAACTCTAGAAAGGGTCTTAGTTCCAGCAGCCAGCAGTCACAGAAGCAGCAGCTTATTTGGCCGCTGTGCTGTTACCATGGAAACCGAATCCCTACCTTCAAATGTCCTGTTCCAAGTCTGCTGGATGATTTTCCCCCCATCCTTCTTGCTGTAGCCAGCTCTGAGCACTTCATGTAAAGCCAGAACGTAGAGGAGAATGGCATCATGGAACCCTTCAACAAACATGTTCACCTGCAAAGGAAACCCAGTAGGTGAGCCTGAGATGCTGATGACTCCTGTTCATCAAGTGATACAAGCAAGCAAAGTGGTCCAGCCTGAGTCTGGAAGGAAACCCAGTGGGTGAGCCTGAGATGCTGATGACTCCTGTTCATCAAGTGATACAAGCAAGCAAAGTGGTCCAGCCTGAGTCTGGAAGAGTGAGATCCATGACAGAAGTGGACAGAGCTATCAAAAGTAACTACCAAGAATCTTATGATTTCCTGGCACTGACTGAGTAGGGAAAACCCTGACTTGGGAATTTACAGAGGAAACAAGGTGTTACAGAAGGCAAAGAAACAGTTCTGCTGTCCAGGTTGATCATTCAAGGAACTTCGGCCCTCACAGAGGGTTTTTCCCATGTAACTAGCCTTTTACCCACATCTTCTGTCAGCCTCAACATGAGTCTCACTCCCCAGTGAAGTCTGCTCCAATTTCCACAGCCCATATGATCTCCACACTCTTGAATGTAGGACATACCAACAGAACAGTAGTAACTGGGCAAGCGGAGGCAGAGAAGTCAGGAGTTTGAGGCCAGCCTGAACCACATGGCAAGACCTTGTCTCAAAATATTAAAACAACAAAAATGTAGTCATCCAATTGTTCATATTCATCAAAACTGTTGTCAATTGCCTATATGTACCAAAGATACAAAAAAAATGAACACAGTGCTTTCTGCCTGCCTAGGGAGTGGGGCCGTGCTGTCTTCTGAATTGGCAATAACACCTCAGTCTCTC
The DNA here is from genome assembly GCA_028551405.1 of Uromys caudimaculatus. Taxonomy (NCBI): domain Eukaryota; kingdom Metazoa; phylum Chordata; class Mammalia; order Rodentia; family Muridae; genus Uromys; species Uromys caudimaculatus. The sequence continues at coordinate 23,952,686 of CM052716.1, read as the reverse complement.
TTTCTACCCTCTGCCAGGCTCCAGGGACAGAAATGGATGTAGTCTTGACTGTTGGTACATTCTGTCTGATCTCCGACTCCAGTAAGGTATCTCTGATTTCCATAAACTTGGTTTAATAAATGGAAACACTGGCCACTGAATTTAGGGAAGTTGCTGTGTCGTGTTGCATTTTGTTTCATCTGTGCCCATGCACGTGGTATAGAACCTTCTTCGAGGGTAATTGCAAGAATCATGGCATAACAGCATAAAGTGTTTGGTGCATATCGAGAATTAAACAACTAGTTTTGTGAGCCACATCATGTTCTCAGTAGTGTACTAAGAGTCTTATTCAGGATACAGTAAGAAGACATCAAACAGAGCAGTCCATATTATAGATTAGGAAGATGGTGGCAAGAAGCTCAATGGCGGCAGCCAAAGCTGGACCGAGTTTTGAAAATGAGCAGGTGTATGGAAGGGAAGAAGGTTTGTAAAAAAACACTATGAATAATGTGGCAAAAGCATATCCTGACCACACTCCATTAAAAGCAGCAACTGCTCTCTGAGCTGAGGCCAGAGGGAGGAGGCCACAGGGAGACAACCTGTGGAAACAGACTGCTGAGATCAAGAGTCCTCCCCAGGGAACTTGGCCTGTCCTGGGTAGGCACTTGATAATTTGACTTGCATTATTTCCTCCTTAGAAGGACTATAAGTCCCTTTGGTAGTCCTGCTTCCACATTTATACCATTACAACATAAATTGGAGTGAAATGGACAAATACCACCTTGAAATGCTGGGTAATTTGCAAACTATAAAAAAGGCACAAAATATTCATATCTTGTTTAAAGAGTCGGAGTGACAGAAAGCCAAAGTTACAGGAAGAATTGGACATTCCTCAGAGGGCCTGGAAGGGGCTTCTGTGAGAAACGGCCTGCCCAGTTCTTCTAAAGAAGAACCCACAGGAAGAATGCCTCCACTGACCTTCTGTATGGCCCAACTCAAGGGCATATTCACAGATGGCGTCTCCCGGTTCGAAGACACACTCATGAATAGCATCACCTCTTTCATGGGCACACGCACAGAGGGCAGCTCCACACCCAGTTTCATTTGTCCTCATCCCACCCCTACGTGAGTCCCATTTTGTATTATAGGAACAAATATTTTGGATTTGCCAAAGCCCAGAACCTGGGCTACTTCAGCTCTGCCTTTTGTAGCTGTGTCCCTATATCGTTCTGGGCCTTCAGTTCCTCATCTTGAAAGTTAAAGAAATAACAGTGCCTTCCTCCTGGAATTGCTATCAGGTTAATAAATGTAAAGGTCTTCAAACAGCTTCTGCCACCATTCCCCGTTAGCTTTTATTGCTGTGATTGTCTAGAGATGAGGAGTTTTAAACCCAAGGATTCTGCTTAGCTTCTAATTCCGAGTAGCAGTATCCAATAAGCAAACCCTTTTATTGACCCATTTTATTCTTGATGGAAAGTAGGGCTCCTCATTCACACCCTGGTGCCCCAGACAGATCTCTTATAGCACTATGATCCTAATGTCACCTAGTAGAAAGCATAGCACTGTCCAAGCTTGTCTATCCCACTGACACTCAGGGCATATAGGACAGGTTCAAGGTCACAGAGATCTTGTAGTTGGCAACTGGCTGGATCTATAATCCACTCCTAAATGGTACTCCTCACTCAACCTCTCAATCTTCAGATTCCTCATTTGTGAAGTACACGGCTTAATTTAGCACTGGATCACCTCACAGAGATTTTCTGGAGATTAAAATGAAACACCCACGGAAGTTCCTGAGACTCTGAATGCCTTGGGTTCTTACTCTTAACTGCCAAACTTAAGTCTCAGAGACCCTGTTTTCTTAGGCAGAGAATGCTATAGAAATAACATCTACCAGTCAAAGATAATTTTCAGCCGCCTTGAATATGCTAATGTAATTTTCCAAAGGAATACAAATTTTTCACTTGGACCATGAAGTCATCATGATTTGAGAAAGTATGCATGCTGATGAATTTTAATAAGTAGAGCTTAGCTGTTAAATTTAATTCTCAAGACATGATCATACTTCCCTTATAGGTCTATCGTCTCTTTTATAACTTTAAAGAAACCACCTTGCTACAGAGGAAAGGCACAGAATCCTAGTTGGAACATGTGAGGGAAGTAGGGCCTCACAGAGCACTAGACTTCCCAAACCTTCCTGAAGAGCGATCAGCTGCTAACTGTTGGCTTCCGGAGAAGGGGTCCTGCTCTTCAATGGCATAGCCACTATCAAGTTGCCCTTGCTCCAGGAAATAACGTCCCACCCATGTTCACGCAAGCAACACTTGCAGGAGGAGTACCATTGTTTCACGCAGTCTTCTGAGTTTTGCTCTTGTGTGTAATGCTCTGTAAGTTCCTGCTCCTGGGCCACCTGTGGCATCCCTGCTTATAATCTGACATGAGTTCCAGGACCTCACCCTGTTTACCATGTCTACCTCCTCCTTCTCTTCCTCTTCCTCATACTCTTCTTCTTCCTCCTCCTCCTCCTTCTATCCTCCTCTCTAAATCCTCAGCTAGAGACCCCATACTGACGTTGGCCATTGATGGGCCTGGTCGTACATACACCCTAGCACCGTGCCCTAACGGCCCCTTTCCATTCCCTCCTTCATGAAGCACTCTCTCCCATCCACTCTAGGAAGAACGACCGTCAGCCCAAGAAAGATAAACTTAAATCGCTTTTGTCCTAACAAGTTTCATGCCAAACAGGACAGACAGGCTCTGGACATAAGCTCTGGTCTGAAGTCTCCTTCTGTCTTGATTTCCAAGTGAATTACAATAGTTATCTCCTTAAAGTGACAGAGTGTCTCCCTCTCTTGCCACAATAAGCAGAAGAGATGCTGACCCCACTGAAGCTGGCGCCCTGGCCTTCTGCGGAGGAGGTTTCATCACACCTACCTCATGAGCCCTCAAGCCAGAAGCAAACCCCCAGACACTGTCTTTTCTCGAGGAGAACTTTCTCACTCTCACACATGGTTTTTAGCGGGAGGGAAGCCCGTTAGCACATTACAGCCACTGAAAATTGCAAGTGCAAATTAAGGAGAAAAACAATGAGAGGGGGAGAAGACAGTATTAAATTGTATTAGGAACACTTTCCTTTGAACTTCCCAGCTAGAAGGAGCCAGATTACTTGGTGTGCTTCCCTGTCTCTGGACAAAACAACACTTGAACCTCAAGGCCCTAGCTATGACAGAGCACACTGTTGTTACCAATCAAAGGAAATGGGACGCCCTTGACCATGGAACTTGTTTGAGTGTTCATCATCCATTTTAGTTACCTAAGTACCCTGACAAGAGGAGCAGAGGGAAAGAAAGGGTTTGCCTCAGGTCAAGGAAACAGTAATCATGGAGGCTAAGTCCTGGTAGCAGCAGCTTGAGCCAGTTACTCCCACTGCATTGCAGTTGTCAGGAAGCAGAGAGCAGTGAATGCTTGTGTAAGCTAGCTTCTTCCTTCTGACGCAATCCAGGGTCCTAGTTCAGAGAAGCTGCCTTTCGTGTGGCCTCTCCTGCTTCAATTAGCCAATCCCTCACAGGCGTGTCCAGAGACTTATGTAATCTAAATAATCTCTGGGTGTGCCCAGAAGCTTGTGTCCTCGGAGATTCCAGATCGTTGAACTTGACATCAAACCCCACCATCATAACATCCTTTTAGCCGGAAAATCCTCCCTTAGACTCATTTGCTGAGCTCTTAAATTCCTAAGTGCAGCCGCTCCTGGGTCAGATAATGAAGACGTTGAATTAAGAAAACATGGCCATTCGCAATCTCCACCAGAGAGCATCACTGACCCATGCAGACAGGCTGTACACATCAAGTCATGATATGATCTCTTGTCTGCCAGCACTGCTAGCCATATTCTCTCATGGGGAAAGCTGAATAAAAGTGATCATATTTTTCTTTTTCCAAATGAGCATAGATAACAGTTGGCATTCTTGCATGGCCCCCTCTATTATAGTATCTTCCCCCATTTCTTGCCAGGTAGGCAAATTCATATTTAGAAGTATTGCTCAATACTTGTGAGTAAGTAAAGCATGCTGCCTACTTCAAATGCTGTGTATCGTGAGAGAGACCTGTAAAAAGGGGGTGCCTGGATACCAGAAAATCCTGCAGAGCTCTCAGGTAGAGGCTTCTAGAAGAAAGCTCCTGAAGGGGAGTGCCAAGCTGGACTGTCCTGGGGTTTTGCTTGTGGCATTCACATGAAGTCAAGTATGTCACACATGGTGGTTCTATCTTCCTTACCACAAACCATTGGATGCAAATGAGGAAAGCTGTGGGTGTTAATTTCTCAAGATCCTCTGAAAAAGACATGCCTTCTAACTTCTCATTCAGCTGAAGATCACATAAGAAAAAAGTGGAGTTTCGAATAAGAGCAAGTAAGAGATGAGCCGTGGATTGCTCTCTCCCCTTCATAGCTAATAATGGCAACATCACTGCACTGGCTGGTTTTGTGTGTCAACTTGACACAAGCTGAAGTTATCACAGAGAAAGGAGTTTCAGTTGAGAAAATGCCTCCATGAGATCCAGCTGTAAGGTATTTTCTCAATTAGTGATCAAGGGGGGAGGGCCCCTTGTGGGTGGTACCATCTGTGGGCTGGTAGTCTTGGGTTCTATAAGAAAGCAGGTTAAGCAAGCCAGGGGAAGCAGCCAGTAAGCAGCATTCCTCCATGGCCTCTGCATCAGCTCCTGCTCCTTGACCTGCTTGAGTTCCAGTCCTGATTTCCTTTGATGATGAACAGCAATGTGGAAGTGTAAGCTCAATAAACCCTTTCCTCCCCAGCTTGCGTCTTGGTCATGATGTTTGTGCAGGAATAGAAACCCTGACTAAGACAATCACCTTGTCAAACGAACATAGTAAGGCCTTGAAAGTGAATCTTGTCTGATTCCCATGTAGCCCTGAAGACAGCAGGCATCAGGGGTGGCTTGAGAATGCTAAATGGGTAACTCAAAAGCCCAAGATAATTCTACATTTGATAAACACTTAACACACCACTTCTATACTTTATACTTTAAATATATATTCTCTGTGGCTGAGAGGATGACTCAGCGGATACGGTGCTTGCTGTGAAGCAGGAGGACCAGAGTTCGGATCTGTAAAACCCATGTGAATGCCAAGTGAGCATGGTGGCTCCCCTGGAATTCTAGTGCTCAGAGGATGAAAGCAGCTGCACTCACTGTTTGGGAAAGCTCTAGGCTTAATTGAGAAACTCTGCCTCAATGAATAAGAAGTGGAACTACTAAGGAAGACTCCTGCCATCAACCTCAGGCCTCTACACACATGTATATACACATATGCAAACACACATATCTACCTCCATGCATACACACACCAAACAAGCCTACTCTACGTATCATCAGTATTCATTCAATTTCCCTATGTCATAACATTAAGAGTCTATACCCCGGCAACAGAGGAAAGTACCATGTTCCAAGGGCCACCACACTTTCCAGTGTCTCAGAAAGAGAGGTCTCAGGTTTACAGAGCAAGATCTTGCAGGATACAGCAAGATCACTTGGTGATGGATTTTAGCCTTAGGAAAAGTTCATCCAAACACACTGAACCTTTCCTGAATTCTGAGAAAATAAAGTGTGGAGTGTTTGGAAAGTCAGACATCTTATCGACAATGGAGCTAAGGTTCCCAGGCTTTGTCTCTGCGCATAGCTAAAATATTGCTGTCGCATCAGATCTCATCGTTCCTACACTGACTTCGGGGTAGGATTTCCCCCTTAGTTGTCTGGACAACGGTCTCCATCCTGAGCTTAGGTCCATCCTTGTATCAATGCTATGGACTTGCAAGCGACTTTGATTATGTAGCCCAGAGAGTAGCTGTTGGCAGACAGAAGGAGGATTTCTTCTCCCTCATCACCTAGAGCAGAAGGGTTTAGAAAAAAATATGTCTTTGCAAGATCATAGAGTTATGTCTACATACATCACGACAATGTAGACTGGGGACCTCAGAACTGGCACGTGGAACTCACTGACATGAGCAAACACTGGCAAGGAAATTAACCCAGGAAATCTCCTAAAGAAGAGCAATCAGTGAATGGGACTCCAGGCCTAACATAGAGCGCAAGTGTCAATGATCTTTCTATGAACTTCCAGTGCTCGAATGGAGAATTGCATCTTTTGATATGTTTGCCCTTTGAATGTATTACACACACACACACACACACACCACACATATTTACAGATGTATCTCATCACCCACATAGCACTGGAAAGCTTATTTGAAAAGGAATATCCATAATGGTGTAATTGTCACTAGCTATCAGATGAGCATGTGAGTGACACTTGTCCTTAGCCTTGATAGCTCACTTATATGCATCTAGATGTCTCTGGAAAGCTAACCCCCATGTGACTTTGCAAAGACCAGTGTGATCTGTGTCCTTTTCAAGGGAAAAACGTTCACAAGGGCAAAGACATGAATTGAAACTCAAGAGAAGGGCAGGTTCAGACAACAGCTGACATGCAAGACAGTGACAAAGACATCAGAAAAGGAAGAGACGAGAGACCAGGGCAGAGGGAAACAGGAAAGTCAGAGAGAGATCATGGTTGGGTGTCAGGACCTGCTGCCTTCCACAAATACCACAGAAGGCTCTTTCCGATTGCTATAGGCCTCACAGTTTGGTATCTCCCCTTCCCTCTCTCCTTCAGCCTAGGTCTATAGAAGCTTGTTTTTCCACAACCCCTCTCTTCTTTCTCCATACCTGTCCCTTTGCAAATAGTACCTTTATCAGGTCCTGTTATTCCCCTTAGGCCAATCTTCCCTTTCCTCCCAGAACGTTCACAGATCCACCCACTTTCACAGATCCACTCACACTTGACCTTACCAAACCCTCCTCCGGCCACCCAAACCCTCCTTTCCACTGCAGCTGCACTCAGCACTAATGTGAATCATTTCACCCGTCAATCTCTTTTGCATATTTGCATGGCTGTGTATCCAGGCACTGCACCGCTACTGGGTATATCGGCCATATTGCAAGTACATCTCTTTTCGTAGGTCCAAGGCCCGGCATCTAAACAGAAACTTCATTCGCTTGAGTTGACCTGTCACCTGCCACTTCCCACTACTCTCACTTGCGCCTGCCTCTAACATGCCACCATCTTGGTTATTTGCTAATACTAATCTTCTGTAAATGAGGGGAAGAAATCCCAGTGCTTGTTACAGGGATGTTTAAAATAAGGGTAGAACAGGGTATTGTGTAACCATGGTCCTTGTGACTCAGGAGGCTGAGATCCAGATCACTAAAGCTCACATGCCTGAGGCCAGTCTGAGCAACATTGTGAGAAAACTCAGAACAGAAATGGAACAAATGGATTCAAAGAAAGGATTTTAGGGCCTCTCCCATGCTAAAACCAATAAATTACACTGTGTTTTAGCTGTTCAAAGGCCTTCTTTGGGCATTGTTGGCTGAGATTGATGGAATGTGGGTTCTGCACCTATTGCTTAAGGGCAAGACTTCCAGACTAACACAGGGAGGGAGGCTAGTACTGCAGCGGTGATCTCAACCAGTGAATTAGGACTAAATAGTTGCTTATGAAATCTTTTCCATCAAGGTTGCTACTGAACTAATAAAACTGAACTATCATTGCCTTCATAGGAAGCTCAGTGTTCTACATTTTGAAAATTATGTATAGATGAAGTTAAAGAATTACTGGCAACTTTGGAGCATAGTATATTATTATTATGTGCCTACAGAGTGAGATTTGTGTAAAGATAATCAGAACAATTGAACAAAATAAATAATCTAAAATACACACACACACTTCCATAGTCATCTGAGTTTGGCTGAGACACCTCAACAGGGGAAACAAAATCTTCTCAGCGTGTGGCAGGACTACAGAAAACAATGGGGAAAGATTAAAGTTTGACTCTCAAATTACAGCAGATACAAAAACTCAACTTGAGATGACGTCTAAAACTCTTATAAACTCTGAAAGAAAATGGAATATCATTGTGATTTTGGCACTGGCAAATTTCTGTTAAAGAGAAAGTACAAAAAGCACTGAACATTACAAAAAAAAAAAAAAAATAGGCTAATGTATTCCACTCCTACGAAAGATTCACTTCCTTTAATTTGACTTTGTAAGTATTTAACAGACTGCCCTGTTATTTAAGAACCTGTCATGATGCATTCAGTCAAGACCAGAATTTAAAGAGCATCCTAACCAGATACCATCTGTGTCAAATACCACAATCATGGGATAGGAAGGCCTTCACCCACCCCCAGAGGATCATAACTACAGTTAGGGAGGTTGGCACTCACACACATTCTTCCCCTGCACTCTGTCTCTGCACTCAGTGGTCACTTCAGTGTCCCCATGTGTGATCACTCACTCAGCACACTCCATGGTTCTTCCGCTGACACTGCAGTGGGTCCCCTCAACTCACACACAGCCACATACTCCGAAGTGATGTTTCTCCGACATTTTAATGCATATAGTTTACCTGGGATTCTTGTTTAAAATACATTGTGATCAATCAAGTCTGTAAAACTGGGAATCTAAGTGTCTTCATTCCCATAGTCTCTGAAATGATGCTACTGACACTGACGCTTGCAAGGCTGTCCAATTTATCACCATCTGGAACTCTCAAGTCCTGGGACTAGAACAATCCCCTATCCTCCCATACTCTCTGAAGTACAGAACAAGCTCTTTGGACTTGGACTTCCCTCCTCCTCTGCATTTGGCTTCCGTGCTCTGAATGGAGCCATCTCAAGGGAGCAACAAAGTAGGAAATGAATGTCATTCAGGCCCAGGGGCCAAGGGGAAACTACAAGTAGAAGCCTGCCTGCTAGTCAGGGGACAGGCTGCAGTCAGACACACCAACTGGATGTCATCTACAGAGAAACAGTCACCCCACCTATAGATGAATGCACATGCACACACACACACACACACACACACACACACACACACACACACACACACACACACAATGTGTCCAGAGAGAAAGGGCCGGAGGAAGAAACTTGTGAAGTAGTAATATTTATGGAGCAAGTGGCAAAGAGAAATCATGAAAGAAGACTCAATACAGAAATCGGGTTAGAAAAACTCGAACATGGTGGTATTTGGGCAAGCCAAGGCAGGAGCAAGGTTCCAAATGAGAAAGACATCTTTCTAAGTAGCTCTTCTAAGGAGGCCCTCCACTTGAACTGTTAGTTCATTGTCACCACCCAGCCATGTCTAATGCATCCCTGCTCCAAGCTTGTGATCCCTTTATTTGTCTTACTTAAAAGGCTCTTCATTTCTTACCCATCAAAAGCTGCCTGCACAGGCACTGGGCTGTCCTCAGAGCACCTAGGACAATACTTTACCTCAAGGAGAAGCTTACTAAGCACTTGATAGTGTTTACCGTTTCAGATGTGAGGAAGCTGCCCAGATGAACTGGCATGGCCTTCTACACCAGTCAGTAAAAGAAAACGCCTTAGCCTTTCAGCTAAGGGTGGCTTTGCATGCACAATGCTATTTCGCTCGTGCATCCTTGAGTGAGGTATCACCATTACCACAAATATCTCTGTGTCTCAAGTTAGTTGTATTGCCACAAACACTAACAGCACCAAACAGAGGTTGCTCTTCAAAGAGATGACACAGGATGCTTGGCTTGGAAATCCTTTTGTATAAGCCCTGTGCCTCCGTATTTTCCCAGTATGCTAGGTCAAAGCTTTTTACAGTTAGAAAGCCACACCTACCGATGTGTAGCAATCACAAGTAAATGAGTGCTTATTTATAATCAAAAATGCTTTAACCCAGAATATTCCAACTTCTTCAAATAGTCTATTAGTGCTATTTAATGATATTTAAAAGTTACCAGAATAATTTAAAACAATTTCCCCCATTTAAGAAAATGAAAGTGATTTTTTAAAAGTCCAGTATCTTCATTTAAGTGTTTTGAAGGCCAACTAATATTTCTTAGCTAGCAAAAAACCTTTGTGAGGCCTCCATCCCCCTTTCTTTTTTCCTAATAAGACTAATCTTATTAATATAGTTGCATGTAGACTCATCACTCTTATATTGTCAAAACCAGCTTGCAGTTTGATTTTATTCTCACAAATAAAATTAGCAAGGACCTCCTGTGTCTGAAAGGCCTTTTCATTTGGACAAACTATCCCTGACTGGCTATGAGGACACAGGGTGAGCCCTGAGGAAGAGGAGCTTCCGAGGAAGGGGCAGCCCTCATAGAAAGACTTGACTGTGCACTGTTGCCAGGGCGGGGCAAATACAGTTGGCATCAACTGCATTCTTTTCTCTTTCACTAGTTTGACTGAAGACCTGGCTTTTCCATTCTTCAACTGAGAAATTTTAGATCTAATTAAATGACATGAGACAAGAGGATAGTGAAACACCTCGCCAAGATTTTATTGATGATCGATACTTTTCAACTAATGTCACTTCCTGCATAGCTTCTGTGCAAAATCTGTATCAAAACACAACTTAGATTAAATACCCTGATGGCTAGGCCTTCCCCCTCAGAGAAATTATGGTATTATTTTTCAACATTTTAAATGTCTCAATATGTCACACCTAGCCTCTTTAAACAATTATTTATTAAACCTTGTCTCTCTCAAATACTATGCCTAGATAAGCTGCCCATCCCCCACCCCATATTCATTTGTGAGCATCAGAGGGAGACCTAGGATAGGAAGCACGCTCCCAAGACGCCCCGCCCCACCTCCTCCGCCACACTGCCCCACATCAGACTCCCCTACAGTATTTGTTTAAATAGTCAAATTTTTAACTTTTAAAGAAAAAGAAAAAGCAAGCTATGGGTGGCCTGCTAACCACAAATGAGCAAATACCCCAAGTTGTAAAACCCCTTCTGCTCAGAATACCTGGTTAGAAATACAAAATGGTATTTACCAAATTCTACCCCGAGTTAAAAACAGATCACGTTAAAAACTGTAAAACTGAACTTGAAACCACAAAGCACTAAGACCCAGAATTGTCTTTTTTTAAATGTACACTACCCATTCTTTCCATTTTTTTTTTCCTTTAATGTTCAGCTGTTTGTTTGTGAGGGGACCCACACAAACTATGCTGCCCATATGGAAATCGGGTAATTTGCAAGAGTCTCGCTTTCCACCAGGTGGTTCTGGGGCCCAGACTCTATCCTCAGGAAGATGCTGTGCCTGTAATTCATTAGAGGGATCCTGATCCATTCTTTAGAATTAGGCTGCAATTCTACATCAGCAAGCCTTGTGGCTGTGTCTTTTTAAAGCAAGCAAGGCACAGAACATTACAATTCCTTAACTCTTGAGTCCAACAATGGAGCTTGCTTTTGCTGTTAAACAAAGTGGGATGGTGGCCAGCTTAGAACTCAAGAAAAGCTGGTTCTGAATACTTTAAATCTAGAATAATATTTCCAAGAAGCGTTTCTGATGTGCTATTGCAAACAGCAGAATCCTCTTATGTAATAAAGTTCTCCCACAGTATGTGTCCTTGTGTACAAACCTATGGTAGCCTGCACATGTGGGAACTAGGAAGTAATTTTACAATAAATAAACAAATTCCATACCCAGGTAATGACAATGACACTTAGCTTTTAAACTAAGACTTGTTAGAAATAACTTTGAGCTTTAAATAGCAGAGATGTAAAAATGAGAACACCCGGTTAGAATCTACAGTTGTTGAGCACAGAAGTCAAGGAACCTGACTGAGGGTTTTCTCACCCTGAACCCACTGCACTAGTCCAAGACTGGGATTCTTCCTCCTTGGGCACTAGGATAGCACTGCCTGCAACTCAAGCTTAGTAAGGAGGTGGTCTCTGCTAGTTCAGGTTCTGTTGGAAGGACAGCGCTCTATACTAAGGTATTCTAAATGTGTTTCTGTTCCCCTATGTCTCGGTTTTTGTTCCTGAGTTGTTTTACTTCACAATACAGAATCTAGAAAGGATGCACAACCTCTGCATATAGTGTAATGAAGACCATAACCTCCCAGAACACAGACATCTCCGATTACTTTTATATAACTATTCCAGAATTAGGATTCATTAATTAATTAATCTTAAAATTGAGTCACCTTAGCTTTTAGACAATGTACTTTAAAGCCTAAAATTCTACTTCCACAGGCAACAGGACGCCTATACCCAAAGGGGGAGTTTAAAAAGAAGCCGGCATCAATAGAGGGAACAATCCAGTCTTGAACGTAAAACAAAATAAAATTTAGTATATGTGCGTGTGTGTGTGTGTGTGTGTGTGTGTGTGTGTGTGTGTGATGAACCTGTAAAGAAAACCACTTTTTTGCATGAGCTATGGTTATGTGTGTTAATTATTGCTTATGTAGACTTGCTTCTGAAGAGTCTAAGAAACAGGTCTGGGGAGGTGGTACAGTGGGTAAAGGCGCTTGCCATGCAAGCCTGTCGGCCTGAGTTCACAGCTCTTGAACCCGTGTAAAAAGCTGGCTGCAATCTTTAACACCAGTACTCCTACCACAAAAAGGAGGCAGAGACCAGACAGCTAACCATCCAGACTTAAAGTTAATGAGGCATCTAGCCTATACAGCCAAGAGCCACAACAAGAGAGACCCTGTCTTAAAACAAGACAAAGCTCAAGCACCAGCCCCCAAAACTTATCCTTTGACTCTACATCTATGATGTAGCATGGACACACATACATTCATACACACCCAAACACACACAGTGGGGCTCACATGTTGTGTTAAAGAGGAGAATCGTAGAAGGAAAGGCTTGATATCACAGGCTGTAATGCATGCTACTCAGAAGACTGAGGCGGGAGGATTGGAAGTTTAAAGCCTACCTAGGCTGACAGAGTTAGTTTAATGCTAGTTTCAGTAGCTTAGAAAGATCTCGCTGCAAAATAAAAGCAAAAAGAGGGATGAGGATTGAGGGATGTGGTAGAACACTTGCCTAACACACACAAAGTCCTGGGTTTAAAACAGCATCGTACACAAACACACATGTACACACACATGCACACATGCACATACATATATGCACATATATATACACACATATACACATGCACACACACACATGTATACACACACACACACACACACACACACAAATAATCACAGAAGGCAGAGTTGTGCCTTTGAGGACAAGAAACAATGTTCATCTAGTAAAACAAGAAAAAGTAGTCATTAAAAGGTCAATAACCAAATGAGTCAAAAAGATTTCTAGACCAAAAGAAATAAATATTCTCACTTCCTGTCTTACTTCCTCTCTCAGGCTCTGACATTCTCTCTCTCTCTCTCTCTCTCTCTCTCTCTCTCTCTCTCTCTCTGCCATAAAAGATACCAACATCATCGTATACCTGTATTGAGATTCAACAATCAAGGCAAGACTTCTTGTAAACCTCATGCTCCCTTTAGAATCCCCATAAAAAGATAAGTGGATTTGTAAGTTATAAGCTTGCAAGTCTAGCAAGTACAGGAAGAAAATTGCAGGTGGAAACATAAAGTCCTGGATGTGGGGAAAGGGAAACTGGTCAATAGACATAAGAAACCAAACCTGAAGAGTGCATGCGAGTATGGTAAGGGGCTCTAAGAAGTACAGGAACTAGAGTTAAGGCTGTACACCTGGAGACATGGGTAACTTCTGAAGGTGGGGCACAGTAGGGATAAAAACAGTGGATGCTGAAAAATTCAGATGTGGATTTAGAAGATGTCTCAGTCAGTACAGTGTTTGCCTTGCAAGCATATGAACCTGAGTTTAACTCCCAGAATCCAAGTTTAAAAAAAAAATAGGCATGACCAAGAGGGCAGAGAAATCTCTAGGGTTTTCTTTCTGGCCAGTCCAGACTACTAGGCCAGTTCCAGGCCAGTGAGAAACCCAGTCTCTAAAACATATGTGAATGGCATGGAAAAAATGATATCACAGGTTTTCCTCTAGCTTTACATGCATATGTATATGTGTGTGTGTGTGTGTGTGTGTGTGTGTGTGTGTGTGTGTGTGTATATATATATATATTCATGCACATGCATACACACATACCCATACACACATGCACTCTCACCACAATACACATATACACACAAAAAAAAAAGCTAGAGGAGACTCAGAAAAGGGGAAACATTGGAAATGTACATAAAGTATCAAAAATAAAAAAGGAGGAAAAAAAAAAAAGCTAGAATCCCTCCACCAAGCTTATACAGAGAAGAAAGAAATTGTTCTTCCCCATTCTGGCAGAAGACAAGTCTGTCACTGAGTAAAGATGTAGGAGCAAAAGAGTGTGCCTGGAACAGGCAAAGAGAGGCGAAATATGAAATTGAGAATGTTGTAAAAAAAAAAAAATGTCTGGGATATTAGATGACACTCCTTACCTGACTCCCAAAAGTTAATACAGCCGAATGACCTCCAGAGGGTTCAGAAGAGGATTTTTTAATGAGATTGACCATCCTATGAGAACATATACTCAAAATAATAATATTTGGGATAATTCTTTGAAATAGCTGAGTTGATACCCATAGAACTCCAATACAGATTCACTGCATAGACGAAGCCCTGGGGAGTGCTGAAGGGGGCACTCAGAAACAGAAGGAGAAAACACTTATGAAGTGCTTTCAATATGGAAAACAAAAAGATAGGTGTTAACAAAAACAGCAACAAATAAGAACCTGAAAGAAACTGGCAATGTAGGAGAATAACACAATAAAAAGGATGGCAAGAATCCTATCTCAGCAAATGTAAATAGCATCAATTAGTAGAAAGAATTCATTTGATGTGCCTTTTGATAGAATAACATTTGCCTTGATTGTTTATTAAATTATGACAAAGCATCAATTACAAAATTAGCTCCCACTTTGGATAAATTAAATGAAAATAACATATACTCTAAAAGTGGTGGAAGTGATACCAGGGAAATAAGCCTCTGTGTCCAAGAACCAAAGTCAAAGTGCTGTTTTGAAATGTGGATCCACTCAGACAAGCGAAAAGTATGTAAGTTTTTCTTTGTTTTTCTTATTTCTAATCTCTTTTTTATTTTTTTCTTGAAGACAGCGTCCTCTACACAGTCTTGACTGGTCTGGAATTCATTATGTTGCCCCGGCTGACCTGGAACTTGTAGTGATCCTCCTGCCCTGGTTTCTTGAGTACCAGGATCATGGACATGTACCACCAAACCCACCTAGAAAGCTTTTGAAAATTAAAATTTTTTTCAAATCCAGTAGTTTGAAAGATAAAGTTAGAACAATCTCTCAGAAAGGAAAAAAGGGCAGAATTAGAAATAGCACTTGCTTTGACAGCATTTATACTAGAAGATGAGACAGAAAGTATCAGAACCAGCTAAGGATGACTAACACTCAGCTCTAAAAGTTATGGAAGGAGAGCATGACATCAAGATTTTGAAATACACCAAGCCTAGCACAGTGGCTCACATCTGTAATCTCAGCACTTGGGAGGCTAAGACAATAAGCTTGCCACAGTTCCACAGTCTGAGCTACATAAAGAGTTCCATCCCAGCCAGGGCTACAGTGCAAGACCCTGTCCCCCAAAATACAAAAAATAAGTGGATAAGCAAACACACTCACACCAAGACTTATCACCATGAATTTTCCAGACCACCAGTCAGTCCAGTTTTCTGCTCATTTGTTTTCTAATTCATTCCCCTTCCTTCTACCATTTCACTTTGCTTTACATCATTAAAAGATAACTTCTCTTGGTTGGATTTCACTGTCATGTGACTCCTGATTAGTTCAGTCTGCACAGAGCACAGGCAGGAGAGCAGAACCAGAAGGAAGAGGAAAGCCAGGACACGCCCCCTCCAACTCTCTCTTTGCCTTGAGTAATATCTCTAGTAAGAGCTGTATTTTTTCCCATCCTTCTAGCTTTTGTAGGCAGCCCTAACTTTGGGAACCTATTAAAGTCTCTCTTCCTTGGTCCTTCTAGATCTAGGAATGCTGGTGACTTTTTGCAATTTCTAATTTTTGGCTTGCTTTACTATTCCATTTGGAATCTCAGCTCCTCTAACACCTTGAACTCTGTTTATTCTATTAAACTTCTGCTTAACTGTCTCTATTTTCCTTACTAGATCCTCACTGATGCAATCAATCATACAGAGAAAATACTAAAAACCTTGAAGGATAGACAGGAAAAGAAAATAGAATTTTAAAACAACAAAGAATTAAAATGATAACAATTAGAGCTACAAAACAATAGTAATGACATCAAAGTCTTATGGAAAAATAATCTTTAAAATATAGTAATGACATCAAAGTCTTATGGAAAAATAATCTTTAAAATACAATTTTATACCCAGCAAAACTGTCAAATTAATGTTGCCATTATTATTAATATAATACAAAATATTGTATAATGTACAAAGTATCAAAAACTTTTTTCTCATTGACGTCTCTTTCTTCAAAACAAACAAGAATTTTAAGAAGAAAAAAGAAGATATGATATCTAAAAAAAAGGATCATGCAACACAAGAGAGAACCAAAAGACAGTTCCAAGCTGATGTTAAAATAAAAAATTACTCCAGGGCTGGAGAGATGGCTCAGTCATTAAAGGCTAGGCTCACAACCAAAATACAAGAAATTACTCCAAACTGGAGCAGAAAGATAAGTTTCAAAACATTAATATCATTACATAAAACCCTTTACTGAGGCACTAAAATAAAATAGTAAGAACTATGTGAAAGCAAATAAGAAAACAGTCATTAAACTCCAAAGAAGGGACAGGAGGAACAACATGTGCTCATAAAACATTATATGATTATGCTGTAAATCGTTACACAAGCATAATAATAAAAAAATCTCTGAATATCATTTTAGCTTTTCTTCAAGCTTTATTTTGTGAAAACATTTTTAACAAGAAAAAAATATGTTAACAGAGAAAGAAATGTGTCAAATAATTTGATCTTTTTTCCATTTCAGGAATCAAGATATGGTATCAAAATTTTACTATCAAGAATAACAACATAAATAATCAATTTTAAAAATATATAGACAGTATCAGGAGAAGCATTAACAATAATCAACTCTGTGTAGTCAGAAGCTCAGAAGGGAGGAGACAGGGAGGTATTTATGTACGTCTGTAATCCTTATGGTACTATAAAGTATCTTTAATTGAATGTACTACTTTTTTCATTCATTGTATCATGCCCTTTTAATCTGGAAATCTATGATATTTTTATTTAAACAACATCAGGAAAAGAAGGTGAAGTTCACCCAAGGGAAAAGCCAACTGTTAAAGGTCCAGCTGGTGAATAGGTCTCAAAAGTGCCAAATACAATAGGAAGAATGGATCGAGGCCAGGAGTGGGATTTACAGAAAGGAGAACCCAGGGATGCTGCCAGGGCCAAAAAAAAGTGTCTTCAACTTTGGCTCACCCAGTCCTCAGAAATAGTAGTGAGAACAGCAGGTCTTGGAAAGTCAGCTGACTCACTAGTGCAGAATGAATGAATGTGTGAGAAGTGAGCAGGACAGTGAGTATCTCATCTCAGAAATAAAACTAATGGTTCCTCTAATATAAGTCTAGATAGTATTTTGGCATTTTCTTCATTTTTCTTCTGGGGAAATGATTTTTTTTCAGCATAATCCTGTACAAATATTGTTCATATTCATGTAAATAAACATGGATCAGGACGATAGCCAAATGGTATACCATCCAGCTGTGGCCATGATCCAGCCAGTAGTTCTTATCTCTTTTCTACATGGGTCACATGGGTGAAACACTGACTCCTCTCTCCAAAATGTATATACCGTACACTTACAAAGTCTGGTATGTAATTACAAGACATTAGTGTATAGTGAGGCAGGAAACCTTCATCCCCTTAAAACTCCTATGGAAACCTAAAAGCCTGTGAAAGGGCCCTCTGTCTCCATCATTCTGCAGGAGATGAGTACCATCCACACATCACGGTGCTAAGGCTCATGACATTTTATGTGAACTGACACAGGAATGCATCTCCTATGAGACCTCAGAGCTCACGGTTGTGGGTATTTTCTCCTTACTCATGAGTTTTTAGAGGATCAGGATTCCATCTGGGAGCACACATTTTCTAAGATCAGGTTCACAGTTGTGCTCCCCAGAGACCTCAATAAACAGTACCTGATGATCAAGAAAATGATGGTTTATATGTGGGCATAGGGTGACTACAGCTGAAGAGGACACTGAATCTCCGCACACTTTGTCAAGTACGTGAGAGAGTAAAGAGAAACTGATATGCTAAAACTGTGTACTTTGGACTGGTGAGTGCAGAGGGAAAAAGGAAATACTTCTGCCTGCCAGGCTCACACAGAGAGCCTGATACACTTAATCTTTAGGTCATAAGTTTGCCTCCTTATTGGGCACATTGTTGTTAAGAGGATCAGACTGATGTAGTGGAAAAAGAAAGTCACTGGCCCAGGAGTCAGGGGATGCAACTAATCTCAGTTTGGCCACCATACAGCGCATTCTAAAACCAAATACCAGCACTCCGGAGTTGGAACCAGTCCTAGGGCAGAGTGCTAGGCAGCTCCATTAAAATGCCCTTGAGTGAGAGCCACACTGCACATGTAGGTGACCCAATACAAACCAATGGTGGAGGCCAGGCAGGCACTTGGCAAAACCTTTTCTGAGCCAGGCCTCAAGGCCCAGGGGCCTCTCCAATGCAACATTACTTCTCAGTTTGCATTTACCAGTGACCCCAAGTGGTCTTCAGAACCCCTGTTGTGGACACTTTTACTACCCTGATACCATCTCCATCTGTGAAGCTGAACTTTTTGGGTTCCTAAAGAGGTCCATACACAGAACCCATGGCTGGTGAGCATTGTTGACTAAGACAGATACGGGAAAAGGTTTTGGCTATCTGAATAATAAGAGGTCAGGGTTGATGTCTTCCCAGTTCAGCAACTGAAAAGAATGTAAGAACAATACAGATTGAGTATCCTTGAAACTTGAAGTGCTGGCATGACATTATAAATGGAAACCTCCTCATATCTTATGGTGGCTTACAGTCAACAGACAGGGGTAGTTAAGATAGTGTACAAAATTATCTTCAATCCAATATCTAAGGTGTATAGAAATCAGTGTATTTTGCAATTAGATTTGAATTCTACATTCCAAATAATGTGTGTATATTTATTTATCAAAACTGAAAACAAATCTGAAACCCCAAATACTTATGAGCCTAAGAATTTCAGGCAAGGGATACTCCTAAAAAGAAAGCACTTAAAAGCATTTAACTCGAGGCAGTTTCAGAGATTTAGTCCATTACTACCTGGCAGGGAGCATAGCAGCATGCATGACCCTGGAGCCAGTAGCTAAGAGCTACATTCTGATGTGCAGTCAGAGAGAGAGAGCGCCTGGCCTGACACAGGCTTTTGAAACCTCAAGTCCCAACCCCCCAGTGACACACTTCCTCCAAAAAGGCTCCACCTACTCTGATAAGGCCTCAGCTCCTAATCCTTCTAATCCTTTCAAATAGTACCACTCTCCAGTAACCAAGCATTCAAATACATGAGCATTCAAATACATATGGGGCCATTCTTATCAAATCACCATACACAGCAATGGGGAAACAAACTAATATATAACCGTGTAACAGAATAAAGAATCTGATTGTCGCAATAAGCAAAGAGCCAGCCAGGCAGTGGTGGCGCACGCCTTTAGTCCCAGCACTTGGGAGTCAGAGGCAGGTGGATTTCTGAGTTCGAGGCCAGCCTGGTCTACAGAGTGAGTTCCAGGACAGCCAGGGATACACAGAGAAACCCTGTCTCTAAAAACCAAAAAAAAAAAAGGCATAGAGCCAAGTGTGGTGGGCAACACCTGTAATCCCAGCACTTGAGAGTCTGAGGCAGGAACATTGGGAGTTCAAAGACATTTTTCCCTATATAGGAAGTTCAAGGCTAGCTTGAGTTACATGAGATCCTGTCTCAAAAAGTGAAAAGGAAAAAAAAAAAAAAAAAAACATATCAAAGCATTGGATGGAATTCAAAGATGAAAATCTACACAGGTGATAAAGCCTGTAGCTTACCACACACGAACATAAGGACGCAAGAATCTTGAGGGTGCTGAGTGAACTATATCAGGGCCAATAACCTGGCTGCCATCTTACACATAATCTTCCCGAGTGTTACCATGAGGGGAACTACATTCTCTGTATAGCATCTTACACTCCATTTCTCTCCTTTTCCCTTTATTTTTGTGAATTTCATACATATATACAATGAAAAATTATCCTATCTACCTCCCACCCACCTCCAGTCTTATATCTTCTGAACATGCTCACTCCCAACTTCATGTCTTCTGCTTGTTTGTTTTTATAAGCCACTAATCCCAGTTATTGTTGCCCACATGTACATGGGTGAGGACCATGCTCTGGAGCTTCGAAAACCTGCCTGTGGCCACATCTTCAATAAGAAATGACTCTCTTTCCCCTATTTTTCTCAATTAAATTTTTAATTTTTTTAAAGGGAGCAAGTTATGGAAATGAAGATCAATTTTACAAAAACAAAACTGTATTAATTGGGGCTAGTTAAGTGACTCATTCGGTTGGTAGAGTCCTTACTGCAAAAGCTTTGAGGGTCCGATTTCAACCTCGAGGAACCGTGCAAAAAGCAGGTATATTAGCATGCACCTGTAATCCTCGATTAGGGAAGGCAGAGGCAGAAAGATCCCTGGGGGTTGCTGACCAGCTGACTAACTGCATCAACAAGCACCAGATTCCATGAGAAACTGCCTCAATAAGTAAGATGGAGAGGGAGGGAGACACCCTACATTGACCGCTGGCCTCAACATACATGTATACACATGTACACATGCTTGTGCACACATATGCTCAAACATACACTTAAAAAATTAAATTAATCCATCCAAGTTTAAGCAAAAATATAAAATCATTGTGCTATTAAAATAGTCAAATAATTTTACTGTTTAAAAATTATTGTTTCTCTGTCTTTCTAGTGTTGCCGTTTAGCTTGTAAAAAAAAATTTTAATTTCATATATTTTCATTTTTGAAAAGCTCATAGCCTTTCCAGGGATGCTAGCAACATGCTAATATGAATGTGACTCTAACAAATATATAATTGGATCTGGGATATCATCTAATTTGCAATGCTAAAGCAAAACTCCAAAGGCATAAGGCCTTTCCTCACCCTGGTCTACGCAATCCTTAATGCTTGTGCCATTTTTATTTCAGTTATGCTGAGAAAACATGTCATTTTTAAAAAGCAGAAAACCTTAACCAAAAATAATAAATAAATAAAAGGGATTTTCTCAATCTGAGATACTGTCTCAACCTCCTACATTAGGCACCATGTATTAGCCAGACAAAATGATGTCCTTTGCAGTGACAAAAACAGATAAGAAATCTGGTACATTTTAAAGCTCAGACGATTCAATACCTTGTTGGGATCCTCTCCAGTGCCTTATGAGTTATAATTTCTTATATCTTATTTTCATTCGATATACTTAATTTAATAATTTAATTCAGCTAAATACAACTTAATTAAGCAGTAGACACATTAGCATAAGCATTAAGAAACAGAAGCGTTGAAAGGAAACAAATCAGAGCCTACCGGGAAGTTGTGATTATCTGGGGCCCGCATCGCGCATATGAGGACTAATGAGTCCACCACACTTGCTGGGTATGAGATGAAGACAGGTGCTGAGCCCACGCAAGGCTCTAGGAAGTTACGTTCTATGCAAACAGATATGCCCGTGAATGCGAACATGAGAAGATAAAGGACCTAAAGCAAAGCTGTCCACGTGATGCCTTAGACTGATGAAGCACCGCCCTCTGAACTGCTCTACTGTCTATCCTCGAGAGTCCGGGCTCCTGACTCTTGTTCCTTTGCTCTCTCCCACAACACAGCACAGCCACCTGGGTGGACTAACCTGATAAGCAACTCTGCTCAAAAGCTACATGGAAAGAAAGGGTAGCAGGCTGGGTGGTGGAACACACACACAAGACCCTGGGTTTGACTCCCAAAACTGAAGAAAAAACAAAAAAAGGAAAGTGAATGTATCTTCAGAATTAGAATAAATTATTATAATAACCTCAATTCTACTTAAAATTGTAAATTTTATTTATTTTAAAAGTCAGCGTGGAGAGGCAGTATTATAGTTCACAGATGCAAATACTCTTGAAAATACTAGAATTAGGAAAATACTGTGAATTATCACAGCAATGTCTGCTTAATGAGATTTTGCTTGAACTACAATTAAAATGACATTTAGCTTTCTGAACAAGAATAACTGCTAATCCAGAATGTCCAGAAAGTCTATCTAGAAGCCCACTGTCCACTGCATCTCATTATGTCAGACAACATATGATGAAGCAACTTATCTTTAACACCTTCAGAAAGGAAGCCAGACAAAATGACACTGTTGCTCAGCTTTCAAATCATAGCTAAAATGGAACATTCTGTAAATACTATAGTGGTGTACATGAAATACCTTTAATTTTCATTACTGACAGGAAAGCAAAGAGAGACCAGCACACCCACCTCAGCCCACTAACTCAAAAGCCCTCTGCTCATCCTACCCTGAGAATGGGTTTGCCATTACAACACACTGGGACCATCTCAGAAACCTAGCTATCTATGCCAAAGGCTGCGGGAACAATAGCAGCCAGGGAGGTGCTTGACCCTTAGCCCAGGCTGAGCTTCTTTAAAATGCATTAGTAACAAAGACTTTGCTGGGGCAGGAAGTCCTAGAGCACCGAAGGAGGAAGCAACTAGCCACAGAGGAGAAAACTCCACTGCCTGCAAGAGACAGGAACAGACCAACCAAGAAGAGGACATGGATTGTGCAAAGAAAGAGCCTCCAAAACCTAAAATATCTTCCCCCACCAAGCCTTGAACAAATTAGCCATGCAAAGCTCGGGCACTCCTTCCACTGTCCCTCCCGCAACACCCTCCTAGCTTAGTAAATGATGGAAGTCCACAGACACCCTGTTCTGCATCACCGATCCCCGGGAAAAGGCAGTTTTCCACCCGTTCAGCAGTTGCAAAGGAGACGTGAATGGCAGGAACATGATAGGGTGGGGGTTGGGGAGGGGGAAAGTGGCCAGGAAAAGAAAACACACAGGAGGCGACAGTGGCATTCAGACTTGAACTCGGAATTTTTGAATGGCTCAGAATGGGATGCTTTGTCACCTCTGGTTTAATTAGCAGCCTGTTTTCAGGATGCTGGAGGGCGAGGAGCATGATGGAGCACTTACGTAATCCTCCTCATTGAGCCCTTGTTTCTCAGCAGAGCTTTTCACCTCCATGGAAAACTTCTCAAACTCAGGTTTCACGGTCCTCAGTAGGGTGACTGTTTGGAGGGATGAGTATGCTTGCTTAGCTTCAAAGTCGTGTTTGTCTCCTCTCTTCCACGAGCCATCTCCTACGGGAGAAATGAAAATATTTATCATTCCAAGCTAGTCACCATAAAGAGACCATTCTGTCTTTTCCACTGCAATGTGTCCCTACATGGTACCTTTGGCAGCAGAGGCAAGGGGTATTGTCATAGTTTTGCGCTTAGGTATAATATGACAATGTCAAAATCATTAAAAGAGACGCTGTCTCTTCCGACACATGTTCCTTTGAAATGTGAGAGAGACAGACAAGCTCTGTTGAGGTAATTGCCTATAATAACCATGGGATTGCAATTGTCAGCCCCCCGGAACTGTGGCCCTGCGGAAGCAAAGGGAAGTTTTTACTCCTTTCCATTTATACTTACTTTCCATTATGAGTGTGTTGTGTGCGTGTGTACGCATGTATGTACAAATCTATCTATCTATCTATCTATCTATCTATCTATCTATCTATCCATCATCCGTCTATCTATCTATCATCTATCTGTCAATTCAAATATCTATAATCCATGATGGAAGTGAACCAAGTCACTAGTGTGGACAAATAAGCATAAAGCTATTTGGGTCTGGAATAGCAGGTTACAGTAAAGCATGAAGATGGATTACATACAAAGTTAGTACTGTTAAAAGTTGGAGGTTAGTGATACTTCTTTCATCTTTCCAGGATGAAAAGGGTAGACTTGAAGGTTTATATCTGTACAGAATTGGCAAGGTCATCAAAATTACTACATAATGCTAAATCAGTGTGTAAAAATCATGAATATTTTGAGAACACATATAGTAATAATAAAAGATACATGATAGATAGATGGATGGATAGATAGATAGATAGATAGATAGATAGATAGATAGATAATAGATAGACAGATAGACAGAGTCATTCATTCATACATACACACATACATACATATACACACAGGTGATGGGTGGATTGTAGATATCTTTAACACTTTATATGCATAAACTCAGTCCTGAAAGTATCCTTTCTACAGATGAGGAAACTGAAGCACAGAGACCCTGAGTAGCCTATTGCTTCACAGCTCCTACCTCACAAAAGTGAAGGCTAATCATCTGGGGAAGTCTCATTCTCTTCTCTTGATTTCATTTTTTACGCTTGAAGAGCCCCAAAAGAAAAGATGGACTTCTAACTTATAATAATAAGCTACTTTCCAAATGAATCATCGTTATAAATGCTGCAGCTCTCTGAATACAACAGCCCAATAGAGTACCACATAAATCAACTGTGCACCTCAAGCCCCAGTCTGCATCAGTAGCTTGAACCTAACAGCTCAGAAGCAAGGAGACCTCTGGCACCTCGTGGGACCTCTGAGCATAGGACAGGACTATGGTATACACTATACAGGTCCAGAGTCCACTAAAGAGTGACTGTCTCTGGGAACTCTAGCACTGCTTGAGCCAGATGCATCTGAACTGTGTGCATATGTGCACAACTCTATAACAGCCATAGAGGACATCATAGATGTCTTCAAGAGTCTCCACCAAATTTGAAAACAAGATTTGAACCATGTAAACAACTAAATAGCCTCCTAAAGGAATCGGGGATAGAAAAACAAAGCAAAGAGAAAAAGCAACAAGCTCCAAGCAGGAGCCATCTCACGTGAAGACAAGGAGTTAGTCTGGCCCTAAATGTGTAAATAGGATTTTAACAGGTAGAGAAGAGCGTGGAAAGGCATGTCTGGCAGAGCCCATGCCACTGGGAAAAGGTACAAGTGTGCATAGCATCCAGCAGGCAGTGAGTGGAAGATGGAGCTCAGTCTGGAAGATGAGAAAAGACAGAAGTGGAGAATGTGTTTGTGGAAACATCTGTTTCATCACAATCCTAATAATAGCAACCATTAATTAATTGGTTACTATGCCCAGGAGCTACTTAGAGATAAATAAGGCAGAGCTGATAACATAGTTCATTAAAGACTAAATCTGTGTTCAATGACCACACAATTCAATTCGAGCCACCAGACCAAATTTGACAAGATTCATCCTCCCTCTTCTTCCTCTTCTTCTTCCTCTTCTATGACTTTTCCCAAATCCTTAGGAGACCGCAGCCTAAGAGAAGCCATGCCTGGCTCTGGAACCAGTGAGCGAGCCCAGAAGGGTACTCAGTCAATGTGGCAGTCATTAGCCATGGATGACTCCAAAGTCCAAGGGCTTCCTATAGACATGCAGTAAGTACTTACTGAATAATTTTCTTGTTTTCCATAGCATTGGTTTTTAATCATGTGTATGTGTGCATGCTCATCTGTATATGTACCGCATGCATACACATGACACGGAGACCAGAAGAGAGCAGTGTATCTCCTCAAACTACAGGTATAGGGGATTGTGAACTGCCAAACATGGATGCTGAGAGCCTACCTCAGATCGTCTGTAAGAGCAATACACACTCTCTTAACTGCTGAGCCATTGCTCTAGGCCCTATTGACTCAGTCTCTGATCTACTGAAGCTGGGACATAACACATGATGTTCCTGCCATACTTAAATGCCTAAATTTGGTCCTCAGACTAAGTTTAGAAAGGCATAAGTAGGGATGCATAAAAATTCTGATGTTTCTAGACAAAGATAATTATAGTCTTTCATCAGTGGATTCAGTTTTCTTCAGGGACTTAAGAGAAATTCTTAACCTTGTGGGATTTTATGCTATCTTAGAAAATATATGCAAAACTAGAACAGCAATAATCTTAGTAAACAAAAGAAGAACATATTTTTCAAAAATGAGTGAATTCCAGTCTAATAATTACAGCAAAGCATAACCTAAAATATAATAACTTTAGAGGTTTATTTTCTAGAAAAACATACAAATGATAACACTTAGTAAATTCAAACCAACCTAAGTAGGTATCTGTTCACAACTATAACTTCTTCTGCAGTGAGCTCTTCTCCCACACTGGGACTGTTGAACATGAGAAATGCAAGGGTTGATTTGGCACGGTGTCCCATTAGTGGGGAAAATTTAATTCAGCAGACAACTAGGTGCCTCTGGGGATTTATGAGCAGAAGGGAAGAATGACAGGAGAGGAGCATGCCTTAAGGAATAGCAGTGGATTAGAGTGGGGAGACACTGAGCATTCTCAGCCACAGTAATCCAGGCGAGAGGTTAAGAGAGGTCGCATGTGGGAAGGCACCCGCCAAAAACACAAAGCGGGCGCTCTAGAAGGCCGAGCTCACTAAGAACTTTTCTTTTCTATTTTCTTTTTCTTTTTTCCTTTTCTTTTTTTTTTTTTCTTTTTTTCGGGGGTGCATTTTGATATGATAGTACATTTTTCAAAAATAAGTGTTTCTACTTTTATAATCATAAAAAGAGACAGCACCCACGAGAATGGAAACAAGATAACTGTACAAGAGTAATTCCCAAACTCTACAATGGTTAGGGAGGGACGGACGGTCAACAGAGAGGGAGATGCATCACAAAGGCATCAAGGAGAAGAAAAAAAAACAGTGATCCTTGGAAGGAAAAGCAGAGTGAAGGAGAGAAGGAGAGGAAGAAATGATCGTGTTGGTTGGTATCACTGCAGATCCAAAGTGACTTCTAAAGGCCCAAAGGACACCACCATGCTAAGGTTGGAAACAGGCCTGAAGCCAGCGAGAGTATGGCTAAAAAACACTCTGGGTGTCAGTCCTACACAAATCAGGGTTGGAGCCCAGGGGCTACCTGCCCTAAAGAAGAGAGTGCAGGAGGAAAAGGAGTGGGCTGTGCACAGACTGTTGTTAGTGAGCAGGAAGAGTTACAGGAGATACAGTAGCACAAACAGAACCAGAAATGTAACAGAGGCCCCAAAACCGGGAGCGTGAGATTTCTAGAAAGGAATAGTTAGAAACCTCCCTCGGCTGCCCTGCAGCTATGTCATGCCAGGCAGCAGCCACCGCTGCCTGTGTTCTTATTTAAATTCAAATGAACGAAAACTCAGCTTCTTCACCACATCTGCCACATTTCAAGTGTTCAGTAGTCAGCCTCGCATGGCATGTGGCCAGTGGTCACCCAAGCAACACAAAATAGAATGTGGCTAGCCCAGTGTGGTAATGTATACTGCTCGCATTCAGAGGGCTGGGGTTCAGGATGCCGAGTTTGAGGCCAGTCTGGGCAATTAGGCAAGGTCATGTGCACAAAAGGTGGGAGACATGAAGCAAGACAGGGAAGGAAAGAGAGAAAAGAAGAAGAAAAGAGCAAAGGGGAGAGGAGGAGGAGGAAGAGGAGGAGGAAGAGGAGGAGGGGGAGGAGGAGGAGGAGGAGGAGGAGGAGGAGGAGGAGGGGAGGAGGAGGAGGAGGAGGGAGTGAAGGGAGGGAGGGAGGAAGAGATGGAGGGATGGAGGGAAGCAAGTGATGGGAAGAAGGAAAGAAGGGAGGGAGGGAGGAAGGGAGGGAAAAAGGAAGGAAGGAAGGGAAGAAGGAAGGAGGGTGGATACGTAGGAAGGAAGTAGGACGTACTAGAACAGGAAGTGCCATTAAACTGCATTATTTGGAGACACGATCCTCACCAAGGCTAAAAAATTTGTCAAGAAAGCTACTTGTGACCTTGAGGGAATGACTTTCAGGAAAAGGGGTAGGCGTTAATGTTATTTTTTTTTAATTATGTGTGTACTGATGGTTATTTAATTACCAACTTGACACAGTCTATAATCATCTGGGAATGAACTTTCAATCAGAGCCATTGCAGGTGGTAGAGCCATCGCAGGTGGCAGAGACATTGCAGGTGGCATCATTTCCTGGACCAGAGATCTGGATTGTGTGTGAGTGAGGGCTGAGCACCAGCATGCGGGCATCAATTCATTGTTCTGTGCTCTTGACTGTGAATATAATGTGACAAGCTACTTTAAATTCCTGTCTCTTTGACTTCCCAACAATGTCATGTTATTTTATCACAGCAAGAGGAAACAAAATTATGTGAGTCTGTGTGAGTGTCTATCTGTCTGTCTATGAGAGTGGAGGTGTACATGTGTGTAGGTGTGAATGTCTATGCACACCTGCACATGCATGAATGCCAGAAGATGACATCAAAACCCTGAAAATTGGAATCACAGGCACATTAGGGATGTCCGGCTAGCTATTTGGGTACCGGGATCTAATTCCCAATCCCCATGATTGGCTGGAAGAGCTTTTATGCACTGAGCCACCTCTCAGCCTCCAGTGTAGTATTTTCACAGCTGTCCTGATAAAGGAATTAAGAAGAAAAAGAAGTCTGCTCCTGAGAAGTAGGATAGAAGATGGTTCTCTGTCATCACTTCAGAGTAAGGGAAAGCATGTGCTTTTCCTTGATTTGTTTGACTTTTATATTAAATAATAAATCAGGAACACGAGCTTGTTCTGAGTGAGGACGATCAAGAACATGAATGATAGCCGGGCAGTGGTGGCGCACGCCTTTAATCCCAGCACTTGGGAGGCAGAGGCAGGTGGATTTCTGAGTTCGAGGCCAGCCTGGTCTACAGAGTGAGTTCCAGGACAGCCAGGGCAACACAGAGAAACCCTGTCTCGAAAAACCAAAAAGAAAAAAGAAAAAAAGAACATGTATGATGGGCTGGAGAGATGGCTCAGTGGTTAAGAGCACTGCCTGCTCTTCCAGAGGTCCTGAGTTCAAGTCCCAGCAACCACATGGTGGCTCACAACCATCTGTAATGGGATCCAATGCCCTCTTCTGATGTGTCTGAAGACAGAGACAGTATATTCACATACATGAAATAAATAAATAAATCTTTAAAAAAAAAAGGAAGGAAGGAAGGAAGGAAGGAAGAAAGAAAGAAAGAAAGAAAGAAAGAAAGAAAGAAAGAAAGAAAGAAAGAAAGAAAGAAAGAAAGAAAGAAAGAAAGTGCATGAAAGGGAAGGCAGCCTGTGCTTAGCAATTCTGTAGCCAGGACGATGGCTCCAGTGACTGCTGCCTTTACTCCAATAACTGGGACATCCTGCAACTCCCAGCACCTACCAAGGACCGAGCACACAGTAGGCCTATAGAGGGATAGCACAGAATCTTCCCAAGAACTGAGTGCCTGTCATTCACCTAGGCAGCATGCTGACCTCTGTGGCTCTTCAGCTCTGGTGGCTGTCAGTAAAAGAAAAGCACTCATCCTGCCTCCTCTTACCCACTCCCCACAGCCCCGGTGTCACACAGGGCCAGGGGCTAGGCTCCCAGACACACCACCAATATTCCACATGGCTCTGTATAGCTGCTTTGCCTGCAGCCTGGTATCCTTCAATCCTCATAGCAATCCTATGAAAAAAAGATTGCAAGCTGATGCTTTCAAATGAGGAGACCAAGGATCCAGGCTTAATCATAGAAAGAGGAGCAAATTCAAACCAGGGTCAGATGCTTAACCCTTGTCCAACCTGTGTGCAGCTCCTCAAAGTCCCCCAAGATTTAGGGCTGCATCTGCAGTGCACATGCACAGATTTAAAAGAAAAGAGTAGCACAGCAAAACCAGAAGTCCTAACATGCTGCCAGACCACCATTACAGCTGAAGGAATATGAGGATTCCTTTCTCTTTCCTCTTTGTTCCAAATTGACTTTAATGTGTCTTTATGGCAAAGCATCATAAATGCAATCCCACCTATGATGTCTGTGTTGACTTTACTTGAAAGGTCCTGAGTTCCTGCTGTCTTAATTCTTGGGCAAGGTGAGCACAGCATCAATCCCAGTGCTGCAGTTGGGATTGTGCAAGTACCTTCCTACTCTATACTTTTGGAGAAGGTAGTAAGGAGGCTAATATGACCAGAGAGAAATGCCGGTGGATGCTACAAAAACATCTGTAAGACAACACTATCGTCTACTCTCTAGATTCAAACACTTTAATTCTCCCATATCGTATTATATACTGAACTCTGTCGTATAATTTGGGCCGGTCTGGAGATGATGCTGAGGGCTCACCAAGGTTGAGACATTCAGTAATCAGAGAAAATAGACACACTGTCAACTGTGTTTTCTAGAAGTACCAGTAAAAGCAGACGATCGTCCTCTAGAACAGTGCCTCCGAACCCGCGGGTCATGACCTCTCTGAGACCTCATTATCAGATATTTACATCCCGATTCGTAACTGTAACAAAGTTACAGTTACAAAGTAGCAATAAAATGGTTTTATGGTTGGGGGCTCACCACAACATGAGGAACTGTGTTAAAGGGGCGCAGCCCATGGAAGGTTGAGTACCTCTTTTGTGTGAAGAACCATAAGGAAAACTGGGTGTGGAAGAACCTTTCTGCAATCACAGCTCTGATAATGGGGAGTTAGATTATCAAAGAAGACCCTTATAATGATTCTCCACAATGAAAGCTCGGATGATTCTGTCCACTGGATGATACCACTGGTCACTTCTGCTCTGAGGAAAAAGATGCTTCAGGGCTTATTTATGGAAGACAGCATGCTACAGCCACCTCCCTCCATCCTTACTCCCAGAATCCCACACTAGTTTTGATATTGAGGAGTCCAACTGAGAATACAGTTTTGAATTTTATCCAGGGGTAGCCAACCCCATACAACCAAAAGTTGAGTAGAGCTTCCATGGTAGCCAACAAAAAGAACCGAGTCAGCAGGAAGGTTCTTCTCTCATCTGCTATTCTTGACCTGGTTTAACAAGAATTAAGGAATGACCTGTAGAGTCTTGGTCACAATCTTTGATATTGAAAATGGAGACAGGAAACCCAAGACATCTGTAGACTAATGATCTCGGGGAATCGGATACCTATCCTGGACAAGAAACTTTTATGTGTGTGTCACTGTAGTTGAGTGCAGTGGTTATTCATTTACACGTATAATTCATAATGCACACGGGTGGATTAGCTGTAAGTCAGTGAGTGCAGTAGCAGAACGGATCGCCTGAAATGTGTGTATAAAATACACATCGGAGAAAAGTTTGACAACTTAACTACAATTGTTAATATCCCATGTGCAGTAGTCAAAGCAAACTAAGATTAATAATGAATGTGACAAATATTTGTTGAATATTTTCTATGCTTCATAATATCTGCTGGGTAGTTAACCCAATTCCTCTCATGTGTTTATCTGTGACTCAGCCTGATGAGTCATTAGAACAGACTAAGGCTACAGAGAAGGGCAGATTAACTCACTTTTCAAAGGTTAAGTTGTAGCTGTTAACTCTTAGGTCTTAGCAGTCAAGAGTTAGTAGATAGGACAGTCTGTCTCTCAGGCTAATTGAGACCAAAGACCAAAGCCTGAGCAAATGTACAGTAAATGTAAAAGAATCAGATTTAAACAGAAACATCAAGTATTCCTTGTGATTTGTGTAAAACCATTTTGCGATTAAATTTTCAAGAAAATAAAACCTGGAGCTAGAGAGATGGTTTAGCAGTTAAGAGCCCTGGCTGCTCTCGCGGAGAACCTGAATTTGGTGCTCAGCCCACATGGTGGTTCACAACAAGATGTACTCTTCGGTCCTCTGTGGGCACTAAGCACACATGTGGTGCACACGCATACATGCCAGGACACACTTATTTAAAGAAAGAAATTTAAAACAATTTAAAAACAAAACAAAAATTGAACCCATGGAATAAGGTTTCTAACATATGAATAATTTAATTATTTAAGTAGTTAATTTTGCCCAGGCACGGTATCATACACCTTTAATGCCAGCACTGGGAAGACAGTCCAGTGGACCCCTGTGAGTTTAAAGCTAGCCTGGTCTAGCTGTTCCAGAACAGCCAGGGCTACATAGAAAGACACTGGCTCCAAACAAATAAAGTGGTTAATTTTATGTTTCTAAAATTTTAAATATAATTTTTAAATGTGGATATTAAAAATAAAACTGGAGGGGTGACTGAAGAGATGGCACAGAATGAAGAGCACTGGCTGCTCCCTCAGAGGACTCAGGGGTGGTTCCCAGCACCCACATGACAGATCACACTGTCTGTGACTCCAGCTCCAGGGGAACCAATGCCTTCTGGCCTCCTCAGGCACCCACCAGGCACACACTAGTACACGGGCACACATGCAGACAAAAAAAAAAAAAAAACATACACATACAGTATAATAAAAATTGGAAAATGTAAGTAAAGGCACCTGACACTCAATCATGCAGCCCCCAGAACTCACATAAAAGCAAAAGAGAAACAGCTCCATAAAATTGTCATCTGACCACCACATGCACACCACAACAGGTGCAGAGAGAGAGAGAGAGAGAGAGAGAGAGAGAGAGAGGGAAATAGATTAAAAAGAAACTTTGCTTATGGACATAAAAATAAATTCTGATGAAGTTATATTTTACAAGATTGATAAAGGACACAGAAATTTTCATCATTGGCATATAAAAATATAAATTGGTAAACACCTCTGTGTGGGAAATGGTGCCAATCCCTAGCAGTGCCTACATAGAACCATTAAGCCAGCTTTATGTCTCTAGAGATTTATATTATGTAATATATAATATATGTCTGAGTATGTGACTATAAGTGTCTGTATACATCAGACTATTCAGCATATACTGTTCTTAACAAAAGGCTGGAAGCAGTGCTAAGAAATGGAGATTGATTAAACGTATACTATGCTTCTGTACCATAATATTATCATTTTATTGAAAATTATTTTTGTGAAATATACATATATACAAAACACAATATATTTCTTAAAAATTGCAATGTAACTTTTGGTCTGAGTTGCAGAATTTTAACTTACTTTCTTCCAGTTTTTTAATATACATTTTCCACATTTTCTGCAATGCCCTTGTGTTGTTATAACAGGGTAAACCACACAAGCTTTATCTGTAGATGAAATCAATCCTAGCAGTAACACTTGCTTCCATTACTACGTGCGTAATGCGTGCAAACGTGCTTGTCTGTTTATAGCATGCTTTCTTACACCTCACTTTAAATTCTGTATTTCACCTTGCAAGACAGAATTCATACTTTTCCTTTAACCTGCTTTTATCCCTGTGTTAAAGAGCTCAGTGCTGAAGCCAGTAGTGTAATGATATTCTGGCCTTAAGTCAATAAGCGAAAAAACACTCCACTTAACAGAATGGAGGGAGGCAGGGAAAGACCAGAACGCTAGTGAGTAGGATGAAATCCTGTTTTCACCTTGCAAGCACCACACACACCCCTCGTTGCCACCACAGGAAGCAGTGGCTACTTTTGTCTCATCAACTTTTTCTTTATCCCCAGGAGAAGTGTGTTCTATTATCTGTATATACACAACAATCACTGCTTAAGTAAACCAGGAAATCAGGGCAGGAAACCACGGTGAATGTTTAAAGGCTTGGATCCTATCTAAATAACTATATATCACCAGCAAGCACTCGGAAGTGGGGCTCGCCATAAACACGCCATCTGTAATCTGCATGTTTACAGCTCTAAAGCCACGTAGCTTTGAGCAGACATTGTGTGTGTTTGAGAAAATGTCCTATAGTCCTGAAATGACTACTTTCGTGAGAGTCCTAACTACCATGGAAGGAAAAGGCTTTGGGTTTGTGATCAAGATGAGCCCCTTAAGCACTCTTCCATTACATAGGTGTTGAAGAGATGGCTCAGCAGTTAAGGGCCCTGGCTGCTCTCCCAGAGCCCAGATTCAAGTCCCAGCATCCACATGGAAGCTCACAATGGTTTGTAACAGTAGTTCCCAGGCTATGCAACGCCCTCTTCTGGTCTCCTTGGACACTGCACACGTGTGATGCACAGACATACATGCAGGCAAAACACACAAATAGGTAAAAATAAATACTTATTTTAATTTTAAAAAATCAATCCTTTATTACACAAACCCTGGGAGTTTCCCTAAATCCATTATAAGGAATCACAGATGTCTTTGACCTATATATCTGTGGCTCAGGAAATTCTACCTCAGAGCAGATTAAGGTGTAGTAAGCTACGAGGAAGAGGAGCTGGGAACAAAGACTTTATCTCAACTTGCAATGGTCATCATTTTCTTTTGTATTGCCACCTATAAGAAACGTATGTGATATGAATACATATTATATATAGTCACATACTATCATAGTATTAAAAGTTTATGAAACAATACATATGCTAACTATGGCAACACCTTGGCTGTTCCTGCTACCTAAAATTCTACTCCAAATCACACCTAAATTACTCCAACAGTCCGCCATGACCATGACACCTGGTGCCTGCATGTACAGTCCTGTGGATGAATGGGCTGCACTGATGCACACAGAGCTTCCTTGACACTGCAGGTATGTGGTGTCTTTTGCTCCCAATGGATTCTCAGAAAAGATGGAAAGCTTGAGAAACCAGGCATTATATATGGGAGTCCTTTGAATCACGAATTTCCAGAATCAAATATGGCTCCTGTGGTAACTGAAAGTGCATCTATGGACCTCACTAAAGCTTTTGACTCTTTCTCACTCCTCTTTCTGACAGGTTGACAGATTTGGAGACGCTGGAAACAGTTACCGTAGGAAGAACTGTTGAAGAGTTCAATGTTGAAGAAAGCGTAATCTCCACTGGTCATGCCATGTCTGTGCACTGCCAACATGATTCTCCGAATGGTGTCACCACTGGCACACATGATTACCACTGGGGAGAGAGACAATGTGTGAGTCACCCAAACACAGCAGGCAGAAAGCAGGCCAAAACAACCAGGGGACAACAGGCACAAAATGGGTTATCTATATAGTCTTAAATAGCTCCTCATAAACTACTGAATACATGGTCATAACTTATCCACAGGAGGGAAAGTCACACACCATGTGGGATTCCCAAAAGTTGGGTAGAAAAACATACTATGTGTTTTCCTAAACGTACATACATACCTATGATAAAACTTAACTTCTAAGTCAGACACTGCGACAGATTAACAATAGCAACTAATAATAAAATAGAACAATTATAACAACATGCTACAACAAAAGTAACTTGAAACTTACGAATTGTTTGCTTGCAGAAATTTTCACTTAAAATTTTCAAACTACAATTGTCTCTGAGTAGCTAATCCTAAGATGAAGCCATATGTAAAAGGGACAAAGGGAAATACATAATTTTAACTTTAAAAAAAATTTAGCAAATAGCACCAAAACCAAGAGTAGGAGCCAGCAACACAGACACAACAGCCTCTGGATAGAACACAGAGAGTACCAGAAATTATACAAATATGCACAGTGCATCTGGTCAGGAGGAAACAGCATCAAACCCAACCTAGAGGACCCTAGGATAAGTGACCCATCCATACTCCTTAAAAAACTCAAATTAATGAGGAACAAAGGCAGGCTCATAAAACATACTAAACAGCAAGAGACCTAAAGAGATAAGAGAAAGCTAAAAGCAACGTATGCTACTTAAATGGATTCTGGACCTTAAAATACAAGCAAAAGATCTTCTATAAAAACATCAAGAAACAGCTGATGAAATTTGACTGAAGGTCTGTAACTAGGGTGCAGGATATGTTCACATTAAAGCTCTTGTTTTACTATTACTGTAGTTATTTATGAAAACGTCCTTGTTCTTCAATGTTTTGAGAAGTCTTAGGATATGAGTCAGTCTGTAGAGCCCCTGCCTAGAGCGCCCACAGCCATGGGTTTGGTCTTCAGCATCACATAAAACTGGGTGCAGCGGTATCCACCTGTAATCTCAGCGCTGGGTGGGTCATCCTTGGAATCTGAGGCCAGTCTGTGTTAAATGTGACTTTGCCTCAAAAACAAAAAAAATAATTAGAAGTATGATCCTGTAAATTATCCTTGAAGGTTTCATAAGATAATCTTTGTATTATCTTTGTAAACATGTACATTTGTATGTCTATACAGACACATACCAGTAGTGTTCACATACATGTACACACACACAGAGTCCATGTTCTATCAGTTTGTAGTCACACTTGTCAAATCTAAGAGGCCTTAAGCATTTTTAAGAGATTGTTTCCAGTGGCCTAATCGAGACACGGGCTACAGTGAAGTGAGGGGACTTGGCCACTGTCCAGTCACTCTGATGGCTCTTGGCTCACAGACCCCATGACCAGGAGAACCATATTTTTCTCTGACTCAGAACAAGAGGAGACCCACAGAGGCCTCGGTGCTGTAAACTGCCTTACCATGCTTCATGCCAGCCCTCTGAGATGTGTGTGCCCTTTGTAAAAGTATAGGTGTCGAAAGACATAAAACAAATTGCAGTCTGTGCCTGAACAGTCTTGGCATCCTGCGTGAAGGCCCGGGCTCCTATGCCTGTCATTCACTGCGCACATTAGCTCAGAGCGCCGGGATATGACTGACATTTTTAACTATAGAAAGGCTTCATGCACACGGTCTCATCACTAGAAAACACAGTTTTGAGACAATACGAAACGCCTGAAGCCCACAACTGGGAGAGTAGGTGTTGTTTCTTGTGGAATTATAATTATACATTTGGGATTTAAAAAAAAAAAATCCCAAGATGTCTCAATAAAGAAAGTCTCAAAGAAACTCCTAATTACCAACGTGGGCCCTCATTTTAGATCAAACTCCTTCAATGGAAAAATCATAGGCTGGATACCTCATAAAATAGCTAATAAGAGGCTCAAACTGAACAAGTTCAAAGAACACCGATTCCAAGAATGGGCGTCTTCAGAGGGTCCATGAAGCTCCGGTTGGCTGTCTACTAAGGACCTCTTATCAACCTGTGTGAACTGTTCAGAGTTCAGTGTCTCCATAGCTACACAAGGAAACTGATTCTGCTGGCACACTGGGCAAATAGCCTACATGATGTGCATAGATAGGTGGTCAGAACTGCAGATTGCTTGACTTCCATGGGGGCTAGGATTGGCCATGAGTGCAGGCCATTCACCACGGCCTCCATGTAGGCATGCTACCTGGGGAACCAAATAAGCAGTAGGATGCCGCAGAGGGAACACGGATCAGAGAAGCCGGTGGGGTGATTCAAGTATCCAAAGGCACCAAGTGCCAGTCCTAAGCATCCTTTTGAGAGCTATACCTGCCCTAGGATAGAACAGACTGCACCAAGGCCAGAGGACAGAACTGGCATCCCTAAGTCCTGGACAGACTCTGGTTCTTTTTTTTTTTTTTTTTTTTTTTTTTTTTTTTTTTTTTTTTCTTACTTTCCTGCGTTGCCTCTTTACTTCTCCCCCTATTTCTATCATGGCTTCTGATGAATTTTTCTTGAAGCGTTACTACCCACTTGTGACTGAGAAAGGGTACTAGACAGTGACACTTGTCTACCTGCTTAGACTTTCATTCTTCTCAATCTTGTCCATTTTGTGACAAGCATATGGTTTGCTAAAAAAAAAAAAAACAAAACAAAACAAAACAAAAAAACCTCGTTCCCAGGTGCAGGACCTTGTTTCTCTCAAATAATCCAAATCCATAACACGCATCATCATTATCATCATCATCATCACCATCATCATCATCATCATCATCATCCTCACCATCAAGTTTTAATTCCAGTAGAAGCAACACAACTTCATATCACTTGTTACCACCAACAAAGCCGTCAGAATAAAGAGCCCCAGTGTTTTATGGTGTACCTCAGCCTTTCAGGGTTGTGTCATTCAGACCTTGTTGAACTGTGGGTACTTTTAGCAAACTTTCCTTTAATACAGTTTATCAAAAGGCTTGAAATATTTTTTTTCTGAGATAGTTTTCTGTTTTTTACTCATAATCCATTGTTCTATACAGTAACCAAATCACATAGTTAACAAGCACAAGTGACGTAAGAGGAGGAGGTACAACTTAGGAAGTGGACAGAAATGTACAGAAGTGTGTCAGGTGCAGGAAAACTCACTAGAAGCTCAGAGCCCCCAACAATAGATGCGACTGACAGAGAAACGGGGTCTGCCAATCCTCCTGCAGGAGTGGGTGCCAATGCAGACTGCTTTTGTTGTATCAATACGTATTTTATTATATAAATATCAACTTTCTTTTTAGACAGCATCTCTCTGTGTAACTAACCCTGTTCTGTCCTAGAACTTGGTATATAGAACAGGCTGCAAATGTCTGCAAATCACAGAAATCCACCCCCCTTTGCCTTCCAAGAGCTGGGATTGAAGGCATGTACCACCAAGCCTGGTTTTAATACATAACTATTTCTTTGAGATCAAAATATTACACTTCAGAAAGAAAGGATAATGACTGAGGCTATGTGCTTCTTAGTAACTTTTTTTTAAACCTCTCACTTAAACTTGTGACATTAGGTGTCCTCTTTCCCCATCTGGGTGCCACACTGTCAAAGAAATAATTTAAGAAATTTTCTTAGAGTTAAAAGACATGAGCTTCTGATACACCCCACAGACCGAACGAGGTTAAACAAGAAGAAAGGCCCAAGGAAGGAAGCTTGACTCACACTTAGAAGGGAGAACGACCTAGCTATGGGAGGCAGGAGGGGGGAACCTGGGTGGGAGAGGGGAGGGAGCCGGGAAAGGACAGGACCAGGTGTGGGGAGAGACAGGAGAGAAGCCCAGAGAGCCAGGAAATCTGCAGCTGCGGAGAGGGCAGGAGGGTGAAGGGGATCTCTAGGAAGTCCCAGAGACCTGGGATGGGAGAGGCTCCCAGGACTCAATGTGGGTGACCTTATCAAAATGCTCAACAGTGGGGATATGGAACCTGAAAAGACCACCTCTAGTAGCTGCACAGGACCCCCAGTGGAGGGAGGAGGAGACCAACCCACCTACAAAATGTTAGACCCAAAATTGCTCCTCTCTAAAAGAAATGCAAGGACAAAAATGGAGCAGAGAAGAAATGAAGAAATGGCTGACCAGTGACCAGCCCAACTTGGGATGTATCCCATGAGCCGCACCAATCCCCGACTCTAATGGGATGCTATGTTGTGCTTGCAGACAGGAGTCTAGCATGGCTATTCTCTGAAAGGCTCTACCAGCAGCTGACTGAGACAGATGCAGACACCCACAGCCAAGCAT
The DNA here is from genome assembly GCA_028551405.1 of Uromys caudimaculatus. Taxonomy (NCBI): domain Eukaryota; kingdom Metazoa; phylum Chordata; class Mammalia; order Rodentia; family Muridae; genus Uromys; species Uromys caudimaculatus. The sequence goes on along the minus strand of CM052716.1, from coordinate 23,913,624 downwards.
GGGGTGGAGGTCTGTGAAGGAACCCCTATGGAGGGGTTGGGGCAAGGATTGAAGGAACTGAAGGGGCTGTCAACATCAGAGGAAGATGAACAGTATCAACTAACCTGGACCCCTGGGAGCTCTCAGAGACTGAGCCACCAACCAAAGAGCAGACACAGGCTGGCCCAAGGCCCCTGGTACATATGTAGCAGAGGGCTGCCTTGTCTGGCCTCAGTGGGAGAGAATGCCCCTAACTCTGTAGAGACATGATGCCCCAGGGTGGGGGATACCCAGGTGGAGGACCACCCACTCAAAGGTAAAGGGGAAACAATTCGACAAGAGCAACCCCTGGAGGAGGCAGCATTTGGGATGTAAATAAATAATGAATACATACATACATACATACATACATACATACATACATGACATGAGGTTCTGAGAAAAGGGTTATACTAAAGCAAAAGCAATGTGCACTGGGATGAAGCGTTGGATGACTGAGAGCAAAGAGAAGATTCTATAATTTTTTGTGGGGGTGGGGTGGTGATAATAAACTCTAAGTCCAGAATAAATCAATTCAAACGAACAACAACTTCAGAATCTAGAAGCCAATGGAGTGATGCCATCAAATTTTGATGAGGAAAATTACTTATAGCACGGAGCCCTGTGCAGAATTGTACAATTATGCATAAGGGTTAGACGAATACGTTTTTAGTCTTGAAAAGTTTTCAAAACATATCTTTCGCCCATCCTTAGAAAGCTCCTAGAGGATGTGGTCCACCAACAAAGAAATGGGGGCACACAGGGAATGAGCTCACAGTGATGGCTGATGGAAGCCTTGGGGAACACGAAACAAGGGTTCAGGATGGTATCGTACAGCACGCCAAGAAAATGACCGAGCTGAAACAGCTCAGGAGCTTGGAACAGAGGATTTACATATGATGTTCACAGTCCCTCCACAGCAGACTAAACAAATAAAAAGTGTGTGTGTGTGTGTGTGTGTGTGTGTGTGTGTGTGTGTGTGTGTGTGTGTGTATCCTCAACTGAAGTCACTGTGAACAGCATTGAGAAGGTAACATGAATATCAATATTGAGCTAAGCAAAAATGCCGACATGATCACGCCGGAGGAACCGATAGAACACACTTGCACGTGTAGTTAGCAGATAGGAGATAAGAACCCAACCATTCTCCACTAGCATGCCAAGACATAAAACCTATAACTGAAAAAGAAGCCAAAAGTAGCTTGTAATTTGGAATTCTGAAGGAAAACTGTTTTGGAACATCCACAGGAGTCAGCAGTGATGCTCTGGTGAGTCTGAGACAAGCAGTAGGGGAGAAGAAGCACTTTTCCAGACAACACATGGGGATTTGGGGGTTTGGGGGCAGGAGTTTACCTTACACAGATGCATACCTAACTTGGATAAAAATAAAAACTTAATTTCTTTCAAAAGCAGATTTCTCTGTTCCTACACTACATAGTAACAAATATCGTTTACAAAATACAGACCACGTCCATAATTCTGTGTTCAGGAGTTCTATCCACTCCAAAGACTCTTGTAATTTCTACACTGTGGCCTGTACTGCCTTTCTTTCCCAGTACTGTAGGCTAGGGAGATTTATGAGGGTTCTTTGCTTTAAAATTCTGCTGACAAATTATTTGGTCACTTAGACCAGAGTATTAAAAATAAGCTGTTCTTGTATTTGTTAAGTATTTCTATCTCTGTGGTCACTCTCCAGGCCCAAATACATAACATAGCAATAACTAAAAGAATAAAACTAGTTTTTATACAAAACAATTTGTATAGGTTACTTCTACTTTTGCATCTTAGAAAGCACATAAACACAACCTCACTGACCTTTCTCTGCTTAAAAAAATTTTATTTCTGTCTTTTTTTAAGTAAATGTATCATTTCCTGTGTTGTGTCAAGATCAGTAGCCAACTATATACTAAATACAAAGTATTTGTCTGTTGCTTGTTTGTTTATACTTTGGGACAGGGCACATTCTATAGCCCAGGTTGGCCTTGAACTCACAAGCCTTTGTCTCAGCTTCCTGGATGCTGAGATTACACCCATGTGCCACCACTCCCATCTAAGACCCTATGTATGTATTATGTATGTATGTATGCATGTATGTACATATGTACATGTGCATTTCTGCCACTGACATCTATTTCCTAAAGTGTTTGTAGAATACCTTTAGTATATGAAATAAACCAATCTTGAATGTAAAAGGTTAGCATAGCTTAGCTACCTGCCTAGGGGGTCATCTTGTCTAGTTTTCCTTGGAATTTCTGGGAAAAATTATAATAATATCTCCCTTACAACTCAAAATTTTATCTGGAATTAAACACATAAACTTTTTTAAAAGACTTGAATATTCAAAAATCACTCTCCAATATTCTCTGACACACACCTCCCGTATATAAAAATTGGTCACCAACTTGTAATAACCAGGATGCACAGCCAAACAACCTCTGGTGAAATCTCATCTACTGCTCCCTAGTTCTCAAGGCTCCCTGAGGCTGGCTCTTAAATTCTCTATCGCCCTCATGCCTGGGAGTTGAAACTGACTATCATCCTAGCTGCTTATATAAATACATGCTGAGAGATCAATGCTAAGTTATTAAATCACACATACTTAGGAGTGTGTTTTCACTATATTAGACTTTTTAAGTTTTTCAATTGACTTAGATGACAAACCCCCGGGAGACAAGAATAATTTGGGGGGGGGGCCCTCCGGGGGATTGTTTGTTTGTCCAGTTTTTCTTTCTAAAGGGCATTCTGTAGCCAAAAGAAAATTTAATCACATTATTAAGATGGCTACAGCTCACTTTTTATCAGGGAAGATATTCAGATATCCATAATTTGATTTTAAAGTTGAAATGTTCTTTCCACAAGAGGGGTGGGAGGGACTCTCCAAAGCATGCCCTGGCTCCTAAATGTAGAAGTGCTCTGTGGCAAGAATGCTGTCAGTTACGTTTTTACATTTGGAGGAATAGGACTCCAGGTCAGAATAGCAGCTGGGAGAGACCTGAGTCTCATTGAGCTCCTTGTTTCAAGTTCAGTGCCTTGCAAGGCAGAGTTGAATCCAGAGGTGTGGTCTTCTCTGCCTAAAGTTCTTCCCAGGACATGGCTTCCCCTTCTAGGTGAAGGTGATTATTATCAAATATAACACAACCCCCACTACAATGAAGCCACACATTTACTGCAGGGGTCTGGCAGTGTTTCAGGGAATTCTGGTAACTTCGTTCATTAAACCTTTCCAGCATCCCCGAGATGTGGCTGGGCAGAAAGCCCCCTTTACCTGAAGACGCTAGGGCTGGGGTACAGTTTAACAGCCCCAGATTCTGCCAGCTAGCAAGTGGCTAAGCCACGAACTCCACTGAAACCATACACCAAAGCCCTGCTACTTAACACCTTGAGCAGCCACCGTGAAGTGGAGATTCAGGTCTACAGGGAAGAGCGCCCTGAGAACTCCCAACTTTCTCAACTAAGAGTAAGAAACTGAGAGGAGGGCAGCCTGGAAAAGAAACTATTTTTATTTATATGTCAGAAAATCTGCCTTATTGCTGCTGACAGATTTTAGAGAAAGAATCATAAGATCATAATATTTTCACCTATAAAATGTACACACCAGACTAACAAACTTGCACCGCTAAATTGAATGAGATATAAACACGAGAACTAAGTACATCTACCAAGCTTAGTGTATTTATTTAAAAATAATACTAGGGACAGAATGCAGGCTGGAGTCCTTTTAAACCAAAACACAACAGTCACACACACACACACACACACACACACACACACACACACACACACATACACACACCACCCCAGCCCACTGTCACACTGTGACCCTCCCAGCACCACGGTTCCAAGAGCACTGTGCGGCTAAAGGCCCCACAGCAGAACAGACAGGTCTGCCAGGCCTCTCATCCCAGGCCACTGTACCAAGGTCACCGCCTTTCTGGGTTCAGCAAGGCAATGACAGGATTTGCAAACCTCGGATCTAGTCAGGCGTGAGGACACGCCCTCTATCCCAGCCTGCCCTGGGAAGTTCCAGCTTTTAGTTAAGGTTCTGGGAACCCAGAACTGAAGGAGTACCAGTACCCAGTACCGCGAGAGGGGGCAGTAGCCTGCGGACTGGGAGTAGGGGAAAAGTAGATGTGGGTTTCTCGCCCAGCAGGGGCAGATCTGCCACCATAGGACAGACCTTTCCTTTCACATAACCAACGCCCTGCCTGCGCACCTAACAGTGATTCTGCGCAGACAGCCTGGAGTTCTTAGGGCGAAACTTGTCCTGTACGCACTGTCTACAACACCTTGAAGTCAGAGTAGCCAAATTGGAGGGGAGGGGTAGCTGTAACCCCTCTCCTGAAGCTTTCTCTGCCCACCTCACCTGTTCTGAGCCCGCAAGCTTAGTGTCCCGCAACAGCCAGGCCCAGGACCCCAGCATTCGAACTGTGGCCAATGCCGGACAAGCCAGGTGCCTGGCTTGGCTCGGATCCCCCTAGGTCTCACCAGGATAGCACCCCGGGACATCGGAAGCTTTGCGGCGTCGAGGGAGGGGGGAGGGTAATACCGCGGACATTCTGGGCGCCTGCGCACCAAGGGGAAACAAAGGCGGGATTTCTCAATGTTGTGAACCCCAACCGGGACATCCCGACTCACTGCCCCATGCGGGAAGTCGGCTCCTTCCTTTACCTGCAAGACAGAAACCTAAGCAGCAGCGGAGGATTCTCACGCTCCCTGTAGCCATGATCACAACCTCCAGCATTGAGCGCTCTGACTAGTTTGGCTATTGTTCCAAACCCTCAGTGACTTGCGAAGAAAGGGCCGGAAAGGACACCCGTGGGAAGAAAGTTCCATGCCCGATCCTCCACGGTGCGCTCTGGCCAAGCCCAGCTCTGCGCGCTTTCTGGGGCTGCAAAGCCCAACGCGCCCGGGGTGGGGGGAAGTGTCGCCTGAATTCAGACACAGCGACGCACTTTGGTGCTTGTACAGATGCTTGTTTATAACACACTAGAAAGGGCATGGAAGGAATTTAAAAGGAAGACTTTTAAAAGAGACCAGGGGCTTGTGGAAAGAGCAGCCAAGGAAGCCAGGAGACCCCCAGCTAGTCAAAAAGCTGCGCGGCTGCTGTGCGTCCCCAGATGCTGTGGCCTTACCAGGGGACGTGTGACAGCAATGAACAGAGTAACCATTTCCTGGAACGCATGGGACCCCAGAGCTGTCGAAGAGGGAAAATCCTTGGTGTTTGGCCACACCTGTCATACCTGGGACGGCGCTAGCAATCGGCTCAGACGTCCCCGCGACTGACCAGGTCCACCTCCCCGGGACTGTCTAGGCACACCCCTTCCACCGCGATGGGCTATCCTCCACCCGCCCCTGGGTCAGGCAGCTCACGCTTGAACAAGCCCCCGCGCGAAACCTCCATGGGTCCTCGGTTACGGGGAAGGGTGGGGTCTGCAGAAGACTGACTTGGTGGGATTTGGGGGGAGTCACCGAGAACCGCTGGGTAGGAGGACCCAAGGACCCCTTGTCCCGCTCCTGCTCACCTCGCTCACTGCCCTGGATGTAACGCACTATGTCGTCCAGGTCCAAGTCTTTGGTCTCGTCGAAATTGTAGGCAGACGTGTGCAAACCCTCCTCCTGGAAAACCTCGTGGACCCCCTCGAGGGTGAAGTAACAGTTCCTCTCGAGTTTGTCGTCGCTGTAGACCAGGGCGGCGCGGCTCCAGTGGTGGTGGCGGAACAGAGCGAGCATCATCTCTCCCATCTTGGCGTAGGCAGGCGCCACTCGCGTGAGATGCGAGTACTCCGTGTCCTTGTGCTGGAAACCGGCGGCCAGCGCTCCTGCGGACAGCATCGGCAGGTCCCAGTGAGACGCCAGCCGGGCCACCGGCGCCGCCGCGTACTCGCACACGGGCCCCAGGATGAGGTCCGGCTTGGCGCCGCGCGCCGCCGCCACGCGGTCCACCAGACTGAAGAGCGCACGGTTGCCACAGTCCGAGTCTTCATAGGCTACTTGGAAGCGAGTGCCCGGAGGCAGCAGCTTCCTCCCGGTGCCATTGCCCTCCACGCTACGCAGCGCGTACTCGATGGCCGGCCTCACCCGGGCCAGCGAGAACAAGTACGAATCGTCCTGGGGCAATAAAACAAGCACCTCGATCTTTTGAGCCGCCAGCGCCTCTCTCTCCCGGCGCCTGCTGCCTGGCCGGGTGTCCCCGCCGCCACTGCTCGCGCCGCCAGCCAGCAGCGCCCGGGCCAGCAGCACGCACGCCGAGAAAGTGAACAGCAGCAGGGACCTCATCGTGTTGCCAGCAAGCGCTCGCCCTGGCCGCGGCTCGCCCTCTGCCCCCCACCCACCCTGCCCCTTTCCTCCCCGCTCTTTTCTGTCCTCTGTCCCTGCGCCCCCTTGGGCGCTCCAAGAAAACAGAATACCCCCTTCGGTAACGCGCCAAAAGATAGAGAGGAAGACTCCTCTGCAATGTCCCTAGGTTAAAAAAAAAAAAAAAACAGCAAAGAAAGAAAAAAAGTTCACAGAATGTAAACCTGTGCGTCTGTAATATACATATAGACTTATTATAAATATATATATATTCTCCCTCCCTTTGCACATAGGCTATTTGGCTTAGAGGTGGCTTCTTATTTGGGCGTTGCTAAGGTTGCGTTTGAAGGCCTTATTTGTAAAAGAAAAAAAAAAGTTAAACTTGTCCAAGTGCTTGTAATTGACGGTGCACCTCCTTCGCGTTTGATCCCATTGATTCGCGCGGGTTTCTGGATCCATAGCCGGTGTTTAAATAACGTGGCAGCGGCGCAGCGCGTTACCACACATGGCGCGCCGAGGCCGGGCTTGTCTCTGCAACGGGTGGGGTGGGTGGGGGTGGGGAGGGTTGGGGGCTGGGCTGGGGGAGCCTCTCATTAACATTCTTACATCAGGGCTCCTCCCCGCACCCCTGGCCTACTCGCGGTTGCCGGGTCCCTAAGCCCCACTCGTTGCCGGTGCTCAGCTTTGGCCCAAAGCCGCAACCGCCCACGTCTACACCCGTGGGAGCTCTCACGGCGGAGCGTTACTCTAACGTCCCCGCCTCTCCCTGGCTCCACTCTCTCCAGCCTCAGGATTTAAAAAAAAAAAAAAAAAAGTATATATATTTGAAAGGAAAGAAATGAGCGCGCGCACATGCACAAAACACACGCATACACACACGCTGCAAAAACGGAGAGGAGATGTTTCTCCAAATTGGTGGCTTCGTTGCAAACTCCATAGGCTCTCACCTCTTTTCTCGATCTGGCCACGTTCTGTCTGGATGCGCCCAGTCCTGTCCCGCACCTGACCTTTCTGGTCCCTGGAGCAAGGTCAGGGAACAAGGTCCCAGTGCAGGAAGATTCATTTGCAGACCTGGTATGCCCATTTGGCCTGCGCGGTGCCTGCACCGGTCCTTCCCCCACCCGGCGTGGGTGCCCTCCCTCTGGGCTGCTGGGACAGGCTAGAATCACAGTGGCTGCAGCGTCACCGCGTCCCAATGCGCAGCCCCTCCACGGGGTCACCGAGACCAGAAAAGCGAAACTTGTTGCTTCCGATCGATGTTGGGTAAATGATTCCGCTCCAGGAAGTGAAAAGCATCACCCAAAGGTACTATTTGCTAAACCGGGCAACTAAAAGGGACTCCCACCCCCACCCCCAAATCTTCCCCCAGAGAATCCCTAAGTATTGAAAAGCAGTCTGCCAAACCCAGCGCTTCTGTTCCAGCATGCCCGATATTCTGGGATGCTCAGAAAGGTCCTTCCCCGGAGACCCAGTCTTCCCACTGGTCACAGCTACCACAGCGATGCAGACGGAGTGGAAAGGATTGTGGAGAAGTCTCAGACCAGAGGCGCGTCTCAGGACCGAGCAGTTGCACAGGTCCAGAAGACACTGCACCCTCTTTTTGTGGTCACGCAGCAAAGACATTTACAGCGAGAACAGGCTGTATTGCACAAGGTAGTTCTGACACCGAAGTCCCGCAAATTAAAGTTAATTTAAAATGTTTCTAAATGTTCTTTCATTTGGCTGGGCGTCAGAGTGTGCTCGAATTCTATTAGTCTTAAACTTACGCCCTCTTTCGGCAGGAACTTGAACGTGATTCTTCACCCGCTGCCCCAGGCTCGTTTCTTTTTTTTTTTCTTTTTAATAGTTACGAGCCCCCTAAAATGTCCTTGCTCTCATTTGTGACTATGAAGTGATAAATCGAGGTGTCCGAGGACATGGCAAATCCAGGCATCAGTCCTCCTCGTGGCTAACAGCCCCTCTCTCCGTCGCCCTTTCTAGCAGCGAAAAAAACGCAATCGAGGGTAACTTTTCATACCCGGAGCCTGTTAGATTTCAGTTGGACACTGTGATTCCTAAATCTTCGCTGTAAGTAGGGACTTCTAAGTCCTAGGTGAGCTTTTGTTTATTTAATTAGAGCTGCTAACTAGTACTAAGAGAGGTAGATATATAAAATTTAATTCTGAGGAGTTATCCACGCACATTGGAAACTGACATTTAGCGCTTCGCAGCAATTAAATCTTTCCTGAACTCTTGGGAGAACAAACATTTGTTTAGAGTCACAGTTATTTAAGGAAGAAAAAAAAAAGACAACAGCTAAATCCTGGATTCCAAGGGTCTTAGTGGATTTCAACTGGTTGCCAGGAGACGTGAAGGAGTGAAGGACGGAGGTTTCCTATTTCTACCCGGTATGCCCTGTGTCTGAGGAGCACCAGCCAACAGCGGTATGATTCTGCAGTGTACGCTGTGGGCTCCCTGGAAGAGTCTGGGATTTCAGTGGCACAGGGTACGGAGTGCCTCTCGCATCTCTGGCGCTGCCCAGCCTCGCCCTCGGGTCAACAACAGGGCAGTGCGCTTACGCTTACGTTATGGCTAGCACCATAACCTCCCTGTGGCCTTTGGGTAGAAGCGCTCAGCTTCCAGCCAGTTGTTAAAGAGCACAGACAACAGGAAACTGCGGATCAGCCCAGAAACAGAGGGGAGGGGGCCACAAAGCTGCTGTCCGTGTGCATGTTCAACACATCCTTGCAGATTCCAAATGAACAGAAGCTGAGATTTTAAAGGAAAGGTCTTCCAGTGCCAACAAGTGCAAGATTAACAGTAATACACGCCTATTGTAGTGGTGTTGGGAAGGTTTGTTTACTTACTGTGGGAGTTAGGGGGGGTTGTTTACTTCCCATTAGAATTCTTTAGGCAGCCAGCTGAAACTATCATTATGTGTCTATCACGAAGTTCTGCCATCTTAGGCCAGAAAAAAAGAAGAAGAAGAAGAAGAAGAAGAAGAAGAAGAAGAAGAAGAAGAAGAAGAAGAAGAAGAAGAAGAAGAAGAAGAAGAAGAAGAAGAAGAAGAAGAAGAACTGTGGCCCAGAGACTGTACATGCTACATTCAAACACCTCTATCCCCTGAGAATATTTTCTATTGGGAAATGTCACCTATAACGCTATGTAAAACAGGGTTGGTAACCGAGCTGATTCTCACTGTAAGTAATATTCTTTGCATCACACTTATAGCTGGGCCTGGTGGCACGAGCTACTCGGGAGGATATCAAAGGCTACCTGGGCTGCAGAATAATCCAAGGCCAGCCTGGGCGATTTAATTTTACAAGGTCCTGTCATCAATAAAAGGTAAAAAAGAAAGCTGTGGGTGAGAGTACTTGCCTAAGATAAATTCAATGCTATGTAACACACAGTCATACACTAATTCACACTCACACACACACACACACACACACACACACACACACACACACCATCCTAGGCTATCTTAGCAATACATTTTCAGGCATTCCAGAACAGTAAAACTGGACAGCCCTTGATAAATATAACTTTTGCAACATTGTTATCATAAATGTTAGCAAAACAAGAAAGACAAGGGATAAATAGAAACAGTGGTGCATTGAGGTTTTAAGTACTGTCCCTTTCAACTCCAAAAACAAACAAACAAATAAATAAATAAATAACCACTGAAGTTGGGGGAGGGCCATGGTTTTCACAATCAGAATTCAGTTATCAACTTCAATTGTCAAAGAAAACAAAGGAATAAAATTAGCTAGTTGAAACCCTAAACATGCTAGCGTTAAGTGTGATATTACAGAAACTCATAGAGGCTTTATAGGATTTACAAATGTTTTCGTCAATATCCAAGAGCTATTTTGTCTCTAGTTCTGTCAAGTGAACTTTGTGTCCAGGTGGGCTTTGGCTACAGTCATTCAGTATGGAGACGCTATGCTGTCATTTCAAAGAGTGATTCTTTGAAATGTACTAAAAAATGCCTTAGGCATTTTCTCCACAATCCCCCTGCCTCAGAACCCTGGCCTGAAACTCAGAAAGTGAGGGTCCTTGCAGATTTCCCAAAGTCCTTCCATCTTGTCCAGCCAATTCCGAGGTCCCAGGAAAATCCCTTCTGTGAGACAGAATTGTTGAAAACACACTTCCCCCTAGAGGCAGAAAAGATAAAAGGCCAGGACACACAATCTAACAACCCTTTCTGAAGTTCTAGGAATACTGAGACTTTCGTTCCTTAACATACAATTAATGTTTTAGAGAACAGTGTTCAAAAAATGAGAAAAAAAATCAGTGGACACCAAAAAATTAAATTAAAATTTTGCCTCTAGGTCTCGGCTCTTCTTGGGAGGACTCTATTAATTGGCCCCATGTCTTCTATTACACAAGTCTGTGATTTTTTTTTAGCCAATATTACAAATAATAGTAAGTATGTATTTTTATTTAAATGTATGATTCAATTTAATTAGAAGCTATGGTTACATGTGGCCTTCAAGGGCTTCTCTTGAAAGCACAGTTTTCTGTCTATTACAATAGTGTTTTCATTTCTCTGGAGATGTTCTGGGGCGTGTGACAGTAGAAAGATTTCTGAAACCCATATTGCCCATCTAAGACTTGGCCTGAGTACAGACATAAGAAATGTGAATACTATAGTGTTGTTAATTTATAGACAACATGTCTAATGTAGTAAAAACAAGTCTATGGGCCAGGGAGAAGGCTCAGCATATAAAGGTGCCTGCAACCAAGCCTGATAATCCGAGTTCAATCCCTTCCAACACACATGGTGGAAGGAGACAATGAACGCTCATAAGTCACCCCGTGACATCCACACATGTTCACACACACACACACACACACACACACTGGAAATTTTTAAAAATTGAAAACTATATGTGCTTTAAATTCACACATAGTAATACTGACTATGTTTGGTTGTTTTTTTTTCCTTTTCTTTTTCTTTTAGCTGTATACTTTCTTTGGAAAAGAATCTAAGATAGTGCATAAATATATAGAAAGGAATTTTAGCACATGAATAACCTCCTCTATTGGGTTTTGCTATCTGAGGATCTCCTTCTCCTTAAGCCTTTAGACTTGGTCCTAGTCTTCAGAGATGTTTGCTCTTCCATCTGAATACCTCAGCATTCCTCAAGTCTCCGATCAGACCAAGTATTGCTATTTACTTTTCTTTCTTAATTTGGGTGTAAGTTGGGATTCAGTCTCCCGAGTAGTTAGCATGTACTTAGAAATCCTACAAACAGACCTGCAAGCTGTCATCCAATAGATCAAACCTTCAGTTTTCTTATTTGTTTGTTTGTTTGTTCATTTGTTTCTTGAGACAGGATCTCATGTAGCCCACACTAGCCTTGAATTCCTTATGTAGCCAAAGATGACCTTGAATTCCTGATTCTCCTGCTTCTGATTACCAAGTGTACTGGCTGGTTTTGTGTCAATTTGACACAAGCTGGAGTTATCACAGAGAAAGGAGTTTCAGCTGAGAAAATGCCTCTATGAGATCCAGCTGTAAGGCATTTTCTCAATTAGTGATCAAGGGGGGAGGGCCCCTTGTGTGTGGTGCTATACCTGGGCTGGTAATCTTGAGTTCTATAAGAGAGCAAGCTGAGCAAGCCAGGAGAAGCAAGCAAGTCAGTAAGAAACATCCCTCCATGGCCTGGCCTCTGTATCAGCTCCTGATCCCTGACCTGCTTGAGTTCCAGTCCTGACTTCCTCTGGTGATGAACAGCCGTGTGGAGGTGTAAGCTGAATAAGCCCTTTCCTCCCCAACTTGCTTCTTGGTCATGATGTTTGCTCAGGAATAGAAACCCTGACTAAGACATCAAGATCTGGGATCATATATGTGACCAGTACACACAGCAATTTTCTGGATTTTAAATCTAGATATTAATCTAACATTGTATAAATAAGATTGAGGGAAAGTAGAAGCTAATGTCTTGATGTGCACTTGGAAATTATTTAATGGTCGTTATTGTCATGGGTTTGTTTTAATGCCTGGTTTTTAAAGTACTATACACCATAGATTTTGAGTTAGTGATTTGCAAGGAATGAAGAAATCAGTTCAAAACTCTAAAATACTTACTTAGCTTTTGTGCAACTTGTTTAAAATAACCTACTGCTACAAATGACCTATTTTACAATGGATGGAACTGTTTGGTATTTGATATTGGCCCCAGATTCCCAACCAGATATCTCCTGTTAAGCTTGACAAGACCTTTGATCAATATTCCTTCTATAGGAGTTCATTTGCCCCTCCACCGAGCAGCTGCCTATGGCTGATAGAGCACTCCTCGGAAATCCAGACCGAGAACTAGAGAAAGCAAGAATTGATGGAGAAACAATATCACAGAGGAGAAAAGAGTACAAGAGCCTGAATGTTGAGGGTGGGAAAGAGTGCAGGAAGCAGACTGCACAAGATGCAAACAAGATTGTACTGGAAAGAACGGATTTGCTTCAAACATCATAGACATTGCCATAATAACCAGAGAAGGCTCAGTGCAGAAAGACACTTTGTTACTAACAGTTTGTTAATGACAGTCTGATTCTAATCCCTAGTACCCATATGGTGGAGGAAGAGAAAACATTCCTACTAATTCACCGACCTATACACATGCCATGGCATTCCTGTGCACATATGCAAATGTATCCACACACAAAAAGTATATTAATGAAATTTTAAAACAATAATGAAAGATGATTAAGATGTATCGTAATGTGCTGTATGTCAAGCTATAAAAATTTAGGGCACCAAGCTTGATGTTCTTGTTCAATAAAACAGACACCATTTAAACATCTAAAGGACGTTTTTAAAAATACTAGTGGTCATGCAGGAAATCTCACATAACCCCACTCCTAAATAAAAATCTATATTAGTCAGTTAATGGCTTCTAAGAGAAGAAGAGTTAGTCTTCTCCAGGGATGAGACCCCTGATAGGTAACCCAATTCCAAGTGGTCACCCCTAAACAGATATAACACAAGCAACACTAAATAAACCTAATACATGCTAATGAACCTAAATAAACTGAGTGAAGTGTGTGTGTGTGTGAGAGAGAAAGACAGAGAGAGAGAGAGAGAGAGAGAGAGAGAGAGAGAGAGAGAGAGAGACAGAAAGAAAGACAGAGATAATGAAGAAGATAAGGTAAATGATTTGAGGAGTGGGAGTAAACATGGGGGAGTTGGATGGGTGGAAATGATGTAAATACAATATTCATTTGTGTAAATTCTCAAAAAAAATAGATTTTAAAATTTGCCTATGAACCACGACAATTACCAGCATAGTGTAATAACACCAAGGCTGCAATGGTGGTACTCACATCTTGGTAGTAACCAATAGCTTTCTAACTGTACTGAAGGCCCACTCAACAAGAGGGAAATCATGTCTGATGACCCACAGATAATTGTAGCTCTCATCTGTCATCAAAGAAACTTCTAGATGCAACAGATGGAGATCATCACAGAATACCACAGTCTCTTCAAAGTGCAAAGAACCCTAGACTAAGAACTCCAGGTAACTAAGAATGTTGAGAGAAACAGTCTTCCCCAGGAAAGAGTCCTGAAACTTGCTGTCCCATACCAAGTGATCAGCCCTAGAATGTACGAATACATACAAGTAACATTGTACAGACTGAGCAGGTTATATTGATGTATTTGTGTGTGTGTGTGTGTGTGTGTGTGTGTGTGTGTGTGTGTGTGTAAATGTCTGAAAAGGGACCATGAATTTGAGAGACAGCAAAAGAGATAAATGAGAGAGGTTGGAAGAAGGAAAGGGAACAGTAGGAATAATATAATTATTATAATTTCAAAAATAAAAAACTATTGTTAAAAAATAAAAAATGTCAATTTTTAAATATTCTCTAACTCTATTACTTCAGATATTTTTCTTTTGTTTGGAGATATTATTTGACCCAAGTTATATTTAAATCTGTGTGATAGGCAGTTATGTTACAACACTCAAATACCCTAAGGTCCAGATGTCCAGTATGAGGACAAAAATTTACCAAATTTCAAAAGTAAATTATAAAAATCATTTTTCTGATATTATTATATCATCATACCAAATATTTTATGCTCAAAAATAACCAGAAATAAGCCAATAAAATATAAACTCTTCAGTCCTTTTTCTTCAGTCCTTCATCTTGTTTTACTCAAGAACAATTTGGAGGCACTTTAATTTTTATTTTAACAATGATAAGTCTGAAGAATGCAAAGACCTCTATCCAGTAGATTTTGGAGAAAAACAATGAATTAAAGAAAGGAAGATAATTTGGAGAGAATTTAGTTCATATAACACAAACTTATAGACTTCTAAAATCATATTTTTCAAAACATTCAAGCAGTATCCTGTTGGGTTTCAGATACAGGAGGTGAAGACCCTAACTACCAGCTTTAAGGGGTTGTGCTGTGTTGATCCTACGAGCACATCAATGTTCAGACTCAGCGCTTGATCTCTGCTAATGAGAAAAAGTTAGTAAGTATATTATTTAATCTACGCACTATTTTTTTAATCATGCTCTGACCAGGAATTAAAGGTGATATGGAAAACATCTGTTATTATAATGTGTAATGTTGTCGGGTGTTTTTTTCTTTCTTTCTTTCTTTCCAGCAAGTACACTCCACTTGGCATTATAACATGGATAGCTGACACAGGAGACTAAAATAGAATAGAAAATGCCATGAGGAAAACATCGGGAAAATTCTTGACATTTGCCCTCTCATATTTTTGGTAGTCATGTTGTGACATTGAATTTCGCCCTCGAGTTGCTGGAGAGAACGGCTTCATCCAGCCGCCATGCTTTCTCTTCAGTTTTTACATGAATCCCGTGGCTTTGCACACTCTTGGTTATCTTGAAGTCTGACAAGTTCCTCATAATCCAGTAAATGTAGGTGCACACATCGCCTCAAATTGCAAGTAGTTCACAAACCACCCACATTCTAGAGAACCCTTTGGGGCTCTTCTTGAATTTCATGAATAAACTTTTTAATTAACCACACCCTCGATTGCCATCAGACTCGATTAGCACAGTTCAAGACTCTTGTCTTACTTTGACTTCTTCCCTTCATTGCCCGAGGTCCTTTTCATACCCTCCCCTTTAAGAATGCCTAATGCATGCCCCACATAAGTCAGTACCCTTGAGAGGGTGTGCTTCTTGTGCAGGTGTCATTCTGATATGGAAATTATACTGTAATATTTCTCATTTCCACAGGGAACGTGAATACATCTTCATGCTGAAGTTAGACATAAAATCTACATCTTGACATGCATAACATATAACATTCCACCATAAGTCTCTAGTCCATTCTCCACCAGTTGACACTCATATTAATGGCACCTGCTGTCGGAAACTTCCCTGATGACCCCCACCATCACTACCACATGGGCCAATTACCCTCTCTTGTCCCCCTTCTCTTCCTACAAATCACCTTTCTCTTTCCAACCAGTCTCCTTTCTGTTCTCATGTCTTGCATGCCATGACCCTATAAGTTTCATTGGTGTTGATTTTGGAAGTACAGTACAAGTTATTTACCAGAGCATGAGCGTCCAACCAGTGGCTACACCACTAAAAAGAAAGGTCTCTTCCTCCTCTGTGTATTGCTAACTGCTCATAATCCTCGGGGAAAATGGAGTCTCAAAGCCTCTCCCAGCTCTGTGATGGGATGTTAAGGGGCCTAATCTTAAATAGGTCTTGTATAGACCATCACGGCCATTGTGAAGTCAAGAGTGCAGAGGCCACGTCATGCCCAGAAGCACCTGAATTAATGGCACAACATTCCATCCCATGCTTTGGCTTCTTGCATTATTTATGACTTTCCTTGCATAATACTCTCTGAACCATGAGGGGGACTTGAAGGGGATGATATGGATGCCTCATATTTGGTTGGGTATTCAACAGTCACTTATTCTTAGCGCTTTGACTAGTTATGGGTCTCTGCAATTACTACTGCCCACTGGAAAAGAAAATTTCTCTGACAACCACACCCATCTAGGAGGGTGAACACAATTGTTCTACACAACAATTTCCTGAATGTTGAATTCAGGGACTTTCTGATTTCCAGAGTGTCTCCAATAGCAAAGAAAAGAAGGAGTCATTCTCCCGAGATCCTTCAGACATCAGCGTCTGTATTCTGATGAAGAGACTCTGTGTAAGCATTACTGCATACTAGCTGACTGTACCACGATGCTCCAATGAAAAGAGAATTTGAACCTGAGTCCTGGGCCTGACCTTTCATTGTTCCAAATTAGGTCGATTTCCTCTTTCTGTTCAAACCCTGCGGCCAAAGAAATCCCATATAGTAATTAAATACTTGATTGCCCTAAGTAAAATTGTAGAGTTGTTACAAAGAAAGAAAAAAATGAAGGAATGAATAATGAGTGACCAAAATGGTAGCCTTTGAGTACAGTGGTCCCTCTGCAGCCATGGTTACGCATTCTGGTACTTAGCAAAATCCATAAAAAGTAGTGGAACTGTAAGTCAAAATAAACCCTTCTTTCTTCCCTTGAGTTGCTTTTGTCACAATAACAAAACAAGTGATTAACCGACCCGCAGTGACTTGTATGAGTATTAAGCCAATAACTGAAAACAGCTGTAACAGTCCCAGAAAGATATTTGGCTCTCCTCTTTTGAGACAACACACAGTGTAAAGAGGAAGCCACCAAGGTAGTGGGTTCTAAAGTGATATAGCTACTGTCAAAAAAGCTAAAACACAAAAAGACAATGGGTGTTTTAGTTTGGACCAGTGTTTTAGAGCTGGAGCCATTACTGAGCAAGTCTTCTGTAGAAATGGTCTGTGATAGCAGAAATGGCTAGTTGCATGTCCAGTCAACATCCACTCCCCCCTCTATCCTTGTTAAACAGAACCCCACTTCTTTTTAATTAATTAAAACTAATTATATCGCTTTCCCCTTTCCTTCCTCCTCCCTTCCATGTATCCTCCTCAGACACTCTCCAGACTCACACTCCCTCCCTCTCAAACTCACAGCTTCTTTTCCTTTGAATATTATTCTTATATGAGCATGTAAGTGCATAGACACAACCTGCTCAGTGTGTTTAGTGCTGCTTGTATCCATGTGATTTCAGTGCTCACCACTTGGTATTGAATAACCAACTAGGGGGCTCATCCTTGGGAGAGACTCATTTTCCTCTCTAGTCAGTCATTATCATTAATTGCTTATAGTTCTTTGTTGAGACGTAGGGCACAGTGAGATATTGCCACCTTTGCGTTAGCACGCCTGTCGATGATATTGTTGTTAAAGTTTGGGCAGCCCTGTTGTTGTTATATCATGTGTATAGCTTCCTTGTCATTTCTAGGAGACAGTCCTACTTTTTCAGGGCAGCAATATGCTCTGCTTAAACTATACTGGCATGCCTCCCTTGAAACTAAGTATGTCGAATTTAATGAAGTGAATGTTGCTGAGGAAAGGTCTACCGTCTCTACGGTCCTTTGTCCCTTTCCCTTCTTCATTCCTGGAATGTGTGTGTAGCTGGAACTCTAGGAACCATGTTAAATGACCTTGAGGATTTTGCCCTGTGATGGCTAAAGTTATGTCTTAAATTTAAATTATTGTGCTTAAGAGATCCATAAAACAAAAATGCCTCTAATCTGTAATCTCCAATTGCCCAAGGATAGATAACTTCCTGGATTTCTGGACCCTGTTGTTGATGTAAGATAACAAGCCCTGTGCTTTGGCTTCTGTAAACAAGCTTGATTGCCCCAACTGCACAGCACGTGCATAATCTCACAAAGCAGGAGGTATGTAGGCAAGAAGCACGTCAGGATGTATGCTTGTCTTTGACTGGGCAAAGGCGGGAAGTACATAGCCTTGTGATTATTGTCTTTATATACGGTCCCTGACTGATGTAATTCAGTGCCATACCCTTGGAAATCTCAGTATAGACCTGACTGGTATCCACGGACCTAGCCATTATGTAATAAAGTTTGCTTCAAGTTTAGCTCAAACATTGTGGTAGTGGTCTTACTCTTACCTGGTGGGATTAACAGTCCCTCTGCTAGAGATCATACAGAAGAAAAATAGTGACTGGACCCTCTGTTGATTGATCTATAGTCTTTTTTTACAAAGATGAATAAATTCATAGCTTTTATACTATTATTTGAATTGGAGACCAACATATCTGAACCTAATCCTGACTAATGCTGAAGATAGGATATTCCTTGTATTATATGAAGTGGGTTGTTTGTGGCTTCTTGAAACTTGCTGTTTATTTTCTTTTGTACTTTCTTGTTACATAGTAATGTCTTTTGAAATTCTGCAATTGTTTCATTGTGCCCAGGGAGTGCAAGGGTAGCAGACTCTGCCTGTACAAAGAGTGTTGCTTGTCAAGGGGTCAGTGTTGAGGCGGGGATGGTGGTGGTAATAACAAACTGAGAAAATACAAGAGGGAACATAATTAAAACCACAAAGGGGTTCTTCTTTTCATTTGAATGCATTGTGGGACAAACACTGGACATCTGAATTACTAGAAGTAAATGTTCTTCGTGGACCCTAGGGAGTCATCAGATAAGCCTTGAGCCATTCTGCAAAAGATGGACAAAGCTTGACATGAGAAAGCACAGAAACTAGGGAACAAAACATATCCCAAACATGGTTTTTAACATAACACTGAGCTTTGTATCAGTGCGGTAGGTTAGTTGGGCACTGAAGAATGGAACTCATTAGGAGAAAAGGTTCATGTTGGAACATCACAAGAAGTTGGTTTGTAGAGAACAAAAAGAAAATAGAGAAAGCGGCAGAATTTTCGAGCATGAACCTTCCTGGAATTACAGAGCAGAGCCCAGCAATCTCTGAGCAAAGGGGTAGAATGATGTAACTAATGGTTTTTAATATCAGCCTGATATTAGTGCGTTTGGAGCTGAAGGCATCTAACCAGGAGGAAAATATTGATTTTTTATAATATTCGAAATATGAAATAATATTTCCCCATATGGACTAAGGTGATGGCTGTAATGAACAAGAGAGAAACACTGAGGAAAGAAGTCACCAGGACAGAATGACTGAGAAAAGGAGGATGGACATCAATGGTTTCAAACTACAATTAAATTAGAAGCTGTGGAAGTTGTTACCAAATCTGAGTGTTTACGTCAGGTACCACAACACGCATCTGAAAGTTCTTCTAAGTGAGAGCGGTTAACCCAAAGCATCCTCATGTCACCCGTGTCTGATACTGTTTTATTGGTGTGTAAGCAGTTCT
Source organism: Uromys caudimaculatus (assembly GCA_028551405.1). NCBI lineage: Eukaryota > Metazoa > Chordata > Mammalia > Rodentia > Muridae > Uromys > Uromys caudimaculatus. The sequence continues at coordinate 23,894,112 of CM052716.1, read as the reverse complement.
ATGGTTTGTTTTTAGACTTTTGTTTTTTTCATTTTTGAGACAAGGCCTCACTATGAAGCCCTATCCATCCTGAACTCATTATGTGAACCAGAGTGGTCTTGAACTCACCACACACAGGCTTAAATAGTCTTTTTTAAATAAAGATTTTAGGCTTTGTAAGACTTGGTGGAGGCGAAGAACAGGGGGGATACACAGATTCTATGCAGCCACTTGAAGCCATGGTGATGTTTGGAGCCAGGCTGCCACCAAGGGCCATGACTAAGTCCTTGGCCCTAGCACAGCTAAGATCTGTATTCCCGCCAAAGACCATTCAGATGTCTGTAATCTGGGCTTTCACCTGAGATCATGTTGATGTCCGGGGGGGCTATGCTGACCCTGGGGGGGCAAACTGATCTTAGTGGCCTGTGCTGCCACCTGAGGCCATGGTGACATCCTGGCCAAAGCTGCCTCTGAAGGGCCATGTCTGGGTCCATGGTCCTGCGCAGCTAGGATCTGTGTTGATGTCTGTGGTTCGTATTACCACCAAAGGCCATGTGGTTACTCCTTGTCTGGACTGTTGCCTGAAGCCACATTGATGTCTGAGCACTGTGCTGAGCTAGCACCATTGGTGGTGTAGGTGAGGAAGATCTGACCCTGATGGCTTGGGCATGGGAGTGCTGGCCCCTTACCTGGGCAGTATGGGAGAGCTGGCCCTGTTGGTGAAGCCATAGGAGAGCTGGCAGGCTGACCCACTCAGCTACCACATATCCTGGGCTGTGAGCTGACCTACCCCAATATTTACCCCCCCTATGAGTTTCTGGAGTACATGAAGGGGCCGGTCCTGCAGATCTAAAGCTGAAAGATCTCTTGACTCAGGGAAACCGCAGGATATCCAAGAAAGCAAGCAAGCAGATTGAACAAGCCATGGAGACCAAGTATCAGGTAACATTCCAACTTAGCCTCTGCTCCAATTCCTACCTCCAGATTCCTGCCTTGAGTTTCTGGCCTCACTTCTCTTCTACTTCAACTTAAAAATAATAAAATTGGAAGAACTAGAGAGAAGGCTCAGCTTTTGGCCAGAAGTTCACAGCACCCACCTGAGCTGTACATTTTACAATTTACACCAATACTTACATCCACACCTATATATGTGTATAAGCATTAAAAGCTAAGAGCTACATGTTAGAGAGAGCTTTTGGTATCTGTCTTTCTGAGTCTGGATCACCTTGCTTACTATAATAATTTCCAGATTCATCCATCTTTCTGATATGTTCATGGGTTTGTTTTTTTTTTTTTTTTTTTTTTTTTTTTTTTTTTTTTTTTTTTTTTTTTTTTTTTTTTTTTTTTTTTTTTTTTTTTTTTTTTTTTTTTTTTTTTTTTTTTTTTTTTTTTTTTTTTTGGCTAGTGAATAAATTCTATTGTATAAATATGTCACACTTTTACTATCCAGTCATCCACTGATGGACATCCAGGCTGGCTCCACTTCCTTGTTATTCTGAACAGAGCAGCAATAAACATGGATATGCAAGTATTTATGGTGGGTTTCTCACTGGTAAGTTTGCAATATGGTCCATAAATTATGAACTAGAATCACTAGAGAAATAGAGGAATAACGGACCCTACCAGTGCTGTCTCAGTGTTTACCACCGCTCAGTTTTGGATGTCCTCCTTTGGCATAAATGTTTAATGCATTTTTAATGACTGAGAAACACATTTTGTTGGGCATGTGACCTTTTCATTTGGATGTATAGTATAAATGCAGGTAAAAATTGAGCTGTCAAAGTGACTATTCCAATGACTACAGGTCAAGGTTTCACCCACTTTGTCCCAACTCTTTTTGTCCAGCTTCAGATGATGCAAGAGGGACTCAGTGCTCTACTTCCCACTGTGGACATCAGATCAGAAATGACCATCCTCCTCCTCTGCCCCATCAGCCTGCACACAAGATGTGTGGTCTGCTCTTATTGGGAGCCAGGATCCTAGAAAGAGGGACCCCTAGGTTCCATCCCTCTAGGATGGAACTATCCAGAGGATGTGGAGCTATCAGGAGACAGTAACAGTGGAAGTGTCCCTGACCTGCAAGTGGCGGGCCTGTAGCTCAGCTATGCCATGTCTTACAGTTTTGACTCTTGAGGACCTCAAAGCAGCTCAGGCAATGTGAAAGTGGCTGTCCCCACTCATCCATGTCACGTGGGCCCTACCATCTCTGTCGCTAGATGACAATCAACTGTCAAAATCTGCATCTTGGAATGGAGTCTTTGCTCAAAACAGGAGGATTCCTGTGCTAATGGCATCCACAAAGACCAGACAATAGGCAAGCCCCTAAGCAACCCCCTAAGCCCAACACAAGCAGGAGCCAGCCCATAAATGCCCGGTGCTGTTCAACTCCAGCAAGATGAGTCTCTAAGACCAGGGCACCCACAGTTTCCCCCTTCAGGACTAACTGCAAAGGCCACAGTGAGAGATAGAGAAGCTTATGCACTTTCTCAGGCACCTTGCCACTCCCATCTCTTCTCTCTGCTCTCAAAGCCCCCCCCCCCCAAGCTTCTCACATCCATAGTTTTTCCTCTGGGAGAAATCAAACTCAGTAAGTTCTCTTTAGCAAAAGGGAACTGTACTGGGGTGTTAATCCAGCAACATGGCTACTCTGGCTGGAATAATCCCAAATAATGAAGGTAAAGTTAGTTTGTAAAAGAAAGCAGCCATGTTTAAAAGTGATGTCTAATTGAGGGGCAAACAAAGTGATGAATCAGAGAAAGATTTGACAGAATAACATAATGCTCAACTCTCACAAGAACAGAGAGAAAAGAGGGTGACAAGAGAGAGCAGCTCAGCAGAGAGAGGACAGTTTTACTGGGACAATTGTACAGTTGCAGAAAAATAGCAACCTAGACACAGGTGAAGACAGAATGAGCCAGAGAATGAGGAGTAGCCATAAGATTAGAACAGATTGCCAAAGTTAGTATAAGGCCAAGCAGAACAATTCAGTCAAAAGCTGAAAGAAGCCAGATCAAATCAGTCAGCTGGGAAGGAGTTTTGAGCCGAAACAGCTGAGTTGACCAGCCAGCCAGAGTTCAGAAAGAACTAGAAAGGGTGAGCTTATTCAGCAGTAAGTCTCAGAGGCTGAAAACATTCTAGGCCTAGATAAGATTGTACAGAGGCTAGAAGCTTAGGTCTAGGTTAGCAGACAGAGGCAGTAAGCCTCGGAGACAACAATTACATCAGGGAAATAAAAGCTACTTTTACATGGCACTTTACTAGAAAGACACTGGTGGCTCAGATGTTGGGAGTTAACAAGAGCTCAGGGAAAACAGGCAACCATATACACTCAGAAAGGTAAGCCTGACTAGATACTGAAAGAACAATGTCCCTCACAGAAAATCATCTGAGAGAAGTATCCATTGGCAAAGTCCAAACCACAGTCTACCTCACATGGTGGGTACAGTTGGAAGAGAGAAAGTGATCCTCTGGGCTTACAGGGTGATGGTGGATGCCATGTCCCATCAAGACCACGCTGCGGGGAACACTTGTGGTGTCGGCTGAGAGCTGTTATCAAGAAGGGTTGGACTCTTGCAAGGAAAAAAAGGGTAAAGAGAAATAGCACATAATCACTCCAAGCAGAAAATAATTTAAATAGTCCACAGGGTTGAGGGTTGGGGGTTCAACTCAGCCAAAACTAGAATAGAACTTGCCCATATCATTGGCACCCCCACCTTAGAAAACAACTCAGTCTCCATCTGTCTGACTAACAAGAGGCTCCCTCGGTCCATTTCTGCACAGAGGATTGTTTATCTTCTATGTTTTGGAAAATCATTGTCAAGGAGCTTTTTCTTTCTGTTACAAAATATGAGTACCTGGCTCTGTATATATTAAAACTGTTAGCTACTATTAGTTAATTTAAGAACAGTCCCTGGGGATGTAGCCCTGTGATAGAGCACTTGCCTAACAGGCACAAGGCTTAAGACCCTGGCACACCAAAACAAACAATGAAGTTCTCAATTAGTGAGATTGCCTATTTGAAAGCCAAAGGGGAGACACTTGAAAGAGTTACATAAGGAATCTCATGTATACTGTTAATAATATAGACCTGGGAGGATTAAGCTAGTCTAATCTATTCATAAATGAAGAGAGGGTCTGGATAGCTAATTGAATGCTCGATGTCACCAAACATGAACAAGCCAAACACCAAGTCTCTGTGGACCTATCCCACCTCAACATATGCAGTTCAGTGAGCTCTCACGCGTCACATTATAAAGAACTTCGGGACTTTCTGTTCTATGTCTGAAGTGTGTAGATGTTATGACAGCTGAACAACAAACTAAGTGAATCTTCTCGGTTTGGCATTTGATCTAATAAGTCAGTCTTAGAAGTATACTAAAAATAGTTTCCAGGAACATAGTTTTTTAACACTTAGTCCCTTGGACTCTACTGTTTGAGGTACCACTTCTTAGTAAATCACTCACTGTCCCAGAAACCTCACATTGAGCAGGCACTCTTCTATTCCTCGATGGGGGTTACTCTGAGCTGTCAGAGCACAGAGATCAAAGAAGCATTAGTTGACACATCTTTTACACATCCAGTTACTGGGCTTTAGAGAATGATCCACATTGTATAAAATTTGCATCTGGGTGGCTGCAGACATATTTTCATCATTTAAAATCCAGAGGGCCTCTTGTTTCAGGCAGCCATTCAATGATGATGAAGCAAAATGATATATTGTTTTCTTCCTTTGAACAAGGGAACACCATGCAGATCCAGTTAAAAGCCAAGCAGAACAAAAATAAATTGCAACGCTCAAAGGATGTTCTATATTATGGAAGAAAACATTGTCCACGCAGTGCACAGAACCACAGGCTGGAGCCATGTAAGCCCCCAGATGCACATCAGCCCAGAGTGGGTATGGCTGCATGCTGGGAGACCATGCAAAGAACTGGCAGAGGCCTGGGAAGACCCCAGAAGGTTTCATGTTTATACTTAAGAAGAAAAGCACAATACTCTGAAATGTCCCCCAAGATTTCCTTTTATCCTTATATGGTAAGGAGACAGATTCAAAAACAAACATGTCTGAAAGAAGTCTTTACCTACATTCCCCAAAATAAATAGACACAGTGCACCATGCAGGCCCACGCTACAAAGCATCAAACCAGCCAGAAGTTGAAGGAACAGTGAAGAAAGCTAGCCTAGAGCTTAGGTAGATAAATAGGAAGACAGACAGACAGATAGGATGTAAATGTATCTAAATGTGGTTATTGGGATGGTTTCCTACCCATTTTGATCAAGGGTGCTTTTAGCGATGCCTCTTCCTGAAGGAACATCCTCTGTTGGCCTTGCTTTCCCAACTGTCAGCTGGCAGAACACAGTGATGCAGGCAACATACAAGACTACCTCTTTTAGTGTGTGGCTAATGACTATGGCGATGTTGTAGCATCCTGGCCATTCTCAGTCTCAAAATAGGAACTCTGCACAGGGTGCTTCTTCTTGTCTTTCCTACTCTCCTCCTCCAGAGAGAGAGGAAGGAGATCAGCTGCGACCGTGGGGCACGTTCTCTGAAGGAGTCATCACTGCTGGATCCCATCTCTCTTACTTTGTTGTTGCTGTTGTTGTTGTTGTTGTTGGGAGGGGCAGAAGAAGCAAGCTTAAGTGAGTTTGGAATGGGGGAGGTGGACTGATTTCAGAGCACTCTGGGTTGTAGGTGTAATAGCTTCCTGCCTGGTACCTAGACTGGCAGTAGTTTGGGAAAAGGCGTGTTTGAATACATGTTTGGGACTATTTGGTTTGAATGTGAAAGCGATACCAACATGGAAGTCATTTTTGAAATGCCAAAGTAAAACACTGAAAATAAAATAAACATTATTAATACAACTATCAAGCAAATGTTCTTAGGCAGAGTTAACCAAAAACAAAATTTCACAGGGAAACTATCATTCGATATGTCAAGTTTTATGAAAAATACAAGAGAAAATTTATACCATTGATGTATATCATGTATGGTTCTGTGCAAAGCATTGATAAGAAGTGCTGAGATGGGTCAGTGGATGAATCACCTAAATAACAGGAATAACTTCTACATTATTATAAAGATAAATGGTAGATGGCATTTTCCATCCTTCTCTACCACTCATTAAACAGTGAGGAGGAAGGTCTAATAAGACTGCTCCTTTGGGACATTCTACCTGGCAGAGTCACTTTTACTTCCACCTCCATTTGTCCCTTAACAAGGTCATTGTCCTTCCTTGACTCCTGCACACAGTGATCAAGGACATCTTGTAGCTGCATATAAGCTCGCTCTTCCAAGACTGGGCACTATAGCTGGTACCTAGCTGATACCTGGCCTATCTGAGCTCTTATCATGGGCATAGAGGTAAATAATGGCACCATCATCAGGGAGTTTGTGATGACATAGAGGCGGTGAGTGGTCCCAATAGCAACAGGGCAAGTGCTGGGGGTCCTTATTAAAAGACTTCAAAGGGAGGAGTTTGTTCCTCTGCTGACAAGAAAGTTATTGAGCATGTACAGGCCCAACATCCTCAGCCTTGTCCATGTATGCCCATGTGTCCTGTCCAAGATCCCCTGGAGCCTTTATCGTGGGTAAGAAACCTAGTGGGTTGAACCATTCACTTAGTACTGTGACAATTTCCTTTGTCTCCTCAGCTCCTCAGCTGCACCAACCCCAAGATGATGGAAGAGGGGGAATTCCTCCAAAGATATCTAGAGACCTTCTGCTTCCTTGTGTGCCCTGTTAATTCTGTATTCTCAGTTTCACCTTCCTCTTGTACCATTTAGGGTCACAAGAAGTCTGGTAAAATTCATGGCATACTTGAAAGTCATTGTCTATGTGACACCCAACACTACGTGCACTCTTTACAAAATGTTCCTATTGCTGTATTGACAAAGTCACACCACCAGCGACCTCCCCGTGACTTTACTTCACTCTTCCATTGCTTACAGAGATGATTTGAGTAACCATGATGCCACCACATGCCTAATGAGAGGTGGGTCCTAGGGAGAAGTCTCTAAGTCACTGGGGCCACGTCTATGAACAGCAGTAGTAAGACACAAGTCTTTTTCTCTTTTTGGCTTCCCATTCAGGAGGTTGGCAGCTATGAAATGCCACACACTCCAGCATTGATATGATACTCATCACACCAAGGGCTGGTTGATCATGAGTGAATGTTCCGAAACAGTGTCAAGATAAATATTTGCTCTTTGTAAGTCAGCCACTTCATGTATTTATTATACTAACAGAAATATATACACATACATCTTCCTGGGTATTTTAAATCATCTCTATATCACTCATAATACCTAATGTGTGAAGAGTTGTTACTATTTAAAGAATGAAGGCAAGAAATTTCTATATATATTGAGAACCAGTTGTCAGGAGTCATCATAATAGAAGTTAAAAAACTAGCAGGTGATCTTCCTGAGATGTGTCTGCCTGGATTAAAATCTATGATGGATTTGCTCTGGTAGGCAAGGCCCAGGAGAAATCCATTTTAGGAAAGATCCCTGCTATTAATATTCTTTTCCTGTTATTATTAAACATATATAACAATCACTAGCTATTAACTCACTCTTATGAACAGATATCTGCAAACCTACAAAGATGTACTATCTTATAGTGTTACTGTATAGGCACATAGATACTAATTCTATAGAATTCCTGATTCTTAGCTGCTAGAAAGATGTAATAAAGTTAGAATCAAGAATAGAATGTGACCAGCACTCAGAATAGTAAGTAAAGGCTGCATAAGAAATACAATGAGCTTTCATAATCACACTAAAAAGAGAAACAGACTTGGGACAATTTTGTATTCAAGGAAAAACATTTAGGTCCAAGGATAAAGTCACAGGTGTGCACTACAATAAGGCACGGCTATGTAATAACTGTTGCTTTGAACTTTTAATGAGTATATTATAATGAAACACTGCTTTGAACTTAATATCAACATCCTTCTGTAATTCCCATTTTATGTAACATTTTATGTCTGAGGTAATTTTCTAAAGAACTTTTTATCTAAGAAGGTATTAAAAAACCAGAGAAAAGAAATAAAGTTGGTGGTTGGTTGAATGGTTTGGCTTGGGAAGCTTTACCCCACCCACCCATCCATCCATCCATCCATCCATCCATCCATCCAAATGTACATGTCTGTTTGCTATATGTTTATCTGTAGGCATATGTGTATGTATGTAAGCATGCATTAGTACTTGTAGAGTTGATTGTGACAGACGGTCAGGTCCAGCCAGCGTGTGGTGGATGAATGTTTGAATGTATGTGTGTCTGTGCACATTTGCCTGTATAAAGCATCTTAATTCTTTTCCTTTCCTCCCAGTTCACAAATAGTTAACCAGCCTAACCAGAGAGATTTCTGGTTGGTTCATCAGAGAAAGGAGCACCAGCAATAAATCCTTTCACTTAATTCCCTGCTGCTAAACAGTATGTGTTAATTGCCAAATATTAGCGCTTATTAAAGCACAAGTATAAAGAGTTAAGTTTTTAGTGCTTAATGAAGCACAGAACAGTAAAAAAGAAGTTAAGTTTCCCTAGTGCTTATTTAGCATAAAGAGTTAAATAAAGCACAGAGCTAAAGAGAAAAGAAGCCAGCATTTTTTTTAACCATAGAATAAGCAAGAAAATTTTTAGAATCTTTTAGAAGTTATCAGCAAGCATTCAGAGAGCTAGAAGGCCAGAGACCACCAGTCTTTAAAGAAATGTATGATGCTGTGTCCCACTTCAAACCCATTCTAGGCCAGGCAGGCTCCTGGCAACCAGTGTCATACTTTTCTCCAGTATTTTCAATTTGAGGCTACCTGACTCCAAGAACATGGAACCTGATAGCATAATGGCCACATGGACTCTTAGCATTCCAAATATTATAAGGAGATTAGCAGCAGCTGAGGCTTCAGGAGTTGACATACCATACTCAAAGTTATATTCAGTCAATGTCAGAGACAGCTTTGTCTGATTCTTAAGCCATAGGTTCCCAAGCTTCTTTCAATGGTGTTTACAGAGCTAAGAAGGCCCCACTGCTCAAAAGGCTACATATTTTCTTAAGTTCTTATGACCTTGTTTCCATATTATTTTACTGACTCAAAGTTCCCCAGGATCATCACTAATCCTTTCTGCAAGATGTCTTCTCTTCAAGATGCAATCAACGATGGTGTGTAACATCAATCAACTCTGACAAAAATAGGAAATGAAAGATTTGCTAAAAGATGAAGAAATGGCCCATAGAACTAAAGCAACAGTTGGTCAGCAAGTCTTGCAAGGACAGAATCCAGGCAAAACCAGAAAACACAGTAGTAAGAGCCAACCGGCAGGGCTCTGAGCCTTCGTCTCCGGAAGGAATCAGCTTCAACTATTTTCAGTTCTGATGTCACTCTCCTTCAAGCCTTACATTACAGTGAAAGTCTCACTGACACCGTTTATATGCCCTGTCCAGCCCTTACCCTGGGGCAGGGCCTGGGGTGCAGCGGGGTATAAGGGGTGGGGGAGGGCTCTGATTGACAGGTCACCAAGACTGCTTTCCAGAAAGGAAAACAGAGGGATTAAGAACCAAGTGGCTTTATGGGTGCTGGGCTGGCAAATCGAGATGTCTACTGTAATAGCTTTAATGTATCCATGATCTAAGAAGCCAGATTTACACTACCAAAACCATTCACAGGAATGCCCTACAGAGACAGTTCTTAAAGAACAGGTGTACACAGCCTTGTCTCACAAATGGCCACTCTGAATGGAAAGAGGAACAAAGGTTTCAAGGAAAGGCTCTCACAGACATCTAGTATTGTCTGCAATTACTCTTTGCTGCTCTGGTAGTTTGGTGTGTGTAAACATGCAATTAGGCAGGAAGGAATCTTGGATTTATAATACATAAAATGTAAAGCCATGATAAGCTTTAAGATTCACTTCAAACAAAGCGGCAAAAACAATGTCCCTCAGCTTGCTTAAGTTTAATGCGACACGCGATCCTGAAACTAAAGGGCTATCTTTCGATGTGCCTGGAGAGCAGCCCCGGCAAGTGTCGTGGAGCCTGCTGTATACAGTGATGACTCAGTCTGCCCACTAGCTCACCCCATCAACCCACTTGGAGCCTGGCTAACCGTGAGGCCGGCTCATTATTTTGTTCAAAAAAATTGTCTGCTCACCAATCTCCACTCTTTTCTTATTATTAGCTCATGATAATTAGAGTAAGTATTATTTGATGTGGGGCTGAAAACAGGAAAGCAAACGAAGTCCTTAAATTTTTCTTGGCGCCGGGCAGTGGTGGCACACGCCTTTAATCCCAGCACTTGGGAGGCAGAGGCAGGCGGATTTCTGAGTTCGAGGCCAGCCTGGTCTACAGAGGGAGTTTCAGGACAGCCAGGGCTACACAGAGAAACCCCGTCTCGAAAAACCAAAAAAAAAAATTTTTCTTGGCAAGAGCCAGTTATGGAACAGTCACCCAGATGGTTCTTAACACACTGATTCTACATTTCTGAGCGAAGCTTAGAACCATGGGTGCAGATTAGACACACTGACGAGGAGGCTCATCAGCATGGATCCTCTTACGGGGAACCCTTTGAAGGGCACGAGAATCCTTAGAGCTGTAAGTTCCTAGACACGTCGCTGGTGTAGAAGTTCCATGTCCATTTTAATTGTTCATAGCCCTGGTGTTCCACATACTGTTGTGTACGAGGAAACACACCTGCTAGGCTCTTGGCTGTCTGGATTCGGTGCACAAAATCTCCTGATTCTATGAGTATATCCATTTGTGTTTTATTTCCACTAACACATTCACATGTAAAATGGCCTAACTTCATCGTCAAATGGTATGGAAAACCACATAAATTGACTTCACGGTACATATTAGGATTCAGCCAACCCCTGTTGTCTATAAGCTATGTAATGTATAAGGATAACATGTTAACCAAATCAACAGCTAATCATTTTCTAACAATTCTAAGTAAAGGCACATATGAGGAACTAACTGTTCTTTCTTAATTAAAATACTTCTGAAGGCTTGAGAGAAGTTCTGTTTAATCTAAAAAGATAAACTCAACACAAGAAGACATTTTATGCATTAGCTTCCTAAATTAATTTCAAATATTATTCTAAACTGTAAGGCTGGGTTAGATGAAAATTATAGCATCTAGGAAATAGGGCCAGAAAACTTATAATTGAAAAGAAATACTTTCTTTAAAAAAATACTTTCCTGTGTGCTATAAAAGCAGGAATTCTGTAATAATTTGTAAATTTTCATTTTGTTTCTAAGAGAACTTTTTACTAGCATGTTATGGACTAACTGGGTGTCCGTCCATAGTATAACAATGGTAATTATTTTTAAAAAAAACTTTCAGTGAATATACATTTTTTTTATTAAAATTTTTTTCAAACAGTATATTCTGATGATGGTTTCCCTCCACCTTCATCTCCTCTCAGATCCTCCACAGCACCCAATGCATCCAACCTCATAATCTCTTCTTCTCTTTAAAAACCAAACGGGCCAATAATAAATAAATAAATGACAGAATTAAAGGTAACATTTCCACCATGAATTTCCACACCCATTTCATTTTGGTTGATTCCCCACCTGCCTCCCTCAGCTCCTGGACCCCATTTCCCTGGAGAGACTTTATCCCTCAGGTATTCCTCCTTCTCCTCCATCTCCCTCCCCCAAAAAAAACCTCTTTTTTCCCCAGTCTCAAATGAGAACTATTTTGATAATCACTGGTAGATTTATAAGTAACTCTTTTTATATAAAGACAATGGAACAAAGCACGGACGAATAGTATAGGACTATTTTAGAGAAGAATAGCTCTCATGTTGTCCTTGAAGAAAAGGCCATCTTGAATACATTCATTCCAATACCAAACTGATTCTGACTGGATAATATGACAGTATGAATAAAAATCGACCCCATATGCTCCCGGAGACTGGACCACCAACCAAAGAGTACACATGGAGAGACCCATGGTGCTGGCCACATATGTGGCAGAGGAGGACCATGTTGGCCATCAGTGGGAGGAGAGGCCCTTGGGTCTGAGAGTGTTAGAGGCCCCAGTATAGGGGAATGCCAGGAGAGAAGATGGGAGTGGGTGGGTAGGTGGGGGAGCACCCTCATAGAGGCAGGGGGAGGGAGGGATAGGGAGTTTCCAAAGGGGAGACCTGGTAAGGGGAAAACATTTGAAATGTAAATAAGGTATCAAAAAAAAAAAAAAAATCCCAGTACCAGAAAAAAAAAATCACCCCCATAGGCTCATAGATTTGAATTCATGGCCACAGGGAATGGCACTATTTGAAAGGATTAGGAACTGTGGCCGTGTTGAAGGAAGTGTGTTGTTACAGTTTGTATATGCTCAGCTCAGGGAGTTGCAATATTAGAAGGCGTGGCCCTGTTGGAGTAGGTGTGGCCTTGTTGGAGTAGGTGTGTCACTGTAGGTGTGGTTTTAAGACCCTTATCCTAGCTGCTTGGAAGTCAGTATTCTGCTAGCAGCCTTTAGAAGATGTAGAGCTCTCAACTCCTCCTGCACCATGCCTGCCTGAATGCTGCCATGTTCCTGCCTTGATGTTAATTGACTGAACTTCTGAACCTATAAGCCTGCCCCAATTAAATGTTGTTCTTATAAGACTTGCTTTGGTCACGGTGTCTGTTCACAGCAGTAACACCCTAACTAAGATATGTTATTGGGGGCAGGCTTTGAAGTTTCAGAAGCCCATGCCAAGCCCAGAGACTCTCTTTCTGCTTCCTGTGGATCCAGCTGTAGAACTGTCAGCTACCATGTCTGCCTGAATGCTGCTATGCTCCCTGCCATGAGGAAAATGAACTAAACCTCTGAAATAGTAAGCAACCCCCAATTAAATGTTTTCTTTTGCAAGAATTGCCATGGTCATGGTGTCTCTTCACAGCAATAGAACAGTGGCTAAGACAGATGAATTAACAAGACCACCAGTTAATTACTTTAATTTCTATAGAATGGCTTCATAGAAACCTCTCTGTAATGTTTAGTTTCATCTGAAATAAAATACAATTATCCTTAACTTACATGGTCAGAAATTTAAAGCATTTTACTTTAATAATAACACACTTAAGAGTAAAATGTTTTGGCAACATTTTATATCTCTGTGTGAAAACACTCATGATGGAGTTGGTCATACTGAAAGAATGTGGAGTTGGGCAAATCTGTACAGTTTAAAATGAGTTAGTAATCGGGTTATTAAAAAAATACATAGGTCTGCATTATCTCTCACTTTAAAATGTCATCTTTTGTAGTACCTCGTATGAAAAAGATTAGAAAACTTCAGAAACATAAGAAAATCTGTGGCTTGAGCCTCTGTTGGCATTAATTTGGGGTGCAGAGTTTCTGCGGATTGCCAAGCAGATCGTGGACTTAATTATCTGAGTACTAGGAGGCTCATGGGGTATCAAGCAATGGGATGAAATTGATGCATTTTGAAGCCAACCAGACCGAGGGCTGAACAGAGGCCTCACCGTTTACTAACTGTGAGGTGATGAATGTCATCCTTGACCATGTTGAGCCTCAACTCCTCAACTGGTATGTGTCTGCCAAATGGGCTATCCAATCCTTCCCAACTCAGGATGGACCATGACCCCACCCAAGTCCCTGTGCTCCAAGAAACGTTCCTTGGCACTGTCTCTTCTCCAGCACAAAGAAAGGAAAATCTTGGGGGTCTCTGCTTCCTGTCTAGGGGCAGAGGCGTCCATGGCTGCAGTATCCTGAGCATCCATGGGGGTTAGTGACATAAAAACGTTCTCAGAAGGCAGAACGCAAAGGTACTTTTGACTTCAGAAATGGCCACTGGGTATATAGCTAGACAAAACAGCCAGCTCACACCACTCCTTTCAGAAGAGGGCCTTTGCTCTCTTTCAATACCAAAGGCCTATGCTGACTGGTTTCCTGGTATAAATGGTGTCTGCTTTATAAACCAAAAGTCACAAGCCTGAAAACCTCACCTTCTCTGGTTCCAGTTCATCAAGCAACCTTCCTGAAAGTACGCCTGCATGTGAGCACTGCAGAAGTGTTTGGGAGGCACAGCTTGGCACTAAAGCTATTTGATCTCCACCTACGGGTATTTGCAGGACCAGCTTGCACGCAGCGCTGTAGTCCGGTGTCTCAGAGCAATTCTGTGGCTTGCCTCCCCAAAGTAGATGCTTGCTTCTCTGGACTCTGCTGTGGACATCGTATTTGGAGCCATTTATCAATGGAAAATGCTGAATATACGCACAATAGAATATTACACATCATGAAGTTCAGTCATTTGCACCCACATGGATAAGCCTTGAGAGGAACCTTATGTTAAGTGAAATCAGCCAGATACAGGATGTTGGAGATTGGTTCTAATGCTTTGATTCAATTGGGAATCTGTGTGTCCAAAAGCTGAAGATCCTTGTCCCCAATTGGTTTTTGATTGATCAATAAACATGCCAGTGGCCAACGACTGGGCATGGGGTGGGACACTTACAGTTGATTGGGTAGGACACAGAGAGGAATGGAGCAGAATCACCAGGATTGGGGGAGGGGCAGAGACAGACGAATCAGCCATGTGAGAATTCAGATGAGTGGCCACTGGGATAGCAGGGGAAGGTTTAGGAGTGCCCAGCCTTTGAGGTAGCCAAGACATTTTAAAAATAAGCTTGTGTGTGTGTGTGTGTGTGTGTGTGTGTGTGTGTGTGTGTGTGTGTGTGTGTGTTTCATTTGTGGATGCAAAGATAGCTCCTGGGTGGGTATGTCTGTGCAATCTGCCAGGACCCAAAGTTGTGTAGCAAAAACTCACTGATACAACAGGAAGACAAATACCACATGTTTTCACTCGCTTGTGGGAGCTAAATATAGTGACTGCCTAGAAACTGAGAACAGAAGAGAAACCAGAGCCCGGAGAGAGTAAAGGGGTGAGTGGTGTTGAAAGGGAACACCACCCAGATGGAGGAGTTGGAGGAAGGTCTGAAGGAGCTGAGGGAATTTGCAGCCCCATGGAGGGAGCAAGAGAGTCAATGGGCCTGACCCCCCCTCCTGTCCTCCTGGAGTTTGGACCACCAACCAAAGAATACACATTGATGGACTTATGGTTTGGACCACATATGTGGCAGAGGATGACCTCGATGGCCATCAGGGAGAGACGAAAGGCCCTTGGGCCTGAGGATGTTAGAGGCCTCAGTAAAGGGGAATGTCAAGGCGGGAATATGGGGATGGGTGGACGGGGGGTGGGGTGGGGGGTGGGAGGTGGGAGGTGGAATTCCCTCCTAGAGGTGGGTTGGGGAGGGGACGGGGGGTATCCAAAGAGGAGACTCAGAAAAGGGGAAACATTGGAAATGTACATAAAGTATCAAAAATAAAAAAGGAGGGAAAAAAAAAAAAAAGACCAAGAATATAATTAAAAAAAAAAAAAAGAAAGAAAGGGAACACCAAATATGGACAAGCACTTAAGACAGGAGAGATCATTTTTAATGTTTTATACTACTGTAGGGGAACTGTAGCTAATCATGATTTAATGTATGCACACAGTGGATATACATTAAATACAAGTATATACGTTCAAGATACCTACAAAAACAATTTTGAGTATTCCCAGCACAATAAGTGTCATTGTTTGAGAAAGATACACTGACAAACCCTACTTGATCCATTGCATATTATATTTATATAGCAAAATATCACCATGTACTCATATATAGGCACAATTATTATATACAAATTTAATTTTTTAATGCTAAGAAACCATCACAGAGCTACGTGTGGCTAGGCACATTGTGTTCTCCACACACGCACAGCCAGGCATAGTGGTTCACACTTTTTTTTTTTGGTTTTTTGAGACAGGGCTTCTCTGTGTAGCCCTGGTTGTCCTGGAACTCACTCTGTAGACCAGGCTGGCCTCGAACTCAGAAATCCGCCTGCCTCTGCCTCCCGAGTGCTGGGATTAAAGGCGTGCGCCACCTCTGCCCGGCCTAGTGGTTCACACTTCTTATCCTAGCACTTGGGAGATAGAGGCAGGTGGATCTCGTGCCCTCGGGCTGGCCCACCAGCAACCATGCCTTCAGAGCTAGCTGCCCTGTGCTGCCTAGTCAAGGTGCGGGCCCCACCCTGTCAAGTGCTATAGCCTGTGAAGGGCTGGACCAGCTCTCTCACTCTCCCTCTCTCGGAGCTGGCTCATCCATGCCTTTACCATTAGGATCAGCTCTACTGTGTTGCCCAAGGGAGGTGCAAGGCCTGCTCTCCAGAGTGCCGCAGCTGGTGAACTGCGGGGCTAGCCATCTGGAGCTCATGACCCTGGCGGAGGTGGGGGTGATGGGGGAGGCATCACCTCTATGCCTATGTCACCCCATAGCAGACGAGTAGCAGGGTCAGCTCCCCCATACTCATGCCCTCGGGGCCAGCTCACCCACACACCCACCACCAGGACCAACTCCACTGGGCAGCCTGGGCAAGGTACTGGGCCTGCTCTGTCCATTAGAGATACAGCAAGCTCTCCAGAGCACAGCATCCAGTGAGGGATGGTGCCAGTCATGCCAGACATCCACACAGTCCCTGGTGGATGCCCCAATCAGGGATACCCCCATGTTTTCTAGTGGGAATGAGAGTCATAGACATGGACACTTACCTCTGCACAGCCACGTACTCCGACATGGCCCTCAGCGGCAACTCCGGCTGGGGCCTCACCATGGCCTCAGGTGGCTAGCCTCACAACAGACTACTCTTCGCCACTCTCCAGTTTCCAGTTCCATCTCTCTTCATAGTATTCAGGCTGATCCACTTCTCTTTCTCTTCCATCTGACCACCATATACTGTGATGGCTCCCACTGCAGGTTGGCCATACAGCTCGTGGGCCTTCCTGCTGAGGCCAGTGTCCATGGGCTAACACTGAAACTGAGGTCAAACCCCTTCCTGCCTCTAAGTTGTTTTACCTCAGTTTTGGGGGGCTGTTTGTTTGTTTGTTTGTTTTGTTTGTTTTGTTTTTTGGGTTGGGGGTTGTTTTTGGGGTTTTGTTTTGTTTTGTTTTGTTTTGTTAGATTTGGAGGGAGTTGTTTTTTGTTTTTTTGTTTTGTTTTGTTTTTTGAGTTTTTTGCCACAATAGCAGAACCCGACTAACACAAAAACTTTGGGAACAGCAAATACTTTCTAGCTCCATCTTCCTCCACAAAACAAAACAAACGAACAAAAAACAGGAAATGCAGCCCCCATCCTAGGTGTATCTAGACAAATGCTTATAAAATCTAGGAGAGACCAATGGAATCATTGAGGAAACACTGTACATGTCAAATGGGTAAAGCTATTGGAGCTAAATGTGACAGCTGTGACAGGCTGATTGATACACCCATCCAAGGACTGCCTTACCCAAATCTCTGAGACCTGGGATTCCCATGACAGAAACCACTTCATGTGTGACTAATGACCTTGTGATGAAGTTATTATTCTTGATTATCAGGGGTGATCAATCCAGTGTTCTCAGAATATAGTTCATGAATAAAGCTGTGTAAAGAGATTTCTGAGTGCTGGTGAGATAACTCCGAGGAAACACGACAAAAGCCTTCTCACAGATTTCTCCATAACTGGGCCATTCGTGGAATGTGCTTCCGTGTCCTTCCCAGGTGTAGTAAGCAGGAGTGGGTTTTGCTTCTTATTAACCATCATCTTGCTTTTATTATTCAATGTTTCCAAGCACAGGTTATCCTTGTGACTGTACATAGCCTAAACTCATCAATTTTGCTCATGACCTTGCTTAACTAACCCTCAGGATATAAATTGTCTGGTGCCCTGAATAAAGTTGACTATTGCATGAGATTTTGGTCAACCTTATTTTTAGGGGGCCACTCTCCCGGGTTCACACCACCAATTACAGCAGTAAATACAATGTAATCGTAGGGATCCTTGTAAGGTGTCTTGGCTATCTTCCTGTTGCTGTCATAAAATACCCTAACCAGAGCAATTTAGGGAAGGAATGATTTGTTTTGACTCCCATCCAAACTACAGTCACACATTGAGAAGAGACTCACAGCAGCAGGATCTTGAGGTATCTAGCCTCAAATCATCTACTGCTCAGCTAGATTTCTCAGGACCGCAACCTAGGGAATGGAGTCGCCCAATTAGGGTGAGTCTCCCCATCATAACTTAATAGAGTTAGTCCTTTACAGGCATGCCTAGAGACTTGTGTCTTTGGTGATTGTAGATTCTGTCAGGTTGATGATCAATATTAACCATAGTAGAGGGGATCACTGGATCAGAGTCAAAGATTAGAAAATACGATGCCACTGTCTTTGAAGATGGAGGAAGGGTACTGCCAGCCAAGTAGTACAGATGCATTTAGAAGCTGGAAAGAATGAGGGAGGGACACTCAGAAAGAAGACAGCCTTCCCAACACCTTAATGTTAGTTAGCTCAAGGAGACTAACTTTTGGAATCTGTCTTTTACAGCCATGAGATAATAAATTTACTGTGTAAGCCACTAGGTTTGCTGGGATGTTAGAGCAATCAAGGTGAGGATTCACCTCATAGACAATCACAGAAGGAAAGGCTCACTGTTCCTCACAGAGGAGCAACAGGGCTGACTCATAAAAAGTGCTGGGGAGAGGAACAAGCTGTGGAAGACACCCAGGTGAGCTTTTGGATACTGCGTGCCCCTATTATGTGATTTGAGAGTTTGCTTCTGTGGACAGTGAGCCTTAACCTTACAAACCTTACAGGTGCAGTTGGTGGAAATAAATTAATGTGTGTTGGGGCAAATATCTTCCCTGATTGGGAAATGAAGTTAACTCCCCATCAAGTCAATTTGGTACACATACAGCCCCATCTCACAGCATCTATGGAGTCCCCTCTCATCCTGTTCTACACCTGAGAGCTGCTCCTGACTTCCAGACACCTGGAAACTCCAGCCTCTGAGGTTCCCTTCAGACTTTGATTTAAATTATACCTCTGCCTGTGTGTCCCTGTACCCTCTCATTTAGATTGGGCCTCTGAATATTGGCCTCTGACCTGCTCCATGAACATGTCTCTGCTTTATGACAAATGTGGATCTGGAGACCACTTTCTGTGACCTTGCTTTTTGTGTCTTCGAGCTTATGCAGACTTCTCAGATCTAGGCTTTGATTCAGCCTTCAAGGTCTCCTTTTACCTCTCAGACCTGCATAAAAGTAGCATTCATTTCTAGGTCTTATACCTGGCAGAGTTAGCGTCCCCACATCAAAAGAAAGGTCTTTATCTTCTGCAACCTGAATAAAACAGTAGACACAATGAATTGCCTGCCTATTGCTGTGACAGGAATCATGTTAGTTCCACTGCAAACATATATGATGTATATGTATATGTGTATGTGTATATGTATATGTGTGTGAATGTATGTATGTATGTATGTATGTATGTATGTATGTATGTATGTATGTACGATTTGATAAAAGACCCCACAAGAGACAACCAGATACTGTGGACTATAATCACAGCATACTTCAGAGGCAGAAGCAAGAGAGTCAGGACTTTCAGGACCTGTCAAGACCCTGTCTCAAAAACCAAAAACCAACCAACAGATGCCAGGGAATGTTAGAGTTCAGAATATCAGTGCCCTAGACCTCCTATCTTGAGCACACACCATCCTTCTTAAATAACTGTTCTCCATAGACCATGACCACATTGATGTAGTGAATGTGGCTAATCACAGGGCCCCTGTGTTCCAGTCACAGTGAGTTGAGCTGATTGGTGTGCTCACCTCAACCCAACCTGGCAATTGGCCCAAGATTGGACAAATGACCCAAGTCAGCAGCTAATCACAGAGTAGCCCATTACCCGAAGGTTTCCATAGAAATGGGAAGAGGTGCCCTTTGCTGAAAGCGGTGAGGGAGCAAGATGAAGACAGCCAGCTCTCTGATCTCATGAGAAAACCTTGATGACGAGAATGAAGTAGGCCAAAGACCAAGGAGTCATAGCAAGAACATGAGCTTTGACCACATTTCAGTCCCATGAGAAGCACAGTGCTTGCAAGTGTAGGCTAATATCTGAGTGCCCAGGTGACCATGGAGAACTTGCCTTCTCTGGAGTCGAGTTTCCTGTATGTAAAGAGAAGGTTAAGTGGAGTTCACAAGACATTAGAATAAAAGGAACCCATCCATATCGAGCATCTTGAACAATGCCTGACACATGATCATCTCACAGTAAATAACAAATAACAGGACAGACAGAATGGCCCAGCCGGGAGAGCAGCTTGCCACAGGCCTAAAGACCTGAGTTCAAACCCTAGACCTCCAAGTGGTAGAAGGCGAGAGCTGACTTCTGCAAGTTGTCCTCTGACCTCCACAAGGGTGCCATAGTGTGCAGCCCCTCAACACACTTTAAATAAATGTAATAAGTAAAAGCATTTTATAAATATAAACTCTTCTAGTTGCCCACAAGACGATCACTACCCTTGTCCTGATTTTGATTCAGTTCCCAGAGCAAATAGCTTCCACGTTTTGCCTTCCTGAGCTAGTAGTTGGCCTCTGTCACTTATGGCCTGAAGAGTCCTGAGAGACAGAGTTGTTTCCCTGAATTCCTAAACCCCGTGAAATACTTTAACGAAAAAAAAAGTTTCCATAGTTGGGCAAGCTTGGGCAACATTTAGCTATTGGCTGCATTTTAATTTATACATTTCTCCCCCTTTGAGAGTCACATTAACATTCAAAGGCCCTGAGAAGCCTGCAATTCAAAAGCCAGGGGGATTTTATTCCACGGAGCTCCTCCGTACATATTTAACCGCAAGCCGTCTTCCTTCTTGCAACCTTTCCATGTTCTTCACAAGGAGCTTTCCAGAAAGCGTGCTTGGCTGAAATGGATGGAACATCCAGACAAGAAAACTGAAGAATCTTGGGGGCTGTAAGCTGAGTCTAGCTCTGCTCGACTCTCTGACAGGTGCTCTTTCAGAAGCTCTGTTCCCACGAAAATATGCACAATTGTCATTGAGCATTTGAAGGGTGCATGCTGAGCACATGGGTTTCCATTTTATGTTGCTCCCAAACTGTGTTATTGTCATAGCTTCAAGAGCTTGTCCTTGAAAAGTCACATACACCCTGAAAATTTAAGTGGCAGAATTAAAGTGATTTTTTGTTTTGTAACAGTTTGGAAAAAAATTATTTGAGACATATAGTGGCCTCTTAGGTAAAAGATAACAAGAAAGCTCGCTTTTATTTTCTAGTAGGCAGGGCCAATAGAGAGAGAGCATATAGTTCAGGAGGATTTCTACTCACAGCACAGGTCCCTTCGTTTTTATTTGTAGAACAGCCAAATCATTATACAAGTCACCCCCATGTCCCTCGAGGCTAAACACTAATGCCTAATTATGCAAAGCTGTTTGTATTGACCTTTAGATCAAATCTGGGCGGTGGATATCATTCTTATGGTTACTAATAATTGTAATTGATTGTTGGGCCCAAAGAGTTGTCAGAAGAGACTTTTGGTCCTAGTGGGAGACTTAGGTCCCTCTGGCAGCCTTACAATCTAAATTAGACTGCGTTGTATAACAGTATTAGGCATCCGATACGGGACTTGCCAAATTTCATGGCTTCAGGCTCACGGAACGTACATCCCTGTTCCAGGGAGGCTAAATATTTTTCCAAATCAGTAGATAAAACAAACTCCCTGACCTCAACTTACTTCCTGGCGCCTGGAGTCCTGAGTAGCTCACGAGGAGTGTCTGTCTGCTATCAAGTGACAGGACACATTCAGACTGGCTCCTGCACTCGGGACCATGTGGTACCTGATCCTGTCTCCATCTTCGGAGCTAAGATTTTGGCTACAACTTAAGTTCTGAGTCCAGAGGGCAACAGGCCAGAGTTAGATACCATTATATGCCATTGAATCAGGCTTGAAGGGCAACTGGGGCTTCTTGGTGTGTGAGGCAATGTGCTGAAGCGAGAGGCCACTGAGAGCCGGTCATCACAGACCCTGGCAATGACGTCATACCTGAAATGGAGAGAAGGCTATAAGACTGTCTTAAGGACATAATGAGCACAGGCTTTAGGCCTTATAAAGCCAACCAAGAAGGAAGTTAATCCATGAAAGGGAACATGAAGCTCCTTACTCAAAGGCTCATTGAGTAAATGCCTTGACTCTTACTGACATCTACTGACTACGTTAGACACTGTCACCTAACAGATGACACAGAACTCAAGGGAATGTTAGATGAGAGAGGGTGGCCTCCATGGGTGGTCTAAAAGACAAAATAAATTAATAGCAAAGGAAAATGGCAGGAATTAGAAAGTCTGTGTCGTGTGAGAGAGAACGGAAGTTAATTTCCTAACATGATGAAATCCCATAGCCCTTCAAGAGATCTAGCACCGTAGTAGAGCCTTCATAATTTTGAGTTCCCCAATGCATTCGGCTTTCCCTCTTCCAGTCAATTCCACTTGCTTTTAAGATTCCTCTGCATTTGTACTGGTATGCACAAGCAAGCTACACACATACAGAGAGAGAGAGAGAGAGAGAGAGAGAGAGAGAGAGAGAGAGAGAGAGAGACTTTTGCCTCCTCATTTTCCTATAAGTAGGTCACGTTTAACCAGAAAGTGTGGATTTGTTTCTCATCTTTGCTGAATCATTAAGCCCAACATCTTCCTTCTGGTTCTTCTCACTGAACATGGGGACTTGGACAGCCATATTTTTCCTATTCACATCCTACCTCAAAGGCCTGTGACTCGCCCAGGAACTCATATTTTAAAACACACACAACCAACTTCAGCTCAAATTGTTTATATCAGCCAGCCATCCTTCTCCCATAATGCACTGAGCTAAACCACGTACAATGGTCCCTCAGAGAATGCCTCAACCCACTAACGGCCATGACTTGAAACCTTCAGAAGGTAAGGTAGAAGGAGGCAAGGTCATCACTTGCCACTTCTCCATCCTTCAGGACCTGTGTGGTACCCTGCTGTGCACATGTGATCCTTGATGAACCTATGGTAGACTATGACAGAGGAGCTCAAGACATCATTGGGTTGAAGAAATCTTTTCATAACTGTCATCATGACTGATTACTCCTGTCTTAGTTAGGGTTTCACTGCTGTGAACAGACACCATGACCAAGGCAAGTCCTATAAAGGACAACATTTCATTGGGGCTGGCTTACAGGTTCAGAGTTTCAGTCCATTATCATCAAGGTGGGAACATGGCAGCATCCAGGCAGACATGGTGCAGGAGGAGCTGAGAGTTCTACATCTTCATCTGAAGGCTGCTAGCAGAATACTGGCTTCCAGGCATCTAGGACTAGGGTATTAAAGCCCACGCCCACAATGGCACACCTACTCCAACAAGGCCACACCTACAAATAGTGCCACTCCCTTACCCAAGCATATTCAAACCATGACAACTCCAAATTGAAATCATAAAAATAAAACACCTTTTTAATAAGTTTTAGTCCCTCTTTTAATTTATGATATTGTAACATAATTACATTTCTCCCTTCCCTTTCCTCCCTCCAACCCCCCCCCGTACATCTCTTTCCACCCTTTCAAATTCATAGGCTCTTTTTTACTAATTATTACATGCATATATGTATACACATACATATTCCTAAATATAACCTGTTCAATCCATATTATGCTACTGCATTGTGTTTCCGGGGCTGGCTGTTTGGCACTGGACAACCAATTGGTGTGCTCTTCCCTGGAAGACCACCTTCCCCTATCCCAGCCTTCCACCATGGCACATAGCTCCCTATATAGGGTTGAGGCTCGTGGGTTTCTCTCCCTCCAGTTTGCCATGTGCATTGCTGTCGCCCTTGTTCATCTCACGTTTGGACAGCCATGTTGGTGAGACTCTATGGGTGTAGCTTTTGATATTACAAGGAGATATCATCTCACAGCAAACTCTCTGAGCTTCCGGCTCTTACAATCTTTCTGTCCAGGGTTCCACAGTGTTCCCTGAGCTGGGAGGTGGGAGTGTTTTGTAGGTGCAGTCTGCATTTTGATTGACGGTGGGTTTCTGGAATGATCCCCATCTGTTACAAAGAGGTGTTTTCTTGATGAGGGGCGAGGACTACACTTATCTGTGGGCATACGGATAGGTGTTTGATTGTTTGAAGAAACACTGGGGGGTGTGACTGTCTCCCTGGCTTCTTCTACTATTGTCTGAAAACAAACATAAAGTAAAGCTTCCTTTTGAGCATTTGTTCATCTCCTCAAGTTCTCGCCTTGAACAAAGTACAGTGTATGCAGCAGATCTCTGAAGAGAAAGGGACCCTATCTATGATTAAAAGGTGTCGGTATTTTTGTGGTTGAATGGCATTTTCTTGTCTGAGAAAGAATTTAGTTCTTGTATCTGCAAACACGTTGGTAGTACTTTATAACATTGCTCAATAAGTTAATTTGTTTGAAGCCTGAAATGAGACTCAAACACCTAACCTGTTACCTGGAACATATTAGGCCCTTGTTTATCACTTGGCAACTTGAGCAGCAGGTCAGAAGAAAATGCTAATGGTATTTCTGATGTCCAACCTTGCAATGGTTAGGAATAAGAACATCGAATTTATCCCTGTATAGCAACGGGGAGGCAATTAGCTGAGGCCACAGAATGGTCCCTCAATAAATGTTGGCTATTGCAATGAAATTTTAAAGACAGAAACCCAGACTGTTGCAATAGCTGGTGAACACTGCACATTCTCTCTGCACTTGGATGAAATTTGCTGATGTTTGCCTCAGTTTGACTCAAGTTTCTCAATCTGCTCTTTTCCCCAACATTCTTGGCATCATGTCAAAAAATTATAAAAACAACAATTTTAAGACAATCAGCAGAACATCTGAGTCATAACTAAGACATAATTCTGGAATTCAAAATGCAAATGCACCATTTTTCTTATGCTACCCGAACTAACAAATAAATACAATATAATGATACAAACGATATACACATTCTTTGAGATGTATAGACTTTGGACCTGATTAATATCAGTTTATGATGCTTTTATTTGCAAGTTCTTTTAAATAAATTTTAATAACTATAATAGTTAATAAACTTAAAGATATAGCAATTTCTCAGGGCTGAATTATTAAGTTCCTTCTTTTCTGTTCCCTCATTCGCTTGTTTGATTTTGAAACGGGATCTCATATAGCACAGATCATATCTATTCATTCTGTCAGCTCTGTTTCTCTCGTGAGACCTCTGACTAATGCATGTGGCAACTGAGAACATAAGATGTGACTAAACTACAAAATAATAACACAACATTTCTATTGTATAATCCTGCCCCGGACTGAGTGAGATTATGATGCTTCTGTAGGGTTCCTGCCTTTCCTGTTCCTAATTAGACCCTGCGTTCTCTTTAAGAAAACCCCCAAGGTCAACCCCTCTCTCTTGCATAGACATCATGTTCTTTGTCCTTGTCTCTCAAGGACATCCTCTGCTTTCTAGGACGGACCATGGAGCACCTACCGACGCATTTTACCCTCGCAGGGGAAGAGTTACTGTGTATCAAATGCCCAAGAACTTCCTGTGCTTTCCCACAGGTGTGATCTCAGTCTTAAGTGAGTCGGGCAAGCTCTAGGGACTTGATTTTGTCTTCTCTGCAATGACAGTGTGAAAATGGCTTTCTAGTGACTGCCACTGGTCATTGTGAGCACAAGAGAGAAAGAGGAGGGTTTGAATTGTTTGGCCTGGTCTCTTCACGAAGTAACAGAGGAGATATCTGTGCATGGAGAAGCCACCCAAAAAAATCCATCCAAATCAAGATGTCAGTTCTGACCTCAAGGAAAATGACTGTGGACCAGCATTTGCATGTGGTTAACAACATATTTCAGTGTTGTCATCTCACAGGACACAAACACAACGATGACTAGCAAGGACAAATAATCAAAGGCAGATTGCTTCAGACTCCACCCAAACGGGCTTTTGTGGGTTCCCAAAGCTGGGCAGTACATGTACCTCTACCAAAGTGCACTTTCTCTACTGGCCTCTCTCTTCTAAAATACAATCAAACCCACTCCTAGCAGATCTTTCTAAGTAAATATCAATCCTAATCAAGGACTTAGTGTGGGGATATAGCTGACAGCGTCACGCAGTGAGTTGATTCAGTCAGCTATTTGCCCTCCACAGTCCGACTTGTATTGGCTCAACTTCCCAATGGTGAGGAAAAGATGATTTTATAGAAAGTATTTTTCAAGTAAAGGACCACTTTTGTCTTTCATTTTCAGTTCAGTATTCAATAATTGGCATGTCCTAGTCAATAGCATATTATAAAATAGGTTTTTGATTTTGCTCAACATTAGTCTAACGAAAGTGTTCTGAGCAAGTTGTAGATCTGAGATAGCCATTGGGGCTTCAAATTGCAATGTAAATCCCAGAGCTGCCATCTTCCCATCCAAAGGCTCCGGGCATCCCTGCAACTCAGACATCAAGCAAGTGCAGTTTCCTGAGTCTGGTTGTGAGCAACTTTATCCTTCCCTCAAGTCATCCCCACCGCTTAGCTGAGAATTCCTATGGAGAGAGGTGTTCTTAAGACTTCAGGCATCCACCCTTGTGCCAGGTGCCCTCTGCACTCACTGGAAATGGTGCCATAGACCCCGGCTTATTTCCTGAGTGTTCCCATGAAATGTCCTGACTAGAAAACCAGTGGGACACTGGGCATTGAAGTTCCGTTGCCAGAGGAATTTGTGGAATTTTTTTCTGTGGAAACAGAATTACAAAATTTTAAAGCTAGCAGAAACCTTCCAAGTCCAGTCCTGCCAACAGACAGATGAACTGAAGCCCTTTACTGAGGGATACTGTACTGGACAGCACAGTAAATGATCATCGTTACCACCCAGAGTTTATGGCCTGAACTTGATGTCTACCATCTCAGAGAGTTCTTCTAGGTGGCACCACACTGTAGTATATTCTAGAATATAAAGTGGGGTCCTTATTTGTCTAGGTCACAGTTGTTCCAGTAACTCAAGCAGATCCTGGTATGTAATGAGCTCAATAAAGAAAAAGGAAGAAAGGGGGAGGAAGGAAGAGGGAGGAGAAAGGAAGAGGGGGAGGAAGGAAGAGGGGGAGGAAGGAAGAGGGGAAGGAAGGAAGAGGGGGGAGGAAGGAAGGGGGAGGAAGGAAGAGAGGGGAAGAGGGGGGAGGAAGGAAGGGGAGGAAGGAAGGGGGAGGAAGAGAGGGAGAGGAAGAGGGGGGAGGAAGGAAGGGGGAGGAAGAGAGGGGGAGGAAGGAAGAGAGGGGAGGAAGAGAGGGGGAGGAAGGAAGGGGGAGGAAGGAAGAGGAGGGAGGAAGAGAGGGAGAGGGAGAAGGAGGAGGAAGGAAGAGAGGGGAGGAAGGAAGAGAAGGGGAGAGAAAAGGGAGGAAGTGGAGAGGAAGAGAGAAAGGGAGGAAGGAGCACTGGGTGGCTGGCAGGAGGTAGAGGAATGCTGAAACTTGGAACAGGAGAGAAAACAGGGGCATTTGCTCAGGTCTCTCTCATCTCTTTAGCCCCATATTTCTTTTATCAATCATGACAACCTCAGTAGAGATCATTTCGATCACTAACCGTAGTATCTTCCCTTTTGGGAAATGAGCTGAACGATTTGACACCAAGTGGCACACCACTGTGAGAACGTAGAGAACACTGTGAGGTTTTTAGTTGATCATTAATTCCATTTTTTATTGCATCTTAAGTTGAAAGTACTATTGAAGAAAAGTTTAGCTTAATAGAGCCTTTGACTCAGTCAGTCGGATGCCAGGAGAGCTGTGGGGAAATGGCTTGGAGCTGCCATATCAAAGGCCCAGAGGCCACGACTGCAGCTCTAGTGCCAACAACGTGCACAACTCCCATGGGGACAGGATTCCTGCTGTCTGACTCTTGTAGCATGGTACCCAAATGGACTCCAGTGGCACCCAATCAGCAATCTTCCCCTCAGGTAGGTCTCAAATATTTCAGTGTGCCCAAGTGTGGGCTGATTCTCAAAGGGTCATAGAAATCTGTGGGTAAAATAGTCTGGGTCCATTCCATGGCTAATAATCCTCAGAAATCATGCATGTTCCTGTGATCAGAAACATTATCTGGAAAGAGGAAACTGGCACCTGGGAGATCCATGAGCACTTGGGACATGCCCATTCACTGAACTCTGTGTGCTGGGCTTACCACACTGTGATCTGAATGTGACCCCTGAGAGCCCAGGCTGGACCATCTCACAGCTGACCTACACTAGAGAAGGCCAGTGGCAAGTTCAGATCAGCAATGCTCACACTACAAGCTATCATGCTGTCAGTGGGGTACTTGGTACTTGGAGACCTCATGGACTAGCTAAAGGGCCAGAAATCCAATACATCAAGAAGTTTGAGTCTGGTGCCGTGGTAAGAGGAGGCAAGCAGTAGATAGAGAAGCAGCTGGAGGCCCGTGGCACCGAGTTCAGTGCCACCGAGTTTGTCTTCTAACCAGCACCATGGCCAGCTGCTCCTAGGATGGCAGAGTACTCGGAGCAAGACAACCTGATCTGTCTCAGCACCCTTGCCATCTTATACAGAGACAATAAGGTGACCCTGTGGAAGGAGTTGATGGACAGGAAGTGGGTGTACACCAATAACGTCAGCAAGAGCTGGGATTCTGTGTTACAGAGTCAGCAGAGCCAGGAGTGACATCAGGCAGGCTTCAAATCCCCATGTGCCAATCGCTGGACTACCTCTTAAGATGACTAACCTGACAAATGAGAAGAAGAGCCCTCAACTGCACTGAGAATGCTTTCCCGGGAACAGTTACAAACGTAGCCAGATTGACAATGTATCTTGATTAACATGACTCCATGTGGTCTATAATGTACTGCTCAACTGAAATAAAGAGGAACTAAAAAAGGACTTCAAATCTTTATTTAAAATGCTTGGGCCATTTTTGTGAACCGTTAGTTCATAGCTGCGGGGGGGGGGGGGGATTCCTAAGTAATTAAATAAGACGTGAGCGTGATCTGGCTGTGACATCTGTCACTCTGTTGATGGCCAGGGTTGATTTGACTAATCTGGCTGGCTAGGCAGGTATCCCATCCCAAAGCCATTCTGTTGGCTGGACCTTCCCCAGTAGAGGAGGGCAAGGGTATACAAGTAGCTTTCATCTCTTGGTAGAACCTCCAAATAAACTCTCAAAAACACAAAGTAATTAAATAAAATAATTTTGTTTATGGGACCAGAGACAAGCCTCAGTACTTGCCAAGACCCACATTGTGGAAGGAGAGAAACAACTTTCATAAGTTGTCCCCTGACCCCCACACGCTTACTATGACATGGGCACACATATTTGTGCTGTCTCTCCACCCTTCTCATTCGTGTGCACATGTATGTGTATGTGTGACACACACACTAAACAAATACAACACAAAATTTTAAGTCAAAGTCTCTGACTCACCGAGCAGTGGTGGCACACACCTTTGATCCCAGCACCAGAGGCAGGCAGATCTCTAGTTCGAGCCCAGCCTGATCTACAAAGCTAGGTCTAGGACAGCCAGGGCTCCACGGCGGGGGGGGGGGGGGCGGGGGGGGGGAGTCTTCGACTCAAAATGACTTTAATAAGTACTCATTTTATCATGTTTAGGAGATAAGGATTAGTCTTATTTTAGAGCTTTTAAAAACAACGCTGAATTATTAAAACAGGACTTATGAAACTATGGATAAAATAAGCAGGTGGTACCCCATTGTTTGTCTAGTTTGTTCTTGGCTTTGCTTCCCATTTGGTTTAGTTTGGTTTTCCATTGAGTGATGACACTTAAAAATGTTATCCAAGGTCTGACAATAGCTTTGCTGCCACCTTCTGGCAAAAAAAAAAAAAATGAACACCTTAGGCTATTTGATTACACTGAGTTTCTATAATTTTGTTTAAATTGTACATTTATTTCATGTCCATCTACTACCACTAAAAATGAAATTTGTTAAAGGGTAAAGGGAGCACAGAGAAAAAAGGCCTTCTTCCAACATGTAAGAAAATTCCATTTTTAAACTGTTTCGAATACTCAGTGTCCAGCAGTGGCAGTAAAATTATGGCCACAAATACAAGCAGAAAACTTGGAAGAAAAGAGGTTGAGGAAAGCCTCTGTGTCGGTTTGAACGAGAATGTCCCCCACGGGCCTAGTCATTTTACTCCAGTAAACTTGGATCTTGGTCATGATGTTTGTGCAGGAATAGAAACCCTGACTAAGGCAAGGACACGACACATCTCATTCAAACTACTATGGCTTTCTTGCCCATTTGTCTAAATTGACCCAGTACTCTAGAGCAGTGGTTCTCAACTTGTGGGTTGTGGCCCCTTTGGGGTTTGAGGGGGTCACCTAAGACCATAGGAAAGCATTTACAGCTTTACAGGCATTTACAGTTATGAAGTAGCCATGAAAATACTTTTATGACTGGTGTCACCACAACACAAGGAAGGGTGGCAGCATCAGGAAGGCTGAGAACTGCTGTCCTAGAGGACCTTAGGGAACGCTTTCCTTCCTAGCAAGAATGAGACTGTGTGCTAGTTAGCTTCTTAGTCCTGTGACAAAATAGCTGAGACACAACTTAAAGGAAGGGAAGTTTCAGTCCATGGCTGACGGGCTCCACTGCCTCTGCGTCTGTGGCAAGACATCATGGTAGAAGGATGTGGTGGATCAGAGCCTCACTTCCTGCAGGCAGGAAGTGGGCAGAGAAGAAGGGACCAGGGATGAGATACATTCCTCATCCCTTAGCCCCAGCGATCTTCTAAGTTGGCTTGACTTCCTAACAGCCCATTCCATAGCGGCTAGAGCAGGAAGCATAGAGAGCAGACAGGAAGCCGACCGTGCCTCACTTCCCCCTCCATGCCAATACCCCCACCTGTCAATACTTCCCCCCTGCCAATACCCCCCACCCCAGTTACATACTTCCTACAGCAAGGCTGCATCACAACAGCTTCCACTTGCTGTTCATCACCAAAGGAAGTCAGGACTGGAACTCAAGCAGGTCAGGAAGCAGGAGCTGATGCAGAGGCCATGGAGGGATGCTGCTTACTGGCTTGCTTGCTTCTCCTGGCTTGCTGAGCTGGCTTTCTTATAGAGTCCAAGACTACCAGCCCACAGATGGCATCACCCACAAGGGCCCCTCCCCCCTTGATCACTAATTGAGAAAATGCCTTACAGCTGGATCTCATGGAGGCATTTTCTCAACTGAAACTCCTTTCGCTGTGTCTCCAGCGTGTCAAGTTGACACAACACCAGCCAGTACAGTCCTAATACCTAAGGTGGTCGAAGATTTGGTCCTCAGTTGGTGGTGCAGAGAGAGAGGCTTAGGAGATGTGGCCTGGCTGGAGGAGGTATGTCACTGGGGACGGGCTTTGAGAGTTTTAAGACTTACCTCCAACAGGAAGACAGGGCATCAAGTGAGGGATGGGGTTGCCATCCCACAGTCAGAACTCTGACCCATAATTGTTCTGTCTGAAAGAACTGCAGGGATAGAAATGGAGAGGAGCCCGAGGAAAAGGAGGTCCAGCAACAGGCCCAAAGAGGGATTCAGCTCAAGGAGAGGCCCCAAGACCTGACACAATTACCGAGCAAATGGAGCATTCACAAAAAGGGACCTAGCATGACCCCACTCCAGAAGACCCAACAAGCAGCTAAAAGAGTCAGATGCAGATGTTTGCACCCAACCAATGGACAGAAGCTGCTGACCCCTGTGGTTGAATTAGGGAAAGGCTGAAAGGAGCTGAGGAAGAGGACGACCATGTAGGAGGACCAGCAGTCTCAGTTAATCTGGACCCCCCAAGATCTCTCAAACACTGGACCTGGATCACCAAACAGGCAGCATACACCAGCTGATATAAGGCCCCCCAATACATATACAGCAGAGGACTGCCAGGTCTGTGTTCAATGAGAGATGGTGCACCTAACTGTCAAGAGACTGCAGGCCCTAGGAAGTTTAGAGGTCAGGTGAGGTGGGGGTGGGGGTGAAGACATCCTCGTGGAGACAGGAGGGTGGGTGGGGAGGAGGTATGGGATGTGGAACAGTCAGAGGGTGGATGGGGGGAATAAAATCTGGAGTGTAAAAAGTAAATTAATTAATTAATTAAAAAAAAAAGACAAGCCACGCCCATCTTCCTCTCTTTCCTTCCTGCTTCAGGTTCACGATGTAAGCCCTCGGCTTCCCGTTCCTGCTGCTGTGCCTGCTGCTTACTGCCATGCGTCTGCTCCTCCAACACGGACTCTAACCCTCTAGGAACTGTAAGTCCAAATAAACCTCCTTCTACACGTTGCCTTGGCCATGGTATTTCATCACAGCAGCAGAAAAGTCACTGATAGAACAGGAACACAGTACGAGACCATCTTATTCACAGTTCACTATATCACAGGGTGATTAGTGCTGTAATGAGACACCATGACCAAAGCAACCTGGGGAGGAAAGGGTTTATTCAGCTGACATAGTTCATCATTAAAGGAAGGCAAGATAGGGCAGGACCCTGGAGGCAGGAGCTGATGCAGAAGCCATGGAGGAATGCTGCTTACTGGCTTGCTCCCCATGGCTTGCTCAGCCTGCTTTCTTATAGAACCCAGGACCACCAGCCTAGGGATGGCCCCACCCACCAATGGTCCAGGCCTCCCCCAGCAATCACTAATTAAGAAAATGCCCTACAGCTGGATGTTATAGAGACATTTTCTCAGTGGAGGTTCCCTCCTTTCAGATGACTCTATCTTGTGTCAAGTTGACATGAAACTAACCAGGACACACTATAAAAACGATTGTGTGAGACAGGCATGGTGTCTGATACCTTTAATCCTAGCACTCAGGAGTCAGAGGCAGGTGGATCTCTGTAACTTCGAAGCTAGACAAGGAAACATATCTCACAAGTATGTACGTACGTACACACACACACACACACACACACACACTGACATCTTGCAGAATAAACAGCCAGTTCACAAAAGGTCACATGAAAGGGGCTAGAGAGACTACTCAGTGTTTTAGAGCACAGGTTGTGTTGCAGAGGACCAGGGTTCCGTCCCCAGCACCCACGTGGTGGCTCACGACCATCTATAACTCCAGTTCTAAGCCTTTTCTGGCCTTCTTGAGCATCAAGCACACACACAGAACAAGCAAACATCATATTTCTTTACCAAAAAAAAAATCAATTTTTTTTTCAATTTAAAAAAAGAGTGTGCGTGAAGTCAGCCACAACAGCGAAGTGAGGTGATTAGTGGAGTCCAGTCCTCTGACCATGAACTAGATCCCATGTATAAATCACTCTGACCATAGTCCCACTGAGGAAGGATCAGTAAGCCAGGGCATACCCCAGTTTGCTCATCCATCCACCCAACCATGGGGTACCACTGTGACTTAACATGCTTCAAAAGAGGAAAATGCTACTCATGGTACATCAGCAGCTGCTTCTTTTTTTTGTTTGTTTGTTTAAAGATTTTATGTATATGAGTACACTGTCTGTCTTCAGACACACCAGAAGAGGGCCAGATCCCACTACAGATGGTTGTGAGCTACCATGTGGTTGCTGGGAATTGAACTCAGGACCCCTGGAAGAGCAGTCAGTGCTCTTAATCACTGAGCCATCTCTCCAGCCCCAGCAGCTCTATCTTAAACTGTCTGCTCAACGTTCTCTAAGACAATGCTGACAAACTTTAAGACACTCACCGGTCACCTGGTGATCTTGTTGACTGGACAGAGGAAGCCTAGGGTTGGACCCGAAATCTGTATTTCTAATAAATTAGCTCCCAGGGAAGGATACTTCCCAGTCAAAGAATCAGCTATTT
Source organism: Uromys caudimaculatus (assembly GCA_028551405.1). NCBI lineage: Eukaryota > Metazoa > Chordata > Mammalia > Rodentia > Muridae > Uromys > Uromys caudimaculatus. The sequence goes on along the minus strand of CM052716.1, from coordinate 23,860,484 downwards.
TTCTTTCCAGTCATATTTTACCTCAGACTTTGAGGAGGAAACAATGAGATCACAGAGTCCATCTGCCTTTGCTGATTCCCCAACTTTCAACAGCAGTTTTCACACGAGGCTTTCTGGGCCCCCTGAAAATCTGCACTGCTTTACACCAGTTCTTCTTAGATTCCATCTGGTAAGCCAACATGATCCACTACCTCTTCCCTGAGTGAGCGTCAGGCTCACAGTGTATTACTGATACAGAAAACCCCTGTGAATGAAATAAAAGCCTTGAAATCCAGGATATTCATTCCTCATGTGATGCACCCGATCATATCAGCTACAGTTGTGGGCTGAGCCACAGTTACCGGGAAGGCCTGGTGGGTGTCTGAAATAGACTTTTCGCTTAGAAGGTCCCTTCAGACATTTTAAGGAAGTGAGCTAACAGCTGTATCTTTTTTATTATTTCTTTATTTTTTGAGATTATAATCTAATTATATCATTTTCCACTTTCCAAGTCTTTCTATATACCCCTCCTTGCTCCCTTTCAAATAAATGGTCCCCTTCATTTATTAACGGTCAGTACATTCATATATACACACACACATACATATATACATATATATACATATACATACATATGTGTGTGTGTGTGTGTGTGTGTGTGTGTGTGTGTATATATATATATATATATATATATATAATTCCTAAACACACAAATACACCCTGCTCAGGCTGTATAATGTTATATGTATTAAGTTTTTCAGGGCTGACCACTCGGTATTGACTAGCCAGTTGGTGTGCTTCCCTGGGGAGGACTATTTCTGCTCTTGGCACGGTATAGTAGCCTGTAGTTCTTCATATAGGGTTGAGTCTTCCTGGGCCACCCCACTGCACCACCCAGCCCCTCCCAAGTTAGTATGTCTATTTGTGCCCGAATTCAGCTCATGTTTAGCCAGTAGGTTGCTGAGATTTCACGAGTGTAGCCCCTAGCTCTGTCTTTTCACTTATCTTCCTGACAGCTTCAGTATTTTCAATTATTTTAAGAGTTTCATGCAACATATTTTTCAGTGGCAAATAATAGCTGAGAATCAAAACAAGTAATTGTTGTTTGGTCTGGTGCTGCTATGTATTCAAATGCTAAATTCTGTACTCCAAGAACTGGCTGCCCCCAGAATTCCCACATACATCAGCCTTTGAAAACCTTGCTCCCCAATTTAAAACTATAGGTTAAATAAAACTGGCGATGGCCAATACTGGGTAGAGGAGGAGGAGGCAGGGTTTTAGTTACTGGGCGGGGGTCACAGGCAGGGACCAAGAGGAGAAGAAAGAGGGAGAGAGAAGGAGCGCGGAGGAGAAAGAAGGGAGAAGAGATCTCCATTAGCCTCGATGGACCCGGAACATGTGCCCGAGTGAAAGGGTCCGCCGGGACAGACTAGACTCGATGGACCCGGAACACGTGCCCGAGTGAAAGGGTCCGCCGAGACAGACTGCTGAAGCAGAAATAACCTGAGAAGACTCAAACAGCAAGTATCTGGGAGCACAGCTGGGGAAGTAGCCAGTCTAGCATTAGAAAATTGTAGTATGCATTAACTGCACTAAAGCTAAATAAATACATCATAATCTGAGTCTCATTCATTTGAAATCTAGACAGGGATAGAAATATTCAATCTCGTCAAGTTATAGCTCGACGAGAGAAAATGTATTCTGGATAAAAGTTACTCAAGTTGGCTGATCCAGGATGAGAGATAACTTATGAAAATGTATGTAGCCTGACTTGTTTGTTCTACATAAAATTTTAAAATTAATATTCTGTTTGCTAAGGATGCCCTTAGAGTGTTTTCGGCTCACGCCAAACCTACCCTGTGAGCCAATTTCCTTGCCACACTTTTCAAAACACACATTATCCTGCAGGTGGCAAAGTCATCAATTTAATATATAATGGATCTTTTCCCCAGTTTAAAAAAAAACAAAAACAAAAACAAGGTCTTGCTCTTGTAGCTCAGGCTAGCCTGGAATTTTCTATGTAACCCAGGCTGACCTCAAACTCATAATCTCCTTGCCTCAGCTTCCTAAATATTGGGGATTATAGGCATGTGCTACCAAACTCAGCTAAATTAGATACATTTTAAAAAGATTCAAGTTCATTTGTTACAGTTAAGCAATATTTATATTTATGGCATTTGTTTAAAATTATATCAGAGCATTTAGTATGAAGATGTGTCCATTACCCTCCAACTTCTCCTTCAGTTTTATAAACAAACTGGGCAGCTTTCTTTTTCCCTGTCTTTTTTATTGAAGATATATTAATTGAAATGTTACAGCTTGATGAATTTAATAATAAAAATTATGCCTTTATTTTTTGTTTTTCATCTAATAATTTTTGTTGTGTTTAACAAAAGTTCTGGTCCAGAGCTGACTGGAAATAATGTATTTCACCAGTTTGACCAGTGTGGTCCCCTTTCTAGCCACCAGGTGGTGCTGCAGGACCGTCTCCCTGTTGCTTGCATGCGCCCCTTGAGGACGTTCTGCGGTAGAGCAGTCTCAAAGGAACTTTCCAGCACGAACTTTCCAGATTCCTTGCATGGAGCTTTTATGAGTGTCCGACCCAAAGCCAGCAAGAAACTCAAAAAAAAAGAGTCCAAAGTTTCCAGTCACAAATAGAGAGCTGGAGAGTCCAGCTGAAGAGTAGCAACAAGTAATTCCTCGGCCTGACACTTTTATAAATCATCAAGACCTTTTCAACAGATGCTTCCTCTAAGAAAGACATCTGCACCAGCCAGGGAAAAGAATGAAACCTGCCAATAGCCAAGTGTGACATCACCTCCTGTTAAGGCTTCTAGACGGCGCTCGGGACCGGGAGTCCCATTTCCTGCCTGTATATCTGCTCTGGCCACATTTCAGGCTTGTCCAGACCCAGACTTCCACATTCACTGACTTCCACCTTGTTCGCTCAGGTAATCTTGCAACCAAGCTTGTGAGTTGAACATAGTAGGAACACATTCTGCCAACTGTGACCTTGAAACAAACCCTTTCTTCCTCAAGTTGCTTTTGTCAGAGTGTCTAATCACATTAAAGGAAAAAGAACGAAGGCACTCCACAAAATGCACTAAGTGGGGGAACTTCCTGACGTGTGTTGGTGAATACGTAGGGTGTCGGGAGCGGGAGCCCTCAGGGAAGGCAAAGATGCTCCACCAACCCTTCCATTTGACTACTCTCAAGTTGTATAACTATCAGATTAGTCATAAAGTGAAGCCAGACATAGCAGGGCAAACCTGAAATCTCAGCACTTGGGTGACTGAGCAGGAGGCTTGTGAATGTGATGTTACTCCCGGCCGCAGAAAGAACCTATCTCAAAAGAAGAAAAAGTTGGCCCAGGTAGGCATGCTGCTAGAACAGTCACTGAGGCTCATGTCTGCAAGTAGAAGACAGAGAGATTGAGAACAGCCTGGGCTTTTGAACTCTCAAAGCCCCCTCTAGTGACACACCTCCTCCAACAAGGCCACGCCTCCTAATCCTTCCCCAAAGGCTTCACCAACTAAGACCAAGTATTCGAACCTATGAGCCCAAGGGGGCCATGCTCATTCAAACCACTACAGAAGGTTTTGGAAAAGAACTTTACCTCCAAACTGTTTAAGTGGAAACATCTAAGCATACGGGTATGCACATATATTTCTACAATTTACTCTCAAACAGCAAGACAAAATATTGTGGAAATAATGAGTGGAGAATATGTTTCCTATAACCATTTGTTCAACTTTCTCATAGGTGTGGAGTTTATAAAAGTAAAACCAAGCCCAAAGTAACTGAGGGAAAAAAAAAAAAAAAAAAAAACAGTCCAAGTGGCTAGTAAACTTAAGTTAGGGTCGGGGGTTGGCTGGATTAATAAAGTGCTTCCTGAGGGGCACATAAACTGAGTGTGGTGATGCACATCCATAAGCCCAGCACCCCTGGAAGTGGAGGCATGAATCAGAAGTTTAAGGTCCTCCTCTACTACATAACAAGTTCAAGACCAAACTGAACTATATGAGACTCTATCGCAAAAAAAAAAAAAAAACCCAGTGGTGTAAATGTCACTTTTATTTCCTCAAATCAAGGGCTAAGATGAGAGCCTTACTCAAGCCATGTGAAGGCATGGCTTGGGCTGTGCCTAGAGCATTCTCTGTTCTAACGATCACTGAAGCTTCTAGCCTCCATACAAGCTACTCTTCCAAGCTGACTGATTCAATCCAGCTTCTCTTGGCTTCTGTCTGAACTATTCTGCTTGGCCTCAAACCAACTTTGGCAATGTTCTAATCTTCTGGCTCCTTCTCATTCTCTGGCTCCTTCTGTTTTTCACCTATGCCTATCTTGTTCTCTCTGTAACAACTTGTTGACTCTGTACAACTGTCCCTGTAAAAAGCGGCCATATATATATATTCTCTCTCTCTCTCTCTCTCTCTCTCTCTCTCTCTCTCTCTCTCTCTCTCTCTCTGTGTGTGTGTGTGTGTGTGTGTGTGTGTGTGTATACGCGCGTGCGCACGTGCACACACATCTGTCTGTCTGTCTGTCTGTCTTGGCTCTTAAGTAGCCTCTTTCCTGTACTGTTTTTGTGTGAGTTGGGCATATCCTATCTCTGATGCATTCTGTCAAATCTTTCTATGATCTGTCACTTTGCCCCTCATTTAGACAACACCTTCTTCTACAAACCAACTTTGCCTTCATTCTCTGGAATTAAAGGTGTAATCTAAGGCACAGACCTAGGTCTTTGGATGTGATCCCTTGCCAGAGCAGCCATGTTGCTGGATTAAAATTCCTCTACACACTAGAGTTTGGGGGACCATCTGTGGTGTTACTTCCTCAGTAGAGGCATTATGCTAACAAACCTCCCAAGGTTCCTCAGTACAGACTGGAGAAAGCTTAGCATTCCTTCTTGCATTACCTACAGAACTGTGTAGGCCCCATTGGTCCTGAAATGACAGTTGCTGGGGTGTATAGCTAAGACACGACAGTTGCTTCTGTGGGTAATGAAGGTCCAGGAAAATCTGGAGGTTTGAAGTCCACAGACCAAAGCTCCCATCTTCCTTCCAGTCATTGCCCTCACTTGAACATAAGAAGCTCGGGGAGCCTTAACTGGTGTTTGCCCTGACAGCCAACCCTGACCTTGTCCAGAACTGCTCTACAACCAGGGGGGGAATAATTCAAAGATGCCACATCAGTTTCTAACTCTTATTTCTATGTGATTATTTTCTTCTTTCCTTACACATTTTTATTCCAATAAAGTGTCTAAAAACTCAAACACTCCTACTTACCATGGCTACTTGGTCTACCAAGGTCATGCCATCTGGCTGCGATGTCCACTGAACTAGATTAGGGGTAACCTCACGTAGCTAGTTAAGTATGACAGCTTCCAGGAGGGAAAGAAGGTGTTCTTTTTCTGAAAAAAGGTAAGCACCACCCAATTAGCTTAACAAAAACAAAAATAGAGGGGGGAAAAATGAATGTTCTCTCCCTTCCCCCTCCCCTTTCTCCTCCTGGAGCTAAACACCATCTTCCTTTGCCCTTGGACATGGAAACTCTAGGTCTTAGCCCTTCTGCCTTGGACCAAAGCTTTACCATTAGCCCCCGTCTTTGGGCCTTCAACCTTGTTAGCCTTGCTTCTCTGTTTCTCCAGCCTGCAATCCTAAGTAGGACCTTAAAGCTCAGTGATCGGGCAGATGCTCATCTCAGCAGAGACAGGGGGATCTCTGTGAGTTCAAGACCAGCCCGATCTATGTAGCAAGTTTCAAAGCCAGTCAGGACGACATAGTGAGATCCTGTTTAGGAAAAAAAAAATTGATCTCTGTAATTATGTGAGGCATGGTTCCTAACAATTCCTCTCTTAGTTCCTTTTGCCTTTCTAAAGAATCCTCACTAATGGAGAGGACTTTATAGAGACCATGAAGAATATTAAGCAATATTAAAATATGTACACCTACTAAATATATTAGGTCCAAAAGAACAGGCAAAGGGGTGGCTAAAGGAAGTAAGTTGGAAACTGAAGAGGTCACAGTTCTTTGAGACTCACAGCGAGTCAAGGTGGGCATGAAGCAGGGTTGGAGGCCAGAGGAACAAACGTCTAAATTCATGTCTCTCCCTTTGATTTCCCCCCAGGGATCCACACTGGCCAAGGCAGAGAAAAGCTGCCAAGTAGGAAAGTGTGTTACCATGTTCATCCTGGGCAGCTGGCCAGATAGGAAAGATTAAGAGCAAATCTGAAAGGATTCCAGAAGGCATCCTACGCTCACCCACCGTAAAGAGCCCCTCAGTCCAGAGCCAATGGTGGAGTCACTACCATTTGTGTAAAAGTGGACAGAGGAAGCAAGGTCAGGGATTTTGTATTTCTCTTCTCTTCTCCAGCATCATCTTCATTAATGGTTAAGTGTTTATAGTCACAATGCACAGGGTGCCTAGCAACCAGCCAAGACCAGACAAAAGCGACCACAGCCCTTAGACTCAAGTCCAGCTCCTCCTGCTCCTCCGTCATGGGGTCTGGCTGGGATGAAATCTCCAGTTTTCTTAGATTAGTCTAAAGCAGTGGTTCTCAACTTTCCTAGTGTTTCGACCCTTTAATACAGTTAGATCCTCGTGTCATGGTGACCCCCAACTATAAAAATTACTTCATTGCTACTTCCTATCTGTAATTTTGCTGTTACGAACTGTACTGTAAATAGCTGATATATAACACCCCAACAGGGTTGAGGTGCACAGGTTAAGGACCACTGGTAAAATGGATCAGCAAGGGTTCACCTGAGCTAGCTGGAGGTGGAAGTGTGGACAACAGCTGTTTCTGCAGCGGCTGGGAAATGGGAGACATAAGAAACCCAACAAGATTCACTGGGTCAGGTGCTCACCCTAGCTCTTGATTCTAAACAGTGAAAACTAGGGCAAGGGTTCCCAATGAAGTCCATTGCTAAATCAATTAAAGAATCCTGCCATCCTCCTGTGCCTGCAACACAAAGACGTAAGTAAATACAGGCTTAAGGTTTTAGAGTTAGACAGATGGGAGTTCAAATCCCACCCTGCCAACTTTTGCTATTTGAACCACGTCAGCAATTCTCTGGAAACCTCAACCTCTTCCTATATGAAATGTTGTCTGGGTTTTTCATTTCTCAGAGAATAATGAAAATTAGGTGGGAAAATAAATGCCCCATAGCTGCTGCCATCTAAGCTTCTCTACCCCAGTACTCAATAAATGGGGACTCTTAACCCACATCTGTGTATAACAGGCTCCCCACAGGGCAGTTTACAGTAAGGAATAGGTTAGACAAAGATAGCTGTCAAACCTGTCCAGTTGAACTTTTCAATACTTAAAGGAAGGAATCCTAAGCATTCCTGAATTGTGACCTCCCACACACCCCTAAATACTGCTACAGTTTTAAAAAGAAAAGGAGGAAAGTGTGAACCAGGTTTGGTGACGCATGCTTTTAATCCCGGCACTCTGGAGGCAGAGACAGGAGGGTTTCTGTTAATTCCATTGGATCTACATAGTGAGTTCCAGGCCAGCTAGGGCTACATAGTGAGACCCTGACCCAAAAAAGTGTGTGTGTGTGTGTGTGTGTGTGTGTGTGTTAACAAACCCAGTCTTGGATGAAATTTCAATTCATTTTTAATGTGTACACCATCAACCTCTCTGAGGTGCTTTTCTAATGAAAGTGGCTTCTATTTCAAGTACCACTGTGAAGGACTCAAATGTGCTGAAATTATCAAGTGTTTCTAAGAGCCTCCTCTGACTAATAATTAGTGGCTGTCGAATGAGCAAGAAGTCATTTCTAATCTCCAAAAGCAGCGGAGTTCACAGGTTACACGAATCTGGATATGGATGCCTGGATAACAAGAATCCTTTGTTACTAACATCTCTGAAGAAAGTCTTGGGGCTTCGGAAATTATTTTTAGTGGGTTAGTATTCAAACTTGAACCCCAGGAGACACTTTCAAACCTGAGGCATAAAAACGTGCTGATGGTCTAGGGTAGCGCTTTGGAAGTTACACCAGGACAACCCACAAGGAGAGGGACAGGTACGTCAAACCAGCTGTGATAAAGGGCAGATATGCTCTTACTCCTCTGAGATGTCCACCCGTGCCCTGCACTCTTATACAGCCTGCACGTGGGCCACCTCATTCACAGCCTACTTTTCCAACAAGTCTTTCTCCCTCATTTGAACAGCCTCCACCTTTCCCCATGTCATCAGCCCGTGATCCTCATTTAGGGAATCTCAGAAATGACAGTTGTAAAAATCAAGAAAGAAGAACTCCCAGAATAAATCAAAAGGCATAAATGATCCCAAGCCTACATTGGAAGCTTTCGCTGGAAGACACTGGGAAAATGGACATTTTGAACGGGTGTGTGAGTAAAAGGTTATTTAAGGATTTTCTTACCATTCTTATACCAATGTGCATTTTTGGAAAATAAAGCTGTTGTGTTTTGAATGTGAAATTTCTCCCAGAGGCTCATGTGTTTGAACACTTGGTCCCCAGCTGGTGTCACTCTTTGGGGAGGTTATGCAACCTTTAAGAGAGAGCTCCTTGCTGGAGTAAGTATGTCACTGGGGGAGAGCCTTAAGGTTTGTTTTTCATTTTTAATATATTTATTATTTCATACCTGCATATAACATTTATCATAGCCATCCCACCCCCAACTCCTAAGTCTACCCCAACTCCTAACTTCATGACTTCATTTATTTTATAACCCACCTAGTCCAGTTTGTGCTGACCTGATTACTTAAGAGTTGTCAAGCTATCCCTGGGAGTATGGTTGACTTATCAAGGGTTATATCCTTAAAGAAAACCAACTCTCCCTCTCTCAGAAACCATTAACTGCACCTCAGCCACTGCAAGGCTGCTAACGAGCCCCTCCCTGCTCTGTGCTGGGATGCTACGTGGCTTGATCTTAAGTAGGCAACCACAGCTGCTGAGTTCCTGAGTGCAGTGGTCCTGTCCAGACCAAGAGACAGCTTCACAGTGACTTTCCCAGCTCTTACAATCTTTTTGCCTCCTCTTCCAAAGACGATCCCTGAGCCTTGGCGGAAGGGGGTGTTATGTGGATGTCCCATTTATGGCTAAGCACTCCACGGACACTCTCTGTACTCATCAGTTAGGAGCTTCTGCATTAACCAGTGTCTACTGCACAAAAAACTTCTCCACTGAGGACAGAGCTGCACTAACTTGTCTGTGTGGAGAAACAATCTAGAGGATACTTTGCTACTATGACCCTTTAGCAAAACAGCAGCAGTAGATCCACTATGGTACGCATCACTGGGGCCTGGGAACTTCGTAGCCACTAGTTCATGGCCAGATTTACAGGATCAGGACATTCCCTCCAAGCACTGGGCCTTACCTCAACTCCAATCAGAAAGCCGGTGATTACTACTATAACATCTCACTACTGCACCCATGGCCATTATCTTGGCACACTGGTCACTATTGTAGCTCCCAGAATTCAGTTCAAGTAAAACTGTGGACTCCCAGCCCAACAGCCTACATTGCACCTTCTGCTCCTATGAAAGCTGGCCAGAGATTTCCCCACATCCTGCTACCAAATATGACGTCTTCAGCAATGGGGTCTTACCAAGTTCTGATGGGCAACCAAGAGCAACAGCTTTTGTCTTTTTTAGGGGGGAGGGGGGTCTCTGGGACACCCCAGACCAACTCAAGGAGAGGCATCCCATACTTGGCAGTGGACTTTTTGTCAACCTACGTAGGTAACTCCAGTTAAACTCTTGTATATATATAGATGTATCTGTATGTTTAGGGAGAACATTTCCAAAGGCTTTCTCAAACATCCTTAGTTATCCCCCTCCACGACTCCCTCAAGTGCCCTACCTTCTCCCCACTAAGTGCTCTTCCTCATTAGTCTGGCCCACTTGCTGTTCTTGCTCTGCTTGTTGACCTCAGATGCACTGTGACCAGCCAGACTGCCACTCCTGCCCCTTTGCCTTCCCTACCTGCTGCCATGTCTTAGCCTGATGGACACTCTGAAACTCTAAGCCAAAAAAAAAAAAAGCTTTTCTCCCTTAACTTGTTTCTGCCTGGGTATTTTATCACAGCAATAGAAAACAAAACAAAACTAGGCCGAAAGCTAAATCCATCTTCAACAGGACAGTTAAACTAGAACTTCCGAGCACTTTCCAGGACACACTAAAGTCATTAACACAATTTCAGATGCATTCTAGGTTTTGGTGGTAGAAGTACTTGGTCCAGTTTTTCTGAAACAAGGAAGATTATTGTATCCACCTAAGATTCTGAGGTAAGGGCACTGTCAGAATCAAAGAAAGGAAGTGGTGTTTGTCACCATCTAATTCCAGAAGTTATCCAGGAGCCCTGGGACCAGGGGATAGGACAACCTAATAAAGAAAAGGTCACTTCCCTTCTCACCTGCAGATAATTTTTCCCTCTCCAACACATGGGGTCGCCCTCCATGAAGTGGTCTTGGGGACCCCAACTAACAAGCAGTAGTCTGTACATGTGCCCTAGCAGAGGACCCCACACGGCTGTTTCCATGCCTGTGTAAAAAAAACGGAGGCCCCTATTTGTAATGTGGAACCCAGTCCCATGCCAGAAAGGACACATGAACACCATAGGATAGGGCCCATGGAGGAGAGAAAAGGGAGCCACAGGGAGTGGGTACCTGAAACCAAGTAAAAACCTAGCTCTCCTTTTTAGGGTTCTTCCAGTTCTGGGACCCCTCTCACTCTCAAAAGTCTATACTGCTTGCCAATAAAACCTGGCTCTCATTTCAGACTTTTTCTATACTTCTCAATTCTCTGTTAGAAGATAACGAACTGAACTCTAGCCTGCAACTAACTCTAAGAAGCCTGTAAGTAAAACATAGGAACAAGCAGGGTCAGGTCGCCATTAGTCCAAGACTAAAATGAGTTTAAGAGTAATTCTAGAGAATATGGAGTCTGAAGAACGTATATAAGGCAGGAGGGCAAAGACCTATGTGGAAAGATATTTTCTTAAATGGACATCAACAGACCATTATGTAGTAAATAAGTACAAGCAACTTATTGCATGTATGTAAAATCCCTTTTATTCTATTAACTTCTTTGATCCATACTACAGAAATCTCAAGTGCTACTTTTGTTTTCCCTTCTGACTGGACAGTTAAGTCGTTTTATTAAAATCTAAGTTTGAAAGCTGCATAAATGTCCTAAGTTACTCTCCATGTGTCTATCCCTATTGGACTTCATAAACAGAAATGTAAATGAGCTCTATATGTTACTGCATAATCCAACCTGACAAAGATGAAATCGATTTTATAAATGAAAATACACTGTGGTGGTTTGGATGAGAACGGCTCCCATAGGCTCCCATATTTGAATGCTTAGTCATCTGGCAGTGACACTACTTGAGAAGGACTAGGTGTGTAGGTGTGGCCTTGTTGGATGAAATGTATCTATCACTAGGGCTGGGTTTTGAGGTTTGAGAAGCCCAAGCCAGGCCCAGTGTCTTTCCTCCTGCTGCCTGCAAATCTGGATGTCGATCTCCCAGCTACTTGACCAGCGCCATGTCGGCCTGTGTGCTTCCATGCTCCCTGACATGAAGACGGCAGACTAAAGCTCTCCAACTGTGGACACGGCCCATTAAATGCTTTAATAAAGTTGACTTGGTCATGGCGTCTCTTCACAGCAATAGAGCAATGACCAAGACACATACCAAAGCATCAGACTGCAAAGCATTTTCAGAATGAAAAACTTCATGCTGTGCACTCGTTAGCATTTGCATTTTTCCCATTTGGCTCAAGTGGATGGAAAAAATAATCCCATACTAAGTCGCTGAAGCCTTCAGATTTAACACTCTAAAGCTAGCTAGTACAGATTCTAGAACATCCACAGAGAAACGTTATTTACAACAGATAAAGGTACTCCATCTTCAGGTATGTGAAAACGGGAAAACACAAAGGGTGTATTTCTTATTTTTATTTCAACATTTAAAATATTCACAGGTGGAGTACTAGCTCATTGACACCTCCACGGAAGATGTGCTAAACAAAGCAAACAGCATTCCACGATTACAGAATTACATACGTCTCACTATATGCATGTTTACACTAGAGCTTATCTGGAAAAATGCCTTAAGGAAAAAAAATCTTTAGTGTTTCACTACATTAATTTCCATAAAAAGTAAACCACAAAGAAATCCAGAAAAGACACCTAAATATAACTCAACAGTTCTTAAGACTTTCAAGCTTTATGGTAGTAAGTACTGTGCTACATCCCTGTCAGGACCACTTACATAAACGGTCACTCCCTTCCCCCTCTGTACCAGGCCAGGATGCATCTTCCTCCACCACTGTCCCCAAGTTGCTGACTCCAGATACTCCATAGAATGGACTGGTTATCACAGCACCCTGACTAGGTAATGAGGTAGCATTTCCCAAGTTTTTAGGCATTTGTGAAGCAAAACAAAAGAAAGTAAGTTTTTCTTTTTCAGTGATTGTAGAAATTGGGCAAAGGCTGCTTTTACTCTAAAGAGGAAACCCCATTTGGAAGCCTTGCTATGGAGCATATTAAACGGCAAAACCTGAGAGCAGATCTAATTATCTTAGCATTACAAAAAAAGATACTTATGCTTCAAAATGTCAAGCCTTCTTTCTGGGAGAAAACTTACTATGATGGTTAGTGTTATCATATCAACTCAACAGAATCTAGAACACCTGAAAGATAGGCCTCTAGACATGTCTGGAGAATTATCTTGCCTACTGTGGACAGCACCAGCTCACAGGCTAAGTCAGGTTAAATGAAAAGGAGAGGGAACTGAGCATGCAACCACTGCTCTCAGCTTCCTGGCTATGGAGGATGTGTCCAGATGTCTGGAGTTCCTGCCATTGTGACTCTGGGAACTGTGAGTCAGAAGAAACCCTTTCTGCCTTAAGCTGCTTAAGACACTAAGGAGAAAGGCACCTGAAGGAAAAGTAGGACTGTACCCTTTCTTTTCAGTCTGAAAAGTCCCTCTTCTTTTAACCTAATTCTCCTTTTCAACACATAAAGAAAAAGAGTAACTCTGGTATAACATTAATGAATGAATTTAGCTATCAACCTAACAAATTATGCCCGAGAAAGCTTTCCACATGAAAATTTTATTATGCTAAGCAGCTAGAAATGCCTAGGTAACAACAGAAGACAGATCTCTGCAGATCTCTATAAAACGGACGGCTGAAATGCACATATGCCCTCTGAATTCCTGGCCTAGGAAATTGACCTATTATTCCCTCCTCCTCTACACCAAAATCAAAGTTTTATGTTCTATACTTTCTCTAAATGGTAAATAAGGAATCTTTATAAGACTAATTAGTCAATGAAATACAACGCATTATAAGGGGAGCAACCCTCAAGAATGAGCTACGGTATGTATATCTTAAACACTTTGGTACCTTTTTTATATATCAATTTGGAGTAACACACTAAAGTTACCTACATGAGGCCTAGCAGATTGTTTTTTAAATTAAATCCTCGACAATTCTATAAAATGTTTAGTCAATGGGAATCAAACCTGTTAATAAGATAGTGCAATTCTGATACAGCAGCCCTTAGTGGCAGCATTTTTCACGTCTATAAATCGCCCTTATTATTCTACCTAGACACATCTTACTGTTATCACCAACGTATCATGTGTACAACATTTAGTTTCAAGAAAGTTCCTTTCTCATCGCAGGCTAGCTCCCTCCAGTGTGACTTTTCTTTGCAAACATTTTCCCTCAGAACACTATGCCCTTTTGACTGGGGCAATGGCCCTGAAACTCTCTTGTCTGTCTACTTAATCACCGTGGTTAAAATGAAAACCAATAAAAATGTCTATCAAACTTAGTTAACATCACGTCTGGAAGTCTCTTGTCCAGATTAACTGTAAAACAGCCAACTTTAAAAACTGGCCACATAACCTACCATGACAGTAAAGCTCAGTGACATGTCTGACTACATATAATCTACACGCATTATTAGAATAGTGGGCCAGTAAGTTTCACAATTTTTACAAGTCTAATCTAGTTTAATATCTGCTTTATAACCATCATCCCAGCACAAATGTTTGCTGAGTGACAGCTCATCAGACATCAAAGTCACTATGTTCTGTAGACTAAGTAACACCTACACAGAGCACTATGAATAATGGCATACAGTTGCTTAGAGCTCTCACTTAGGCCATGGTACCAAACAGAGGTCTGCTGATCATTAACACAGTAGACTAGGAGGCAGCAACACTGACATAATATATCTGAGTAAAGTGATGTAAAACCTGAACACTAAGAAAACTGAAGAAAAGGTAAAGTACTGTGGTGGGGAGAAGTCCTGGGGAAGAAAATTCAGCAAATCTGGTTGGAAAGAAAGAGACTGAGTATATATTTCACAAAGCAATCTTCTAAGCAGCTCAGTGCAATACAAATCCTTCTGAATGTAAGCTGACTTAGCAATATGCCTACAAAGGTTGTTCTTTTGGCCTTAAACAATAACTTTTGATCAAGAAAGGCTACCACAGTTAAGATTGTAATGATCTGACTTTATTTTACACTAGGTAGGGAGGGGGCACAAAGCAGTCCTCTTTAATAAAGTTGACAATTAGCTTCACTTGAACATTTTAATAATGCACATTAAAAAAAAATTATTTGTCTTACAAATTGTTCTGCAATCCAAATATACAACAGCTGGAAAACAACATTTAGAAAACAAAAGCCAATGTAAAAAGACAGATTAAAACAACTACAACAGTACAGGTTTGATATGGCTCAGATTTTACAGCTTTCTTACTGCATCATCTATGTCAGAGATCTGTTCCTTCAGCTGGCTCCATTGTTCCATGTTTAAAGAAATACCTAAACAAGGTTTAAGAAACACAAGGTGAAAATCAAACCTTTGGGAGAATTTTGATATGTCCAAATATTTGTATCAAAACTGCCATTTTGCTTATGTGGACTTTTTAGTGTTTGTTGAGGACGAATGCCACATGCACCCTCTATTACAGAGCTACTTAACCAGCCAAGCTGCCCTTGTGAATGGCACAACACTAGAATACTAAAGTTTTGTGAGCGATGTATATTGATATTAAAATCTTACATTTGTTAGTCACAGATTCAATTTTATATCCAGTTTAACTTCCAACAGTGCACCTATACATAATGCCTATTTTGAGCAATAAGAACTAATAATAATCTGAAGATATTTCACAAATATGTACAGTCTAAAAGAACCAGATTTGGCATAAGATGGTGGAAGTTTCACATCCTGTCTCTTCCAACATTTGTTCCATATTTCCACCAAATTTCAAAGTGTTCGCTCTGTGCTGAATTCTTCCATAAACATCCATGCCACTTTGGGAAACTCCTTAGAGTGACTCAAAGGGGCAATGGGAGAGTGCACAGTTCAGACCCAGGCACGAGTGCACTCTGGAATCATGCTATCAAGAGAAAACGCAGCTTCACCATCACTAGCTGCATTTTCTGGACTCAGTTTCTTAATCAGTAAATGAGACTTACACATCAAAGGGTGGTTATATATATTATCAGGTAGTATGAAACCTTAGCCTAACATCCAATATAAGCAAACAATGTATTTTTCAGAAAACTGCTGAGAGACCATGAAACTGCAAAGGAGACTGCACCAGGCCGCAGTAGGAGGCCTTTGAGGCTAACTGAATTCCTTCAGGAAACATTTACAAGAATGAAATATCTAGGATCAGCCACTGTGGAAAATCCTGAACTTTGAAAACTAGGACAGAAATAATCAGTAAACATAAAAAAAAGAAGCTTCTAAGACAAATTTGAGAACCTCATGAAAGAAGTGTCATCTTTAACAGCAACAGAATAGTACTGTCAGGAAGCATTTTTCCCTTTTATTAAAAATCTGTCACATTTATTCACTGAATGGGTGCACACATGTGTACATGTATGGCCCCCTGGCCCCACTGTTTACAACAGGGTAGGTAGCATCCATTCTCTCCTTCCACCTCATGGGTCCTGGGGATCACACAGCTTGGCACCAAGTGCCTTCAGCTGCTAAGGCACCATACTTACTGGCCCAAGAAAGCATTTCCCATCAACTAAATCAACCTAGAGCACAGAACTACATAAACTTAGGCAGTGTAGTGGTCAATCTTTTTTCAAAGTTCATTAGCATAATCATGTACAACAATTTCACCAAGACATTTTCCTACATGTATATAATCTATTTCACCCTCCACCCCCTCTCTAGTGCCCCATTTCCTACTCCCTGTTCATCACAGCCAACACCCCTTCTACTGGGTGCATGCCTTTGTCTATGGGTCTCATTGGCTGCTCCCTGGAGCAAGTTAACTGTTAATCCTGACCATCAACCTGATGGATGTAAAACCATCGTGAACACACCTGTGAGTAGAGGTATGCACGTTGAGAAGAGTGTTTGCAGACAGGTTAAACTGATGAAGGAAGACCCACCCTGAATGTGGGTGGCCCCACCCACCTAAGGCCTCAGTGACACCAAGCCAAGCCCCAGCACACTCATCTCTCCTGCCCTGACTGGGCCCCACCTGAGCAGCTGCCTTCCACCTTCAGACTGGGTCAAAATAACCCCTTCCCCCCTTAAGTTGCTTTTGTCTCATATTTTGCACAAGAAAACTAAATACAAGTTGGTGTAAATGTTTTCTAGCTACTTGGTAACAGAAGCTGTTTCTACACGCTAAGAGGCTTGGAACTGGGCGAAGCACCAACATTAAGCAGACAGAGATCTTAAGGATTCCGTATTAAGGAACATCCTGCTGGAGCTAACTAAATTCAAAGCAAACACTAAATCCAAGAGTTTTCTGTTTCTCATCTTACAGTTTCCAAAGTAGTGCCTAATCTGCCTCAGAACTGATACAAATGAAGTTTAAAGTCAGTGACCAATAAATATGACGTGAGGATGCTGTTTACCTAGGTTTCATTACAGATTGATTAGGAAAGGATCAACCGAGTAAGGCCAATCCTTAACCTGTTTCCGCTGTAACGATTTAAGGTAAGTATTCAATCAACATTAACATCAAACTGAAGAAGTAAGACCTCACCTTTTCTCCCTGGTTTCATCTCACCTTCTGAGTCCATCCAATATTCTCTGATATCAATTAGAATTTTCCCTTTAAAATCCCGAACACTGACATATCTCATCTTTCCAATCTAGCAAAGAGGGAGAAAGAAAATGCATAAAGAGGTTTTGAATTTATATTCACAACTTGCACTTATAATCCTGGAATAAGCATTCAACTGTAACTGGGGGAGAGGGAGTGTGTGCATGCATATATGTCCACATATGTGCAAAGACTGACTTCAGGTGTCTTTATCCTTCTCTGCCTTGCCGTGAGAAGACCTCTCACTGAACTAGAAGCTCACTGTTAAGTTGGCAGGCCACAGAGTACTCAGGATCTGCCATTTCTGCCCCTCAGTGCTGGGATTATAGCCATCTGCCGCCAAGTCCAACCACCTAGGGTGGGTTGCTGACCATTAAAGCTCAGGTCCTCATGTTTGTACAAGCATTTCTGCTTATTGAGCTACCAATCTTTCTTCAGCCTCACTTCAAAATTTATGAATATTAATAACACTGTAAATGGAATGGATGTCCTTTGACAAAATAGAAACATAACATGTTCCAATAATTCCACTTTGGGAATAAGATATATACTTAACAGACCGGGTATATTCTGACAAATGCATATTCAGAAGACTCTCCTGTGTGAGCACCAGAATGAACTTAGACAATTTACACACTATGGTACCAATCCTGTAAGTATCCTCACTGTATATGTAAATGTTCAGTTGACACTTGGAAGTGGCACATAACTGCATATCCAAAACTGGCAGTAAGATCTTCCATGTCCTTAATTACACTATTCATAAGAACAAAGAAGTAGAAGCAACCCAAAAGTCTATCCTTAGATGAGGACACAAATAGAACATGGCTTACATGTGCAATGGAACACTATTCAGCCTTTATACAGGCAATCCTGTCTATGCTATAGCGCTGTGCGAAGTGAAATAAGCCACTCAGAGAATTAACAGCTGCTACTATCTGATTCAACCTAAATGAGATGCCTACAGCCTAATGCAGTCAACTCAAAGAAATCAAAAAGTAAACCACCCAGTAAAGGGGAATGTCAAGGTGGGAATATGGGAGTGGGTGGGCGGGAGGTGGAATTCCCTCATGGGGGGGGGGGGACAGGTGGTTTCCAAAGAGGAGACTTAGAAAGGGGGAAACATTGGAAATGTAAATAAAGTATCAAAAAAAAAAAAAAAAAAAAAAAAAAAGATACACTGAGTGGAAAGATTGGGGGGGGAGGCTGGGTTTAAGCGTTCTTCATAAATGATTCACATTCATCTAATGTGCAGGGCTTGGGGCTGGTAGGTGAGTGACACTAACTGGCCTTTTTGCTAGTACCAAAATAGTGCCTCCTCCAGGAAGTGCCTTCTGTATGTTTTCTATTTTATATATCAAGGAAAAGTGCTGAAATTCATGTAGTCAATAATGCCAGCAAAGATCATCTTAGCTCTAGATGTGAAAATGGTTTAGCTAAGTCTTTGTTTTCCTTGTATACTTATCTTTAAAGCGTTTAAGATAGCTTGGTCGATTTTTTTTTCTGAGACAGGGTTTCTCTGTGTAGCCCTAGCTGTCCTGGAACTCACTCTGTAGACCAGGCTGGCCTCGAACTCAGAAATCCGCCTGCCTCTGCCTCCCGAGTGCTGGGATTAAAGGCATGCGCCACCACTGCCCGGTTAGCTTGGTGGATTTTAAGAGGCCTGTTTCTACTGTTGTTTTCCTGGTGTAGGTGTTGGCTTTTGTAGTATTCATGATTATTTATATTCACACAGTTTGGTCTTACTGGTTTCAGATGTATTCTGTTATGAAAGCATAACTGATTTTACAACTACTGCTCTATATCTATCTGTTCTTACCCATAGCCAAAGCCACTGCCATGATTTCTGGACTCTAAGCAGCCTTTCTGACCACTGACAGACCCATAGAGATTACGTAGGACCCCCATTTGATGCCACAGCCAGGCAGCCTGCAGTATGTGGGTGTCTGTTGTTACACTCTGGTGGTGTCTTAGATAGTGAGGTAGAATAGGAAGTGAAGAGTCATCTGAGATCCTTAACTTCAGTTCCAAATAGCTCATGAGTATGTTAAGATGAATAAGGACCAAGGCATATCTGTGACTCTCATGAAGGGGGTGTCGACGTCTCGGAACTGGCATGCTAGGGCCTGGCTTGCATATTTCCGTCAGGTACACAGTCTCAAGGTGAGAAGTACATCACCAAGACCCTGATGACAAAATGCCTTGTGCTGCCTGCAGGATGGGCTCCTATACCCACACCTGGTCATGTCCACTGGCAGTGCCAAACTGCTTCCTTGCCTTATTTTGTTATTGTTATATTTAATAGCAGTTGTGCATAGAGGCCTAAAACCATCCAGAACTTCTCCATCTACAAAACCCTACAAGTACCCTATTGCCAGTCCTTGTGCAAATGTAAAGAATGTGTTGTTTAGTAGTGTTGTTTAAAATGACCATTGGTGTTCCTTTATACAGGCAAAGTTGGACTTTGTTTTAGAATTTGTAAATAAAAACTTTTGCTGCTTTAACTGTTGTAATATGTGCTTTACAATGTAACCACATGTTTTTAAATAAACCTTATTATGACTTAAAAAAAAAAAGTAAAACACCTCAGGAGGCAGAGGCAGGCAGTTGTGTTCAAGGTTAGCTTGGTTTACACATAGCCAAGTTCCAGGCTACCCAGGGTGTGCTGGTTGAACAGGAAGTCACCAAGTCTTATAAGATTGAATGCTTGGCCCACAGGACTTGGAACTATTGGGAAGTGTGGCCTTTACCAATGAAGTCTTGGGAGCCAGATGCTGGGGTGGAAATCTCCTAGCTCAGAGAGGCAGAGAAAGCACCCAACTGACCTTCCTCCTCAGCCAAAGTTCCACCAGGGATGCCCCTCTCGCCATCTCAAACAAACTCCTTCAAATTCACTGCTCCTCCCTTCTACTTCCTGTACATCTATCTGTCCTCCTGACTCCTCTTACTCTCTATGGTTTTTCAATGACCCGATGCTTACTTCCTGTCAACTGGTCGCTTGCTCTGCCTCTTGACCTATGGTTGACTTTATTTAATCCTGTTTACAATATTCAAGCAGAAAGTGCTTTGATTAAAGGTATGTGCTAAGGCTGAGCCACACCACAACTAAAATCAGGTTTTTCCAGTAAATAACACTATCTCGGGTAATTTCCAGTAAATAACACAGTGTGATCAAATATCCTGCACACTGTACACACTTGTGAGAGAGGGCTCTGAGGTCTCATACTCAAGCCACACCCAGTGTGGCTCACAGCAGCTTTTGCGCCTACAGATTAAGATCTGGAACTCTCAGCTCCTCCTCCAGCACCATGTCCTCCCTGCACACCACCATGTTGATAATGGACTAAATCTCTGAGCTATAAGCCAGCCCTAATTAAAAGTTTACCTTTATTGACAGAGTTGCCATGATCATAGTGTCAACAAAAACCATAGCTAAGAAACAGGCCTACATATTGAGACCCTGTCTTAAATAAAAAATAATCTTTATACTGGTGGCTTAATATAAGCTATGTGGTTTTTGAGGGTCCCCGCTTTCTAGATTCAGTAAATGTAAGGACAGTGTGGTACTAAAGCAGACAGACATAGGTCAAGAATTAAGAGTGCAGCCCAGAATAAATTCACCAAGCTATTTGGGAAAGATCCAAAGTATTAAAAAGAAAGACATTGAATGAAAATGACCTCCTAAGGAGTGGCATTTTTTAAAGGGTTAGGGCACGTGGCCCTGTTAGAGCAGGTACAGCCTTGTTGGAGGAAGTATGTCACTGAGAGTGAACTTTGAGGTTTCAGAAGCTCAAGCCACACTCAGTGTCTCTCTGTTCCAGCTGCCCATGGATCCAGATGTAGACTATATTTGCCTACCTGCCACCATGCTTCTTGCCATGGTGACAAGTAAGCCAGCTCTAATTAAATGTTTTTCTAAGCCTTGCTGCTGCCATGGTGTCTCTTCACAGCAATAGAACACTAAGACAAAAGTCTTCATAACATGCAGAATTATAGGTGTACGCTACAGGTGGATCTCTGAGTCTTTTACTAGCTCTGCTCTGTAGACTACAGAGCTAGTTCTAGGGCAGCCATGGTTACACAAAAATACCTTGTCTCTAGAAACCAAACAAAAAAAGAACCAAAGCTCTTTTTCCATAGTGAGAATATAATCCCCTAAAAATAAACTCCATTTCTCAAAAATCTCTAACAAAACAGAACCTTTAAAATCCACAGTAATACATGTCTACAATGCACTTGAGGAAAGGAAGGAGGACTGCTAAAAACTCAAATCTAGCCTACTCTACATAGTGACTTCCAAATCAGCCAGGGCTATAAAAGACCTCATCTCAGACTCCCCCACCCACCAGGCTAGAAGTGAACTTAGTCTACAAGAAGGAAAGTACACAGTTAGCACGAATGATGAAAGACAAGACAAGCACAGTTATAAAACTGGACGTTCCAAAGCACTTTCTTACAAACACTAAGAAATACTCTAGCCAATTTTACATTTATCCTGCCCAAACAGTTCCTCATTGTACTTAAGAGTGAGAGTCGGGGGCTGGAGAGATGGCTCAGCGGTTAAGAGCTCCGACTGTTCTTCCGAAGGTCATGAGTTCAAATCCCAGCAACCACATGGTGGCTCACAACCATCGTAATGAGATCTGATGCCCTCTTCTGGGGTGTCTGAAGACAGCTACAGTGTACTTACATATAATAAATAAATAAATAAATAAATAAATAAATAAATAAATAAATAAATAAATAAATAAATAAATAAATAAAATTAAGAGTGAGAGTCAAATGGCCCTGAAGATCTTCACCACAGACTTCCCAAGCTTCGATCACAAGGCTCTGTAATTCAGACACAACCCAATCTCCTTCCCACTTCAAGATATTAATTCAATTTCCTGCTCTTTAAAATGCTCCCTTTGTCCACACTTTGTACAGCTGGCTTAACCTTCACATCTTAAGATTTAGACCCCACTTATTAATGAGATTCTCACGCCTACTCTCTCAATCTGCCCACGACATCTCAGGACTTATTATAATTTTTACTACTGTAATCACAGTCCCCTTAAATTCCACGAGGTTACAGATCACATTCCACGTGGATTACTAGAACCTGGCAAAGCATGAATGAAATACAAGGAATGAAAAACAGAGCACAGTAAGCATCCAATTTATTGTCCATTTCAATCAATAATAGCATTCTTTTAAATTCCTCATCACATACCTTCACCTATATTCTCTATCAAACTGACCTTTGCCCCAAAATTATACTGAAGTCAAAGAATTGAAACCTGTAACTAAATAATTAATCTACGTTTTGTCTATTTCTTTTAGTTTTCTTTCACCACTTTATCAGCTTACATCCTTTCTTCTCTCATGGTCCATTTGCAAATCTCTCACAAGCTGCCATGGCCTCCTCTCTTTGGTTTATGCTTTCTTTGGTGGTTGGCTATTTAGTGGAGCATACGTAAAAGCCAACAAGACCAGCCAAGATCCCCAGGTGTACCGGAGACCGGCCTCAGTGGCCACATTCACTCTCAGCCTCACTCACGGCTGGTCCTTCATCGCTGTCTTTGTAATCATCACTATCTCTTCTTATCAATACAAATGAAAGTCTATAATTGCCTTTGCAATCTCTCGGCATCATTTACTCACAATGCCTCATCTCACAGATCACAGTGAAGCAAATACTGAGCTGCTAAAAACACATAATATAGTCAAGATCCCCAGCCACCCTCCCCGGGGTCTACATCTCACTGTACCTGTTGTACCCACTCCCCTTTCCTGTCTCCAGGGTTTAAGCTCAGACTCCAGGCCTAAGCACGATTATCCCACACTTTACACATGCACCATGTCCCCAGCCTTCTGTTTCCCATTTCTCAGACACTATCAAATCTACACTTTCCAGTCAAATACTCACCTACTTACTCAAATTTGCTTCTCAAATATACAGTTCTATATCGTTTGGCTTTCCATAACCTTTAGATTTGTATCATTTAAATATAGTAAAACTAGACTCTAGACTTTACCAATAGCCCAAAACTAAAGAAATTACCTTCACTTCCTACTCAGTTGTTAATAAGCACTGGCCAGGAGGATTACAACAGAGCCTGTGGTGTGCTGTCAGACACATCAAGGATCCATCCCACCGGACTGAACGCACCCGACTTTACCTGGAACATGTTATCATCTCTGCTGCTGCTACTCTGCTTGGAGGAGGCCAGAGCTCTGGAAGTCTCACCAGGCTTTTGCTTCTTCACAGGTTTCTCTGGAACAACTTGCTTTTTCCTCTTTAACTTAAAAAGGAAAAAAGAGGCAAGAATTCACACATGTGAAGTTCAAAACACTTCATTACTTTAAAGAGTTAGTCAAATTTTTGACTTATTAAAAGAAAAATATTTACACTAAAAAATTTTAACTATGAATCTAGTCTTCACAACTAATGATAGTGTTTTTACACTCTATTCTCTAAATCCCCAAAGATACCTCAGATATTAAAACAGTGATCTTATGGACTAGAACCCATACACTACTCTTTGGAAGGAGAAAGAGAAGCAGCCTATAACTCCTATATAAACTTTTGGAAATCACAAATCTACCAAAAGCTTTCCTCTTATTATTTTATCTTTTTAAAAATACAAAGTATACCCTAAGGTTGCAGCAGGAAAGCTGAAGATCAAACAAAACCAACATATTTATGACTAAAACATAAAATCTTACTAATTCCTTGTCTATTGCAAAAGGAATCTGTGCTGTTTTCAAGAATGTATGCTTCCAGCCTGGACTACATGGCAGGCTCCAGGCCAGTCAGGGCTACATGATGAAACTATCTCAGGGGGAAAAGAGAGTATGCCTAGATAAAGGAAGTTACTATGTCAGGCACTGATCAGTAACTCAAAAACTCCTTCAGCACTAAGAAGATTGAAGATAGTATTAAGACTAGCATTCAACCCCATATTTTAGAAGCAGCACTAGTATAAAAGAATTTTATATAGCCTCATTCTCAAAATGAGCTAAAAGCTAAAAAAATAAAAATTTAAAAAAACCCACGTTAAGTTTCCAGCCCAAACAGTAGAGGGCAGGCATGTTTCTTTAGTGGACAAGTACAAACTAGTTTAATATTACTAAACTTATTATATTAAATTTGTTGAGGCTATAAGAATATGCTATGAAATGAAAACTATGGATGTATTTAATGTAAATGTTTACAGGATTAATAGTACTATGTGAGACAAGCTACAAAATCAGCTCAGCAAGAAGGCAATCCTCTGGACTGGTGCATGCCCAGCAAATAACCTCAGTATCAATTATCTACACACACTTCAAGGTTATGCTGACACAAGTTCTAAAAAGACTTCATGTATGATGTTTGAAGCCTTATTTCAAAATTATAAGTGATACTATAGTCTATCTTTACATTTATGGGCTCCAACTTCCTTAGATTTTCCTATAGAGCTCCCTTTTCTTAGGTAGTACAGAGGCAAAAAAACAAACTACACCTAATCAATAACAAAAACTTTAAAAAAATTTTTAAAAAAGGAAAAAAAGAGGGGGTTGCTGCTTTAAATAAATAAACAAACCAGGGTCCCCAGCATACCAGGTGATCTTGAACTTCTGACCCTCCTGCTTCCTGCCATCTCCAGTGCTGGGGACCAAAGCTGGGGCTTCCTGAGTGCTACACCTGCACTCCACCAACAAATTAGCCTTGCCTGCTGCTTTTACACATTTGTAAACCACAGATGCATACTAATTACTTATTTTCAACAAAGCAAGTAAACAAATTAGGGTGAATACAATTTGTTCAATTTCTAGGATATGAACATTTTATTCAGATATAAATCTCTATTAAGATACAGCTGTGTGGAAGGAAGTCTTGACCACAAGGTGAACTGCTCCGTTACACTTCACTGCTGTGATCAACTGAGTGCAATGAAGTTGACAAAACAACGACCACCAAACACAGAAAAAGCTTTTCTGACAAAATGGGTAATTTTGTGCTTGCTGTGCTAGATGACTTCATTTACTAAAAGCAAATTAACTTTTAAAGTTAAAATGTACCAAAACTAAAATTCAGTAATTTGGGGGAAGGGGAGCAGTGACTGAGAAACCTGTCAACATTAATGCTTTCATTCAAAACTTCATGCAGCCTAATAGTGACTTACTACCTACAGGTTAGGCAGAGTTTTGGAAATTTTATTACTATCATTTCGTGTTTGTCGTACTTGTGATGCCTGTATGTGGGTACATGAGGTTAGAGGGCAAACTTGGTATATAAGGGGGTCGTCTCCTACCACATGGAAGAACAGAGAGCCAAACTCACCTGAGCCACCACAGCAGGCTAGATTATGAATGACACAGACTTCTAAATAATGGTTAAGTAGTGTCTTTGGCCTAATTAGAATTCTAGTGCCCTGGAGTCTAAGAAAGCATTTCTGTTGACTTTTGTTTACTAAAGGTGTTCAATGGAGGAATTGTTTCATCTGAGCTGGGCCCCTACTCAAGCGGCTGAGGCATAAGGACAAAAGTCCAAGGTAAAAGAGGGCTAGAGAAATAGCTCAGTGGTGAATACTTGCCTGGGATGCACTAGGCTGTCAGGTTGAACCCCAAGTACAACACAAAGACCTCGTAAGTCTGATGTAAGGCCTGCAAATGAGACTGTAACATTCTACCCAAGGAATCCATTTGTCATTTATCTTTACAAAAATACCCTTGCAGATTCTCTCTCTTACATTCTGAGCCTAGCATCGGTAACACCGTCCCAGCCCTCAGGAAAATCTGAGGTGGTTGGAGACATCTAGGATGCATAGCAAAACCTATCTAAAAAGACTGACCGGCCTTTCCCTTCAAAACTGAATGTCGAATTATAGAGCAATTAATACACCATACATTTTGTACTATAAAAGAACTTGGTACAGTAAAAGTCACCTTTTTTTCAACTTCGCTGTCAGAATCACTGCCTGAAGAGCTTGAAGAAACAAGTTCCTTTGATTTAGGCATTCTGAAAGAAAAAGGCATCACATGAATTATTTACAGTGTTTAGTACCTTCATCTTAGCTCTCCCAGTCCAAAACAAATTAACAAAAAAACAAAACAATAACTTCCATGGCTCAGTCTCATTCTGTCTTTTTGTGGTACTGGAGTTGTTACACTGAACACATGTCTAAATTGCAAATAACAAGCACAGCCAAATATTCTGAACCCAGTCAGGACAAAGAAATAAAAGCCATGTGCACATTCCTTCACCCTTCTCAAAGTCAATGGGTCTTTTTAACAACTGATGTTAGAGGGGTTATAAAGTTTGTGGGTAGACTACAAAAAAAGCAGCTGAGAATAATTACTTTAAAATTTCAAAAGAAAGGTACATAATTCGACACACACTAAGGTTAGAGGACCAGCTCCAACATAAGACAAACAGCTTGCTTATGTAACTGTGATACCCAATTAATTTTGCCCTTATAAATCAGCCTTTATATGCTTTGTATACACCAGGTTTTACTTTGTGGTCACACTATCAAAACAACAGGCAACAATCAGAGTTCACAATGCTATACACAATTCACAATAATTTTGCACTGATTTTCTACTTTGGGAAATATATAAAATTTGAAGGCTTTATGTGCAAGGCAAAACTCACCAGACAGGCACACAGCCCAGAGCCTGCTGTTTATTTAGTACATAAAACAAAGGGCAGACTATCTTGGTTATCTAACCCACATTTCAAGGAGTCCTTAGGCAGGCCTAACTCCTTTTCAAGATACTTACACCAGGTGGTAAAACCAGATGGCAAAAGCTATTTACCAAACTACCTTCTGCTTCCTCCATCTAAATTATTAATTTCTGTATGGCTTAACGGGCCTAATAAACACAACAGATTCTGTAAATGCTAAAGAAAAATACTTCAATTCCCACCTCCTACATCAAAAAAAAGTATAACCCAGCTCTCTATAGGCCAAACTGGCATTCAATGTTTAAAATAATAGGTCAAGGCAAACGTGGGCTATCCAAATCCTGACCACGACCCTACAGAACACACCTAGTCAGTCCCGTTAAGGGTAATAAACACAGGAGGGAGCACCAAGGCTCCTAACCAGTTCCATTGGCTTTTCCTATTACTGCTCCATTTCATAACCTGACCTCCAAAATCAAGTTTCCCAAGCTAGCTGTTCATGCAACTACACAAAACCTGTTTTTGAAAGAGAACTAACTTGCATATAAGCAAATCTTTCACTTGCAAACAGCCTGCCATATCTATCTCCCATTACGAAAAGCTGTCTAGGGAACTAAAATTACTTCAAAGAACCACGTCATTATCTAACCTAAATCTACCCAATAAGGAAACAGTATTAATGGTAACTAAAGTCAGCCCGTTCCCTATACTTGGACTTTTAACTTTAATGAGGTTTTACTGGGGTAGGTTCTTTGGGGCCAGGGGACTTGGTAATTCGAGCAAAAGGTAATTAGAGGGGTGACTGTAGAGTTTATACTGATCAGTCGGTGCCTTGCGTGGGGGAGGAGTGCTGAAAACATCCCAGAGTGCAAGGCACCCGTGGGCGAGAAGACGCGAGGCGCCGTGGGGGTCAAGGCCAGGAAGCTCCAAAACGCCCCGAGGCGAGGGCTGGGGCTACGACCGGTCTCAGGAAGGGGGCGTGGGGCGCAGAGAGCGTGCGGGAGAGGAGGGCCTTGCGCCAGCGCCATTTTATCCTCGCCCCGGAGCCCAGCCATGTTTGGCGAGGCGCGCCCCCCGCCCCCTCAATCCAGCGGGACCAGCGTTCCCCGCGGGCTTCCCGAGCACGGTGGTCGGGGTAGGAGTGGGCAAGCGCAGCCTCAAGGCAGACCGCGAGCGCCTCGCCCGGAGCCCCGCCACATAGTCCGAGGGGCGCGCGGCCATCACCCGCCGCTCCCCGCTCGCTCGCCCGCCCGTCCGCACGCGCCCACCGCCTCGGCTCGGCCCCCGGAGCGGTCGCCACATGAGGCCCGCGGGGGCGCGGGCAAGAGCAGAGGCCCTTCAGAGCTGCCATTTCTCCCAGCCATGGCAGGCAAGGAGAGCGAAGGGGTCGCGGCAGCCTGGGGTCCGCCTGGCCGCGGCCTCGAGGAATGGGCCTGGGGTCCCGCGCACTCACGCTCCGCTCCAGCCGTCCAACAGCCTCAAGCTAGCTCGCTCGCTTGCTCCGGACTGACAGAGAGCCGGAAGTGACGGCAACTTAGAGGCTCTGGCTCCGCCCAATGGCACGGAGGACACGTGAAGGGGCGTGGCCTCTCCGCCCAACCGACAGCCGGCCCTTTCCAGGGCCTTAAAGGGACCGCCATAGATCCTGAAATGGTTGCTCCTAAAAGGGAGATGGCGCCTCAGTGAGATGCCACACAGCTTAGGCCTGACTGAAAGAGAATGAGGTGTAAATGAAACATAAATGACAACCACGGAGCTTTGAGCTTGCAAATAGCTTGTATGTAGTACAGCTATATAAATGCTGTACTGAAATGACAGGGCTACAATGAGAAAGAATAACGTGCTGACCCATTTGCCACAAATGATTTTCCTGTTCCACCTTTAATATCTGACTCATGCTGCTAAAATCCAAAGGAAGCAAGGAGGGAGGCGCACTATTTAATTCAGAAAGTCAAAGAAATCTTACAAATATCCTTAGACACGAAGCCTTTATTCTTAAAATGAAGTTCTGGAGATCCAAAGTAATTGTGGTTTGAATATAAAATCCCCCTTTGGGCTCATTTACTGGGGATCTGGTTGGCAGCTGATGACCTTTTCAGAAGAGACTGGATCCTGAGGGCTCTGCCTTAATCACGATTTAATGCCCCGCTATGGTCATAATATGACCACATTATTACAATGTGGTGAAAAGTAAAAATTAGAGCCTGTTGGAGGTCAGCATGTGTCCTTGGGGGTTACAGTTTCCCCTGGCCCCTTCTGTGTTCCCTTTCTGCAGCTTTCTCCCCTGCAGGTTACCATGGACTTGGGTGTTCTGCCTCACCACCAGCCTAGAATACAGGAGCTAAGAACTGGAGATGGAAACAGGGAGCCATACTGAATCTCCAACCCTTTGTCTACACACGGATACAGTGTCTAACAGAGGGAATCCATTCCACCAGCACAAATAACCACAAGCAGGTGGCTTAAGATGTGTATCTGATGATTTCCTACTTTGGCCAACAATAAACAGAGTTCTGTTTATCACAAAGATTTACATAAGGCATTTTACAGACATTGATCATCCTAACCGTTTTGAGAGTTGAAATGATCATTGTCTACACAATTAACAGCAGTAAAAATTAATAAGTGACTCAAACCCTGTACCGACTCACACTACTACCTACTAAGGGTAAGGAAGTGCCCCAGTGCACCCCTACTGAGTGCAGTGTCCAACTACAGCAACACTGTCAAAAAATAAAACAAGGGAGGAGTCTTGGTCTACGAAGCTCTAATCACAGGCAAACATGCCTATAGATTGCCCTGGAGGAGGTCACTGGGGGCAATATGGAGCAATCTGCCTGGTGCCCAAAATATTTTGGTCTGGACTGTAGTTACGCATAGTATGCGGATAAAATATTTCACTTACCATTTGTGCTTTTTACAGTGTAAAGGTATAGTTCAATAAACATTAAAATAAATAGGTTGGAATTGAATTGTAAGCTGGCACAGAGACCGTTATCACAGCAACTGCAGAGGCCGAGATGGCTTCACTCCAGACCAGCCTGGTCTCAGCTAAATTGTTTTTCCTCAAGTTAAGTTTTATAGCAACTGACAGAACTAAAGACTAAGGGGGGGGGGGGGTGAACATCATCATTTTGGATTTTGTAAATCTAAGGCAACATCATTTAGCAGTTAACGTCTTTAGGATTTAGAATGTGGGACAAAAGGGAAGGAATGTCAGAGTGAATCAGAGAGGGACAGATAGAGCAAAGGGAAGACAGACAACTCAGAGAGAGGCCCTGCTGAAAACCAGAGGGACCAGAAAAGGCAAGGTAAGGTTGGT
>CM052716.1:23787879-23830344 GCA_028551405.1 Uromys caudimaculatus | reverse complement strand
CAGAGGCAGAGGCAGAGGCAGAGGCAGAGGCAGAGGCAGAGGCAGAGGCAGAGGCAGAGGCAGAGGCAGAGGCAGAGGCAGAGGCAGAGGCAGAGGCAGAGGCAGAGGCAGAGGCAGAGGCAGAGGCAGAGGCAGAGGCAGAGGTGTCTGTGTGAGTTCGAGACTAGCCTGGTCTACAGAGTGAGTTCCAGGACAGCCAGGGCTACACAGAGAAACCCTGTCTTGAAAATCAAAAAGAAAAAAGAAAGAAAGAAAAAGAAAAGGAAAACAAACCAAATAAAACCCCACATTGGGAGTTAGGCCAGTCCTGTGACTCCCATCTATTTGCCGCCCCCCCCCCCCACAGAAGAAGAATGCTGTCCTCTGGGAGGAGCTGGGAGGAAGGAATGGATGGACTGTATATGTTAAGGGACTGAAAGGCAGACAACAGAGGAGACTGAGTCACAGTCTTGTGCAAGCATCCCTCTCTAAATCTTTTTAGAACTACTTGACTTATAAAAATTTACATGCAGACAAAAATGCAAATAGACTTGTAAAATATATTTTGTGAAGCATCTAATCATAATGAAAATGAACATTCACAGGGCCAGGAAGATGGCTCCATGGGTGAAGTGCTGACTGTGCATGTCTAAGGGCCTTGGTTAGCATCCCCAGCACCCACAAGCTGGGCATGGCAGCTCTCCTCTGAAACACTAGCATGGGGTGGGGGTGGGGAGGACAACAATGTAGGAGCAGATAGGAGAGTGCCTGGTCTCGTGGCCAACTACACTGGCTGAATGAGAGTTCCAAGTTCACCAAAAGACCCCATCTCCAAAAAAAAAAAAAAAAAAACCAGGATGAACGGCGATAGAGGAAGATATCCAAAACCAACCAAACTCCAACTATTGCACGTGCACCCCCAGTGAGCACACCTGCACACATGTGTATACCCACACATACACCACACACACAAAAATCAACGCTACACCAAAAATGCCTGATGAGGTCAGAAGCGTAGAGCACTCTTGGTCCTGCAGTTACAAGCAGTTGCAGTCGCCCATTTTGGTGCCAAGAATCAAGCTCAGATCCTCAGCAAAGACATACATGCTTGAACCTCAACTATCTCTCTAACCCTTAATATTTTAAATCCTTTGAAAAATGTGACTTCAAATACCACCTAAATAATCTATATAACTAAATGTTAATACGCTTAAAATTCCTAAGTCTGGTGGTACATGTGTGTGATTCCATCCCTTCGGAACTTGAAGCGGGAGGATTGTTATGAGCTTATAATCACTTCAGGCCAGAAGATATCATTGGATTCCCCTGGAAGTGGGGTTACAAACAATTATGAGCCACCATGTGGATGCTGGAAATTAAACCTGGGTCCTCCGGAAGAACAGTGATGCTCTTAACCACTGGGTCATCTCTCCAACTCCTGAAGTGTTTTCTTCTCTTTAAAGATGTATTTTAACTTTAACTATGGGCATGGGCATGGGTACACATGCACACAGGTGGCTATTGAGGTCAAAGGTATCAGATTTCTTGGAGCTGGAGTTACAAAATAGTTATCAGTTATAAGCTGCCCAACCATGGGTGCTGGGAACTGAACTTGGGTCCCCTGCAAGGATAGAAACACTCTCCAGGTCCACCTTTTATTAATAGTATTAATTATTCTTCTATTAAGTTTGCTTAATATACTTAATAGTATATTTGTTTGTCCTGAAATTCTTTTTCTGTGGCATAAGTCAAGATTCTTGTTTCACGTGAGCAGAGGTCTCAGAAAAGAACTCTTTCTAAGGTAAGCAAGCAGAAGGGCTAGCCTAGCATCCTGGGACTGCACGTGGCCTAGAATGTGCACACACTTATAGTGATGCATGTGACAGCCTAAGTCTCTTGCTTACATGCCCTAAGCACACACACACACATGTCCTGGCAACTTAGACTCCCAGCTTTGGGCTGGAGAGAACACTCAGCAGTTAAGGGTCCTGACTGCTCTTCCAAAGGACCTGGGTTCAATTCCCAGCAGCCATAAGGTGACTACAGACATTTGTAACTACAGTTCCAAGGGATCTGATGCCTTCCTTTGGCCTCCATAGGTACTGAATGCATGCAGGTGAAACACCCGCACACATTATTATTTTTGTTTGGTTTTTTTGTTTGTTTGTTTGTTTTTGGTTTTTCGAGACAGGGTTTCTCTGTGTAGCCCTGGCTGTCCTGGAACTCACCCTGTAGACCAGGCTGGCCTCGAACTCAGAAATCCACCTGCCTCTGCCTCCCGAGTGCTGGGATTAAAGGTGTGCGCCACCACTGCCCGGCCTCATTATTATTTTTAACAGAGACGCCCATCTGCATCAATTTGCATGCACACACCACTCTGAACAAAGGAATGTTTTTCTTCGCCTTAACAACTATCAAACTTACACATTCAGTTGAGCTCCTATCGTGTCTGGATGTGAGGGTAGAGGAGCTGATCAGGTCTGAACTGGTTTTGAGTTCATTCGCAATAAGAAAGCCTGTCTTCTAAGGGGACTTTTAGAGGGAATCTTCTACTTACCATCTTATCCATATTTACAATGGAGCGTGCATGTAACTAAAATCAGATATATTATAGGTAGGGACATGCACAGTCAATAAAGGTTATACAACTTGAAAACTGTTGATCAAAATAGAAAGCCACCCAAATTATGCCTAGTAACCAAAATCATCCTTCTTTTGAACACCATAAAAGGAAGCCCCAAACAATAATGAGTATTCTTGCCCATGTGTGCATCAAACAAAATCTCTCCCTGCTACTTCTTTCTGAGTCTGCCCTTCCCCCACAACATGTTGTTAGCATGATACTGTAGAGCACAGAGGTCAGATGTTGGGCCTTGGACCATTAAACTATGAGGATTTCAGATATAAATTATAAACTTAAATAAAATGTTTTTAGTAAAAAAAAAAAAAAAATCTCAATCCCCACACCCACCCCTCTCAGTTGTTCCTGACACTGTGAAAGAGAAGGTCAAAGGGGAAGGTTCCTCCTTTGTGTCTTTGAAAAGTTGCTCACTTTGTTTTCCCAGAACAGCTCCGTGAAGAGGAAACCATTAAGTCCAAAGACACTTTGGGGATTAGGGAAGAGAAGGCTCCCCCCAATCTACATTGATTTTTAGACCAGCTCTGAAGCTGGATCTAGGGATCTAATTAATATTGAATCTGATTAACAAGAGAAATATATCAAAAATTTTATTAAATTTACATATACCTGGGGATCCGCAAGACAATGATGTCAGAAAAAATGACCAAAGCATGATGCTTTTCAGACAAAGAAAATCCTCAAGGAACAGCGGACAATGGCGATTTAGGCTGGCATCACTACATTTCTAAGAAATACATGTTGTGGGGAGATAAGGAGCTAGTGCAAGGTAAGAGTGGCTTCAAAGAATTTGTTTATTCAAATTATTGTAACCCCAATTGCTAGCCTCCGGTGATCAAGGCTATTTTCAGACCTTAGTATATGAAAACTATCTCTCCCAAAAGAATCTTATGGCTTTCTGCATGAAAGGGAAGACAGATCAAATAACCATTTCTGAGGTTTTATTTCCTCAAGTGACTCAGCTTGACATAGTCTCATTCAGGGTTCTGAGAGCAAAGCAAGCCGGTGCTCCATCCGGCTGATGGGAAGAGGGGTGTGAAGGGGGACTCTGTACTTGAAGACTGGGGGTGTGGGGGAGGTCTCTGTGGAGAGAGAGGACTGAGGCAGCTACACAGAGTCCCAGACCCTGGCCAGAGAGAGCAAAGAAGGCCTTACAGTAGGTCAAGACCTCATCAACTATAACCTGTAGGGATAATCTTTTCTGTACTGTGTAAAAGCATCACCTGTCAATAAAAAGCTGATAGCCTGTTAGAAATAGAGAGAAGGTAGAAGGTGGGAGTTCCAGTAGAGAGATAGGAACTCCGGAAAGAGTCAGGTAAGCAGGAAATTCACCTGGGACTCAGAGGAAGACAGACCTATGAAACTCAGGAGAGGTAACTAGCCATGTGGCAGGCATAGAATCGTATTAATGGGTTAAATAAGTTACGAGCTAGTGGGAGCAAGCCTAGCTTAAGGCCTAGGCAATTTTTAATAAATAATAACCCTCTGAATCGTTATTCAGGAACTGAGGTGTGGATAGAAAAGCCTGTGGCTGCAATGACCTGCATAGAGTGGGCAGGACAAAGGCATCTCAGTAAGAGCCAGCGTTAAGAAAAGAGAAGAACCAGGCAACGTGAACTCTTCACTTTATCCTAGTCAAAAAGTCAGGAAGTGATGTGGCGTGCACTCTCAGGAGCAGCAAGGACACATGGGAAATGCACCAACCCCAGGACCTCACCTGCTGCTCTGACATCATGGCAGACCACCCACCTCTACATTGAATTTAGAAGAGAGAAAAGACGGGAGAGTCATGAGTTTGACCCAAAATTAGCTAATAAGAAGTTCCCAACACTAACTAAAATAGGGATTGTTCATCACAGTCGTAGAAAAATCAAGGTAGTTCCAATTCTGGAGAGTTTAGATTTGCAGCAGAGTCATACCAGTGATGTACAAAGAGGAAGAAGCAAGAAATACAGGGAGAAGAACAGTGTTTGTGCTGGGAACACAGTGCATACAGATGGAAGTCAGCAGCCTCCAGTTCAGCCTGCAGACTAAATCAGGAGAGCAGATCTCAGCACATAGGACTCGAAGAGTATACGATCCTCCAGAAAACCTCGGGAGAACCCTAGCAAGGATGCTGGAGGTCACAGAGCAGAGGGACGGTAGCACCAACGGGCCCATTTGTAAAAGGATGTGGGACCTCTGCAGGTCTGGAGGTCTTGGAGACACTTAGGATGAGGTCATCTGGTTCAGAAGAAGAAAAAATAAACAAAGGGGAACCCTGGTGTACTGGCTGTGTCAACTTTTTTGTGTGTGTGTCAACTTGACACAAGCTGGAGTTATCACAGAGAAAGGAGCCTCCCTTGAGGAAATGTCTCCATGAGATCCAGCTGTAAGGCATTTTCTCAATTAGTGATCAAGGGGGGAGGGCCCATTGTAGGTGGTACCATCCCTGGGCTGGTAGTCTTGGGTTCTATAAGAAAGCAGGCTGAGCAAGCCAGGAGAAGCAAGCAAGCCAGTAAGGAACATCCCTCCATGGCCTCTGCATCAGCTTTTGCCTCCAGGTTCCTGCCCTGCTTGAGTTCCAGTCCTGACTTCCTTTGGTGACAAACAGCAATGTGGAAGTGTAAGCCGAATAAACCCTTTCCTCCCCAGCTTGCTTCTTGGTCATGATGTTTGTGCAGGAGTAGAAACCCTGACTAGGACACCTGGTCATCCTCCAGTCAGTCTTGTTGAAGAACTGGGAAGAGAGAGGGCTCAGCTAAGAAAGTTATTGTAGATTGAAGGAGCATTCAATCTACATTCAGTCATGGCCCTCTCATTCAGTCATTGAAATGCCAGCCCCAGTGGGGTGACATCAGAAGGAAGGCCGCTAAGAGATAATTAGGTAGTCAGCAAGAAGCTGAGAACTCATCTAAACAATGCAGAACAGAGGTAA
The DNA here is from genome assembly GCA_028551405.1 of Uromys caudimaculatus. NCBI lineage: Eukaryota > Metazoa > Chordata > Mammalia > Rodentia > Muridae > Uromys > Uromys caudimaculatus. The sequence continues at coordinate 23,824,810 of CM052716.1, read as the reverse complement.
AACTGAAAACGGCATGTAGCCTCTCTTCAGTGCCTTAGTCCCTCCGACAAGGCTGCATCTCCTAAGCCAACCGGGGATCAGGTGTTTAAACATATGAGCCAATCAGGAACATTCTCGCTCAAACCACTACACTTTTCCGTCTTCTCGGCTGAGATGACGGAAAACTACTACTGGAAACAGAGGAGGTGCAACCAGCAAATACTGTATGTTCACCTAGCGTTATATAGATTCAACTTTGATGGGCTATTCCCAGGTCAGAAAGTCAGCAGCCATCAAACACCAAGAGAGCAGTCTTTGTTCTGTGTCGTGAAGCACTATCCTCTGGGCATGACAGGACCCTTTTAAAAGCCTCAACCCTGTGACTAGCAGTCCAGGAGCTGAACAGGACTGAGCCCATTAGTGCTCCATTGTAGGGGGAGGGCCCAGCAGTTTTATAGGCAGTTAACAGTTTTCTGAGGGGTGGGAGGAAGAGGCCTCACCCCACCCACTCACCCCTCTAACCCCTGAGGGTGTGGACAGCTGATATTACTGGGAGGATGAGACACATTTTCTTCCATAGTATAAGCACTCAGAAGTTGAGACATGTTCCTGAAAGTAAACGTTCATCCATGGTCTTCTCGGTAACCTACTTGCTCAGTTAGCAACCATAACGTAACTCGTTGGTTCACGGAGCTAGCTCCATTTGAGTGGAATGATCCCTTTCGGCTGCCACACTTAGCGTACACTAGTGATCGTTTCCCTTAAAAAAGGTCATGCAGCGCTCGGCCAGTAGCCATACCAGCGATGCTGGTCATTTGGACCCCAAAGGAGACAATTTTTTGGAAGGGTAAGAAGAAGAAAAGGAAAGTCTGCCCTTGCTCTCCAACAGGCAGACCCATGAATTACTTATTAAAACCGTGTCAAGCAAGCCGCTACAGGCTCCTATTTTATCTGCTCTTAGAACATAACTTTCATAGTACAACATAAAGAAGTCATAAATCCTAAGGCTTAATGCTCTTTACTCAAATAATTACAAATAAACGTGTGTTCTATGAAGGTCATACATACTGAGTGCCAGAAACTATATTGAGGAGGCATTTACATTTCAAACGGCTGAGTGTTTTCTCCCTAAGGTGACTTTTGTGAACTTGGTACTAAAGCTCTTCTCAGCTCCAACTCTCATTAGAAATACTGTATCACTTTTTATAGAAGAATGCACTTTATAACAGCGAATATATGTGTGTACCATTTTGAGTGGGCAAATAGTGTACGTCTCCTGTGAGCTACACCTGCTCTATTTAATGTGCTATAAAATAGTGTAATTAGTTTCTAGTACATATGCTGTAACTCACACCTGAAAGTGCTTTCTCCTTCAGGAGTCATCATGAAGGCCAGACAAGTGCCGCAGTGGTTCTGACACTGGTCAGAGTTAATTTTTAGAAGTCTTTGAGAATGTAGCTCGCTTGAAGCATCACCTTTTATAAGTCCCTGAGACAAGAAATGCTGAGCTTTTGAGGCCATTTCCTATTTGTAAAGCACCAAAGTGTTTTCTAGAAATCAGATAAGTAATTCGAGTGATGAAGACATTTATGAAATAACGAAGTGATAAGGACCACTAATTGCCCCACTAACGATTTTTTAAAAACTGAGTGTAAGTATAAGAGCAGCGTCTGAATAAATATGTAGCCTCTGGAAGAGACACTAGGAAGGTTTCCTTGTAGTATTACTTGGGTTAAAATTTCCCTGTTCCTCATAGTTGTTATGTGTTCTATACTGTAATGCTTCTTCTGGTGGGAACAATTGAAACACTCAACCCTTCAGTCTCTGTTCCACTCTTTGTCCCTGCATTTCCTTCAGACAGGAGCAATTCTGGGTTAATATTTTTGAGATGGGTGGGTGAAGGAAAGGCCCTCCAGAGACCACCCCACCTAAGAATCCATCCCATCTGCCGACACCAAACCCAGACACTATTGCTGATGTCAAGAAGCGCTTGCTGACAGGAGCCTGGTATGAATATTCCCTGGGAGGCTCTGCCAGAGCCTAACCAATACAGAGGTGGATGCTCACAGCCAACCATCAGATTGAGCATGGGGTCCCCAATGGAGGAGTTAGGGAAGGACTGAAGGAGCTGAAGGGGTTTGCAACCCCATAGGAAAAGCAATATCAGCTAATGGAAACCCCCTTTCCCAGAGCTTCCACAGACTAAACCAACAACAACCAAAGAGTACACATGGAGGGACCCATGGCTCCAGCTGCACATGTAGCAGAGGATAGCATCAATGGAAGGAGGCCCTTGGTCCTATAAAGGCTCAATGCCCCAGAGGAGGGGGAATGCTAGGGCGGTGAGGTAGGAGTGGGTGGGTGGGTGGGGGAGCACCCTCATAGAAGCAGGGGGAGGGAGGATGGGATAGGGAGTTTGAGGAGGGGAAACCAGGAAGGAAGATAACATTTGAAATGTAAATAAACAAAATAATCAATTAAAAAAGAAAAAGAACAAAAGAAAAATTCAAGTTCACCTCTCTTTACCTGGACCCAGTGCTGAACTAGCATTGATCAGCCATGCCCCTAGCGAAGACCAGAGCAGGAATGGCTGCAGTGACTGAGCACTGGTCAGCACTGTCATGGGTTCAGTTGAAAAACCGGATCTGCCACAAGCCCTACAGATTCACTGACTAGGGACAAGAGATCTCAATGACACCTACACTAACAAATCCAAATGGAATACAGTTGGGCAACAGCACTTCTGGGATCCCAAGAGTTCCAAACAGCTGCTACTGGGAAGCCCAAGTCCAGCTATGAAAAGAAGGAACAGCCAGGCCAAGGTTACAATGGCATTTGATCGTATTTTGACTGTTTTGTCCTTGGTACATGTGTTTGTCACTTGGGAGCAGTCGACTTCATCACTTTCTGTTTTGCAGTTTGAGTGTGATTAATGAACCAAGACAGACAAACAGACTGGTGCCTCTACCTCCAAGAAGCTCTGCTGTTTAGTAACTCTGGGTATAAGCATCCTTGTTCCTTATCTACACCTACTTGAATGTCAAGAATTAAGTCAAGACTCAGTGCCCTGAAATGACATCACAGTCTGCTGTCCACAGAAAGAAACTTGTAGGCAAGACTGTTGTTCCTTCTTCTCAGTAGACAGCAGCTCCTACCTTCAAAGACTAGAAAGAATCTAGAAAGAGGGCTAGAGAGAGCCACAGCTGGCTCAAAGGAGAACTGGGCTATTTCAAAGACAAGAGCAAAGAATCTTCCCCATAGGTACAGACAATGATTAGCATTTTGAAGTCATCAACCATGCAGTCATGTCAAGATTAAATTGGTTATTTTCCATGATGACATTTCCTTAATAGCTATAACGATGATGATGATGACGATGATGCAGAAAGAAAATTCAAACTTCTTCAAGACACCACCTCATCCCAGTCAGAATGGCCATTATCAAGAAATCTGATCACGAATACTGGTAAGGATGTGGAGAAAGAGGAATCAGAGGAACTCTCACTCACTGCTGGCATGAGTGCAAAACAGTATATCTACTATGGAAATTAGTATTGGGGGTTCTCAAAAAATTAAAAATAGAGCTACCATGTGATCCACCTATACAACTCTCGGGATGTACCCATGGACTCCATAGTCCTACCAGACAGATACTTGCACATCTGTGCATCTTTCTTCTCTACTTGTAGTAGCAAGAAGATGGACCCAGCCTTGGTGCTCACCAACAGATGGAGAGACGATGAAAATTTGGTGCAGATATGTAATGGGATTTTCCTCAGCTGTAAAGAAAATGCAAATTGCAGGGAAATGTGTAAATTTAGAAAGCATAATATAAAGCAAAGTTTTCTATTATATTAAATTACTCAAATTCAAAAACTACATGTTCTCTCTCATAGGCAGTATCTAGCCTTTAGTGTGGTGTGTGTGTGTGTGTGTATGTATGTGTGTGTGTCTGTGTGTGTGCATGCGTGTGTGTGTGCATGTATATGTGTGTGTGGGCGCGTGTGTGTCTGTCTGTGTGTGCATGTGTGCACCTATGCGTGCATGCGTGTGTGTGTGTGTGTGTGTATGTGAGTGTGTGTGTCTGTGTGTGTGTGTGTCTGTGTGTGTGTGTGTGTGTGTGTATTAGGGTAAAATCTAAAGCCAGAAAGGAGACGGAGGGAGTAAGAATAAGTTTGAGGCAAGACGGAGGTGGACATGTAGACAGGAGAAGGGGCTGGGGGGGAAGGGTTGCAGAGAGATGGAGGAGACAGGGTAAGGAGAATCTACTAAAACATACTTTGTTTGAAAATGCCATAATGAGATATGAGATATAATATTCTGTATGCTAATTTAAGAATTTTTAAATTATTTAAAAATTAGAAGATTGGGCAAGGTATGCATGCTTGCGCTTAACCCCAGCACTCAGCAGGTAGGGGCAGAATCCGGCAGATCTCTACAAACCCAAGGCCACTGATGTCTGTATATGAAATCCCTCAATAGGCCTTCCTGGTGAGACTACGACTCAATAAACAGCATAATCAGGGCCAGTGAGATAGCTCAGCCTTCAGAGCTCTTGCCACTACGGCTGACAACCTGAGTTCAATCCAGGGAACCTACAAGAAGGCAGGGGAGGGCCAGGGGAGAGACCTCCACGTGCCTTCGTTCCACAGTTTTGAAGGTAGAGAGATGGAGAGATTCTTCAGTGCCTAAGAGAACTTCCTGCTTTTTCAAAGTCCCTGAGTTCAGTTCCCATCTCCTGTCTCATGCAGCTCACAATACCCAGCTGTAATTCCAGTCCAGGAGATCCGATCCTGTTTTCCAGCCTCCACGGGCATCTACACTTGGGGATCACACACAGGCATACACGTACAAAAATAAAAATAACTCGTAAAACACTAAAAGATGTGAAATTGGAAAAAAACAGCGTGCAAGGGAAGAGGATTGTTAAGGAAATATAAAGGAAGGTTCATGAGGAAATATAAGAATTTCCCCCAGGGGGAGATTGTTTTCAGTAGGTAAAAATGCATTTCCTTCCTCAGCTGTGCCTGAGCCTCCTCAGGCATTGTCCTGGATGACACGCCCTGTGCAGGTGTGAAAAGCAGGCACTCTTAGCTCAGAAGGAGAAGTAGGCCGTTTTCTCTTTGACTCACCCTTGTTTGTGTGAGACCAAAATAACGCTATCTACAAAAGTTTCTGGAATCCAAAGGTTAATAATACCTGAGAGCTTTCGAGGTAGTCCCTGACCAGTGGTTCAGTTTCCGCTCATTCAGAGCCATCAGCTGCCACGACTCGGAGCACAGAGGAGGAGCTTCGTGTGAGGGTGGGGAGGGCACAGCTATCCTTCCCTATCTTTAGATTCTCTCACACAGGCAAACCGCAGGTGCAGGATGTTGGGGTGCTGGCCTCCCGGCACCACCAGCCCATGAGGGATGCATAGCCAGTGTCCTTATCAGAAGTTGTGCTGCTGTCTCTGTTGTTACCGTGTACAAGGTATGCACTGTCTGTGTTGGCTGCATCCCAGTTGTTGTTGAATAAATAAACTTTTTCTTTAACTCAGCAAGATCAAGTCAATAGCTACCGAGGTTGACTGACGTGGAAAGGTGCCATGGAAACGGAAGCAAAGTGACTGTTAACAGGTGTGAAGTTTCTTTCCCCGGAAATAAAAACTGAGCCCGATCTGTAGTGTGGTGACACAATCTTGTAAACATACTAAAACCCTCCAAATCATATGCTGTTTAAGAGGGGGGAACTTACGCTATATGACTTATATTCCCATCTTTTGACAAGAAGATGATTAAAGAGTAGTTAGCAAGTACCAGGATCTGGGATAATAATAATAATAATAATAATAATAATAATAATAATAATAATAAATTTAAAGCTGATCATTTTGAGTGTCAGACTTGGTCCTGAGTCCTTTGTAGATATTCTCTGACTTTCTTAAGAGAGCCTCAGGGCCTTATTTAAGATGAGGGACAGATTCACAGAGCCCCTTGCTCAAAATCACACACGTGAGACTAGATCAAATCAAATGAATCTGCAATTTTATAGGCGATTTTGTGTTCAAGTGCCATCAGTTGGTTGGCTGGTTAGTTGGTTGGTTGATTTTTGTGTTTAAATGTTATTAGGTGGGTTGTTGGCTGGTTGGTCGGTAGGTTGTTGGCTGGTTGGTTGGTTTGACACTGGGGATTGAACCTGCAACCTCTCACAAGTTAGACATGTTTTACCATTGAGTATTTGTGGCCCCCACACCATTTGTTTGTTTGTTTGTATTTGTTTGTTTTGAGACAGGATCTACTAGGTGGACAAGCTAGACTTGAACTCTCCCCCTATTGCCCAGGTAAACCTCAAATTTGCAATCCTCTGGCCTCAGCTCCTTGAGTAACTGAGATCACAGGTGTGGTCCACCAGGCATGATATTTTTGGTTTTTTGAAACAGAGTCTATCCTCAAACTTGTGGTCCTCTTGCCTCCTTCTCCCAAGCACTGTGATTTCAGATGTTTACCGCCATGACAACCTTAAACGTCATGCCTTTCTTATGGCCCAAGTTAACTGGGAATGTGGACCCGTTTTCTCCATTGCACAGGTCAGACTGTTGTATCAAGACTATGCAGCAAAGAACCTCAAGAACGTAAGAGCCCACATCTATGAATGACAACATATGCCAGAAAGCACGTCACAGAAACAAGAGGTAAGCTTCTCTGTGGAGCCACAAAGAACTTGGGTTATGTCTGATAGAATGCCTGGAACCTCTTGCCCTGACTAACAGACTTTCTAAAAAGACTCTAGCTTGTGTCAAGTTGTCATAAAAGTAGCTATCACATTGTGAAACTGGGGATGACCTTGAATTTCTGGTGTTCCTTCCCACAGGTATGTGCCACTGTGGGGCGGTGGACTGTGACAGGCAGCCTGGCCCTTGGTCGAGCACAGGCTTAACTCTGGGCGACCCAGTGGGGTTTACCCTGCAAGGGACCGGAAAGTGTTTTGCCAACACTCCTGGGAGGCCCTTGGCTCCTGTCAAGTAGCCACAACCCCCACAGCCCTCTGTAGAAAGATCTGCCATGTGAGGTTTGTCATGTGAGGGCTGTCACGTAGGACCAAGCCCTCCCACATGCAGATAAGGTATCCTTAAACTCTCAGACCAAGCTAATGGGAAGTACCTGTTGTCAGATCCCTGACCCACCCCCAAGCCCCTCCTCAGGTAGAGGCATAGCCACATATCCCCAAGCCATCCCCATGTTAATGAGACACCTAGAGGCTTAGCCACACCCCTTCCCAGTTAATATTTCTACCTCGACCCTCCCGGAGGTCACGGTACGATCTCATCCATGCCACTCTCCTCAATGACAAACGCCTTCTTTAGAACTATGGACTGCCTCTATTCATCTTGATCCGATGTGGGAAACAACGGAACTGGCCTTCGCTTACCCTCCTGTCGAAGCTGTCGCAGTGTTCCCAGCCACAGCAGACTTCCGCCCAAGCCAAGGTAGCTAGCCGGCACCCAAGTCACTCAACCAGGTCCCACAGCGGGCTGCGCCCTGTGGCCCCATTTGTTTTCAGCTCTCTGCAGCACCCGGTGGCGTCTGCGATGTCCAGAGCCTGGGAACTTCTGAGCTGGACAGCGTTTCCGGGAACGGCCCCCTCTTCCACCCACGGGCTGTGTCTCTGCAGAGACCTCTCACACAGCCTGACCAGCCAGGAGGATTGTAGAAGAGCGCATGGTCACTTCCCATGCATCCCATCCCACCCAGAGCCACAGCGCCCATGCGGGGCTTCACTCCACCCCACCCCGAGCCATTTGTTCGGGAAGAAAGTGCAAAACCATGGATAGATACATGTCAACAAATGTTTCTTATAGGGATTTGAACTCACACCTTCTCTTGAGTCAGTATGCTTAACCCCAGGATATGTTGACTCCTTAAAAGTTATGTAGTCTAGAAAAATATACACTCAAGCTAATACATCATAAGAAAAGTCTATAGCTTCTTCTTGTTCATGTATCATATTGACACAAACTTTGTAACTCTAAACAACATGACTCAATTGCCTGGTAGTCTAGTTTGCTAGATCTCTGTGACTGTGATAGAACACTAACCAAAGGCAACTTGAGCAGGGAAGAGTTTATTTCATCTTACACTTCTGAGTGTCAGTCCATCATTGTGGGAAGCCAAGGCAGAAACCTGGAGAAGCAGAAAGCACAGAGAAAAGCTGCTTGCTGGCTGTCTTAGTCAGGGTTTCTACTCCTGCACAAACATCATGACCAAGATGCAAGTTGGGGAGGAAAGGGTTTATTCAGTTTACACTTCCCCATTGCTGTTCATCACGAAGGCAAGTCAGGACTGGAACTCAAGCAGGTCAAGGAGCAGGAGCTGATGCAGAGGCCATGGAGGAATGATGCTTACTGACTTGTTTCTCCTGGCTTGCTCAACTGGCTTTCTTATAGAGCCTAAGACTACCAGCCCAGGGATGGCACCACCCACAAGGGGCCCTCCCCCACTGATCACTAATTGAGAAAATGCCTTATACCTGGATCTCATAGAGGCATTTTTCTCAACTGAAGCTTCTTTCTCTGTGATAACTCCAGCTTGTGTCACGTTGACACACAAAACTAGCCAGTACGCTGGCTTAGTCTCCATAGCTCAATCACTGTGCTTTTCTATCGAACCCAGGACCAGTTGCCCCCAGTGGCCCTGCCCACAGTTGGCTGGGTCCTCTCACATCAATCACTAATAAATAAATACCCACAGACATGCTCACAGGCTAATCTGTTAGAGGCAATTTCTCAATTGAGGTCCCACCTCCCAGATGACTCTAGTTTGTATCAAGTTGACAAAAACTAGTAAGTACATCTGCTTATTTATTTTATATATTTGTCTGTTGATGTGATCATTTTGAAATTTTGGTTTCATTAAAAATAAACACAGAAATATTATAAGGATATGCTTTTGTTTTAATCCCAGTTGTGGGGATATGGGACTGCTTTGGACTGTCCACAGCAGCTGACTATGATTTGCCTCGTGCTCTAGCAGAGGTGTGGTTTTTGTCAGCTGCAGACAGTTTCTCTGATTCTGTGACACCTGGATTCTGGGAATTTTTCAGAGGGTATATAAATGCTAGGGCCCTGGACGGTGGAGTTGGTTGGTGGTAGTTTAAGGTGGTTGTTTGCAGTTTGTTAGCAGTTGTGCTCAAAGAAGAAACAAGAAGAAAGAAACTAGATTCAAGGATCTCTCTCTCTCTCTCTTTCTCTCTCTCTCTCTCTCTTCCTTTATTCCAGCTCTTTCCTTTTGTGTCATTTCTGCTTTTGTAGTCAAATCTCCCTCTGCTGCCTTTGTCTTAGTTATGGTTCTACTATTGTGAAGAGACACCAGGGCAACTCTTGCATAAGGAATAATTTCTGTCCTGGTGGAAAGCAGAGAGGCATGGTGCTAGGTCAGTAGCTGAGAGCTTTACATCCTGACCAGCAGACAGCAGGCACTGGGGGGGGGGGGGCAGGGCATTGGGCCTGACATGGGCTTTTGAAATCTCAAAGTCATCCCTCTGTGACACATTTCCTTTAACAAGACCACACTTCCTAATCCTCCTCAGCTTTCCCAAAGAGTCCACCAACTGGGGGCTAAACATGCAAATATGTGAGCACATTTGGGGGTCCATCTCCCTCAAACCACCACAGCCTTCCTCTTTTAAAGATGCCTGTGGAGCTAGAGAGATGGCTGGGTGGTGAAGAAGGCTGCTTGTGCAGAGTTCCCAGCACTCGAGTTGTGTGACTGACAACCACCTGTAACTCCAACTCCAGGAAAGCTGACACATTTTTCTGGTCTCCATAAGTACCTATACACATGTACACCTTCATACACATAGACACACACACACACACACACACACACACACACACACACAAAGACACACACTTAAGGGGAAAAAAGATATTTGTGATTACATTTTAGGATCCTTCTGGCTAAATCAGGAAAAAACTCACCATCTCCAACCTTTAACCCGATTATACCTGCAAACAAATCCCATTTGCTGTATATAGTAAAAATGGTCCCAGTCACTAGGACATGAATATTATTTGGCTTGTTGCATTAATAAGGACAAGAAAAGAGGGGTGAGAACCATAGAGATTTGGAAGGTAGAGAAACATGGCTCAGACAGTCAGATAAAGGAGCATCACTATTTGGAAATAGGAAGACAATGGAACCAGGCTGAGAACTAGGGAAATAATTGTGAACTTTGAATGGGTTGATGTGGGGGCTGAAGGGAAGAATTTGGGACCGGAAGACCTCATGAGGGCTCATTTCCAAAGCGAGACGAGAAGATGCAAGATTACTCATGACCTTGGACAAATCAACTAAGCATTTCCTATCCTCCCGTGTCCTTCATGACAGTTGGGCACTATGAGAACAGGATGCTTGCACCAAGTGAAACAAGCCACAGCTTGCTAAAGGCAAGGTTTATTTGGGCTCGTTGTTCCATGAGTTTAGTTCTCGGGCACACCTCCAGCACAGTCTCACTGATTCAACATATGGGAACATATGACAGGTATGTAGAGTCTCAAAGGCAGAGCAGAACCAGAGGCAGGTATAAAACGTAAAGGCCCGTCCCTGGTCCCTACCCCACATCAGCCAGACCTATAAAAGCTCCACAGCCTTCAAAATGGCACCACAACCTAGGGACCAAGCATTCAAACACGGACGGACCTCCTCAGATGCAAGCTGTAACAGCCCTGAACAATATGAAAAGGGATTTTTTTTTTTTTTTTTGTAAAGGCAATCTTATGTAGCTCAGGCTAGCCTATAATTTACTATGTAGCTGAGGATGAACTTGATTTTAGGATCCACCTTCCTCAGCCTCCCAGGTTCAGGGATTACAGACTCACACCACCATGCCCAGTTTAGGTGAGTGGAACTGTGGCCAAAATCCAGGCCTCCCTACATACTAAACAAACAGGCAACTCTACCAACCAAACTACATCCTTAGTCCTGAGGAAGGACGTTTTAAACTGCCTAATTTACGAGTCTTCTTACTATAACCCCTTGCGGACACCTTCATTTCTGAGTCTAGACAATTTCAATGAAGCAAGACATCCCTTTACCCACCCAGGGGAGCACTCAAAGGCTGAATGCCTCCCACCATTTGTTTTAAGTTAACTTTGAAGACATCAAAGTTCCAGAGCCTTAAGCAGATATGAAAGGAGCGTGGCTTCTCCCTGCAGTCGGCCTGTGGGGTTCTCCTCAGCAGATCTCTTTGGAGACCAAGGGAAGCACCTAGGAGGCCTCACACCCCAAACAGACCTTGATCCTGACAATGCCCCTGCATGACTCACTCACTGGTTTGGTCGTGAAATGAATGTGAAAGACAGTAAGGGAGCCAAGGTCTAAACAGGAGTATTTTCCCGTTCTCCATTTAAAGGGCATCAAAGGGACCCAGAAAAAAACCAGCCAGAGATGGTTGATGATTTTATTTTAAGCCAGGTTCTGCCCATGGAGTGGAAAGAGGAGCCAGTCTGGGGTATGGCGGACTTTCTCAGTATGAGGGATGGCAGACTTTCTCTTGGGCTGGGTTCCTCGACCCCAACGCTGCTCTGCTTTGAGTCAGGTCAGTCCTTGCCATGAAGACCACTGCTGTAACGTAAGCGGCAGCATCCTTAGCCTCTGCTCCCTGGATGCCAGTGTCACTCCCCCCCACCCACACACCCCACACACTCACTCCTGGAAATAACCAAAACCTGCCTCCAAACAATAACAAATGCCCCCTGGGGTTGTAGGGGAATGATCCTTGACCCAAACCACAACTTCTGAGTCTTGTCATTGCTTCAGCTCCTGGGAACTTTCCAGAAGCCCATAGAATGCCTGAGAACTCTGAGTTTGACCTGGCTGGTCACAGACCAGGAACCTTTCACTCCTATTATCTCAAACCAGTCTCCAAAAACGGTATTATAACTGCATTATAACCGTATTTTTAATATACTACATAGAAGCTGATAAGCGAGGAACGGGGTAAGAGACAGGGTATCTCTGGGAGATCTCTAAAACAGCGCATAGAAGCTCACTGTAGCTGTTCCTTTGCTCTGTCCTTCTTGGTTGAAAAGGAGCTGCAGCTCACCACATTTTAAATTGTATACTTTGGGAAATTTCAATAGTGTTATCAGTTAAGAAATTACTTTTTAAAGTGTGGAGCCTTTACCCGCACATATAAAATGAAATGCTTGCATAGATAAACGTCTAAAACACGTATGAGCGGTTATATTTACAAAGTCGTTTCATACAGCTAACCAACTGCCTATAGGAGTTGCTGTCCTCCAGATATGGAAAGCAGCAGCGAAATGGATGGTGGTGTAGCTTTAAACGCTCTGACACAGGATGCTCATAGCACGGTGCGGGGTGATTGGCACCTTTTCTTGTGCATCCTGCATCTGTGATAGTTACAGAAAAAATGGGTCCTTTCTGCCTGTGCCTTCTGAGCATGCACAGAGCCAGGCCCAAGCTTCTTCCCTTCCTCCAGCCCATTCCCTCCTCTACTGGTTCTGCTGCTGCCCCCCAGCTCTCTCCTGGTAGCATCAAATTTTCATTGCTTCAAGCTGGGCCTCTGAGCATGCGCAAAGCTGCCCTCTGCTCCCCCCCCCCCCCGCCCCCCCAGCTCCTGTACAGCTGGCTGAGTAATTAGCTCTGGGACAGGATAGAGATGGACCATTAATTCCCAAAGTGTGTTGTTGTTTCTGTGGCTGTCTTCCTGAGGATAAGTCTGAGGCAGTTTGCAGATTCCCTGAAAGAGTGAGTAGAGGAAACAGTAGCAGCAGGAGGAATAACAAAAAAAGCTACAAGTGGGGTGGGGGGTGGGGGTGCATGTTTTAAAACCATGCACGTTTTAAGGGCAGGCTGTACACATTCCTGGTACTTTTTAATGGGGACTGCCCTTGTACATCGTTTTCTGCTAAGCCTCCTATTGGTTATTCCTGCAGCTTTGCCCCCATAAGACTGGGCTCAAGGGCCCTGTAAATATCTACCCAAACACAAAATTCTAGAGTGCAAGAGTTATGTCTTTGGAGTTTACAGTTTTTACATTAAATTAATTAAGTTCCTCCAAAGAAACAGAATCAGTAGAATATAAGACGGGTGTGCAGGGTTGAACAGTTCAAATTTGCAGGGTGGTTCAGCAGGCTGGGGGCCCAGAGGAGAGCTGACGATGCAGCTCCCGTTCAAAGTGGTGAACAAGGCAGGCCCTCCTGCCTCTTTAGAGACCATGTTCTTTTTCTTTAAGGTCTTTGACAGATTTGACACACTGAGTCTACTGATCGAACTGTTAGTCACATCTAAAAAAATTTTAAAAAGACAAACCCAAAAAAGCATCCCAGCAATATCTAGCCTGGGGTTTGACCAGGCGGACACATAGAATCAATTGTCACAGCAGTCCTGTCCTTTCAAACGTATCTAATAGACTAGGGCTACATCTGAGTGGAGGCTGATGGACAAGCCTCCCTACGGAGCACCTTTGCAGAGGTCTGGACTTGGACACCATAGAGAGTTGGTAGTGTCTGCCTCCATGTGTCTAGTTATTCCATCTTGTGCAAACGACAACTGCACTGGAATCCCTAGTGTCCTCAAACAATCACAACGTAAGCATGAGCCTCTCCCTCTGGGTGTCTTGTTGATCTCTTTGCTGCTACTTCATGGCAAAGAGTGGACCCACACCAGGAGTTACTGCAAGCATTAGTGTGAGGGCCTGGAGCTGTTCTGGGGAGGTCACAGGTTGGGGTCCAATAGCCAAGATAAGCGAGTACAGCATAACGGAAAGACGGCTAGCCAGGGAGTCAGACTATATTTGCCGCTAACAAATATTAAGCACCCTCCCCATTTCTCTGCATAAAATGAGAAGGCTGGAGCCAGTGAGCCAAAGTTGGTTTCCTGCCAGCTTTAATACATCTTTCATCCCATTAGCCCACTGTACTGTAGGCTCTGATTGCAGGGAGCTCCACCCGTAGCCAAACTGACAACATTTTGTGTACACAATGTACGAAGAAACTACAGACTGGATCCCTGCATCGAGTGATTTCAAATCAAACGGAGGAATGATTCTGTGACGATGAATTCAGCGAGGAACCTTAAACTGGAAAACCTTAAACTGTGGAGATAGCACATAAATTGGTACTGTCTAGGCGTTTCTGGGAACAGATGGGTAACAGGCACAGCACAAGGAGTTTTAGGGCACTGAAATGTCTCTGTATGAGGCTATGTTGCAAGGACATATGGCTTCACATATTGTCCAAAACACAGGTGGATAGCGCCAAGAGCTGGCTGATTGAAAACAATGTATTTTGGGGAGAATGTGCTGTCTCGATAAGGGTTCACTAATTCTAGTGTACTGCACTCACGGGGGTGGGGTGTGGCAGTGGAGAAGGTGGTCCATGTACAGAGGCAGGAGTAATGGGGGCCGGGGGCTGAGGAGCTGTCTGTGCATTTGTATGAACCTAAATCATCTCCCATCAAATACACAAATTTTGGTTTTGCCCCCACTTTTTTTTCTTTTAACATCTGAAAGTTACAGTGCCAGGACTAGTTTGAGTGCCAGCAATTTCATCAAATACATATCTCTAACAGCCTTCCAGCCGCCTGTCCTTAGACTGTCCCGAGCAGTCACAAGATGGCTGCCACAGCTTCTGGCTCTGCATCTTTATGTGTACAGAGGCATGCTGAGAGAAAGCACACCTAATGGGCTATTTGCCTGATAGGCTCTGATTTTCTTCCCCAGGAAAGAGTCCTTGGCAAATGTACAAAAGATGTCCGCTTTTATCTTTTCACCACCAGAGGCTAATCCTGGGAAACGGACCTGCTATGATTTACCTCAGAATGCTTTTGTGCTGGCTGACCAAAGGAAGAAGAAAATGGCTCAAAGGGTGAGCAAAAGAAAAAATTACATACGTATATAAATGCATGCATACACAGAGATTAATTTGTTCATATGGAAAATGCACATTTCTTTACTATGTAGAGCCAAAGAAAATTCAGGTATTCATATATTTAGAGGAAGAAAAACACATGTTTACTTTCTATACATAAAATCAAAAGAAAATTCAGCTCATTGTATAATTACAAAAAAATATGTATCTATATATTTTCTCTATTTTTTTTTTCAAAAGAGAATGTCAGAAAATGTCACTTTGTCAGGAAGACAGGCAACTTTTCTCTATAGGTGTACTTAGTTGGAATAGCCACAACAAAAGACAATTATGAAAAAAAACAGAACTATGCTTATTAACACAGACAGCACATGCCACACAGAGGAAATATCAATGAAACATCTCAAAGTGGTGCCAGGGAACTCTGGGGTCTTTGAAAAAGGACAGTACAGTTTTAAAGAAAAGAAGAAACAGGGAAAGGGGTTTTTCTGCCTCCAGCAGTGGGGACTGTGGGAAGATGACCACAAAGAGGACGCCATTGGGGTAAGGTTTGACTGTGGAGCCCTTCTCAGGGATGGTAAGAGCCTACAACTACCTAGGAAAGGAGAAAGTACAGTGTTCTTATACAAAGTGGGTAAGGGGGTGATTTTCTTCACTTTGCAGCTTTCTAACTGTCTTTAGCACAAATAGATTTTTTTAAGACAAGGGGGCAAACTTTCGAAGTGAACATTTTCTTGACACAAGCAAGGAGACCAGAAGAACAAAGGGGAAAGTCAGCTCAGAGGTGAAGTACAAAAGAAGATGCTGACTGTGAGCAGTTATCCCTGGTTACTGTTGTGTGCCTTTTCCTTGTAGGGCATAGCTCCAGGTGATAGGTCAGGGCTAGGACATCATAGCTGGTGTTCCCAGCAGCAGGACTGTTTTCTTGCTTCTGGAGACAAATCCCCACACAGCTTTTAGGGTCACCAAGGTCTTCTGTGTTGACTGTGCAGTGAGAACAGAGGAAAACCAGTTTTTCTAACATGGGTCTACTGAGTTCCTCAGATATGCATCCCTGTGGTAGAGTTTCCAATTTATAAATTTGGAAGAGAGAGATTATGGATAACTACTAATCAAATAAAAAAGGTATAAGAAAATATTATAATAAAAGTTATTTTAAACTAATGAGTTATTAAAGTGGACATGCTAGTACACTCCAATAATCTCTGCATACCAGAGGTAGAGGCAAGAGTTTAACACCATCCTGGCCCATGTGGCAAGCTCCAGGCCAGCAAGGGCTATATAAAGAGAACTTGTCAACAAAAAAATAAAATTAAATTAAATAAAAAAGAATCACTGACCAAGCCAGATGGCTCATCAGGTAAAGTCACTTGTCACCAAGCCTAACAACATGATTGCCAAGTCTGAGAGGTCTGGTGACCTGAATTCAATCCTTGGAACCCACTGATAGTAGGAAAGAACCTGAACCAGGCACCACAAGTTGATCTATACACACACACACACACACACACACACACACACACACACGTACAAACATATGCACACACAAATCAATCAATCAATACATGAAAAATAGAATGAAACTTACACCGAATTGTTTATTTCTAGAATTTTCCTCTTGACATCTTAAGACCACAGTTATCCACAGGTAGGTGCAGCCCTAGAAGCAAACCCTCAGACAAAGGGAGATCCCTGCATCATTATTAAGTGAGGATTTGTCAATGAGGCCAGACTTCCCGCCCCTCCACACCTACCTCTGTCTATAGACACAAACCGGAAGTGAAAAGGAAGGAGGCAGCCGAGGCAGAAGGCACAGGGAGAGCCACTAACGGAACAAAGTGTGATGGTTCTTGTGTATGACGAGGCAAGACTGGACCCCGTTACTCTATATGCTAAATAAGTCACACAGGCTGGGACCTGTGGGGCCTTTTTCTTCTCCTCAAAACTGCAGTGGAAACCATGAAGAGAAAACATGAGACTTCCCCATTCCTTCTGCTACTCAACAAATTCAGTTCTCGCTCTAATTTGAGGATGTCCAACCTTTTGATATTGGGACAAGGCCTGATGGTCCACATTCTTAGCTCTCCCGAGGCTGGTGAGCCACAGGTTAGACACATCTGCTCTAAATAATGGGACAAAAATGTTCCAGGGACCATTTTTTCCAAATGTGGGCCCTGGAAGCTTGGCCATTATCTCCAAGGGCATCTGACTCCTCCTGCCCTCCGATGTCTGGCTAATCATCTTCTCTCTGGTAAGGACAGCCCAGGCCACAGAGTAAGAGACGGCTAACTTACAACTCTGGCTAGAGAGACTTGGTAAGTCACCACATTGCCCACTTCCCTTCCTTGTTAATTGAGATGGTGCTTGTATCTCCCTCACAGGCCAACGTTGGAAGGACTGAAGAAAAGAAAACACTCAGAACAAGCCCAGCACAGAGTCCTTGCCATGTCTTACTATGGAAGCTCAAATATGGCCTTACTCCTCCAGACAGATTGTAACACTGAAGCATAGACAGTGTCTAATTTCTCGTTTGCGTCTTTCTTCATTGGCAGATCCCTCTCTGCCCACCTAGCACAATATGTCCAGTGTCAGTTGGGAATGAATGAATGAATGAATGCCATCTCACACTCTCCAAAACACAAAAGCAAAACAAACAGAAAATACCAAGTGCTCAAGACAGCTGGGAGAAATTGGAACTCTGTGCACTGTTGACGAGAATGTAAAATAGTGTAGCTGACAGCAAACAATATGGTGGCTCCTCCAACATTAAAGGCAGAAATATTGTGCCGTCCAGCGATTCTACTTTTAGGTACCTACCTGAAAGAACTGAAAGTGGGGATTTAAATGGAATTTGTATGTTCTCATTCACTGCAGCCTAAAGGTGAAAGTAGTCCCACTGTCTATTCGTGGATGAATTGATTTAATATATAGATAGGCAAGTTTACTTAGTCTTAAAGGAGAGTTCTGACATATGCTACTGTGTGGATGAAACCTACACAGCATGATATTAAAGCAACAAGCCAGTCACAACCAGCCACATAGGCCATGGATGTGGGTCAGAGAAGAAGGGCTCTTGTCTCCAAGCCTGACGAACTGGGATCATGTTGGAGAGAGAAGATGACTCTTGGGGATTGTACTCTACTTTGAGCTCAATACACGTACTGTGGTATGGACGGACACACACACACACACACACACACACACACACACACACACATACGTGATCATCTAGGATAGCCAGAACCATAGAAACAGCTGAGAGACCCGGGAAGAGGCTCCTGGAGATAACAGTGTGTGAAGCGCTATCGTACAAGTGTGAGAACGATTGTGTACTTGCCTGGCACCCATGGAAAAGCCAAGTGCGCCATCAGCAGCTGCATCTGTAATCCAGAGGTGGGAGTGCAGAGACAGGCGGATCTCAGGCTCTCACTGCCAGTCTAGCTCAGAAGCCCTGGGCAACATGGTCAGTGAAAGACTACGCTTCAAATAAATGAGGTGGAAATCGGCAGGAGATGCCTATCACTGTCCTGGCCCCCACACACACAGTGGGTCAACAAGAAGTACTTTAATGGGTATATTTTAGTTTTGCCAGGTGAAAGAATTGGAGCTTGGTTGGAGGACAATGCACATATACTTAATATACCAAAGCACACTGACCTGTACAGTGGAGCGATTTAGATGATGAATTTTACATTATATATATTTTACATTATATATTTTTTTACATTTTTTTATTTAGAGAGGATTGAACGAATGCAGTTGTGTGTGCTGTTCTATACACCAATCTGGAAAATATTACAGTAAGTGAGAGAAGCCAGAACAAAACCTACAAAAATCCAGGTGGGGCAAATCCACAGAGTATCCAAGTAGATTAGTGAGCCAGGGTTGAGGAGGGCGGGGAAGAGGCGTGGCTGTTAACAGATGTAAGGAACCTTTGGGGATGATGAGAAGGTTGATCAAGGAGTACCAAGCTACACGGAGGAGGAAGATTCTGGTGTTACTACACAGTTGGGGTCTATAGCAAAAGAGGATGTGCAGGATACAGAAAGGGATGCTGGGTGCTTTCATCGTGAAGAAACAACAAATGCTGGAGGAGACGGTCTCGAACATTAGGCCACGGGTGCGCGTGTTACACGAGTGCGTGTGTTAGATTATTCCTGCCAACTCATACGCCTGTGTGTTGTGTCCATGCCAATTGTTTGAAGCAAAATAAATATAGGAAAAGGAAGAAGAGACTGACTTGAGTCTGAAATGCTGCAGAGAAAGTTCACATAGGTCATCTTTGCACGCTTCGGTCTCTGACCCAGGAGCCTTAAAAAGTCTCAGGCTCACTGCCTGCCACCAAGTCCTAAAAGTGTGGGACTTTGGCAGCTGACCAGAAGATCCATCTCTCCCTGGAGACACCGGTGGTGGATTTAACCTCCAATCTCCTCAGAGCTCTAAGAATAGACCTGGTAGAACCTTCCCCTTAGAAACACCCTGCAGGGAATTCAACTAGCTACTTGCCTGTTAATGATGTAATTACACACCATTCATTGATAATGTGCAAAAACAATCACAAGACAGTATAAACAAACAGCTGCTGAGCGCAGAGCTCCTGCAAAATGCTAAAGGCAAATTAAAAAAAAAAAAAAATCGAGGTAATCTCAAGTGTGCTGCAGAGCATATGTGACCATTCAGAAGTGACAAGGACACATTCTGTGGGGTGCCATATAGGCAAGAGCCTTAGGGGAGGAAACCTGAAGCTGGAATGAGAGGAAAAGCAAAGCGCGACTTGATTCACTCTCTGCCAGGCATCCTTTGCCATCCATGTGCTTCTCAGCTTGAAAACGCCTTCTGTCCTAACACATTTCACACAGAGCGCAGATTCACGTCGCTCCCCCTGAAAACACTTTCTCGACCAGCTAACGGGAACCTGGCGAGCTTGTTCAAGGTGCTGCACCCAGTGGGAGTCTTGCTGTCTTGGTGCAGTGGGCAGGCAGAACCACCCAAGACCACTTCCAGACCACTCACCAGCACCCTGCAAGGGCCTGGTGAAGCTTCTAGAAGGGAGTGTAAGAACCGCAGACCCTAGTATTTGAAAACTACCAAGTCCGCTGAGGTCGAAACATATGTAACCAATGTAGCGCTCTAACAGGCACTGTTTTGTTCAGGCAGCTACTCTCCTCTTCTTTGCATAGAAGCTGCTGCAAAGGGAGAGTCTCAGGCAACGGGATTTGTCATCTGAAGCCAGCTGTACTCTCTCTCTCTCTCTCTCTGCAGCCTACCTGTGTGCCAACTGAGGCAGGGCAGGCTGGGAGCATTTTTTTAGTTCCTAGATTGTATAAAATGTATCGTTTATCTTTTTGAGACAGTCTCTTAAGCTCAGGCTGGCCTCTAACTTACTTTGTAGTTGAGGATAAATTTAGCATTCTAGCCTGTCTCTACCTCTAAATGCTGGGTTCACAGGGGTGCCCTGCCACACCCTGCCTATGCCATGCTAAACTAATATGATTCTATATATTTTCCTATTCTAGACATTTTGTATAAGTGACAGCATAAATATGTGCCTGACTTTTTATTTTCAGATCTATCCAGGTTGTGGCCTGCAAGGCTTCATTACTTTTTATGGCTGAGTAGTATTCCACTATACTTTACTTTATAAAATTGACACACACATACACATAATATTTTACTCATTCATTAGTTGATATGGACTTGGGGTGTTTCTAATTTTGGCCTTTGTGCTTAATGGTGATATATACTTTTGTATATAGGTTTTAATGTAATGTATGTTTGTGTTTAACGGTATTGTACACTTTTGTATATAGGTTTTAGTATAATGTATGTTTCTGGCTCTCTTGGGTGTATGCCTAGCAGTGGAATTACTGAGTCATATGGTAAGTTCTGTTTAGCTTTTAGAGGAAGTCCCCGAGCAGCTGCCCCCCTGGACATCTGCGGCTCTTACGCTGTAAGGTGGCAGCGCCTCTTCTTGGTTCTTTGTTTCATGTTCTTTATTATCCCAGTTGAGCCTCGAGTCCTTTTGTCAAGACTCCTCCTGACATCTTCATACTTTCTCCCTCTTGACCCCAACCAATGAGAGGTATCTTGAACCTACCAGGAAACAGAAGAGAAGGCTCCAGCTAACTGCCAGGCACCGGGGTCCACTGCTCACATGCTTAGGTTTGTGGGTGGTGGTGGTGGTGGTTTGGTTTTTTTGCAACTCATGATGAGACTTGAGGTAGGTGTCCCTGTCCCTATTTTATCAATGAGAAACCTAAAAAGCCTGTGCTGACTTTATTTCTCCCCATCTAGGACCCCAAGAACAGGGGTTCCCAGTCTGTGCTATAGAACTTTGTAGCAACCATAGCGCTAGGAACCAAACAACAGACTCTTAAGATCTAGAAAGTTCCACTCCTCTTTTGAAACTCAAAAATTTAACTACTTCAGAGTTCAGTGAAGACCCTGTCAGTCTTATTCACACTATCTACCCAGAGCTTAAAACAGTGCGTGCATGGTGTATAGTAGTTGTTCAGTAAGTATTTACCAAGTGAATGAATTTTTCTGATAAATGAAAAGATTTTGCCTAACGAAGATACTTTCATCAGTTGTGCTAAGGCTTGCTTCCCAAAAGGACTAAGTTAAAAAACAACAACAAAAAAAAGCACTAGAAAAAAAAATGAAAGAAGAAACATGTACACACACACACACACAGACACAGAGGCACACACACTTCACCGGGGACGGACACACACCAGGCCTTTCTGAATCAGGCCCTCAGGTGAGATGTGGAGTCACTGTTACACTTCCCCAGAGGATGCCAGCAGAGCTTTCCACAGAATCACTTCCATGCCTCTGCTCCTAGAGGCATTGCCATTCGAAATAGCGCTGTCCATGGCTACCTTCCCAGGCTCAGGAGAACTCACTCCGAACCGATGCCACATTTCAGCAACACGGCAGCCAGGACACCTTTCCTAGATTCATTCAGTTGAATCTAGTCAGTTGACTGACTGCTGCTGGACAATATCACCATTAGACTGTCCATGCTGCCCGTACCAACATGGTGCCATTTTGAAAAACTCAAAACAAAAGAGTCAGGAGATTGAGAAGGAGGGTCCTCCTGCACATGGCTATAAGAACCATCACAAAGACTCACTGAAGGGCTCTAATCAGAACCAAGGCCTGTAATCAGAACATTTAACAAAGGACTTTACAAACCGTACCTTGGTACTGGAGTCACAAGGACATAAAAAACAATTGCCTGGCTGGACTGAGAGTGAGGTCCCAGATGGAGGAGTTGGAGAAAGGTCTGAAGGACCTGAAGGAATTTGCAGCCCCATGGAGGGAGCAAGAGCGTCAATGGATCTGACCCGCCCCCCCCGGTCGTCCTGGAGTTTGGACCACCAACCAAAGAATACACATCTATGGACCCATGGTTCGGACCACATATGTGGCAAAGGATGACCTCGAGAGCCATCAAGGAAAGAGGAGAGGCCCTTGGGCCTGAGGGTGTTAGAGGCCCCAGTAAAGGGAATGTCAAGGTGGGAATATGGGGATGGGTGGGTGGGTGAGTAGGAGGTGGAATTCCTCTTATAGAGGCGGGGATGGGGAGGGGATAGGGGGTTAAAAAAAAAAAATTGCCTGGAAAACCATCCATCACTGAACTGACGTCACTTCCCACAATAAGTCCATAGTCAATGTTCCCTTCGGCTCAAAACAACTTATGTGTCCTCCCCATTTTGCCTTCAAAAACCCTTGCTTCTCTCTGCCTCCCTGAATGTGCCCACAGTTGCCATGGCATTGCTGGTCACTACTCTTCCCCATTAAGCCTGTTTCCATGGAAAGCCACTCTCTGTCATTTAGGTTGACAAAAGCATTCGGTAGGGATGATGGGTGACTTATCCATGTCAGAAGAGAGCCACGGGTCAGCCTCTTCTCAATCCTCTACTTTCAGCCTGCTTTCTTGTGTTTAACTTAGGGGGATTAAAGACATGCTAGTCTGGACATCAGAAGTTCTCCAAACCAAACAAGAGACGCTCCCTACGTCTCTACTCTATAGCCCCACCCCCAACCCATAAGCACCCCCAAGCACTGGGAGGATGAGTACATTCCATGCAGGCGAGCATAGAGTTCCCTGTTGCCCTCCCCCTATATCAAAGGCCAGCTCTCTTTACAGCCTGGGTTCCTCTCTCAAGGTTGAAGATATTATAGGAATCTAACACACAGCGTTGAAAATTATACTGGTGTGCCAATAGAGAAAAGGCAGCTTCCTAACCACATCTCCTTACCTGTTCAAGTCTCACAGACACCCTTCTCCAAAGAACAAGGAGGACTTTCTTATTTATCAAGTTGAAATTTACAGATATTTAATTCTTTGTCTTCAATTTGAGTAGACCCACAGGGTAACAAGCTCAGGTCATGGGAATACAGGTCCCCTTATTAGGGCAAGAATGCAGAGTATGCAGCTCCTTAACAATGCGTGGGAGCTCAGGGGGTGAGGAAGTGTTTGCTTGCAGTCTCCACCCAGAGCATATGAACCACTGGCACCAGGAACTTGAGCAGTATCAAAACTGCCTTGCAAGGACATAAAGGAGCATCAATGCAGATTTTGACAGTCTGGGTGTGGTCCTCCAACCGAAAGCTATGGCATCACCAGAGTCAGGTGTGAACAATTTCAGACCCCACCAATCAGCAGCATCACCTGGACGCACGGAAGTGCGCTCTGAGGCAGCTCGAGAACAAGACCTGCTCAACATTAAACTCAATAGTCAATGCAGCTGAAGCTGGGGCTAGACGGCTCTCAAGCGCTAGTGTGCCTAAGAATTGCCTTGAACGCTCTCCACCTAGTCGACCTTTGGTTGTGGCTTTAGAACGGCCACAGATGACGATGATTCCAGATGTTCTAACTATTGGTTCTGGACAGATGACCTGAAGTTCTCAAGTATGTGTGTTCAACATAATATGTAAAACTAACTTTTATTTACCTGATGTAATAGTCATCTTAGAGGCTTACTACCTCCATCTGCTAACCTAGGCCTAGTCTTGGAAGCTTCTAACCTGCATATAATCTAATCTAGACCTAGAATGTTTTCAGCCTCTGAGACTTGCTGCTGAATAAACTCACTCCTTCCTAGTTCTTCCTGATCTCCAGATGGCTGGTTCAATTCAGCTGTTCTGGCTCAAACTCCTCTCCAAGCTGACTGATTCAAACTGGCTTCTCTCTCAGCCTCTGACTTTTTGCTCTGCTTTGCCTCAAACTAACTCTGGCAATCTGCTCCAATCTTCTGGCTCCTTCTCATTCTCCGACTCCACCTGTGTCTAGCTTGTTCTGTCTCCAACCTGTCTCTCTACAACTGTCCTGCTAAAGCTGCCTCCTTTCTCTCCTTCTCTTTCTCTGTACTGCTCTCTCTTAAGCAGCCTCTCATTTCTCTCTCTTCTCATGAGAGTTGGGCATATTCTATTCTGTCAAATCTCTCTCTGATTTGTCACTTTGTCTGCCACTCAATTAGACATCACTTTCAAACATGACACTTCCTTCTATAAATTAAGCTTATATTCATTGTTTGGAATTATAGGTGTACTAAGGAGATTCCAGAGAGATTAAAGGTATGTGCTAAGACTGAACCACACCACAACCAGAAACAGGTTTTTCCAGGAAGCAACACAATCTTGGGGTTCATAATGTGATCAAATATCCTGCAGCAATAATATCCTTGACTGTTTGTGGGTTTTCTCTTTTACCTGTTGCTCATTTCCAGCAAATAAGGCATTCCGTGTCCACTGCCATTTTGGTAGGGATACAAGCAGATGGAAAACTAAACAAAATTAAGAGACAGAGACAGACAGGAAAGTAGAACTCTCTCTGACTATAGTTTCCAAATGCCTGCGTCCTAAACAGCTCATGGTCAGATATAGCGTAGAACGTGCTTTACGGTGCGTAAAGGGGGAAGCAGGCAGCAGTACCAACAAGAGGGATGCTTAGAGGCTGTAGCTCTGCACTCGTATAGCATAGAATCACAGAGTTCACACAATCCAAAGCACCAAGCCGACAGAAATGGTGGTCATCCAAGGAGCAACCTTGGATGAACTGGTAGGTGAGGGCTGTCTTGTCAGGTGCCTTCATGGACACATGACTTCATGGACCGATCCACCACTACCACAATAACCACCACCACAACCACTACCATAAATCGCCACAATCGCTAACACCACCACAATCACTATCACTACCATAGTCGCTACTGGGATCACCACTATCAGCACCACTCTTAGCATTTCTTCTAGGCTCCGCCCCACAGTTACCTGGCAACAGCCAGGTATGCCTGACTCACTATGAAAGGGGCTGCTTGCCCTTCCTCAATCTCTTACTCTCTTACCCTCTCTGTCCCTTCTCTCCCCTCTCTCTCCACGTACTCATGGCCAGTCTCTACTCCTCTCTTCTCTCTCTCTCTCTCTCTCTCTCTCTCTCTCTCTCTCTCTCTCTCTCTCTGCCTTTCTCTGTCTCTACTCCCTCGACTCCCCTCCCATGGCCCTAAATAAACTCTATTCCATACTATTCCATCTATGTCTGGTCCCCCAGGGGGAAGGGATGCCTCAGCATGGGCCTGCAGAGGCGCCCTCTTCCCCGGCACCATACAGTGCCTCCACAAACATATTCCTGGTTCTCCAAAACACAAAAACCACACTACCATAATCACTACCACTGCCACAATCTTCACAGAAATCTTTAAAATTAAAAATAAATAAATAAATAAATGTTACAGTCTGACTCTTTGGCTCTTCCAAAATTCGCTAAGAAACTTAGTCCCCCAAAGTTCTTTGTTAATGGTATTTGGAACTGAGGCCTTTGGAAGGCAATCAGGGTTAAATGAGTTCCCTGGCGGGGGGGGGGGGGGCTCACCATCCGTGGCTTCTTAGGCAGAGAGACTCACAGCAACAAGTTTTCTCTCCCCCCCCCCCACATGGTACCTTGCAGAATCCCCACTAAGGCAGAAGATCCTCACCAAATATGGCCCCCTTGGACTTCTCAGCCTTTAGAAATATATACAGAGAGAGAGAGAGAGAGAGAGAGAGAGAGAGAGAGAGAGAGAGAGAGAGAGAGAAATGTTTTCTGCACTTTTAAGACAGGTTTTCACTAAATATACCCCAGGTTAACCAAGCTCATGATCCTCCTGCTTCAGCCTCCTTGGTGCTGGAACCCCTGACGTGGTCCACTATGCCTCCATCTTTTTCCTTTTCCTTGTTCAGTTTCAGCAGCGAGAACTGGACATGGACAGGTGGTGTGTAGAGGTTAGCCTCAGGCTGCTTATATTCTAATGCTAATCTGGGGCCCCCAAGACTGTTTGCCTCCAAGACAAGAGAGTCTGCACAGAGCCCCTGTGACCCTACCCCCAGCTGATTGTGATTGGTGAATAAAGATGCCAACAGCCAAGAACTGGGGAGAAGAGAAATAGGTGAGATTGGATTTCCGGCGGGCTCGGAGGAAGGAGCTGAGAGGAGAAGTAGCTGTGGGATAGACAAGACGTGCAGGAGAGAGGAGGAGAGAAAAGGCCACCGTGGAAGAACAACAACATGCAGGAGGGAGGAGAGCCTCCATGGGCTGAGGGCCAAGAGAACGTGACCCAGAGGGCTGCCTAATTGGGTCAAGAGCAGCCAAGAGGGAAGGTAGAGTTACCGGTAGGAAAGTGGGTTTGAACAACATGTAGGTTAGGCAGCTGCCCAGCTATTGTGCTGCTGAAGGCATATTAAGATATATAGGCTGTGTATGTCTTTCATCCAGGAATATAAATGGTTCAAGGCAGGAAGGAGGACTGCACAGGGATTTTTAAAGTATTTTTTACAACAGCAGTGACTTGATTTCTACCTCTTCGGCTTTCTCAATGGTCAGGCTCAGCATTCCTAGATGCAAGATTCCTCTGACCTGAAATGTCAGCCCTACAGAGACTAATTCCTATAAAACAGTTCTAAAATCTGCCACACCAATCTAAAATGGTGGCACACACCTTTAGTCCTAGCACTCAGGAGACAGAGGCTGGTGAACCTCTGAGTTCAAAGCCAGCCTGGTTTACAGAGATAGTTCCAGGACAGCTTAAGGCTACAGAAAGAAATCCTGTCTTGAAAAAACTGAAAAAGGAGGAGGAGGAGGAGGAGGAGGAAGAGGAGGAGGAGGAGGAGGAGGAGGAGGAGGAGGAGGAGGAGGAGGAGGAGAAAGAAGAGGGAGACAGGAAGGGAAGGAGGGAGGAGGGAAGAAGGAGGGAGGGAGGAGGTAGGAGGGAGGGAGGGAGGGGGAAAAAGTTCTAACTACTATTGGATAATGTAAGTGAGTTTCAAGGAGTAAGAATGGCCCCTTAGGAGCCACTTGCTCCTTCCTTCCTGAAGAGAGAACCCATAGACCAAGACAGAAGCATGTGCATGAATAAAATCAAGTCCCTCTCATATTTGACAGTCTGTTATTTCTGGGCAGAAGCTCCTCCTACTAGGTCCAAAAAAGCATCAGGGTCTGTCCTGGTACCAGCCCTATGCTCCACCACTGTCATGAATCCCTATGGCAGCCTGCTCCATGGCTCTCTAAGGAGAACAGGGGGCTCCTCTCTCTTACAAACCCAGCAAAGGAGCAAAATGGGCCACCTGAAAGTGAATCCTAACAGTTAACGTGAATGACTCAAGTCATAGGCACTGTTTCAGGCTGTGCCCACTTCCTCTTCCCTTACGTCATTCCTGAGAGGCATGCATGAGGACCTCTTACCTTACCAACCCAGCTGCTCGGGCTGTGGCCGCTACATTAGAGCGTGACCTCACCACACTGGAGAGACTGCCAACTTGTAAGGGAGTCAAAAAGTCTAGGGTGGCTGGCGTCAGTCACGTTGACAGAGAGGAAAGAGAGGGAAGACAGAGTTGGTAGAAACTGTGAGGTGGGAAACTGAGAGCTACCCGGACAGACATGGATTCTGATTCCTACTTCCTGAAGCTTAATGGCCCTTTGCATCATCTCTGAGCGTGATCCCAGGAGCTCACATTTCCATTATAGTTACAGTATTCTTAACTTACACTGGCTGTCTCTCACACAGTTATCCAAGGTCTCCTTGGCACTGGGGGTTATTTTAGATACCTATTTGCAACTCCAGACTTTTGTGCTATAGTCAGGACCAAAGATGATTCAGAAGGCATTTAATAAATGGAAGGACAACTTGATTATCACACATTATCCTTTATAAGCATGTGTTTCATATAAAATTGTGGAACATTATGTTCGGTATCTTTTATACACAAATATACAAACATGCAAATAATTAACATCTCAGTCATCCACAAACTGATACTTAGAATATTTGTTTAAATCAACACACTAGAACACGGCAGCAGAATGCAAGAGTAGTATGTATACATTGATGACCTTTCAAACCACATACAATGTTGTGGTGAAGAAGTAAATAAAAGTTGTTTGGCTTTTTGTTGTTGTTGTTGTTGTTGTTACTTTGGCAGGCTAATATCCACAAGCTAAAGACTAAAACCTCCCATATTCAACCTTATATGGCAAAAGGGAAATTGTCATGTGTGATTGAGTTAAGGATCTCGAGAGGAGATTATTCTGAGTTATCTGTAAGATCTAAACTATAATCACAAGTGTCCTTCTGAGAAGGAGACACATTTGATGGTAGTCATAGGAAATGATGGAAGCAAGACACTGAGATGATTTGAAATGGAGTCACAGACCAGGCGGATGGCTTCCCAAAGCTAACATAGCCAAGAGAACGTCCAGTAAATCACAGCCCTGTCAACTGAGTCTACCCCAGGGGAACTGATTTCAGATTTCTGAGGCATCAGAAATCACAAGACAAGCTTGTGGTATTTTATTGTGGTGGTTTGAATGGGAATGTTTGAATGCTTGGGCCCCAGTAAGTGGAACTGTTTGGGAAGGATTAGGGGGTGTGGCCTTGTTGGAAGAGATGTGTCACAGGGGTGGGTTTTTAGGTTTCAAAAGCCCATGCCAGGCCCCTGTTTCTCTCTCTCTCTCTCTCTCTCTCTCTCTCTCTCTCTCTCTCACACACACACACACACACACACACACACACACACAGATGGGAGAGAGCAAAGAACAACTCTAGCGAGTGACCATTTGATTGCTGTCTTATAAGATCACTAATGGAGGTCTTCAGGCCCTCAGAAAAGCTCCTTGCCAGTCATGTCACTAATTCTGATGTTCTTTCTATGACTTTCTTGAGGAACTTGCGCTTACTCCTTGCCTTGAGCATGTTCTTCAGCTCTGAATAAACTCAACATTTTCCTTTACTTAATAACTCCCAAAATTTAGGGTGCAGAAGCAGGCAGAGCTCTGTGAGTTCAAGGCCAGCCTGGTCTACAAAGTGAGTTCCAGAACAGCCAGGGCTACACAGAGAAACTGGGTCTCAAAACGAAAACAAAAACAAAAACAAAAAAGAAACAAACAAACAGACAAACCACAACAAAACCTCCCTTCTCAGCTCTCAGTGGTGGTGAACAGCTTCAACCCCAGCACTTTGGAGGCAGAGACAGACAGATCTCTGTGAGTCTGAGGCCTGCCTGGTCTTGAGTTTCAGGACAGCCAGGGCTACACAGAGAAACCCTGTCTCAAAAACAAACAAACAAACAAACAAATCAGAAACAAAAAAATAAAATAAAACAACTCCTTGTTCACTTAGTAGCCGCAAGTTTGCTTCATTCTGACTTGTAGCTTTATTTCTGCTGCTGCGATTGAAATACCCTGACAAAGAGCGACTTAAAGGGAAAAGGATAGGTTTCAGCTCACAGTTCCAGCTAACAGCCCATCCTTGGGATAAAGACGCAGCTGCAGGAGCTTGAGAGAGCTAGTCACATCTCATCCAGTCAGGCAGAGAGAAATGAATGCATGCATGCTCAGTTTGTATGTGTTCAAGTAGATTTCTCGGTTCTTACACAGTTCAGGACCACCCCAGCCCCACCACCTCCACCCAACCCCCACACCTCTGCCTCCACCCTTACCACCTCTGCCCCCACCCCCACCAACCCTGTCCCCGCTCTACCCCCTTCACCCCCACCCAACCACTTTCACACCCACTACCTCCATCCCCACCACCTCCACCTCACCACCACCCCCACCTCCATCCCAACTATCTCACCCCTCCACCCAGGGAATAGTGCCACTCATAATCCCCACAGACATGGCCACAGGCCAAGTCAATGTGGGCAATAGAGACTGTGTCAGCTTGACAGTTAAAGCTAAGGATCTCACAGACTCTGGGATTCTTTTCTAAAGCATAAGATCCTACCCAGCATTGCCTGAGTAGCAACAGTGAGCTCCATCTTCCATTGCCACTTTGAGGTCTAATCTGGGATCCTCTGAAGCTTTGTTGACTGTGCAACTGACCTTCTAGATCGAACCAAGTAAGAGAAAGGGACTAAGAAGCTAGTTTTGAATCTTGTCCTCTAAGGTCCACTAAAGCCCAGAGGACAACCAGCCTCTCTAGGATGATGCTACAACTCTCGTAAATTAAGGAAATAAGAGGAAAGGTACCCAGTGGCTGGAGGCTGATGCAGCCCAGGGCTGCATGACAGTAAGACACCATGTGACTACTCAAACAGTGAAGACACAGGAGCATTCCAAACCAGCTGGGACCAACATGGCTGTGACAATGTTAACTGTCCTTTGTTTCACTATACAGGAGTTGAGCAAGATGCATGCTCATTCATAAAACCTAGGGAAGTCACAGCAGGAACAGAAGCAGAAGCCATGGGGGAACACTGCCTCCTGGCTTACTCCCATACCTTGTTTAGCCTGCTTTGTGATACAACCCAGAACCACCTATCCAGGTACAGCACCACTCACAATGGGCTTCCTCCCCTCCCCCTCCCCCTTCAGGTAAGCTCATTCAGGTAAGAGCACAAAGGAGGACCAAACTCTCATCTGGGAAAATCCCAACCCATTCTTGGCATTTTCCCACTTGATCCTTCCTACCTTAATTCATGAATGACCCTCCCCTTGGTTGAAATGAGTTTATAAAGTGGGCCATCTAAGATTCAGCTCACTTCTTGAGAGCGCATGACCACTTCTTGCATTTTGTGTATGCTACCATTATTTTCTTAATAAATTCCATACTTCTATTGGCTTAATCAGCTTCTTCTCCACTTAATACTGTCCGTCTTCTGGCAGGGAGGTAAGACAGCGTCTTACTATGTAGCTCAAGCTGGCTTAAAACTCACTGTGTAGCCTAGACTGACCTCAAACTTGTAGCTATATTCTCTTGCTTCAGCTTCCCACATGTTGGGAACCTCAGATGTGAGCCACTATACCTGACAGAACCCCAACTCTGCAACAACAACAAAAATAGCTGGCAGAGAAGCCGTCCTCCAAGACTTTGGTCAGAAGCTCGTGGTGTGGTTACCTGGGTTTGACCCCTAGCACAGCGTAGTGTGAAATGATTTTTACCCGCACTAGGCTTCTTTCAGCAGGCAGACTGGATGCCTCCAGTTTTCTTGTTTTTAAAGTAGTTACAAAATAAGTAGCAATTTCTTTAAATTGGGGGTGGTGAGGGGGAAACATATCTTATTGGTCTGCTATTCCTGTGAAGTTGTCTTCATCTTTTGGGCCCAAGATCATGTCAGGACTCCAACTGCAAGCCAGCCCAGCAGCAGCAGGGAGGCTGGAGCCAAAAGCACACCCCAGAAAGCAGTACTTCCACTCCCAGTATGGTCAGCCTGGTCAGAGGACCACACCTGCTTCTCAGGGAAGCTGGGAGTCTTCACGGCAAGGTGCTCAGTTGGAAACATAAAGCAACAAAATAAAACAGAGAGAGAGGTTGGGCGTGGTGATGATGCACGCTTGTAAATCCAGTGCTCAGAGAACTGAAGCCGGAGGGTCCTGAGTTCAAGAACAGCCTGGGCTGTACAGTGATCCTGACTCCAAAATAAAAACTGGGAAGAAGATATTGAGACAGTAAGTGGTCTGGGCCCAGGGCAGAGTTATGTATAATCATTTAAGTTAGGATCAGGGCAGCACCAGCAGCCAAGCACAGCGCTCCAACAGTGGTCCTGCTGATGAGGCTGAGCCCCCGCCGCACCTTTGTCTGCTCCCCGGCCATGTGCAAGATTTATGTTTGCCTTCTTGTTGTTGTGGTTGTTGTTGTTAATAATTGGTGGTGGGGTAGCAGTAAAGCACGAAATATACAAAAATGTCACAAGCTGGACATGATGGTCACACTTGGAATTTCAGCACAAAAGAGACTGAGGCTAAGATGTCTGTAAGTCTGAGGCTTGCCTGGGCTACATGGTAAGTTTCAGGCTAGCTTGGGCTACAGTTTGAGACCCTGTCTTAAATAATGAAAAGAGAGAAAGGAAAAGGAGGAGGGAGATAGGGAGGGGGAGGGAAGGAAGGAGATCTTCCCCTTCTGCTCACTCCTGAGCTCCTTGTGCTCAGGGGTGCTCAGGGGACACTGAAACAGCACATTGCTCTAAGGGGAAACAAAACCATTCTTTACAATAGACATGGTAATTCTAGGGGAAACCCCAAGGCTGCTGGGTTATTTTCTCTTGTGAGTTAAGCTGAAAGCCCCAACCCTTGGTGAAGAAGATGGAGCCTGCAGTGGCTGAGTTCTCTGTGCAGTTTACTTCAGAGCCTCTCAGCATTGCTTCTCAGCGGATAAAAGCCATCTTGAACAGCGCCCGCAATTACCAACGCTGTCTGGGCCCTGAGTGAATGCTGGTTGCCATGGTGCTGCTTTTAATTGTTCCTGTGCTGACGCATCTTGTCGCACTGTCACATGCTGCCCTCCTGCACGGGGACCACATGTATCTCATCCTGCTGTTTACTGACTGATGCTTCAGTTCTGCACCAGAAATCGTGCTCCATCACCCAATGAGCAAGGGCATGTGGACGCCACACCCCCTGCCTCACTCATCTATAACAAGGATTGGAAACACCTGTACTGGGAGGCCAGCGACCTAGATATCTACTCCCAGTTCTCCACTGCATGCCTTTGGCAGAGGCTTTAATCTCTCTGTGCCTTGGGCACCTCATCTGCACCGTGGAAAAGTCCGCGGGCTGTCTCCATCTCTCTGATGTAATCACACTCTGATCCCGCATACTCTTTCCCAGCAGCAGCTGAGCACCGACATCTGAACGCAAATGAGGCAATTCCTGTAAGCTCTTGCACAGCCCTCCCAAGCTGACTCTTTCTGAAACTCCCTTCTAGGACCTCAGGGCTGTAAGGGATTTGTTTTGAGTTAATTCCCTGGCAAGATGCCACTTGCCAAGGAATCCCCACTGATGTGCTCAAAGGACTGTGTTCTGCTCTGCTCCGGTCATTATTTGCTTTGAAAATACTTTCTTCTCAAAGTCCCTGGTTAGTGCTTTGGCCTCGGAGTTAGCTCTTTACCTGAAGAAAGCAAGATCTAAATTTAGAGAATGGCCTACGGGGGAAGCTGGCCTGCAGACCTGATTTCCAGAGGAGTGTCTTAGGGGAGCAAGAGCTGGGGCAAGATGGCTCAGATACCTGTCTAGCCAGCATGCAGCTGGGCTCGCTGGCCAGAATACAAATGAGATCATCTTTCTGTTTCTGCTTACGTTGCCAGACCTCTGGTGTTCACATGCTGGCTGCAGGAGTTGGACTCCCACCTTCAAATTCTCCTTCCCACCCTCAGTTATTTCTGGAAATCCCCAGTTGGGGTTTCACATACAGCTACAAAACCAAAAGAAAACTAAGTTGACAAAGATAAGAGGGTGTCTTGGTACAGATACCCTAATCTCAGGTAGGGGAGGGGATCTTGGGCCTCAATAACAATTCTTTGTTGTTGCTTTTGGATTGTTTCTTTGTTTTGGACAAAGTCTAATGTGTTTCAGGCTGGCCTTGAACTCAATAGGTCACCAAAGATGACCTTGAACGCCTGTTCTTGCCAGAACCTCTCGAGGCTCATGCCTTGTTGTATGCTGTTCTGAGAATGGAAGCCAGGGTTTTGTGCCTGCTAGGCAAGTACACTACCAACTTAATCACATCCTCGGCCTGTACTACTTGGTTTTTTTGATACAAGGTCTTATGTAGCCCAGGCTAGCCTCAAACTCCTTCTTCTCCTGCCTCTGCATCTGGAGGGCTAAGGTTGTAGGCTTGTGGCCACTCAGCTGATCATCGTGATAATATGGGCTGCACATATTATATCAGTTTTCCTGATAAGGAGCAAGGAAAACTCTGGCCAGACTTCAGGGAAGGCAAAACGCTGGCTGGCTCTTGAAGACTGGATGCTAGGACAAACGATGATGGTCTGAGGGAACAATGTAATGAAGCAGACAGCTAGTGCCTTGCTCTTGGGTAACAGAGCTGTGCAGACCAACCTCCAGTTGGACTGCTTGCTCGTTTTGTTTAGTGTCCAAAGCTTATTACCATAGCAAAAAGATAATTGCATGTCCTTTCAATGTCATGCCTGAGCATTGTGTGGCAAGCCCACCGAAACATAGTTCTTCTGGAGAATGAACTTCTGTTTAACTTATTAATTATTATTATTATTAAAGACCAGATTCTGCCAAGTTAGCGATCTGTTACATATGCCAGCCATGGGGGTACATGTTTATCATACATTTCACAACTTTTTTTTTACTGTTGGAAAATTATCCCTTGGTACTTATCCAACTAATAATACTTATTGATCAACTATTATAGCTGCCTAAGTCCATCAAAGCTGCTATAACAAAATACCAGAGACTATGTTGGTTAAACAATAAAAGTTTTTCACAATTCTGGAAATCCTATTCATGAGGGCCACACTGTCACCATCTAGTTCAAATCCCTCAGTTCTCAGTGTTATCTGGTTGGGTTTAGCATTTTAATGCCTCAGCGTGGGGCATAAACCTTCAATCTGTAGCAATAGACAAATCACTGTATGTGGGCCCAGAAGCCACACGGAACAAGACAACCAGGGCCTCTGTCCTCATGAAGGAAGCAAGGACTGCAAGTTCACAAAGTATAAATGATGACTAGGACTGTGTCACTGTGACAGGGGTAGCTCCTTGTGGGGAGGAGCTCTCGGAGCAGATGACATTAAGCTGAGGCAGCAAAAGGCAGAGAACATGGGATCCAAAAGAGGGAACAGTGAGCTAAGGACCAGAGGTCAGTGTTCACCAGAGTTCATCCAGGCAGGGTGAGGGTAGAGCTGAGCAAAAGAAAAATGGCAGACAAGCCCCAAGAGATAGAGCACTTGAAATTGAATGTTAGTGTTTCTCATTCCTTTAGAACTAAGGAATCAAGAAGAGGATGTTTGCCTGCCAAACCGTGTGGCACAATATCCTGATTATCCTAATATGTCACATTGTTGATTTTATATAAAGCTTTCTTAAAGTTCACACATTATGTATCATGGTACATCTCTCAAAAACAACCAACCAACCAACCTGGGAAGTAGAGACTTTAGAGTTAGGTTCTCAGTACACACCTGGTCAGCCACAATCACCTGTAACTCCAGCTCCAGGGTATCTAGCACCCTCTTCTGGATTCCCCTGGCAACTACACACACACACACACACACACACACACACACACACACACACACACACGATAGATAGATAGATAGATAGATAGATAGATAGATAGATAGATAGATAGATAGATAGATATTTGAACCAGTGCGGTGGCCTGGTGCCCTGAGTTCAATCCCTGGAACCCACATAACTAAGCACATACACCATAATGTGCTAGCAGTTGTGCACACATGCCCCACCCAGAGCGTGCGTGTGTGTGTGTGTGTGTGTGTGTGTGCTCGCACACACGTGTAGATTATATATAAATTAAAAAATAAAGGCTTGACCCTTGTGCGGTAGCACTGACTACTAACCTCTGTTCCTTCAGGCGTCTCCATTTCCCACTGTGCTATGTTCCCACCCCAGGACACAGGCCAACACCCGCCCTGTGTCATTTGTGGTTTCCTTGCTTCTTCAGCTTTCTTGATTTTTCTTGGCTGTGACACCCTTAAACAGTGGTTGGCATTTTGGACAATATCCTTTAAGTGAGTCTGATAATTAGAGTGAAGTTACAGATTTGGAGAAAGATAGCAACAAGGGTTTCTTCCCTCACCCTCCCTCTTCCCCTTCTCTCCCCCACCTCCTTCTGCCTCTTTCTATCCTTAACAAAGATATAACTTAAGACCTTGGCTGAGAATTGCCTCGTGATACTCGTGGGAGGAGGAATTTTGTGATCCTTCAGAGAAAAGGGAAGATGCTGAGCATGAGAAGGGGGAGAGGGCGCGCGGTTCTGAAGAGAAGGGACCATGTGGCTGTGAGCAGGTGACCCGAAAGCCTGTCTTCAGACAGTAGAGCTCAGATTGAATGGGAGACCCTTTCCTGCAAAATCAAGTGAGACATTGTGTCCTGCAAAGCCATGATGAGCTAAGAGTTTGCTGGATGCCAGCTTTTTCTCACAGGCAGTTTGAGTAACATGAAGTCCTACTGTGGGGCTGTTTTTCCTACTCAGTGAGTGAGGGCACAGTCATGTGAGATTAAACAGGAATTGATTTCAAGACAGGAAGCAGAAAAGGAATTTTAGCTTCAGACTGCTATTCCTAGCTAAAGAAACAGCATATTGGGGGACATGGACTGGGTGTGGTAATCCTTTGATGTCCCCCAAGCCATTCAGGAGACTAAGGCAGGAGGACTACTTGAGCCCAGAAGGTTGAGGTTTGCCTAGGCAGCATAATGAGATTCTGTCTCTAAAAAAGAAAAGTAGGAAGAGGCTGAGGGAAGGGAGAAATAGAAAGAGGGGAAGAACAGAGGACGAAAAGGCCGGCAAGCAAGCCAGGCTGAAGGCAGGCAAGCAGGCCAGGCTGAGGGCAGGCAAGCAGGCCAGGCAAGCAGGCCAGGCTGAAGGCAGGCATGCAGGCCAGGCTGAAGACAGGCAAGCAGGCCAGGCTGAAGGCAGGCATGCAGGCCAGGCTGAAGACAAGCTGAGGGCAGGCATGCAGGCCAGGCTGAAGGCAGGCATGCAGGCCGGGCTGAGGGCAGGCATGCAGGCCGGGCTGAGGGCAGGCATGCAGGCCGGGCTGAGGGCAGGCATGCAGGCCGGGCTGAGGGCAGGCAAGCAGGCCGGGCTGAGGGCAGGCAAGCAGGCC
>CM052716.1:23749957-23787379 GCA_028551405.1 Uromys caudimaculatus | reverse complement strand
TGGGGGGTATACAAAGAGGAGACTCAGAAAAGGGGAAACATTGGAAATGTATATAAAGTATCAAAAATAAAAAAAGGAGAAAAAAAAAAAGAAACAAACAAACAAACAAAAACAGTAGCTAGAGATAGCTTAAAAATGATTTGACAGAGTAAGAGTAAAAAAAAAAAAAAGAATAATTTTACAGTTGGTGGCCACCACACCACAAGGAACCGTATTAAGGGTTCACAGATTAGGGAGGTTCAGAACCAGGGATCTAGAACCTGAGAGGTAGGAGTCAGGGAGGGCTGAACAGTCCCTGTGGGGGTCAGATAACTAACCTCGCTGGAGCTCTGCTGTGGAGTCAGAGCTGAGAGGAGCTCAGAGAGTGTCACTAAAGCAACCTGCCAGACTGGAGAAGCTGCAGAAACCCAAGGCAAGATGGGGTTCAGAGGAGCCAACAGTCGGACAGCAGGCCCAGATGTTCAAATGGGCAGACAGACAGACAGCAACCTCAGCAATGGGGACTGTGACCGTTGGGAGGTCTCTGCCTGCAGGCAGACTCCTTGATGTGCACCCGGGGCGGTCAGATGACAGGTCGGTGGAGCTATCCTGCCATGAAAGTGCTAAATGTCTGGTTCTCTACTGCATTTGGGTGAGGGGGCCCTTCCCTCAGTCTGGCATGTCCGGGAAGTTACTGAACCTGGTATGATTTCTACATTCCCATGTGCTCCTTCAGTCCCCGTGCACCTTGATAAACTTATTGGGTGCCCTCTTTCTGCTTTAACTGTCGTACCAGGCAGATACTGTTGTTTACATGCCAACCAAGGGCAGAGTTGGCTTCTGCATTTGCACCCAAATGGAGTCAAGTTCTGCTTGTAAAATGGAGTCTCTCCCAGCAAAGTACAGCCTGGAAAGATGTTTGTTTTTTAAAGATTTATTTATTTATTTATTATACACACAGTGTTCTGCCTGTATGTCAGAAGAGGGCACCAGATCTCATTATAGATGGTTGTGAGTCACCATGCGGTTGCTGGGAATTGAACTCAGGGCCTCTAGAAGAGCAGTCAGTGCTCTTAACCACTGAGCCATCTCTCCAGCCCTTCTATTGTTTTCTTAAGGAAATAATAATAACAATAAGGAAGCCAGAGCTGAACGTGTTGAGTATAGGTGCAGCTTGTATAGGCCAATTCCTCTCAAGCCATGGTTAATTAAATCCGTGGCTGATGGGTGATGGGGTCTAGTAGGAATAACTTAGCCCTAAGGCACCACTTGGCTTGGGCAGTAAGCAGACCTTACAACGAAAAGCGCACCTAGCAGCCTGTTGGCAGCCTGAACCTATACCTATACGTCTGCCTTAAACAAGAAAAGTAAATCACTCCCCTTAGCAACCTTGTCACAATGTCCCATCCCCATCCCATCCAAATGTGGATGTATCAGGGGTTGGAGAACAGTAGGGCAATCCAGCTAGCACTGGTTTGGGGTACACAGACAGTTAAGGCAAATCATGTTCTTTGGATGAACTTTTAGGGGGACTTCCTTATTTACTAACTTATGTCTATGCATCACTGGGCATACATGATTAAAATCAGATGGTTCCCAGGAAAGAGCATGTGCAAAGAGCAAACGTTTATATAATCCAAGCCTGTCAAAGAACCAGCAGGGATATGCCCTTCAGTAGCAAAACTCTGCTTCCTCCTAGACCCTGGAAAGGAAGGTCCCAGAAGATAACCTGGGGCTCTTACGTATTTTATCTACTTTATCTATCTATCTATCTATCTATCTATCTATCTATCTATCTATCTATCCATTGTGGGTGGGGCATCAATTCTCTCCCTCTGGCATATAGGTTCTGAGGATTCAACTCAGGTTGTCAGGCTCAGTCACAAGTGCCTTTACCTACTGAATCTGAGACATCATGCCGCCACTTTAATAGTAAAAAGGGAGTGTGTGTGTGTGTGTGTGTGTGTGTGTGTGTGTGTGTGTGTGTACATGAGCTACAGCACATGTATGGAGGTCCATAAATATTATTTGAGAGTCGGTCCCCTTATCTTCCATGGTAGGGTCTAGGGTTCAAACTCATGCTGTCAGGCCTGTGCAGCAAGTATTATTTACCTACTCAGCCATGTTCCCCGCTCCTTTGAGGATTCATCTCAAGGAGCCCTCTACTCTCTTTGACAGTGGATTTGATCTGTATACTGCTATCTGTGTGAGATTCTTCAAGTCTTTGATTTTGATGTCAAGGATCTGAAAACACTTGGTCCAGACAGCATACCGCCAGTAACAAGCCCATAGGCTATGGGAGGCCTGGCTGTACTAGGTGGTCAGTAGGATCATTATGCCTCATTGAGCATCCTCAGGTCACCGCCCCAGAACTTACTAGAATTGCAGATTCACAGGCCTCACCTGGAGTTACTGAACCCAAATCCTCTGGGATAGAGTTCAGAATTCTGGGTTTCAACAAGCCCAGAATTTTGAATCACTGGCTTAAAATCACAGTTCATACTGATCATCCGGCCTCCTGGAATGAATGGTATTCTAGAAGCCAAGGAAGAGGAAAAGGCTGTTGGTGGGTCACATCCTTATATTACTGTACTTAAACCCTTTGGTTTTCTTGCCCATTCCTAACCCAGAACCATGCTTCCTGAGGGCAAATTTGGCCATCCACTCGTTTCCATCCCTAGCACAACAGAAGCAATCAAGCAGCCCTTGCTGGCCAGAGGAGAAAATACTAAAGTGGCCTCTCCTTTCTAATTGTCTGTTCCCTTAACAGCTGCTTCCTGCTGCTTTCCATTCAGGGAACATTGCACAGTGGCTCCTGTGCAGGAGCCAAGAGCCATCTCTTCCAGGGAGACTGAGGACAATCACCCCTTTGCATACGGGGCAAGTGGAGGCCCTGGCTTTCTGAATGCAGCCGAACCTTCTTGCACATTCGTTTTTTGTTCAGGCTGTCCTCAGAGAACACAGCTACACAATTGCACAGAACTGAACATGGTGATTATTAAGCTCAGTTCTTGCTGCCAGCTCCTGGCTGGAGCTCTCTCTCAGAGGCAGTTGTACACAGGGAGTCAAACGTGATCTGGAAATAAGCCTACAGGCTGCCTGCTGGAGCTAGCAGCTAGCAGCCACTCATATTTGTCCTGTCCAGCCCAGAGGCTTGGACAAACCTCTTGGGTTTTCTAAAGCCACCTTTATTAGGCGGGGCACTCTGGACAGCAAGTGATAGAAGTGTAATTGCAGAGTGGTTGAAAGCAAAGGCATGGGGGCAGGAGTTAGCACACAGGACTAAGATGCCATGCGTGAGGTAGTACTGAATACGGACTATCAGTGTCCTCAGGACCCTTCTCCTCCTCACTCGGTGGGGCCTCTTCTTTGGCTTGGCTCTCAGCAAGATTTCACAAAGCAAGCCAGAGGCAATGCTTGGTAACATCACAGGATGTCTGATACCCACAACAGCAAGTAAACCTTTCTTTCACCACAGTGTGAGAAAGGTCCTCCAGCTGATGTAAGGCACAGGAACCTTCCAGTGTAAGCAATTGCTTCAGTTGGCATGTACACCCAACTTGGAGGAGGAGGAGGGGGAGGAGGAGGGGGAGGAGGAGGAGGGGGAGGAGGAGGAGGGGGAGGAGGAGGAGGGGGAGGAAGAGAAGGAGGAGGGAGATGATTTAGGTCTGCTGGGGTGGGAACCCCTCTCACCAGAATTACATAGACAGAGAACAAGCCAACCACCCGCCAAACCACAGTGCTGCTATCAGAGGAGGGAGAGATGGCTGCCTAGGAGGAAAATTCAGATACCTCAGCCTGTGTGCCACATTTTGCACCCCTGAGTAACACTTCATTTTGTTTATTAAAGACACCCACATACTGCAGAGCTGGGTATCATTTTCCAAAACAAGGAAGAAAAGTAATGTGTCTCTGAAGGCAGGAAGTGCAGAATCTTAGCCACTGCCTTAATGTAGGTCCGAGTTCCAGAGGGTTGGAGGTGGGAGAGCAGAAGTTGTCTGTGTGTGTGTGTGTGTGTGTGTGTGTGTGTGTGTGTGTGTGTGTGTGTGTGTGTGTAATTTAGTCTCTATCACCATCTACCTCAACAATCAGCTCCATAGCACCACCTGTCTTGGCCCATCCCCCTCCCACCCACCCCCTTCCAATCCCCAACTCCCAACACTTCTTGGCCTGTTTTACTGTCTTTTGTAATCTTCACTTAGCATCTGTGATATTTTATTTGTGGTAGGAAAGATTTTCTTCTCTCTCTCTTTCTCTCTCTCTTTCTCTCTCTCTCTCTCTCTCTTTCTCTCTCTCTCTCTCTCTCTTTCTCTCTCTCCCCCCCCCCTTCTTCCTCCCAGGGTTGAATTCAAAATGGATCCAAATAACACAGTGAGGCAGACAAGCTTCTTAGTAAAATATCCTGGTGGCTTTTTAAGCCGAGATATGTCAGGGATTTGGATCCCTACCTCTGATACTCCCCCAGGGCAATCTTGTTCTTTCCAGCACTTTCCTGGCTCAAAGCCCTGGGTCCATCCAGGAAAATCAGGGATGAAGCTGCAAGTTCAGGGTGAGGGAGGGGTTGAGTGTTCAGGGAACACTGCAGCAAGGCTGAGAATAAGTGCAAGGAGGGCCGAACATGGAGGCTTCCTGTGTTGTCTTTAGGGAGTTCCTTCTGCCATCTTCAAGTGAACACAAAGCACGCTGTAGAAGGAGACAGAGTCTTTATATCAAAACAACCAAGAGGTTGGTCCCTTCCCTTACTTGGCTTTTACTGCAAGTTCAAGAACTAACAAAATGAGGAGAAGGTGGTTAGGGAAGGGAGAGAGGCTGGGGAGAGAGGGCTGGGAGCAGGCTCAGGCACAGTGCCTGCCTGTCTGCAGGACTAAGCAGTTGCAACCCCTAGTTGGCAAATATTTGGAGGCTGGAGGAGAGAAAGCAAGCAAAGGAAGAAGCAGCAATCTGTCTTAAACCACTCCAAACGGAACTGCTGCACACAAAGGTAGAAATCCTGGAAGAAAGAACTTAAAGCAGAGAAGAAAAAGGCCCAAGTCCAGCTCCCCTGAGGACCCTCTGAGGAAGGCTGCCAGGCTGTGTCTGCACTTCATCAGAAAGCCATCTGCAGGCTGGATCCGACAGCTATTTCCTTTCCAACACGGGGGTAAAGGGGAGCTGATTGCAGAGGCATGTATTTTTAAAGGCATGCAACTGATGGGTTGTAAATCTACAGAAAAGAATCTTTTGCTGGTTTCCAGATCTCTGTTGTGTTTATTTCTCAAGCAAATACATGTTGTCCCTTCTGGGGAACTTGTGACTCTTCTATGTAAAACTTAATATGCATCCTTCCCAAGGAACCTACTCTGTTAGGAAGAGCTCTCTCTCTCTCTCTCTCTCTCTCTCTCTCTCTCTCGCTCTCTCTCGCTCTCTCGCTCTCTCGCTCTCTCGCTCTCTCCCCCTCCCTCTCCCTCTTCCTCTCTTGCTTTTTGTGTGTGCAAGTGTATATAGGTACACTGAGGTTTGGTTTTTCAGACAAAGTATTACTATGTAGCCCAGGATGGTTTGAGCCCAGGATCTTTCTGCTTCAGCTTCCCAAGTACTGTAATTGAAAGTGGACATCTCTAGCTCTGAGTTTCTTTTTTATTGCAATTATTTACTTATTTGGGGGAGGGAGATCTGTGCACTTCACTGAGCACATGTGGAGGTCAGAGAACAACTTTATTTTTTAAACTTTCTTTTTGGTTCTTTGTGAATTTCACACCATGCACCCCAATCCCAATCCTCTCCCCCTCCCCTCATACCTGCCCCCCACCCTTGTAAACTACCCCCCAACAGAGAAAAACAATCTCATTGTGAGAAGTTGTAGTGT
Organism: Uromys caudimaculatus; assembly: GCA_028551405.1. NCBI lineage: Eukaryota > Metazoa > Chordata > Mammalia > Rodentia > Muridae > Uromys > Uromys caudimaculatus. The sequence goes on along the minus strand of CM052716.1, from coordinate 23,781,555 downwards.
GTCACAGTGTGCCCCTCAGTATACCCTGTTGTCCACACTTCTTTGCTTGCAAGTGTTCATTGCAATGAGTCCTTGGTCTGGTACAGAGCCTCTGGCTTCTGCTACTCTACCAATGCTAGAACCTCATTGGGACTCCTCTCACATAGCCTGTTACTGCTCTGTGTCATGGAAATTGTGTAGTTTTGGATCTGCAGGACCTGTAGGATCTGTAGGACTGGCCCCCTTCATGCACTCCAGCAGTTCTTCAGTGGGGTAGATGTTGGGTGGGCCAATTCAAAGCCCTAGATCTGGACCTGAGAGGTATCTGAGCTGGTCAGTCTGTCTCTCCTGCCCTCGAACCCTTGGGGCCCTCTAACCAGCAAACCCCTCCATCCCCCCCACTGGGGACAGTTCTACCCTGCTCCACAGGAAAGGTGCCCCTCTCCCCAGTATTGCAGCTGATGAGGGACAGGCCTGGTTCTCCACTCTCATGACCCTGAGACCAACTCTCCCAGTGCTGCAGGTGGCAAGGGGTGATGGAGGGAAGGAGGTCATATCCTCTCATCCACACCACACACAGCAGAGAAGAAGCAGGGCTGGCTCTCCCAAGTGCTGCAGACAGAGAACAACGGCTAGGAATTTTCTGGCTCCTTCTACAATGTGGCACCTGGGAGTCAAAGTCAGACCAACCCTATGGCTTAGTGGCAAGTACCATTGTTGAACCATTGTCCTAGTTAGGGCTTCTATTGCTGTGATAAAGCCCCATGACCAAAAGCAACTAGGAGAGAAAAGAGGACAATTCTCAAATCACACTCCATCATTGATGTACACAAGTAAGACCTGAAACAGAAGCTATGGAAGAGTTCTGCTTACTGGCTTGCACCTTGTGGCTTACTCAGCCTGCTTTTTTATACAACTCAGGACCCGCAGACCATGGTTGACACCATGTGCAATGAGCTGGGCTCTCCCAAGTCAATCATTAACCAAGAAAATACCCTACTAACTTGCCTATAGGCCAATCCTACGGAGCCATTTTCTTAATTAAGATTTCCTTTTCCCAAGGTAGAAAGTCATTGGATCAGGGAGTTTGCTGTGAGATTGTGTCTCCTAGAAATGTCAGAAGTTACAATTGTAGTCCCACTGACATGACTGCCTAAAAAGCAGAACCAGGATGACACCGACAGACAGGCTAAAGCAACAGGGAGAACCCTTGGTCAGCCCTACGCAAAGAACTACAGGCTGTTGCAGGATATTTGACCACACTGTGAACTCTGAGATTGTGTTGTTTACTGGAAAAACCTGTTTCTAGTTGTGGTGTGACTCAGCCTTAGCACACACCTTTAATCCCTCTGGACGGAATACAGACACACCCTTAGAACACACCTTTAATCACGAACAATGAAGGTAAAGTTGGTTTGTGGAAGAAAGCACCCATGTTTGAAACTGACACTAATTGAGTGGCAGACAAAGTGATGAATCAGAGAAAGATTTGACCGAATAGGATATGCCCAACTCTCGGGAGGAGAGAAGGGAAAGGGAAGCTACTTAAGAGAGCAGTGCAGAGGAGACAGTGTTCCTGGGACAGTTGTAGAGAGACAGGTTACAGAGAGGGAAAGAGCTAGACACAGGTGAAGACAGAATGAGTCAGAGAATGAGAAGGAGCCAGAAGATCAGAACAGATTTCCAGAGTTAGTTTGAGGCCAAGGACTCTGCCAGTCAGAGTCCGAGAGAGAAGCCAAATTGAATCACTCAGCTTGGAGAGGAGTTTGAGCCAGAACAGCTGAGTTCGGCAAGAGACCAGAAAGAGTTAGAAAGGGTGAGCTTATTCAGCAGTAAGTTTCAGAGGCTGACAAGACTGTAAGCCTCTGTAAGATTGTACAGAGGCTAGAAGCTTCCAGCACTAGGCCTGGATTTGCAGATGGAGGCAGTAAACCTCTGAGATGACAATTACAACAGGAGACTAAAAGATACTATTACAAGAGGCAACTAAGGAATGCTGAGAGCAGGAGAAATAGTCTTCTCCAAGGAATTGGCTATCCAATACCGAGTGGTCAGCCCTGAGAAACATACATATATGTAACATATATAAACTGAGCAAGTTATATTTAGGAGTGTGTGTGTGTGTGTGTGTGTGTATTTAAATCAACAATTAATGAAAAAATGAATTTGAAAGAGAATAGGGAGGTACCCCTTTCAAATATGGGGGAGGGAGGTCTGGAGGGAGGAAAAGGAAGGAGGAACTAATGTAACTATGTAATAATCTCAAAAGATAAAAAATAATTTTAAAAAAAGATTTCCTCTACCCAAGGATGTCTAGGTTTGTGTCACAGTCACAAAAACCAACTGGCACAGTGGTCTCAGCAGCCCTCTCTCTGTGCTTCTTCTTATGAGACATTTATTTTCCTTCTATAAACCTGGAAGTCTCATTGAATTCTCTTCCTCCCTCCTCACTGATACTGCCTTCTCTATCTTCTGTGTCACACTTGTTAGTGGCAGACTGGAACCCCCCGTAAGTCAGCTCTCTAGTATTATAACAAATGCCTGAGAAAAATCGGTGTATAGAGAGAAGGGTTATTCTGGCTTTACAATTTTGTAAACATCAGTCTATGATCGGTTGGTCCTGTTGCTTTCAGGTCTGTACCAAAGCACCATATCACAGCAGGAGAACGAACTTAACCTCAGCATCACCAGATAGCCAGAGTGAGGCAGAAAAGAAAGAGGCAGAGACCATGGTACCAAAATCTCATTTGAGGAAACACTCTCAGAGACCTAAACATCTGCCAATAGGCCCCACTTCTCAACGTTTCTGCCACCTATCAAAGCTGCTAAGCTGGTGAGCAAGCCTTTAACATGAGGACCTCTAGGGACATTTCAGATCTAGACAATAGCACTAGACAAGTGCCCAGGGAATTGTTAAACACTATTTGTGACACAAGGAACCAGGAAACCAGCCTTGGACCAGGAAACAAGCGGGGTAGAATCTTCTAATGATTGCCTGGCTGTTAACACTGCACACCACTTAACATGCCTCACAGGACTGTGGACCACATTGTAGACATCTTAGATTTATTTATTACAACTTCCAGCAGATGGTGTCTTGTTCTAGTATATTAGTATGCAAATGGCAGGTTTTTAACAGATGGAATTAAAGTGCTTTGTGCAGATTTAGGCATAATTTTCTACTTTTCTTTTTTTCCAGCGTTGCAGATCAAATTCAGGCCTCTGTATGCCAGGCGAGCACTCTCTCACTGAGCTACACTGAGGTGTAAGATTCCCTTTATGATTAATACAATCACATTGTACATGATAGCAGCAGCCCTGCCAACATGCATAAAGCAGCAGAAACTCTGCCACAGCTGTTCTAGAAAAAAACAAAACCCTCCACCTTGAAAGACTCTTCACCCAAGTAGGACTTTGCTGGGATTAATATTAGTTGAAACACCCTCAAGGTCACAACATCACCAGGAAATACACTTCTGGCTGTGGCTATGAGCCCGTGCCCAGAAAAGAGGACCATGCTTACCTTTCTGTTGCTGGGATAAAATACACTGACAGAAGCAACTTGGGAAAGAAGAGTTTTCTTTGGCACAAAGTTCAGTTGTAATGCATCACTGTGGGGGAGTCACAGCATCGGGAGCGTGAAACAACTGGTCACATGACATCCAAGAAGCCGAGCACGATGAACACTGGTTCTCAGCTCCTTTTCTCCTTTCCTGCAGTGCAGATCCCAAGGCAGCGGATGGTTCTATCCACAGTAGACAGGTCTTGCCACCTCGGTTAACCTAATTAAGATCATTCCCAAAGGCGTGCCCAACAGATCGCTCCCCGGCGATTCTAGGTCTGGGCAAATTAGCAATTGAGACTAACCATCACAGAGGCAGGGCACACACAGATGTGGGCAGTATCGTCATTAGCAATTGAGACTAACCATCATGGAGGCAGGACACACACAGATGTGGGCAGTATCGGCATCCCATGGTTCCCAGAGTTAGCAAAGGGGAGGTAGTGAGCTAACGCCTGGTGTCACTCGCCTTCCACTGCCATATTTCTGCATTGTCCTAACACTCAACGCAATGGAACTAGCCAACCACAAACTGAAACCTCTGAAATCATGAGCCAAATATTCCTTCTTTAAGGTGTTATCCATGGGTATTTTGTCACTGTGATGACAGGCTGATTAACATGATTGCTATTATGAAATATTGTTTTTTAAAGAAAAAAAATTTTAGTTATATTTACATAAATACAGATATAAATACAAAAAAGATTAAAGATTATTTTTTCACATTCCACATTCTATAATTTTGGCATTTAAAAAGATTGAAATGACTTTTATAATTATAGATTTAAAATTACTCTCAATTTCAATATTCCAGGTTTTTTCCACTTTAGAACGTGAAGAGAAAAAATTATCTTATGCCTCTATCATCTGAAAGGGCCTTTGAAAGTCTTACACACTACAGACATTCCATATTTAACAAATATTGTTTCCCTCTTCATATGTAATTTTTTTTTTCTTCAAAGGGTAGCTTTATTGAGTTCAGGTGAAAACTATCCATTAGATGTAGCAAAAACAAAACAAAAACAAAAAGAACAACCAAACCAAAAAAACCCAGAGCAACAACAAAAAACCTGTCAGTGATCTTTGAACTAGATCTCAGCTTATTGTGAAAGTTTTTTCTTCATCTAGTTGTCTGAGGTTAGAATACAATCTGTCAAACATAAAATACTTCAATTTTTTGCTTAATGCATTCTAATGGTAATTACATTCCTGTTGACAAATTGATAACATTTTACTGATTGTTACTCTCTAGCCAAAGGTTGATAAACTCTCAGTTGTTTTTGTGAGAACAAAGTATCAATGGGAAGAGTTGAAGTTATGAATAAGGTTGGTAAGCTTATCTATTTTTTTAAATTGTGCATAAAATTTTATCTAGTAAACTTATTTCTAGGAATTTATGTTGACAAAAATATGTATGTACTATGGGATATCTATCACAGTATTATATACAATGGTGAATTATGAGAAACATGTCAAAATTAAATACAGAATTAATAAATTATGAAATTACTTGTAGACATTTCTATCATAATGCTATTTTCTAGGCTAAAACTTTAGAAGCCAATATTACTATCATCTTATAATTTCACATTATAAATATGATTAAAATAAATTAAATCACTTTGTAAAGATATTATGCAATTGGAAATTATTTCTGACAGATCAACTCTTACAGTTTTATAGGCCATTCATTTTTTTCTCCTTTGAAATGACAAAGGAAAGTTGACTTCAGTCAAAATAGCACATAACCTAATCTCATAAATCACACATTTAATGTTACTTCTTTTAGGTAGGTTTTGAAAACCTTACTACTGTCACACGCAACTAGAATTAAGTTGACAACTCCTGACTAAATTCAGAGGAAATAAATACTAGTCTTCTAAAATATACAGGACTCACCTCCCTAATGTGACCTTAAAATTCAAATACTTCCAATGCTCTCCCTTGAAGATATGTTAGCTTCACTCTGAGCAAAGAGCAACATTCCTTTGAGTTTCCCAAGGCCATTACACTGAGATTCATCAGATACCTATAACACTTGCTGAAGTTACCCCTTAAATATTTCTATTTGACCAGTATGAAGTGTCCTTCCTTATCCTTTTTGATAACTTTTGGTTGAAAGTTGATTTTATTCAATATTAGAAAGGCTACTCCACCTTGTTTCTTGGGAACATTTGCTTGGAAAATTGTTTTCCAACCTTTTACTCTGAGGTAGTGTCTGTCTTTGTAACTGAGGTGCATTTCCTGAAGGCAGCAAAATGCTGTGTCCTGTTTACATATCCAGTCTCTTAGTCTATGGCTTTTTATTGGGGAAATGAGTCCATTTATGTTAAGAGATATTAAGGAAAAGTGATCGTTGCTTCCTGTTATTTTTGATGCTATTTTTATGTTTGTGTGGCTATCTTCTTTTGGGTTTGTTGAAAGAAAATTACTTTCTTGCTTTTCCTAGGGTGTAGTTTCTCTCCTTATGTTGGTGTTTTCCATCTATTATCCTTTGTAGGGCTGGATTTGTGTTAAGATACTGTGTAAATTTGGTTTTGTCATGGAATATCTTGGTTTCTCCGTCTATGGTAATTGAGAGTTTTACTGGGTATAGTAGCCTGGGCTGGCAATTTTGTTCTCTTAGGGTCTGTATGAGATCTGCCCAGGATCTTCTAGCTTTCATATAGTCTATGGTGAGAAGTCTGGTATAATTCTGATAGGTCTGCCTTTATATGTTACTTGACATTTTCCCCTTACTGCTTTTAATATTCTTTGTTTAGTGCATTTGGTGTTTTGATTATTATGTGATGGGAGGAATTTCTTTTCTGGTTCAGCCTATTTGGAGTTCCGTAGGATTCCTATATGTTCATGGGCATCTCTTTCTTTAGGTTAAGGAAGTTTTCTTCTATAATTTTGTTGAAGATATTTACTGGCCTTTTACATTGGGAATCTTCACTCTCTTCTATACCTATTATCCTTAGGTTTGGTCTTCTCATTGTGTCCTGGATTTCCTGAATGTTTTGTGTTAGGAGCATTTTGCATTTTTGCATTTTCTTTGACTATTGTGTGTATTCTATGGTATCTTCTGCACCTGAGATTCTCTCTTTTATCTCTTGTTTCTGTGGGTGATGCTTGCATCTATGACTCATGATCTCTTTCCTAGGTTTTCTAACTCCCAGGTTGTCTCCCTTTGTGATTTCTTTATTGTTTCTGTTTCCATTTTTAGATCCTGAATGGTTTTGTTCAATTTCTTCACCTGTTTGGTTGTGTTTTCCTGTAATTCTTTAAGGGATTTTTGTGTTTCCTCTTTAAGGGCTTCTAGCTGCTTACCTGTGTTCTCCTATATTTCTTTAAGGGTGTTATTTATGTCCTTCTTAAAGTCCTTTATCATCATCATGAGAAGTGATTTTAGATCTGAATCTTGATTTTCTGGTGTGATGGTGTATTCAGGATTTGCTTTGGTGGGAGAACTGGGTTCTGATGATGCCAGGTAACCTTGGTTTCTGTTGCTTATGTTCTTGCACCTGCCTCCTGCCATCTGGCTATCTCTAGTGCTACCTGACCTCCTCCCTTTATCTGACTGGAGCCTGTCCTTCCTGTGATCCTGGTTGTGTCAGAACTCCTCAGAGACCAGCTGTCTCTGGGATCCTGTGATTCTGGGTTCCTGTGATCCTGAGATCCTGGTGTGACCAAGATCCTGGGACCCTGGGATCCTGGGCATGTTAGAGCACCTGGGAGTTGAGCTTCATCTGGATGTTGTGGGACTGGCTGAAGAGTCCGCACCCAAGGTCTGCTCAGGGCACCAGCTCAGACTGAAAGGAACCCATGCCACTGGTCCGGCGGGGTTCCTGGGTCCCTGGATCCCGCTGGTCCCAGTTACTCTCGGTGTTAGGACAGATGTTGTGTCCTCCTCACCTCTGATCCTATGATCCTGGGTGTGTTAGAGCCTGAGAGTTGAGCTTCCTCTGGGTGTTGTGGGACTGGCTGAGGAGTTCCCACCCAAGGTCTGCTCAGGGCACCAGCCCAGCGCTATTGTGAAATATTAAGAGTGGGTACTGTAGAGAGGTCATTAGTCACTAGTACTCTGTCTTTATGAAATGGGCCAGCCCATTCATAAAATTGATGGTTTGATGGATTCATGGGTTATTTCAAGTGTGGCTTTGATATAAGAAGGGAGCTCTGGGTGGCTTGCTAGCTCTATCTTATTATAAGCTGGCTCACCTAAGGATTCAGAAGAACATTCCCACCAGCCGTCTGGTTTTGAACTTCCCTGCCTTCAGAACAATGAGTCACACAAACCTCTATTTTTCAATAGTTATTGTCTGTGGTATTCCGTTATAGCAACATAAAACACAATATGGCTACAATCTTAGGCCAAACACTAACCACAAAGGAATCTAGCCAGCAGCTGCCACCTAGGACCTGTGTGCAGGAATTCATGAAAGGATGCTCTGAGAGCCAATCCACAGGGGTGACCTGGAGATCTAGAGTGGAGCACGTCACTTCTCTGCTTTCCTGTGCTCCCTGGGGGGGGGGGGGGGATCTTTTGATCTTTAAACAGTGCTATAGTCCCTGTGGTGGAAATCTGTGTAGCAAGCAGGAGACATTCTGGAATCAGCAAAAATATGTGCATGTGTGAGTGTGTGCGTGTGCATGTGTGCTATGTGTGCACAGGTGTGTACTGTGTGTGTGTGTGCTGTGTGTGTGCATGTGTGCTATGTGTGCACATGTGTGTTCTGTATGTTCTGTGTATGTGCTGTGTGTGTGCATGTGTGTGTGTGCTGTGTTGTGATATTTTGTTGTATAACAGGTTGTCATGTAGCTCACACTGACCTAAAACTCAGTAGCAGTCATGGATGACTCGGCACCCCTGACCCCCCCACCTCTGCCTCCCAAGTCCTGAGACTACAGGCATGCGCCACTACACACCAACAAAAGTTTCCTTTTTATGATTCATTGTGCTTTTCAATTTACTAGTTGAATGCTGTATTATATTTACAATGCCACTAAACAGCTCAAAAAGTTCTCCCTGTGTTACTTCAGTTATACTGCATGGAGATGGAGCTCTGCTAGGAAATCGAAGCACACACATTAATAATTAGCACCTTCAACACCTGATACTCTATCTAGACAACAGTAAAGGGAGCAAGAGAAACGAAGTATTAACAGCTAAGGGACTTCAGAGGCTAAAGATGCGCTCCCTTTAGAAACACAGAAAGTGTCTGACCCAGAGGGAAAAGGGCAGCCCTGAAGCCATGTCAAGTGTCAAGCTGCCCCTAAGCGTCAGCTGCCCCTGCAGCTGAGGTCTTCTGACCAGCAAGCTCTATCCGCTCACAGCCCTGCAAGCTGCATAACCCCAGGTTCCCATCTGTTCCCGTGCCCCTCAACTCTCAAGGTGCAAGAAGAGCTGGCCAGGTACAGATCACTTTGGAATACTGGGTGTGAAACCCCCAGCTAGTGAAAGAGCCACTAACAAGCCTGTGTCTCCTTGCCCCGGAGGAATTCGCCAACTACATCATGGTGGTCAGCTCTCCTCTGATCTATGGGGGTCACTTTGAACTTCCAAAGATAATGCTGAGAAGAGAGTCTGTGGGAAAATGTGTCAAACCATCAAACAATGGCCTCTGGACATCCCTAAGTATGACCAAGCCAGAAGGAAAAGTGAGATGGAAGTATAAGAGTTTGGGGATTGCCGGGCAGTGGTGGCGCACGCCTTTAATCCTAGCACTTGGGAGGCAGAGGCAGGTGGATTTCTGAGTTCGAGGCCAGCCTGTCTACAGAGTGAGTTCCAGGACAGCCAGGGCTACACAGAGAAACCCTGTCTCAAAAAAAAAAAAAAAAAAAAAAAAAAAAAAAAGTATGGGGATCGTTTTTGCTGGGTTCGTTTTGTTATTTGAGGAGGAGGCAGGTCTCAACACTGCTCAGCTCAGCGGTTAAGAGCACTGACTGCTCTCCCAGAGGTCCTGAGTTTGATTCCCAGCAACCACATGGTGGCTCACAACCATCTGTAATGGGATCTGATGCCCTCTTCTGGTGTGTCTGAAGTCAGCAACAGTGTACTCACATACTAAAATAAATAAATAAATCTTGAGGAAAAAGGGAAAAAAAAAAAGAAATGAAGAGTCGCATAGACCCCCCCTGCCCCTCACGTCGAGGACCACTTAGGGATATGGCAGGAGAGTAGACACTGGAGACAGAAGTGTGAGACCCTGTTTTTCTTATTCAGACTCCTAACCTAATCCTATTGTTTTGACAGTTGGATGCTCTCTTGAATTAACCCTTTCCGATCTACTTCCTCTGGTCCATTACTTCCAGCTGGGGCTGCATTTTTGATAGGACGTGGTCAGAATCACTGTAAGCCTGATATGATCTGTTTTCTCGATGACTAGACTAATTTAGGGGTAACAAGATGCAGGAGACAAGACAAGCGAAGCTAGGAACAGACGAACAACCTGGAAGCTAATTCCAACCAAGAGATTAAAAACCTGTTTTATGCTCTAGTCATGTTGCGTGACTTCATCTAGGGGTTAATCCAGGAACTGGGCTGTTTCGGGTTGAAAACTGGAAGATCGGCCCATGAGGCACTTTGATATAATAAATAAATCTTAACAAAATTAAAAAAAAAAAAAAAGGAAGAATGCCCATCTTCTTGCATCTTCAGTGTTAGGAATGAGAGAGAAAAAATTTAAATCCATAAAAGAAAGAAGCATAAAGAGGAGCTGGAGAGATGGCTCAGTGGTTAGGAGCACTGACTGCTTTTTCAGAGGTCCCAAGTTCAATTCCCAGCAACCACATGGTGGCTCACAACCATCTGTAATGGGAACCGATGCCCTCTTCTGGTGTGTCTGCAGACAGTGACAATGTACTCACATACATAAAATAAACAAATTTTTAAAAATGAAGCATAAAGAACAATAAATTCATGATTGAGACCTACTGCTAGGACTGGAGGATCTTTTAAGCCACTGTAAGATATCCCAGATACTCCAGAGCAGGAGCAGGCCAGCTTCAGAGTTCAAGCACAGGACACACGCATAGAGCAGCCTCACACCTTGCTCATGCCTTGCTGTTGATGTCCTGAAATTGTTTAAGCATAGAGTCTAACCCCCATCTCTTTTTTAAATGATGTTTTCCCTCAGCTCAAATCGTTCACACTTAGGACAGGGTTAGAGAGAAGTCAAGTTGGACCTGAGTGCCTGGCCCACATGCCCTTGATTCTATCTTTCTTTTTTAATTTATTTATTTCCCCTCCCTCCTCTTGTCCCAGACCCTTCCCCCACCTCTCTTCTCCCCCAGATCCACTGTTCCTCCATTTCCCTTCAAAATTTAGCAGGCCTCCCAGAGACATCAGCCAAGCATGGCACATGGAGTTACAGTAAGACTGAGCACTTACTTCATATCAAGACTGTTGAGGCAACCAGTAGAAGGAAAAGGGTCCCCAAAACAGTCAAAAGAGTCAGAGACAGTCCCCGCTCCCACTGTTAGGAGTTCCATAAGAACACCAAGCTAAACCACCTTAACGTCTATGCAGAGAATCAGACCCATACAGGCTTCCTGATTGTTAGTTCAGTATCTGTGAGCCCCTATGGGCCCTGGTTAGCCGAGTCTGTGGGTCATACTCTTGTGGTGTCCTTGTCCCCTCTGGCTCCTACAATCCTTCCTCTCCCTCTTCCATGAGATTCCCCAAGCTTCGCCTAGTGTTTGGCTGTGGGTCTCTACATCTGCTCCCATCAGTTGCTGGATGAAACCTCTCTGGTGAGGCTTATGATCTACAAGAAATAATGATAACTGAATGGCTATTCAGTTATCATTAGGAATCATTTAATTGACTTTTTTTCCACAGTCATGTTTAGCTCTACCCCAGGTCTCTGGGCTACCCCATCCTCTGGTTCCTGGCCCGCAGGCAGAGTCACTGGTGGGCTCCCTCTCATGGTGTAGATCTCAAGTTGAACCAATCATTGGTTATCCACTTCCACAAGTTCTGTGCCACCTTTACCCCAGCACATCTTGCAGGAAGGACAAGTTGTAGGTCAAAAATTTTGTAGCTGGGTTGGTGTTCCAATCTCCCCTTGATTCCTACCACAGACACAACTGCTCCCCCAGAAAGGGCCTTGTTGGCCCCGGCAGCCTTCTCTGTGGCCTGCAGATGGAGCAGTCAGGATGTTCTGGAGTGAGTGCCTCCAGAAGCAAACTTCAGCCAACAGGGGATAAATAAGTGGCCATGACCCTGGGCTTCTTTAGCCAGACCAGGAATAGTCTAGGTAATTTTTTAAAAGATTTATTTTATGCATGAGTACACTGGCGCTGTCTTCAGACACACCAGAAGAGGACGTTGGATCCCATTACAGATGGCTATGAGCCACCATGTGGTTGCTGGGAATTGAACTCAAGACCTCTGGAAGAGCTGTCAGTGCTCTTAACCACTGAGCCATCTCTCCAGCCCCAGTCTAGAAAATTCTGAAGCAGGCTCTCTGTTATTCTCCACACTTCCTCCCAAGAGCTCCAGCTCACAGAGGAAACTTGAATTCACCAAGGGCTTTGTTGAGCTCCTTTGTTTCTTCGTCTCCTGTCTCCATTCTCCTGGTAGAGTGGTTTTGAATCGTGAATATACCTCTTGCACTCAAATCCTCACTTGGGGCTGCTTCTGGGGGAACCTAAGCAACTGCAGCAAGCCATATCCTAACATCTAGGGCAGGCTCAGGAGCCTTTCACTACAGTGTCCCAGCTAAGAGTGTCTGAAGGCTGAAGAGAAATTATCTCTCCTTCCCTGTAGCTGGTATAGCATTCCAAGTTAGACTCACATCTGCTTTCTCTCCATCTCTGCCAGCAAACAGAGAATACAAGAAGGTGTGAGTACATCTACTCTCCTCCCTGAGGGGTCATAGGTCAAGCAACTCTGCAGCTACAGATCTTTTGTGGTTGGGCCCATTCAAGCACCCAATCCCTAGCATGGAGGGCATCCTGTGCTTCGTTTGTTAGAGTAAAGAGTTAAGCGTCCTTCACCTAGCAGGTGGTAGCCAAGGGGTATGAAGACAAGAACCCATTTCCCTCAAAACAGTAAAGATTGTGCAGGAGGAAAAGTCTTTACTGGCCTGAAGCAAGATGGACTTTTTCCCAACAGAGTCAACTAGCCTGAATCCTTGAGGGCTCCCAGAGACTGAACCAACCAACCAAAGATGGAGCACAGGCTGAACCTAGGCCCCGAGCACTTATGTACAGCTTAGTCTTCATGCAGGTCCTCCAACAACTGGAGCGGGGCTCTCCCTAAATCTGTTGCCTGCGTGTGGATCCCATTCGCTTAACTAGGCTGCCATGTCTGGTGGGGGGATAAGGGGTGGGAGTTGGGTGCTCCATTCTCAAAGGAGAAAAAGAGGGGGTGGGAGAAGGCTGTGTGAGGGGATGACCAGGAGGAGGGAGAAGCTGTGATCAGGATGTAAAGTAAATAAATAAATTAATGGAAGAAAAACAAAGATGGACTACATCATTCTCATTCTCCTCTTCCTCCTCCTCCTCCTCCTCCTCCTCCTCCTCCTCCTCCTCCTCCTCCTCCTCCTCCTCCTCCTCCTCCTCTTCAACACAATTTCACTATGTAGCCTTTTCTGGCCTGGAATTTGTTATGTAGACCAGTGTGGGATACAATGGCGTGGTGGAGTGAAGTCCTGAACGTCCGCCCGGGGTGCTCGTGGCCCCTGGGAGACTCGGGACTAGTGGGCAGTTTGACCGCGTACCCCCATGGGCCACCGGGCATGTGCGGGCTGTGAGAAGTCTCTGCGGAAACACAGCCCAGGGATGGGGGAAGCAGTCACGAGTCCTAGGGATCGTAGGGAACCGGTTCCGTCGGGTTCCCACACTCTTAGGCACACTGGGATGCCTTCGGCAGGAGGCTCTTTAGGCGAAGGCTGGTTCCTTGTTTCCCACTGCGGATGAAGACAGTCCAGGGTTTCAGAATGTTTATTGTCATGGCGAAGAGTGGCGTGGGTGAGACGGTATCCGCAACCTCAGGGAGGGGCGAGGTTGAAATAGTAACTGGGAAGGGGCGTGGCTAAGCCTCTAGGTGCCCCATTAACATGGGGATGTTGAGGCTGCATGACCATGCCTCTACCAGTGGTGGGGCTTGGGGGCGTGACCATGTCTCTACCTGAGGAGGGGCTTGAGGGGCGTTCCCTTTTTACGTGACCAAATGTGACCTATGGAGAGATGTAGGCACATGTCAGGAGCTGTTTCTAGGAGCGTGGTAAATGCCTGCCGTCCCTTATAGGGTTTTTACCCCCTATTGGGCCCACTGGGTTTGAACCTTAGCTCTACCAGAAAACAGGCTGCCTTCCACAGCCCCACAGACCAGGCTGGCCTCAAACTCATGGAGATCGTCCTGCCTCTGTTTTCAGAGTGCTAAGATTAAAGGCATACAATACCATGCCTAGGATGTACACTTTTCATGACAGTTGACCTCATCAGCCAGCTCGGGCATCAGAGGAAACTGAAAACACATCGTTACCCTCTCATTTCTCCTCCATCTATTTCTCTTCACAATTTCCACCTCTCCAAGTCTAGAACTGCTTTCCTTTGTCTTGTCACGTCTCTAAAGATTTCTTTGTTGTTGAAGACGCTAAGCAAGCCAGAGTTTGAAGCTGCCACCTTTAGTCACCGTTTCCCGTGGGTTTCTCTCATGTCATAGAGACCTTATGCATAAACGCATTTGCTTGCATTTCTCTGGTTAATCTGTCTCCTGTCACAGGGCTCCAACAGTGAATGTGTAAGAGTTGAGACTTTTAAGTCCTCCCCAGAAGTGGATGTAGTGCTCCAAACATCACTCCACTAGGCATGGCCTCCACTCTTCCAGGGCTCCTCATCCTCCAAAGTGACCTCATTCTCCAGTTACCTCACTCATGTCCCAGACAGCAGAGAAGAGGAAGCAAAGGAGAAAAGACACTCCTCTACTCACAAGACCCCTTAATGGTTATTGTATATGTCTGGTGAGTCTATAACAATGGCCAGACTGCTCGTACGGCTCTACCAGAGAGGGGAGAGAAGGAAGGTAGGAAGAAGGAAGGAAAGTCTCTGCAAAGAAGTCTGGGAACTGTAATAATTACTCTGAGCATGTACCCAAATTTTAAATGTCATTCTACTTCTATAGAAGAGTACAGACACAGAAGAGCAGCTAACGGCCCTTCTTACCCGAGCTTCCCAGAGTTCCTTGTGCTCTTGTGTGACCCAGGAAAAGCAGAATAATTCTTCTTGCCCCAGAGAGGTTCTGACATGACTGTGAGGGCTCCTGGTTCTCGGGAAGCACTGTAACCCGGGATGTGGGAAGCAGGTCACTGAGGCTGCATGCATGTCTCTGTGAGGATGCCAACATGAAGAGGTGGCAAATGAGTCCAGATGACCTCCCATAATCTTCACAAAGGGAACCCAGGAAAAAAGGTCTGAATTAGCTTAGTACATGTTCCCACCAACCCAGTGAGATGAGGATGTGACAGCCATTTAGGGCTGTTACCAAATGTTCCGCTGTCCTGCTTGGCGATTCCCTGTCCCCTGGAAGTTACATGTGTCTATATGATATAGTCTGGCCAGTTACATTGAAGCAACACTGAGATGGTCAGCTTTGTGTCTTATTCTGGCTGAGCTATAGTATCCTGTTTCTGATCAAACAATGTCGATGCTTCAGCAAATTCACTTTTAGATGTGTTTGATATTTAGATCAGGAGACTTTGAGTAAAACATTACGCTCTAACATGTGAGCAGGCTTCATCTGATCCACTGACGATCATAAGGGATGAGCATCGTGGTCCCCGAAGAAAGAACCACTTCAGGGCTGTCTTCAGACTCAGGCTGTAGTCAGCTCTTCTCTGCTCTCCAGCCTCCTTGCTTTGCCTACACTGTAGATTTCAGATCTGTCAACCCCCACAAATGCGTGGGCCAAAGAAATTTTTGGTTCTGCCTTTCTCTCTCTCTCTCTTTTTTCCAAACACTCACAAACACCCCTACTGCCTATTGGTTCTGTTTCTCTGGAGAACCCAAAAACAGAACCTACAGGCCATTGTTCACATTTTCTTTTCCTGCCACAAAAACCTTGGAAACAAATGTGGAGATTAACCTCTTCCACCTGGAGCCTTGAGAGTCCAAGCAGTGAGGAGGAGAGTGGAGTGGAGTGTGGGGTGCAGGGGCTGTGCGTCAGCATCTGAGAGAAGCCAGTGGGATGCGAGGGAGACTGGAGCACTGCTACCCTGCCTAGCACCACACCCACAGGGTAACAGCTTATACAGAGCATGCTCCAGCATGCAAACAGCCTAGAGGTCCCAATCCTTTGTCTGCCAGTTGCCTGCACACTGCTAGCTTTTCCTCCAAGCTCTCCCCTGTTTCTCTCTGAGCACTCCCTCCCTTTCTTTGTTTTTGTTTGTTTTATTTCGTCTTTTGAGACAGGGTGTCACTATATAGCCCCAGCTGGCCTGGAACTTGCTATATAGACCAGGTTAGCCTCAAACTGGTAGAAATCTACCTTTCTCTCCCTCTGGGGTCCTGTACCACCATGCCTCGCCAAGTGTGTTCTTTCTTAGTAAACTCCCTCTCTTGTTGTTATTATCTACAAGTTCCTTCCTGAGTCTTTGGCCTAGGACACAAGAATCTGGACATCCCTTCAGTTGCCCACCAAATCTTATATCCAGTGATAACATAGGCTTCTTTATTGTTAAACTACTGAGTTGGGGGAGGGTCTTTATTGTTCCACAGTGTAGTCTAGCAGGGCCCAGAAACACAGAGAAATCAGGATCCATACAGAAACAATGCTCCCTGTCTTCTGTTCTGGAGTTTGCTAATTAAGATTCATTCCTTTTACAGAATTCACTATTTCTTATTTCTGCAGGCCAGTATTATGCCAGGTGTTTAAAGTCTCCTGAGACCAGAATTAGCTCTTCAGTATTGCCATCCTTCAGTATCCCTGGAGTTAATGTTCTAGTCCTCTTCTCTCACCTGCTCCAGCTTTAAAAGTTCTAAAATTACCTCTTCCTGCCAAGTGTGCTGGTACTCTCCTGGAATCTTCTGGGAGTCACAAGTAGGTGGGTTCAAAGCTAACCAGTCCTCCACAACGGGTTCAGGTAAGCCCCTGTCAGAAAAGAAAAGAAAAGAAAAGAAAAGAAAAGAAAAGAAAAGGGAAGAAAACTAAAATTACCTCTTCCTCTCAACATATGAAAATACTTCTCAGAGTGAAAGAAATCAAAATTTTGTAAAAAGAAATAATAAACAAACTCCTGTAACTCTCAAAAGAAGCTTCATCCCCACCCCCACCCCAGGGCATTTGAAAAGAAGATTAAAAACAAAACAAAACAAAATCTGACACAAGTGAAGCTGTAGGTGGGGAAAAGCCAGAAGGGAAATAAGGGAGGATGTTTGCCTGCAGTATGAAAGACCTTCTGGGCAAGGGGGTTTCCACAGGCGCCTGCAGCTACTGCCAGCATCGCTCAACATTGCTTTGGAGTTCTGGGAGTTTCTCGGTGGCACAGAGCAGGGACCACTCAGATTCCCTCGCAGAGGCCCTACTTACCCTTCTGATGGCTCATCACGTTGTTCACACTCCAGCTTACAGCATCTCACACCTCCTCCCTCGGCCCTCAGGTCTGGATTCTGGTCACTTAGCCTTTACACAGGGCAGCTTCCCTGGGAATGTGTTGCTTGAAGCCCTATGCAAAAGTATCACCCTGAGCATCACAGCTGCCCTCTCACGCACCCCAGGAGGCTTACCTCTCATTCCACGGGTCATGTTTATCCATCAGACAACACGTGAGGACTCCGTTCAAAATGCAAGCAGAGCAAGATTGGAGGTCCAGATGTTCACACTGGGATGCAGTCCAGAAAGCTCTATTTTTACATGCTAGTCTCCTCCAGGTGGCTCCGTGTGGGCTGGAGGAAGGCTTTATTTGCAGAAATGGTGCCCCAGAGAGATGTAGAGTGAGGGTTATTAGCTCAGCCTCCCTCTGCTCTTGGCTTCCCAGTTCTTTTTCCCCAGTCAGCTCTGACTTCATTTGTTACTCATGTAGCCAGGCCATCTGCTCTCAACCTTAAAACAAAACAAACAAAAGCAACGAATGCAAGATGGAGCCTTGCTTCTAGGAATGCTGGTGCCATTTGTGATTCTCTTTCTGTTCGCAAAGGGATCTGGCCTTCTCTGTGAGGTTGTCTTAGATGGCAAAGTTGAGAATGACTTGTGAATCTTTCTCACAACTCAGTTTTTGCAGGCTTTGCACTGGGCCAGCAATGGGGCCTGAAAATAAACACAAAAGAAAGCATCGGAAACCTGCTCAAAAGAGCCAAAGGAAAACATCAATAACCAAGAATAAGCACATCTGCTTAATGTCCTATCTTTGTAACAGTGGCCACGGGCAGCATCCAAAATCAGACAAGATACATCCCACTCTGTCCATCGAAGGGTTAATTCCTATGGCCCTTAGAAAGAGGCTGCACAACCACATCGTGCACCCTCCCTACACACACCTGGAAAAAATTCTGTCAACCTGACTCCAGCACAGTCCAAGTCTTTGACCAAAACCCATGCACCCCCTGGTGGTCCGGAGGTAAACTACAATGTACAATAGGAAACTTAGAAGGTTTTTCCGGTTTGTATTTCATGTTTCTTCTAGTCAACATCCACACAGAACTTGTCTCTGGGATAGCTTTGCAGGAACAAACTCCTTAGACGGTACTGAGGCAGAACAGGACTGGCTCTCTGGTTCCCCGGGATTTCTTCTCCAGCTGTGATGACATCTACCAGGAGGCCCTCACCAGAACCAAATCAATTTCAGCAGTATGTGCATAAAGCTCCAGAACTATGAGTCAATATGCCCTTTTTTCTTTATAAAGTACCTAGTCTCTAGTGTTTTGATACAGTAACAGAAAATGCACTAATTCAACACCTACCCATAGAATGGTCACTTATTGCTAATGTTGTTTATTCTAAAATACCTTCAGAAAACTCAGAGATCACTCATCTATGTCTTGATCTCTGGGACGAAATAGAGGATTTTGTTACAAAAAGAAATGTTAGCTGGAATGTGGCTTGGTGGTAAAGTGCTTTTGTGGCATGTATTAAAGTCCTGGATTTTATCTCCAGTGTTGAAAAAAAGTCTGGTTCTGAAGAGGAAAGTGTGGAAGAACAAAGCACTCGGTGCGTGGTCCAGATAAGACCAGAAGGACCCGATTAAGTAGCTGGCTAAACCCAAAGCTTCCTGGAAGAGATGGAAAAGATGACGTTCCAGGGAAACCCAATTGTTCCAGGAAAAGACAGAAGAAAGTCATTCAAGACCTGAAAATCAAACACAGGTTGCAGAAAATGCAAGCCACCAAAGCAAGCCCAGAACTGGAGGGTGAGCAGATGGTGGAGACCCAGCGTTAGCTCAGTGGAGCTGGAATAAAGCGAGGACCGAGGGAAGTAGGCAGGTTTCCAGGAGGCAGAAGCAATGTCTAATGGACGCTGGTAGTGAACAGGCTCGATGGGTTTCCTGGGTGTCTCCACTGCGCCTCAGCCCTGCAAAGTCCTGAGCAAGGATGGAAAATGTCCTTGAGGCAGGCATGGTGTGCATGCCTGTAATCCCAGAACTTCCCAGGAGGAGGCAGGATCAAAGACTTTCTCTACTACATAGCAAGTTTGAGGCTTGCTTGGGCTATGTAAGACAGTGTCTCAAAAGATAGACAGACAGGAAAGAAGGAAGGGAGAAAAGAAGGAAGGAAGGAGGGAGGGAGAAAAGCGAAACTAACCTAAAGAAAATATAAGGGCTGTATCAAAGGGCAGAGCACCAAGTGGCCAGTAACACACGGAGAAAGGGGTAGTCACAAGTTTGAGGCTGAGAGACGGCCTAGTGGCTTGAAGTGTTTGCTGTGTAATTGTGAGGACCACAGTACAGATGCCAGCACACCAATGCCAGATATGGTTCCACGAACACCTGTAACCTCTGGACTGGGGGGGGGGGAGGGTGGCTGGAGTTTACTGGTTGCAGGCCTAGCCAAAAAGCAAGAGCTCTTGTTTCAGTGAGAGGCCCCGCCTCAAAGGAATAAGGCAGAGCGATAGAAAGAGGACCTGCATCATTCTGGTCTCCGTGCACGCACAGGTGCATCTACCCACACATGTGTGTGCGTAGAGGACACACACACACAGACACAAGCACAAGGACCTGAGGTTGAATCCCCAGCACCCATGGTTTCTTTTAAAGTCGGGCATGGCTGTGCTGCCTATAACTCCACTGCTAGGAGTTAGAGACAGGCTGATCTGGAGAGCTTGCCGGCTGGCCAGTTCACTAAGAGACTCTGTCTTGGGAAACAAGGCAGAGGATGACAGAAAGGAAAACCTGGTCTCCTGCGGCCTCTGTGGGCTCGCACCATCTGTCATAGGCACCATACATACCACATAAATGAGCAATAAACTGTGAAAAAGAAGAAAGCTGGAGCCAGGTATGAGAGTGACACACTAAGCCCAGCGCTCAGGAGACTCAGGATTTCCACAAGTTTGAGGCCAGCCTGGGCTGCATGATGAGTTCCAGGCCAGCCTGGGCTACAATACCCTGTCAAAAATAACAAAATTTAATACCAGTTGGGTGGCTCAGAAATGAACCAAAAATAGAATACAGTGACTGCAAGAAACAAGTGTGTCAAATGCTAACTCCCAAAAGAGGAGCCCATTTTCTCCCATGTGTATTACAAGTATGGCTCTCTAACTCACCTCATAGCGAGGTTAAGATTTCCAGGTAGTAGGTGTGGAATGACAACCTTGCTCTCCTGCTTTTTCTTTTTTGAAATAGGATGTCACTACATAGCTATTTTGTCCTTGAATCCAAGCGACAGGGGTGCCAGTGTGAACCACCACACTGGCTGAGTGAGCCACTCCCTAACGGGACTGGAGACAAGAACTTTCTCTGCCTATCTTCCTCTCTTGTTTGCCACAGTCTTGGTCTCTGGTAATCATACATTTTCTATATTACCACACATTGTGTATTTAGAAACACTGTGAGGCAGCATTGAAAAAGGCAGAGACAGGAGTTGTCAGTGACAGTAGCGCGAGTGATGGAGACACAGTTGCATGAAGTGAGGTAGCAGCATGGAGAGTTTGTTTCTGAGACCTCAATTTAAGGAAGCCAGAGTCTCCACAGGAAAGAATTTCAGGGCAAGTCAGTAGAAAGCAAAGCACTATGGAAAACAACACCAAGCGCCCAGGGTGGGTGTGGGCTTCACCAAAGAGTCAATGGTGCTTAAGGGCCCTCCAGACAAAAGATGAGTGAGTTCTGAGTTTTCTGAAGTTATTTTCAAATAAACAACATTAGCAATAATTGACCATTCTATGCATAGCTGTTGAATTAGTGCATTTTCTGTTGCTGTATCAAAACACTAGAGACTAGGTACTTTATAAAGAAAAAAGGGCATAGTGACTCATACTTCTGGAGCTTTATACACATACTGCTGACATTGATTTGGTGTCTCTGAAGCCACATCTTGAAGGGTTACTTAGGAACACAAATGAGATCACAGAAGGTCCCATGAGGGATATCATTACAGCTAACAAGGTAAAACCATAGGCCACGAGGACTTTACAATGGAGTCAAAATATGGTCGTCGCCCCCCCCCCCATAAACAACGTTTTTAGTCTTGTTGTGGAGTTTCCAGAAGATTGCAGGTTTATGTCTGGGAAAAGAGTAAAATCCTGCTCAAAGATCATATACACTTAGGCCTTCACCATGGCCCATTGCTAGGGTAACCTCCTCATTTGAAATATCTCTTAAGGGATGCTGTCTCCATGTAGGCGAGCTTCACAGCAAGTTTGTTCATTGTGATGGAATTCCTGACTCTCAGTTGCAGAGAAACGTGAACCAGATTCTGCAGGAAAGGGCTCCTTCCTCCATTCCTCTTTAACGTTCTGTCTGTCTGTCTTCTCTCAGCCATAAAAGGGAGCATGTAGGATGCTGCTCTAAGTCCGGGCGTCGGGAAGCCCGAGAAACAATGTACTGAGGACGTCTAGGGTGGGAGAAAATGGGTTCTCAAGTAGAGAAAGCACGCTCCCCCCCATCTTTGTTCTCTTTAGGCACCTCAGGGGTGGGATAATGGAATAATGCCTCTCACTCTCGAGAAGGCCATCTGCCTTCCTCAGTTTACCAATCCAAATACTAACTTTAAAAAACAAAAAACAAACAAACAAACAAAAAAAACCCTTTAATCCCAGCACTTGGGAGGCAGAGACAGGCAGATTTCTGAGTTTGAGGCCAGCCTGGTCTACAGCATTAGTTCCAGCAGCCAGGGCTATACAGAGAAACCCTGTCTCGAAAAACCAAAAAAAAAAAAAAAAAAAACCAACTTCGGTGGCTGGAGAGATGGCTCAGCAGTTAAGAGCACTGGCTGAGGTCCTGAGGTCATTTCCCAGCAACCACATGGTGGCTCACAACCATCTGTAATGGGATCTGGTGCCCTCTTCTGGCCAGTAGGCATATATGCAGGCAGAACACTATACATAATAAATAAATCTTAAAAAAAAAAAACCAAAAAACAAAAAAAAACCTCACTGAAACATCCAGAAAGATCCTAGTTGAGCTTTTGCATAAAGTCACAATCTCACTGCAGTAACCACCGCCATCTCTAGAGTCTTTCTTCTTCCAGGATAAAGCCCCAATTTGCTAACAATCACTTTCCTCCCCCTGAGCCCCCACTTCTGCCAACACCAGTCTACTTTCCTGCCAAGATGGGGCTTGACTATTCTCCATACTTCACATGAGTAGGTGCATATATTTGTCCCTTGTGCCTGGCTCCTTTCACCCAGGCTAATTTCATCTATGCTGCTAGACTTATCTTCCTTCCTAAAGTAATAAAACTCTGTCATGACTCTCTTCAGAATCTAGCCCTGAGCCAGGTCCAATGGTACAGGCCCATAATCCTAGTCAGTACAAAGCTGATGGCTGGAAGATCACAAGTTCAAGGCTACACATGATGTTACCAGGGAAACTGGCTTTCCCTCTTTGGGTTCTTAGTCTGTCTTAATTGGGGTTTTATTCCTGTGATGAGGCACCATGACCACAGCAACTCTTATAAAGGAAAATATTTGATTGGGGCTGGCTTACAGTTACAGTGTAGTCCATTGTTGTCATGGAGGGAGACAAGGCAGCAGGCAGGCAGACATGATGTTGGAGAAGGCGCTGAGAGTTCTATTGCACCTTGATCTACAGACAGCAGGAGACTAAGAGCCACACTGGGCTTGAGCATGTGAGACCTCAAAGACCACCCCTACAATGACACACTTCCTCCACCAAGGCCACACCCATTCCACCAAGACCACACTTCCTAATAGTGCCACTCCCTATGGGCCAACCATTCAAACGCAAATCTATGGGGGCCATACTTATTCAGACCAGTCTATTATTAAAAACTAATAATAAATCATCTATCAATAAAGAATTTAGAAACAGACTTGAAATGAGGACAGTTCTATTGATTTGAGAGAGAAACAGGGCAGGCAACTTGTAAATCTCAGCAGTTCCCAGGAGGAAGATGATGGAAAAGAGGAAAAAAAGAAAGCCATGTCTTTAAGAAAACAGACAGGCTCAGTAATGGAGGCCAGCAAACAGCCACTTGGCAGACAAGCAGCTGTGTGGCAGAAGAGGGAAGTTTCAGAAGGAAAAGAAAAAGAGTGGGAAAGCCCAGAATGTCCAGAAGAGCAGACCCGAGTTTTGCTTAGTATCTGGAAGAAAAAGGAGAGATAGAAGAAAAAGGAAAGGTTACACATTTCTGAGCAACCAGACGAGTGGGCAGGCTGTGGACTTACATGATAGGCGCTCCACAAGCAGCTGCAGGGGAGAGATTATTATCTCATTAACGGGACGATTGCTCTTCCCATCTCCTTACCGTGGCCTTAGGTGAAGCAGCTTAAAGAGTGGTCTCTTGGATGGATGGCTGACTGGCCCGACTGGATTGACTCTTGAGGGAGGAGACAATAGCGTGCAGTATTCTAATCCTTGCAGCAGATCAGAATATCATCTCTCCACCCCAAATCAGAACTCCATGTAGTTCCCACAGAGGCCAGAAGAGGGCACTAGGCCCGCCCTCCCCCCAGGAACTGTATGGTTGTGAGCTGCCGTGTGGGTGCTCTTAACTGCTGAGCCATCTCTCTAGACCCAAGATTCCATTCTTTTGACTTTAATGGGCCTTAATAGAACCCTGATATCTGTCCTCCATTGTCTCCAGGGTTACTATCAGGAGTGAGATCATCAAAACAGAAGTCCACTGGGTTTTTTTGTTTTGTTTTTTAATTTTTTTTAAATGGTTAAAATAAACAATTTTGAAACTTGAAGGAGCACATTCTTTTTTAAAATTTTTAAAAATTATCTTATTACATTCCAGATGTCCCACACACACACAGTCCCCCTTCCCCCCACAGGTCTTCATCCCATTCCCCCTCCCCTTTGCCTCTGAGAGGGTGCTCCCCACCCCCACCCCTAGGCATCCCCATTCCGTGGGGCTTCAAGTCTCAGAATTAGGAGCATCCTTTCCAACTGAGGCCAGACATGGCAGTTCTCTGCTATATATGTGCTGGGGGTCTCGGACCAGCCTGGGTATGCTCTTTGGTTGGTGACTTAGTCTCTGGGCGCTCTCAGGGGTCCGGATTAGTTGAGACTGTTGGTCTTCCTGTGGAGTTGCCATCCCCTTCTGCTGAAGGAACACATCCTTAATAGCTAGAAATATCAATTATGTCCAGTGCTCATTTCCCCTACAATATCAGGGAAAATATTGAAATAATTCTTATATATGAAAATGAATTACTTCAGAACCAAGCTTGCAAAAGAAGAGGAAAAGTACAGTCCTCGGTTTTCCTTTACAAAAACACTTTCAGCTGGGTGGTTGCAGAAAGAAACTCCAAGTCTGGAAGGCCGACCGGATAGCGCTGGCTTTGTAAGGGCACCTCTGGATGAATGTCACGGTGGACGGCTTCATGATAGAATGAGGAACCAGAGAGGTGGGAGCAAGGCCAGGCTTTTTCTTTCGTAACAATCCTCTCTCATTAAAACTAGGTCCTAGAAAAGTGACACCGGCATGCTCTACCTCAGAAAGATCCTGCTGTCTTTAACATTGTTGCTTGGGACCAGTCTCCATACACAGGAATCCTGGGGGACACACTGAAATCCATATCCAGACCAGAACAAGGAAACGCCTTTGTCTGTAATTTTTCGAAAACCTGAAGCATGAAAATGCTTTCTTTTCTCAAGCCAAGCCTGGTTGTCTGATTTCACTACATTAGTGTAAAGCTACTGGCTTCAAGCTCCGTGTGCTCAGCCTCTCCACCCCACTTTCTGTAATTTCAGCTTCCCAAGACTTAAATTTAGCCTGGAGGTAAAAATCAAGGAGGTTCAAATTAGAGGCTGGAGGGTAAAAAATCAAGAATACAGATCAAAGCGACAGTAATAAAGGAGTATCTTGAGCTTCCGGCCCTCACAGTTCAGCTGCTCTTCCGCAATCAGGACGTCTCCATGGTAACGCACTTGCGCCTCTGAACAGTCATGAGGCACACTGGATTACTGCTCTGCTTGCCTTACTCCCCCCTTGCAACTGAATTATCACAGCGGTTGCCATGTGATGCTTCAGGATCCCTCTCTCTCCCTCTCTCTCTGGGGTGGGCAGAGACATTTTCATGATCCATTGACACTGCCCTTGACTACGCAGTGTGTTTGTCAGTTGAATATTAATAGATGCAGATGTCTTTAGCGTGTTCGTATGGCTTGGCTGACAGCCTTGACATGGGAGATCTGTGTGCCAGCCTTGAACTGGACCCACAGCCGGAAACAGTGCCATCACAACACTTACAGGTGGGATACACATATGTTATTATGTTATTATAATGTTGGGAACGCTGAATGTTGGTGGTTTTGTCTGCAGGTTCATTACAGTGAAACCTGACAGTTCCAGTCCCCTCCTTGGACTTATCCAGTGTTTATCATGATGTTCCCATGTTATTTCAACAGTGACTCCCCAAAAGACATGCACCATGGCTCTGGTTGCACAGGTGTACACCTGCCTCCTGTCACAAATTCCATCATCCATGTAACATCACCCTCATCTCTGTGGTCAGAGGCAAGATGCTTTGGCTGCTGCTTCATTCAAACGCCTTTGACCAAGTAAACCCTATGAAGCCACAAGTGGGGCCACTCTGCTATTACCTAGAGCTCTTCAGTTGACTGATTTACAATAATAATTAGTAGCCATAATAAATTATTAATAATAAAAATATAATAATAATTGTTGTTCCTGTTATTTCAATATAGGACTCTTGTCCCCAGGGGACTGATACCAGCCAGCTGGGTCTAAAGATCATTTGAGGTTCTCCATGGAACTATATTCAAACCTCTCTCCTCACTAACCTAGACCAGTACTAACATGAAAAGCAGGACCACCCTTACTAGGAAGAGTTGCTTGCCTTCTAGAATACAGCTGAGAAGGTTGCAACAATGTCATTATTTTTTAGCCAAATGTGACATAGATCCTTGGGGGCATGCAGGTACACACCCCCCACATACACACACACACACACACACACACACACACACACACACACACACGTGCACATGCATACTAATAAATGTAATTTAGAAGAAAAGAATAGAGCCGGGCAGTGGTGGCGCACGCCTTTAATCCCAGCACTCGGGAAGCAGAGAGAAACCCTGTCTCAAAAAACCAAAAAAAAAAAAAAAAAAAAGAAGAAGAAGAAAAGAATATATATGTCTATATGTTTCAATTCCCATATACCCTATGGTTTAATAGATACACACAGATAAAACACACAGAATTTTATCTTTGAGAAAGGTACTAAAAGTGGTATTACTGCTTATTGTTTCTGTTGTTGCTGCTGCAACATTTTCTAGTTTACAGTTGACACATAGTAATTATATCTAAGATCCATACATATACTACACAATGCTTAAATCGGTGGGAAGACTCTTTCCTTCTCATGACATTTTCATCCTTGTGTTGGCCTAGGAAACTCTGAACTCCTTTCCTTTGGCTCTGTTGTTGCTATTCTTGATGTCATTGCTGTTGTTGTTGCTGCTGCTGCTGTTGTTGCTGCTGCTACTGTTATTGTTGTTGACAATGTCGTTGTTGTTGTTGTTGTTGTTGTTGTTGTTGTTCAGGTTTTGGAGATGGGGTCTCAAAGTAGCCTTTAACTCACCACAATCTCCGTGGTTCAGCCTCCTATGTGCATGGAACGCCAGACCCAGATTCTCTTCTCATTCTTTAAAAAGAACATAATCAATTATGTTCTCTGTACCTCTGTTCACACCTCTGTTCATGAAGCTAAAGGCTTCAAGGGTCTGGGTGGCCCTTCTAATTCATGCACAGGGCTGGGTGCCCCTGGCCTGTGTCTGGAGCAGGAAGAGGCTCAGCTGAGGCTGTAGCTCCGAATCCAAAAGCAGCAGCCAAAGCCTGGCTGGGCCACAGCCAGCAATCCAGAGGAAGCTGGCAATTTACTTTGTGCTGTGCATGATTTCCCACACACTCTGCGGCCGATGGTGCCAATTATGTTGAGTGGGTAGAGGAAAATGAGGATGAATATTTCATAGCATCTGAAATTTTCAGCTATCTTTTCAGTGAGGATTTAAACTCTAAAATAACTGTTTCACTGTTGCTAGGGCAAAAATCATCACCAGGAATCTAATTATATTGAGTGTATTAGATTTCATGTATATGCAAGCCCAGTCTGACCTCCAGCATGTGATTCTCTATCTCAGCCTCCAGACTTCCTAGTGCTGGGGTACAAACTGTGCCACTATACCTAGCTAAATCTCCTTCCCCCCCCCCCCCACTTCTTTCTTTCTTTTCTTTCTCCTGGTTTTTTCCCCTCAGAGACAGGGTCTCATGTGTCCCAGGGTGGCCTCTAACTCACTATGAAGCCAAGGATGACCTTGAACTTCTGATCCTCCTGACTCCACTTCCCAGGTGCAGGGATTACACCAAGATGGTGGAACTGTACCATTCTGCCTGGTTTATATGGTGCTGACAATCCAACCCAGGATTCATACATGCTGGGTTATCAACTGAACTCCATCCCAACCCTACCTCTATTTATAATACTTGCAATTCATCTATTACAAAAACAAAACAAAAACAAAAAACAAAAAGCAAGGGTAAAGAGATGGCTCTTGATCAGTGGTTAAAAGCACTTGCTGCTTTTTCAGAGGACCCAAGTTTTGTTCCCAGAGCCTATATGGGGCAGCTCCCAACCACCACTCCACTCCACTCCACACCACACCACTCCACTCCAGTTCCAGTGGACTTGACGCCTCTGCTGGTCTCTGTGGGCAACTGCATGCACATGGTACACATACATGCACCCAGTACACACACAGGTGCATATCTACATTAAATGATAAATGAATGGATGCAGACTATCCTGTGTAGCACTGCCCTCACAGCACAGCAGTTAACACAGAAGGCCTCTGTGATCTTAGAGGTGAGAGAGTCTCTCCCTAACAGTGAGCAAGGGAGGAAGCAGAGCATTCCTGCTGAGTGTCCTCCGATTGAATCCAGTTCTGATTCTACTGACCTAGAGACAGTGCCAGATCCCACAGGTTCCAAGGCTGTCCTCCGTTCCACTTTAGATGTGAGTTGCAGTTTTACCTGAGCTTCTGAACAACCAACTAAAACTAGGTCCCACAACCCCATTCTTGAGTTCAACTGTTTGCTTGGGTGGTTCATGGAACTCATGCGGACACCTAATTATAGTCACAGGTTTATTATAAAGGCAATTGCAAAGGACCCAGATAAGGCTGATGGGACTGCTCAGTGAGTAATTGCCCCTGTCACCATGCCTGACAGCATGCCCGGGACCCACATGCTGGGAGGACAGACCCTGAAAGTTGGCCTCTGGCTGCTGCTTACACGCTACGGCACACAAGTGCCAAGACATAGACACACGTTGTCTTACTTACTTTCTATTGTTGTCCCAAAAAAGCATAACCAGGGCAACTTAGCAAAGAAAGCATTTAACTGTGGGCTTGCTTTATGGTTTCAGAGTTAGTCCATAATCATTATAGTGGTAAGCACAGTGGCAGGCAGGCAGGCAGGCAGGCAAGCATGGTGCTAGAACAGTAGCTGAGAGTTTACATCTAAAGACAGAGGAAGAAGGAAACTGGGCCTGGCATGGGCTTTTAAAACCTCAAAGCCCACCCACAGTAACACACCTCCTCCAGCAAGACCAAACCTTCTAATCCTTTCCAAGCAGTTCCTTTTTTTTTTTTTTTAAAGATTTATTTTATGTATATGAGTACACTGCAGCTGTCAGAGACACCAGAAGAGGGCATCAGATTTCATTACAGATGGTTGTGAGCCACCATGTGGTTGCTGGGAATTGAACTCAGGACATCTGGAAGGTTAGTCAGTGCTCTTAACCACTGAGCCATCTCTCCAGCCCCCCAAGCAGTTCCATTAACTGGGGACCAAACATTCAAATATGTGAGCCAATAGTGAGCATTTGAATTCAAACCAACACACATACTCACATACAAAATACATAAAAATATAATTTTAAAAATTAACTGATATGAAAGGTGAGCTTTAGGGTAAGAGGCAGAGCTTCCTCACCCTGCTGATACAGGCAGCCATGAGAGCTGTCCCAGGTAATCTGGATGCCAAAGGGAATATAGGTAAAGGGGGACTTACCATTCTCTGTTCTCTGTGTAAAACTTTTTAGCAAAAGAAGATTCTCCTGTGTTGGAGGCAGAATGCCAAAAGGGACAAAAGCTTTGATATCAGATACTTGGTTCAGTCCCTAGCTCTTTAGTTTATTAATTATGCGAGCTTGGGAATGTTACTTCATTTCTCTGCTCAGTTCTCTCAGCAAGCCCCAGGGGGGACAGCAGTACCATGCATGAAGCTCCAGACTCAATTTCCAGCACCAGAATAATAACAGCAAGCCCTACCTTGAAGGGCTGTAGGAATTAAACACCTCTAGAATCTCAGTGGGCTCTAACATATAAACACTGAGTGCTTTGACAGTTTTAACATGACCCTGAGGAAATGTCATGATGTGCAAGGCACGAGATGGCCATGCTGAATTCTTTCTGCTGTTTCTACAGACCGTTTCAGAAAATTGCATCATCACTGTCCTAATTAGCCAGCCCCTGGCCCGGGTCAGTGAGCATTTGCAGCTGTTGTAGCTCTGGAGACGCTTACAAAAGGCACAAGCTCCGGTGCGGACAGGGTCTTCCAGACCATGCTCCACCCAACGCTGGTATACAGGAAGATGTGAGGCTTCACTAGCAAGTTTTCCCCTCTTGCCCCTTCTTTATTCTTCAACTAAGGCAGCAGATCGATTTTTAATTATAAAATTACACTCTTATTTACTCAGGTTTGTTGTGAGAGCAAGTGACCTCATTGCCTTTCTTGTGACTATGGTTTATGTCTCACAGGATGCAGCTCAAAGGGTAAGGGTGGCTTTGGGATCAAGGTGCCAGGACATCCAGTCCATTATGTAGGTAACATACAGTTCCATGGTGAAGGCTGAAGGAGCAGGGGTTTGGGACTCCGCCGAGCTCAGTGGAACAAAGAGCAAAGGAGCTGGGCTGAGCGAGGGGCCTCAAACCTTCTTCTCCCGCAGTAATCCATTTCTTCTAGCTAGGCCCCGTCTCCTCAAACAGGCCGAACCCACCAAAGCATGCCATTGGAGACCAGGTAAGCAAACCCATGAGCAAATTATAACATGCTCTAGCTGGGTAGCCCAGAATGGCCTCTATTGCTAATATCCCCATCTTCCAAGTACTGACCACATTTTTATTTTTAAAAAAAGACAAAATTAGGAGCCAGTAAACTGGCTCAAGGGGTAAAAGTGCTTGCCCAGCAAGCCTGAGGACCTGAGGTCAATCCCCAGATCCCACAGTAGAAGGAGACAACCAACTCCAGAGAGCTTTCCTGACCCCCACATGCACACTATGGCACATGCATGTCAGCATGCGTGCGTGTGTGCAAGCATGCGCACACACACACACCTACACACCCACATCCACACCCACACCCACACACGGGGGCAGGAGGATCAGGAGAAGTAGGGATTCAGATAAACTGGACCTACATAGAGAGACTTGAAGGAAAGAGGGAGGGGAGGCAGAGCAGAAGGGAGGAAGAGAGAGAGAGAGAGTTCAAAATTATACACGTGAGTAAAGAGGACACCAGAGAGGGGACCAGAGAGGGCAACAGGACTGAGTTCTATAAAAATACATTAGAGACATGTAGGACAATGTCATAATGAAACCCATTATTATGTATAATTAATATATCTAAGAACAGTTACACATGCACTGTGTAAAATTATCTATAGTTCAGAAGAGAATAGGATATTTTAATAAATTTGTTATAACAACAACAACAAAAAGGCATAGAGCTGAGTTTAGTGGGTCATGTCTGTAATCCCAGGACTTGGAAGCAGAGACAGGAGGATCAGGAGCACAAAGCCATCCTTGGCTATAGGGAAAGGTTAAGGACAGCCTAAACTACATGAAACCCTGTCTCAAACACAAAAACAGGGCTGGGATATGGCTTGTTGGTAAAATGCTGGCCTAGCATGCATGAAGCACCGGGGTTGGTTTCTGCCACCATACAGATCTGGGCAAAGTGATGCCTGCCTGTAACCCCAGTACTTGGGATGTAGAGGCAGGAGGATCAGGAGTTCAAAGTCATCTTTGGCTATTTAGTCAGTTCAAGGCCAGCCTGGGCTATATGAGCCTCTGTCTCAAAACAAAAAATAAAGTGAAGCAAAACAGATTTAAGATTGACAAAGAACCACTGTCCTATGAAGCAATTCATATTACTTCTTAAACAAAGTAATCCTTATGTTAAAGTAAAGGTGCATTCAAGAATATATAAATCATGAATTAATTTAAGGACTTTCTATGGAGTACATATTTATAAATTAAAATTTTATGTTACTGGGCACAGGGGAAATTTTCCTGAACAGAACACCAATGGCTTATGCTCTAAGATCAAGAATTGACAAATGGGACCTCATACAATTGCAAAGCTTCTGTAAGGCAAAGGACACTGTCAATAGGACAAAATGGAAACCAACAGATTGGGA
>CM052716.1:23738273-23749857 GCA_028551405.1 Uromys caudimaculatus | reverse complement strand
ACCCAGAAGATGTTCCAACATGTAATAAAGACACATGCTCCACTATGTTCGTAGCAGCCATAT
Source organism: Uromys caudimaculatus (assembly GCA_028551405.1). Classification (NCBI taxonomy): domain Eukaryota; kingdom Metazoa; phylum Chordata; class Mammalia; order Rodentia; family Muridae; genus Uromys; species Uromys caudimaculatus. The sequence goes on along the minus strand of CM052716.1, from coordinate 23,749,794 downwards.
TTATAATAGCCAGAAGCTGGAAACAACCCAGATGTCCCTCATCAGAGGAATGGATACAGAAAATGTGGTACATTTACACAATGGAGTACTACTCAGCTATTAAAAACAATGACTTCATGAAATAATTAGGCAAATGGATAGAACTAGAAAATATCATCCTGAGTGAGGTAACTCAGTCACTGATAAAGTGGATATTAGCCCAAAAGCTCCGAATACCCAAGATATAATTCACAGAGCAGCCGGGCAGTGGTGGCGCACGCCTTTAATTCCAGTACTCGGGAGGCAGAGGCAGGCAGATTTCTGAGGCCAGCCTGGTCTACAGAGTGAGTTCAAGGACAGCCAGGGCTACACAGAGAAACCCTGTCTCAAAAAACCAAAAAAAACAACAACAACAACAACAACAACAACAACAACAACAAAACAAAACAAAACAAAACAAAACAAAACAAAAAAACAATTCACAGACCACATGAGGCTCAAGGAGAAGGAAGACCAAAGCGTGGGTGCTTCAGTCCTTCTTAGAAAGGGGAACAAAATGCTCACAGGAGCAAATATGGAGACAAAGTGTAGAGCAGAGACTGAAGGAAAGGCCATCCAGAGACTACCTCACCTGTGAATTCATCCCATATACAGTCACCAAACCCCAACACTATTGTGGATGCCAAGAAGTGCTTGCTGAAAGGAGCCTGATATAGCTGTCTCCTGAGAGGTCCTGCCAGAGCCTTACAAATACAGAGGCAGATGCTCACAGCCAACCATTGGACTGAGCACAGGGTCCCCATTGGAGGAGTTAGAGAAAGGACTGAAGGAGCTGAAGGAGTTTGCAACCCCATAGGAAGAACAACAATATCAACCAACCAGACTCCCCAGAGCTCCCAGGGACTAAACCAGTAACCAAGGAGTACACATGGCTCCAGCTGCATATGTAGCAGAGGATGGCCTTGTCTGGCATCAATGGGAGGAGCAGTCCTTGGTCCTATGAAGGCTTGATAGATGCCCCAGTGTAGGGGAATTGAGGGTAGGGAGGCAGGAGTGGTGGGTGGGTAGAAGACGCAGGGGGAGGGAGGATGGGATAGGGGGTTTCCGGGAGGGGGGAAACTAAAGGGGATAACATATGAAATGTCAATAAAGAAAATATCCAATAATTCTGTGTGTGTGTGTGTGTGTGTGTGTGTGTGTGTGTGTGTGTGTGTGTTACCCATGCCCCTAATGGACTCTAACATTGATTAGTCCTTTCCCAGTCACTTTGAACCAACTAGTTAGACTTACAACAGAGTCAGATGTTACTCATCTTTCAAACTCTTGCAAACAACACTGTAGACTGTGTACCTGTTTGGGGGTTAAAGTTATGTCTACAGGAGTCATCCACAGGGCAGGAGATCTTTCACTCCTGTTGCCGGTAGTCAGCTGTGTGAACAGAATTTACTAGACCATTTGAATATCAGTGAACACTTGAGTGGTGTCCAAGGAGGGTCTGATTTGAATGGTCGTTTCTATAACACTCTTGCGCATATCTGTTAGGAAGTATGTAAACATATTTCTGAAGTACGTCTGGGCCACATGCATCCTTGAACTTTAGTAAATGGATTGCATGAAATAGTTCTCTAAAACAAAAGGAACACCTGGCAGTTGTACTTGCTGCACTCTCTCGTATTTCAATATTTCAATGTTTTCTTCTAACCCCATACCATCTATAGAGAACGTCACCTATAGGACTGTGAGACTTTGCTACACAAAATTAGCAAAATGCTAATGTGGCCATGCTAATATTCATGGCCCTTCTGAATGCATTCAGAGCCCAGCACTGCTTAGGGGGGCAGTTGGATACACTCAGGGTGGGCACAGCTTAGGGCCACCACTGGTAAATCTTACAAGACAGGCCACACATAGGAGACAATTCTAGGTCTCCCCACTGTATCTTGTGAAATAGATGGCTTGCTCCAGACTCCTCCAGGCAGAGGAAGGGATTGTTCAGAGTCTCCTGGCCTTCAGCCCAGCTATGGCTACTGTGGTAGGAGGAGTCTGGGAAGGCAGAAGAAGGAGAAACAAGGGGGTTGCTTGACAGCTAGAAAACAGATTCAAGGTAGGTGGGAATGAGGAGAACCAGGGTACAAATGACTGTATTCCAAAGATGTATGCAAATCAGTGTTGCAGAACTAAGTTTTAAACTGAAAGATTAATTCGTTATGTAGTGAAAACTTTTTGTAGCCACGACAGGAGCAAGTAATGGAAAAAATACAGTCTCTTTTGCCTCTCAGATTCACCAACCTCTGGTTTCTTCTGCAACCAGCCTGTACCTGGGGAGGTATATGCACAGGACTCTTTAGTCAGTTATTCAGTTTCTCTGTTGTACACTGTGTTTTGTAGACTCAGTAATTCACAGTGAGTAGAAATGTATTGGCCCATGGTTTTGGAGGCCGAAAGTATCAAGGGGCCAGCACTGGTAAATATCTCCTCACTGTCATTATGTAATGGGAGGTGGAAGGCAAAGAGGAACTGTGTGTCCTCATATGTTAAAAGAAAAAAATAAAAAATAAAAAGAACTCACTTCTGCAAGCCTTCTTTATAGTATCTCTATTAATCACCTTTTTATTTCTGTAACAAAATACCTGAAAGAATGAACGTAAAAAGAAGAAAGGTTTGTTTTGGCTTATGGTTTCAAAGCTTTAGTCCATGTCAGTTGGCCCTATTACTCTGAGAGTGTAGCAAGCAGTCCACTGTAACGGGAACACGGCAGAGGAAGCTGCATACATCATGGAAGCCAGGAAGCAAGAGAGACACAGGAAGCAGTGACTCACAATCCCCTTTGAGGACATGTGCTCAATGACCTAAAACGCCCCACTAAGCGTATCCTCTTGGGCTTCCAATGCATCCAAATAGTACCAAGCTGAGCATTCGTGTCTTTAATTTGTGGGTCTTTGGGGCACATTTTAAATCTGAATTATACCAGTAGCTTCAATCCATCAGCTCTGAGCAACTCTCATTGGGTGTTATTGGGGATTAAGCTCCCAACTTGTGAGTATTGGCAGAAAAAAGATCCATAAAGTGTAGCGGTGGGATTAGGACCACGTGGCTTCCCTGTCAGTAAGACTTGTGGGGGAGGGAAGAAGACACACATCTTGTGTAACCTATTGTACAACCTGTGCTTTCCATTCCAAAAGCCTTGGATGCTGGCTTAGTGAGCCCACACTGGGACTCAGGGATTTGTTCTGACAGAGGAATCCGGAGGTGGTCCTTAGCATCAGGAAGCTGGAGAAACGTTGGATTTAGACTCTCCAACCTGGAAACATTTTTCAGTTGCTTAGGAGCACAAATGTACTGTTGCTTGATAGAGGCCTGAGGCTGGCACGATGGCTCAGCAGGTAAGAGTGCTTGCTGCCCAGCCTGGTGACCTGAATTAGATTCGCAGGACCCTCGTGGGAGAAGGAAAGAGCTGACTCTCACAAGTTCTCCCCTAGACCCCGTGTGTGTGTGTGTGTGTGTGTGTGTGTGTGTGTGTGTGTGTGTGTGATGCACATATTGTTCACATGTTATAGACACATGCACACACAATAAATAAGTGTAGTAATTTTAAAGAGAAGTTTTGTACTGGCTAGTTTTGTGTGTCAACTTGACACAAGCTGGAGTTATCTCAGAGAAAGGAGTTTCAGTTGAGAAAATGCCTCCATGAGATCCAGCGGTAAGGCATTTTCTCAATTAGTGATCAAGGGTGGGAGGGCCCCTTGTGAGTGGTACCATCTGTGGCCTGGGAGTCTTGGGCTTTATAAGAAATCAGGCTGAACAAGCCAAGCAAGCAAGCCAGTAAGCAGCATTCCTCCATGGCCTCTGCATCAGCTCCTGCTCCTTGACCTGCCTGGGTTCCAGTCCTGACTTCCTTTCGTGATGAACAGCAATTGGAAGTGTAAACCGAATAAACCCTTTCCTCCCCAACTTGCATCTTGGTCATGATGTTTGTGCAGGAATAGAAATCCTGACTAAGACAATTTTCTAAGCAATAAAGAAGAAAGGTGATTTCATAGCAACACATTATAATTATATATAATATATACATATATAATACATACATACATATATAGTATATACATACACACATATATGTACATACACACACACACACACACACACATACATATAGAGGGGGGAGACTGCTGAGATGGCTCAGTTAGTAAAGGCACTTGCTGCCAAGTCTGTCAGCTTGAGTTCAATCCCCAGGACCTACACGGTTGGGGTGAGAACCAACTCCTTGCATGTGTCCTCTGACTGTCACAAGTATACTGTGTGTCCATACACAGGTACACAAAATAAAGAAAATGTGACTGTAAAAACTAAAATGTATCTGCTGCTGGGCAGGGATGGTGCATGCCTTTAATCCTAGCACTCAGGAGGTAGGGGCATGTGGGTCTCTGTGAGTTTGAGGCCAGCCGGGTCTACAGAACTAGTTTCAGCCAGGGCTACACAGAGACACCCTATCTCAAAACAAAACCAACCAAAGAAAAACCTAAAATCCCTCATTGGCCCTTTGACAGACCGTCAGTGATGACTAGTCACTTGGTATTATTGCTTTTCCACACACCACAGCTTTTATTCGTAATGGGCCTTCTTCTGATATGGATTCACAGAGAAATAGCTTTGCAGGGAACCCTGGTGAAGCCCAGCTCAGAGGTGAGGGGACGCATGAAACTTCTCTACAGACACGTGAGAGCGCCTGGAGATGGCTGTGGGAGACACAAAGTGGATGAAAGCTTTCCTCTTGTAAAGTGTAAAGTTAGGCTTTTGCAAAAATCACAGCTTAGATAAATAACACAAACGACACAGGCAAGGGCCTAGGCTGCAAACTTAGAAAGCAGCTGCCTGCCTAAGGACGTCTTACCACCGAAGGATTGTTCTAGCAGCACACAGCAGACATACTGGTCTAACTGCCTAGATTGGTCCTTCTCCCAGGCCAGCCTCTGCGCCTCCACTCAGCTTCTAAGCTGTTCTGTTTCTCAGCACGTTAGGTCAAACTATTCATGCCGAAGACACCATCTGTTTTCTTCTAAGATCGTAAACTAGTGCTGTGTAATATACCATGTGCTCCAGGAAGCAGAAGTAGAAGAATGGAATTAGTTTGTTCATGTGTGGGGGAGGTGCACACAGCTTCATTCTGCTCTGGAACAGGGGCATGAAGAGAACCTGGCATGGATTGGCAGTGAGGGTTTTCATACTAGAGCTGCTGAGAGCACAAAATGGAGTGAGCGGGCAGGATAAGGCATTGAAAAACCAGTGACTAGCCAACTAAGCAAGCAGCCATCCGGAAAGTTGCAATGGCCATCTTAACTAAGCCGGTGAAGTCACAGTGGGGGAGGGGAGGCACACCCAGAACACAATGGTAAGGGCTGCAGGGTTTCAGTGTCAATTAAAGGCCAAATTTTGGTAAGTTTTGAAATTAGGACACAGGTGTGAAAGGACCCCTCATAGAATGGGGCCATGTGAACAGGACAGGCAGCTATATCTGACCCCTTCTATACTCCCTGGGCTGCAGCTGCCCCTGAACAAAGCTTCTATGAGGTTGCCCCACAAACTCATGCCTCTTCTGGAGACCCACATCCACTGCACCCGTAACCCAGATGACCTCAAAGCACAGTCCTTGGGACACATCTTAGGAGTTTTGAGCCAACATAGGTTATGTTGGGATATATTCTTCTGCTGCCTGTGCCCTAGACTACTCGCTGCCTGACCCTACCTGCCCTTGGGGGTTGGAGGTGCCTGACCCTACCTGTCCTTGGGGGTTGAAGGTCAGGTGGCACAGATCAATGACACAGACTCCTGGAGCAGGTGAGAAATGCTGCAGCAAGCTCATCTGACCAATGCTACAAGCTCCTTTAATGCCCTCCACCCACGCCCCATTGGTTCCAAGAAGGCATCTCTTCTAAACAGCAGTTCCCAATTGGCTGGCATTGTCTGTGCCAGCAATCCTTGGTCTCTCAGGCAGTCCTCAATTAGGTCCTCCTGCAGAAGATGGTTTTGTGGCTACTCGGCCCCTGGCATTTACACAGAGGTGGCCCAGCGTTCCTGCTACACTCTTCTACACCTATAAAGGCCAGTTTTGGTATAAATCGTCATGAAAGGGCAATGAAGCAGATCCAAGTTCCGTTTCCAGCGGCTGTGCCACTGGGCATTATAAGCTGAGGACACAGCAGTACTGGAAATGTCTGTGGCAAACAAGCATTCAGTCCTCTAGCGAGTACCAGCAGCAAAATCAAGCACAAAACCCTTAAGGTTTTATAGTCAGACTGTGTCAACTCTGTCAGCAGCTACTCATCCAGGTAAGAATCCACTCCTGAGAAGGTTCTAGGTCCCAGCAGAAACTGAAACACTGAGTATGAAGCCGTACAGCACTCACTCTTACTTCATTACTGTAACAAAAAACCTGAGGCAGTTAAATTGATGAAATAAAAAAAAAATGTTTATATAGCTCACTGCTCTAGAGATTCAAGGGTAAGCACCACCCACCATCTCGTGGTGGGTGGTGGCAGTGTGACTTTGGGGGAACCTTGGTGGGTAGTGAGCAGAGTCACATTGTGGGAAACTGTGGCAGATGAGGGTGGGCAGTGTCACATTGTGGGGAGCACATGGATGAAGAGATCACAACTAAAAGCCAGAAGCCAGAGAACAATACACAATTTGTGCTCTCGAAACTCAGGGGGCCTAAGCATCACCACCAGGCCCCTCCTATTAAAGGCTCCATCTCCCAACACTGCTTGCTCACTGAGGGTCAGGCTAACACATGAGCCACTGGGAGGCACACTTAAACAGTACTCAAACTACAGGAGACATCAAGCTCCCACAGACAATGAGAACTGCCAACCACACATAAAAGATGATCTGATTTCCAAACCACAAAGCTAAACATGTTCAGCATTCCAAAACAGAATCTCCTGCAGACATGCAAACATACATGTGTACATATCAGGGTGGGTCAGTTCACTAGGTGCTAATGAGGCTGTTAAAAGCAAATGACCCAGAAACTCTGAGCCTGGTGGCATAGACCTGCAATCCCAGTTCTTCAGAAGACTGGGGCAGCAAGCTTACAAATGGAAGAGCTGTCTGCACTAGAGTGAATCTAAGGCCAAACCAAACACTTGCATAGACCCTGTCTCAAAACTATATATAAAAAGGGGGGTGCAGCTCAGTGGTAGAAGCCCATAGATTCAATCCTCAATACAGAAAGAAGAAAGAAAAAGGAAGGAAGGAGGGGGGAAGAGAGAGAAGAAAGGGAGAAAGCTCCAGAATGCCATAGTAACAATTCCTTTTTTCTTGTACCCTCTTCTTGTAGCTATTTGTAGAACCCCATAAGGGTTCCCTATGAAAAAAGCAAACAAGGAAGAAATCAAGGGCCTGAGTCAGTGCTCTGTCACATGGAAGGCTGGCATGAGCCACTAGTGTCTATGAATGTCACCCTGCTGCTCTGCTTGGGGGCATTCTGAGGAGACATGGTGTTCTAATTTTAGTACATATGTTGCCAAAGTGAGCACCTGCAATACAGCATCAAAGGCAGGTCTACAGGAGTGTATCGTATCATTTACTTCCCATGGGAAGATGGTCTGCGCATGGATCTAGAGTTAGAAACAAGCATGAGCTGACGGGTTTGCCAGATGCACAGGTTCTGGGGTAAAATAAGGCTAAAAAGTGTAACAATTCATATAGCAGTAAATAGTGTTTGTGTGTCTATATGCATAGTCATATCTGAACAGAACTCAGGGCCTCTGGAAGACTAGCAAATGCTCTTAACCACTGAGTCATCTTCCCAGCCCCGGAAGATATTATTCCATTTGTGTAAAAGTATACATATGTATCAAAGGAATTAGAATGAGAGAGATTTGTGTTAATAGACTTAATTGTGGCTTTGGAATATTAAAAGGAATTGAATAACGCAAAAAAAAAGAAAAGATAAGAGAAAGTTATAATAAGTAAGTCCAGATACATTACAAACCTTCCAGAAAGGTCACAGGAAGTAAATATGCTCATGACCCATGTATCTTAGGTCCGCAGAATAATACTCACCATTGTTCATAGCAAAGGAACACTGAAGAGATGATTAAGGTGGTTCTGAATTATCCAGACAGATTCACAGATCTGATGATACGCTTGCAGACAATTCTTAAATGTTTGCCTCTTTCGTTAACACACACACACACACACACACACACACACACACATGCACACACGTGAGCACATGCATGTATGTGTAGAGTCCAGAAGACAACCTGAGTCAGCTCTCTTTCTACCATGTGGCTCCTGGGGATAGGACACAGGTCATCAGACTTGGCAGCAAGCATCAACACCCTGTGAGCTATCAAATGAGCCCTTATTAACCCATTAAAGGGAGCTCTTGGTGAGGAGAGAACAGAAGGATGTTAAGGAATTAGGACAAAGTCATGTTATCAAGACTGAGATGAAGCTCAGTGGTAGAGTACTTCCCTAGCATGCACAATGGCCCAATCCCCAATCACTCACACACACACACACACACACACACACACACACACACTCTCTCTCTCTCTCTCTCTCTCTCTCTCTCTCTCTCTCTCTCTCTCTCTCTCTCCATACAAAAGGTCCTTGTCAGCTAGTAGTAGAGCTGGGATTTGAACTTGGATCATCAGACTCCACTACTATACTATGCCATAAAGTAGCCACTAGTTACATGTAAGTCTTTAAATTTAAATTAATATAGCTTTGCAACACTAGTTGCATTTCAAGTACTCAGTAATGACTACCATGTTGAGCAGTTGGAGAATAATTTCATATCGAAATAAAATTCTGTTGGATAGTATTACTCTAGAGTGTGGCTCCAAATCAAAGCAATTAGCATTTGCTTATTGATATGGTTATCAGTATCTCAGTGAGAACCCAGTGGCTGAGACTTTCCAAGTTGTATTTATTTTTATATCTTAATATATTTTTAGCAGTGCTGGGGATGGAATCCGTGTGCATGCTAGTGCCACCAAGTTGCAGCCCAGCCCCTCTATGCCTTTAAATAGTTATTCCTCATGACTGTGTTGAGTTCTTCAAGTTCTTCAAATTCCTAAGAATATATTACTGACACTATGAAGTCCTTTATAACACAAGTGTTTGGCAGTGAACATCATGAGTTAGAATATCAAGGGAGCCAGGAAGACAAAAGTAGGTTGGTATTTACTTATATGCCTGTTATCACAATGGGTGGCATCTGGTGGTGGTGGTGGTGGAAAGTATTAATGACATATGTCTTTAATATGTTGCTGTCGTGGTGCACGCCTTTAATCCCAGCACTTGGGAGGCAGAAGCAGGTGGATTTCTGAGTTCGAGGCCAGCCTGGTCTACAGAGTGAGTTCCAGGACAGCCAGGGCTACACAGAGAAACCCTGTCTCGAAAAAAAAAAAAAAAAAAAAGAAAAAAAAATATGTTGCTGTCAAGTATTTAAATGCCTACTTATTCTAGGCATGGTCGCAGGCATCGGAAACTCGCAGTCAGACATAGTTCCTGACCCTGAGGAGCTTATGTTCTTTCCTGAGAGGAAGAGAGATACACAGCTAGGAATAACAAGTTTATGAGTGTTGGGAAATGCAAACTATGGGAGGCTAACTAGGGAGACAATGATGAATGTTCTAGAAGTTCGTGAGAAACAGCCACAGGCACTGTGGAACAAACATAGCTGGTGACCTGCCACCAAGATCACATGTAGTAAGAGGTTCCTCAGACGTGTTTTGGGGCCACAGTATATCATAGAGGATTGGCGTGCTGGAGTCAATATGTAAGCCTATAAAATTTAAATTCTGCCTCTGCCCAGCTCACTGGTTTTTCTAGAGAACGAATAAAGATGAACTGTTATAATGTACGTAGCTGTTCACATAGAGCCGTTTTCAAACAATCTTAGATTCCTTGTATCTCTATGGAGATGGGCTTAGGGGATCTGACCCTTATGAAAAGTTCAGTAGACTGCTTAGGTAGCCTTGGGCAAGACGTGCGTGAACTAGGGCAGAACTAGGGCAGGGAAGAGGAAGAAATGTTTAGATATTAAAGAAAAAAAAGAAGCAGAGCATAATGGTACATGCTTATCATTCCAACAGTCCTGAATCTGAGGTGGGAGAACTGTTGTACATTTGATGCCAACCTAGGCTACATCATGAAACCCTGTCTCAAAAGATATACCAGCATTCTCCTCCTAGGTATGAATCAGCAGAAATGTGAATAGAGGTCATCGCAATAACTTCCATCCATGTGCACCAAGTGTGGTGGCTCACACCCACAGTCCCAGAACTGAGACGAAGGAAGAAAAGTCTCCAGCCTGGCCTAGAGAGCAGGACTCTCTCCAAACTTGACAATGGAGCTTCAAAATACTATGCTAGGTAAAGAGAACTAGACCAAAAAGACAGATAGCCTTAAAGTCTATTCATATGTCCAAAATACACAAATCCATAGAGATAGAAAGTACTTTTGTGGCCAGGCCTGGGGTGTACACTGGGTAAGTCCCACAGGAGGCTGAGGCTGGAGGATTGTTGCCAGTCTTTGTTACATTGTAATTACCAACCTAGGCAGGGCCACATAGCAAAGATAAATGGGGGAGGGGAGCTTGGATTCAAGGCTCTAAGTTCAAGCCCTAGAATTTGAAAAACAAACAAATGCCCAATCAGGGGTTGGGAGAAAGTGAAGACACACGGCTGCTAATTAGCATAGAGTCCATTACTACAGTGACGAAAATATTCTGAATTAGATAGTGGTGGGAGTTCTATACCTGGGGGAATGTATTCAATATCATTGAATTAAATATACTACACGAGTAAATCTCATGTTATGTGTAATGCAGCCTTTCTTTTGAGAGGGTAAGTTGAGACAGTCTCACCCTGCAGGGCAAGTTGATCTAAAACTCACCAATTTTAGCACAGCCTGGCCACAAGTCTTGCTCTCTTCACTCTAGTTAAGAGTTGTTATTTTGTCCCCCCAAAGGAGCATGGGGGACAAAAAGGTTTATTTGATCGTACAACTCTCAGATCACATTCTATCACTAGGTATCTCAGGGCTGAAACTCAAGGAAGGAACCTGGAGGCAGAAACAGAAACCAAGGGGGAGTGTGGGGCAGTGATCTGTGATGCCCAGTTGAGCATGGGCTGGAAGCTCTGGGAGACCCGGTTGTACACCAGAGAGGTGGTACACCAGGGACCAGAATTTATGCTTCTAGCCAACGCTCCTGTGAAATTCTTCATATCACAACCCCTGTATAGAAAGAGGCCTGGCGTGTGAAACTTGTGTATAGGCAAATTAGGGCTCCCAGGCTGGCCAGTGGAAAGCATCAACTATAGGCAAATGAGGCAACGATTAGGGCTCCCAAGCTGGCCAATGGAAAGTATCAACTACCAAGCCCCGCCCCCTCTCTCAGAACTATAAGTAGAACACCTTGACCCAGCTCTCTCTCTCTCTCTCTCTCTCTCTCTCTCTCTCTCTCTCCCTCTCCCTCTCCCTCTCCCTCTCCCTCTCCCTCTCCCTCTCCCTCTCCCTCTCCCTC
>CM052716.1:23634351-23738173 GCA_028551405.1 Uromys caudimaculatus | reverse complement strand
GGCCCCAAGGCATTTGCGACGAAGAGGGCTGCGGCGGTGATCCTTGAAGCCCAGGGCGTACTCTGCAGACCCGACCCCTGGCGGTCCCTGGACCCGGAGACTCCACCCTCACTGCGCTTCCCCCAACTGGAGAGAGCGCGACAGGGGAGCACTGCTTCGCACCAAGGATCACCATCCTAGAAATGGCACCATCACCCCAGTGAGCTGGGCCTCCCCAACACCATCACGTATCAAGACAGAGCCCAGGGACATGCCTACAAGAGAATCTTCTGGAGACATTTTGTCATCTAAGATTCCCTCTTGACAAATATGTGTAGGTTTGTGTCAAACTGACCAAAACCTACCAGCACTGCTATATACTCTTCTTGGTACATAGTAGCTAATGTGACATGCTTTCTGCCTGGAGAATCTGTATTCCACAAGGTCTTTCAGGAAACCAGGCCTCAAAGGTGCAGTTAGTTGAAGATAGGCTTTCTCAGACTAGCTCCACCTTGTGGCTAACAGAACTGCCAATTAACATGTCCTAATTTGTCTTTGGATGCTAGTTGAGGTTCATAATTATAACCCAAGAACTGTGGGAAGCCAGCACTGCATTCTGACTCGTTAAAGCATAATTAAGTTGTGTGTCCTCTGGTTTGATCATTCTTCAAGTGCTTTCTGGTGACTTGTCACTAGACATTCAATATTGGCACTCTGCCCTCAGAAAGATCATAGTTTGGTGGGAGAACTACACACCCAGCGAACCATCACACCATAAATATAAAGTAGTTGGAGCTGTGACGAGGCAACTAAGCAAAACTGCATTGTGCTCTGAGAGCATGATAGCAATCTGATCAATTGAAGAGGTCACAGAGGGGACATCATGGAGGGATGCGGAGGGTCGACTGAGTTGAGTTTAGTTCTCCACACAAGAGGAGGAGCAAGGCAAAGAGGAGCAAGAATTCTAGGCAAGGAGATTATAAGCTGCCCTGTGGCCAGGGGACGGGACATGTAAACAGGAGGTCAAGGTTGTTGACGTGATGAGGATATGGAGTTTGTGGAGAATGGGTGACGGGTAGGCAGGAAGGCCACACCATGTCAAGTCTTTAAATGGAGAAGTCAGCTTTGTCCTGAGGAGGATGAGAAGCAGAGACCTTGACCAGGTATGCACTCTGAACCATTTCATAAAATGAAGGTGCTACATAGCATGGGCAGCTGCTTCCAGCCAAGCATTTCTTTGTGTAGTTACCTATGTAGCTCCTATGTGTGTGCGTGTGAGGACCTGTATACATACGTGCATGTGTGTGGTTGCACATAGAAGCCCGAGGTGGATGTCAGATGGCTTTGCTCTCCCTCTCAGACTTTGAGGCTTTTTTTTTTTTAACTGCAGCTGAAGTGAGCCTTTCTGGTTGGACTGGCTAGGCAGAGAGCCCCAGGGATCTTCCTGTCGCACCCTACTGCTGCCTTCTCCCCTTTCTCAGAGCTGAGGCTGCAGATGCAGGCCACAGAAGCTTTTGCAGGGGTGAGGAGGATCCACGCTCTGGTCCTCATGCTTGCACGCCATGGACTGAGCCTCTCTCCACCTCGCTCAGTTGCTTATTTGTTGCCGATGCTGTTTTGTTTGGAAGCAGAATCTCATGTACCCCAGGTCAGTCCCAAACTTCCTTGGTAGCCAAGGATGGCCTTGAACTTCTGACCCTCCAGCTTCTATCTTTCCAGGGCTGAGTTTCAGGGGTTATCAGTTGTGCTCAGTTTATGTGGTGATGGGGCTTAAAGCTAGAGCTTCATGAATGTCAGCTTAGGTAAGCGCTCTACCAACTCAGTTACAGCCTCAGCTCCAGTCAAAGTTTGTCTTCTGTTGTTAGCCCAGGAGATTGTATGCTGCTGTATTGCCTGGCTGGGTATTCTGTGACATATGCCTCAAGCTTGAAGCCATAAATTCTTGGGCGGTAGGTGGATATTCTGCATGGAGTATTTTACTTACTAGAAGGTTGCTTTAAAAAAGAACATCCAGAGGGCTGGAAAGATGGCCCAGTGGTTAAGAGCACTGGCTGCTCTTCCAGAGGTCCTAAGTTCAATTCCCAGCAACCACATGGTAGCTCCCATCCATCTGTAACAGGGTCCGATGCCCTCTTCTGGGGTGTCTGAAGACAGCTGCAGAGTACTCACATACATACATAAAATAAATAAGTCTTAAAAAAAAAAAAAAAGAACATGAAGGCTCAAGTTTGACTGCTGAAACTCATGGAAAGGTAGAAGGAGAGAACGGACCCTGAAACTCATGGAAAGGTAGAAGGAGAGAACGGACCCTGCAAGGTTGTCCTCAGACCTCTACATATGTCCATCCGCACACACAAGCATATCTACACACACACACACACGCGCACACACACACACACACACACACACACACACACCTGAGCCTCCATGTTTGCATAGCAAGCATCTTAATCCTGCTGAGCCACCCCTCAAGGTCCCAGTTTTGTCTTTGGTTTTGTTTTGTTTTTAATAAAAAGTTTAGATGCTACTTTACATCAGTCCCATCTCATCCTTACCACAGCGCTCTGAAGAATTCTTTTTATTATTTATTTAGTGTATGTCTGCGTATATGTGTGGACACTAGAGTGGAGGTCAGAGGACATTTTGTACCTGCCTGGGATCATCAGGCTGATGGTAAGTGCCTTTACCTGATGAACCATCTCACTGGCCCATATGTAGAAGATGCTGGTATTCCTATCTTAAGAGATTCCAAAAAGTTAAATAACATTTCATCGGGACATTCCACTGCTAGCTCCCCCAAGACCCAGATCTTTTTTATTTCAGTCTGCTCCAAAACATCTTTCCTAAACAAGTCCAAGGGGAAGGCAAGCTAAAGTCCTTCCTGTAGGCTGGCCTGCCTCTGAGAACAGTGCTGTGGCCAACCATGTTCACCACTGCCACACTCCTAAGGACAATCACCCCTAAGGACAATCACCACAAAGAAGCCAGTTTCTACTTCAAGTTCAGTGCTCTCTCCTTGAGAAGTTATCAACAGTATAACTCTATCCTCTCAGGACAGGCAGCCAAACAGAAAATCAGCCTCAACAGAATCTCACCTGACTCTTCTCCTCCCATTTAAGGCAAATAGCTTACTAGTGAAGAGGCTTCTGAAAGCTGCTGCAGTCTTAGTTGTTCTGTGAAGCCCAAGGCACTGTCACCTGTTCAATGCGGTTCTAATGCCCCAGTGGAGGGGGTTTGTTCCCTTAGCAACACAGGTGGGAAACATCAGTGTTCTCAAACACCATGACACTGATTTTCCCCAAATGCTCTACATTTTCTCTTTGAAATGAGTCAAAGGACAAATCAGGCAGGTTCTCAGAACCTGTACTGTCGTAGGAGGTGTGGGGGTTGACACCAATAAGGATTGAGGCATTGTTTCTGCATTGAAAGAAAAGCAGAATAAATCGCTGATTGTCCTGGGTGAGTTCTGATTCACTCTGGATATATTAAGGTTCTAATCTGACTTTAAGAAGAGATAATCGGCAGGGGCTGGTGGATGGCCATGGGGCAGGTAAGAGATGAGGTGGAGCTCCTCTTAGGCCTTGGTGGAGGCAGGGTAAAAGCAAGATGACAGAAATCAATCCAGGAAAGGACTGAGCCCAGTGATATGGCACATACTCCTAACCCTCCCTCACACTCCAGTGGCTGGTGCAGGAAATAGAGGCCAGCAGAAGCAGTATAGTGAGTGCCAGGTCTTCCAGCCAGCCAGCAAGATCCTGCCTAAAGAATCAATAGTAAATAGGACTATAAGGAGGGGGAGGAGGGGGAGAGAGGGAGAGGGAGGGGAAGGGGAGGTGGAGGGGGAGAGAGAGAAAGTGAGAGGCTCAGATAGGCTCCATCCCCATTAGTAGACAAGAAAAGTTGAGGGAGGTGGAGGAGGGGTGACTGAAAATGGCCTGTGAAAATAAGAGGTAACAGGAAAGCATCTGTAATGAAGACATGGTTGCATGCAGTAAAGTATTGTTTATAAAAAGTATTGATCCTTACCCAGAGAGAACTAGCACGCAGGTAGAAGTAGATAGGTGGGTATTTTCTTTTCTTTTCTTTTCTTTTTTTGTTTTTTGAGACAGGGTTTCTCTGTGTATCCCTGGCTGTCCTGGAACTCACTCTGTAGACCAGGCTGGCCTTGAACTCAGAAATCCGCCTGCCTCTGCCTTCTGAGTGCTGCCCGGCGCTTTTTGAGACAATGTCTACCTCTGTAGTGTAGGCAGGCCTAGAACTCTCGGAAATACTGTCTCAGCCTCCCCAGTGACGGGTTTAAAGGTGTGTGCCACCCCACCGAGTAAATCTGGCACTCTCACAAGTACCTTTGAACTGGTCCTTCCCTCACTGAGGTCTGGCCAGAATGACTTCCTTGATACTCTTGACTTTTCCTCCACTGTCCTTCCTCCAGGTAGAACCTGGGTGATTTTCTCGCTTCTGTCAGGTCTCTATTCCAGGGCTCGCCCCAACCTTATCTTCATTGTCCTGTTTTATTCCTAAAGCTCCAATCCCATCCACCACATTTTCTATGTTTTTGACTCTAGTGTTCCATAAGCCTTCCCAGAACAAAATTTCCATGCGAACAGGGATTTTGTTTTGCTCCTACAACGTGTCACATTTCTAGCACCTACAATGCCCAACACCTTGTTGAGGGCCAACATGACCCTGAAAGACTGAAGGAGTCTGTGAGGTGGGGCGGGGGCTTGTGTGGCCCCTGTGACAGGCAGGGTTCTGGGCAGATGCTTGGTGCAGCACTTCCTCCGCTTCCCCACCCCTGGTTCCCTCCTTCCCTTTTCAAAGGCTAGTGACAAGCAACAGGAATTAGGCCAGTTCAAATGCTAATGGAAATTAAACGCGAGAGGAGGGCAGAAACGGAGAACAAACGCAGACGCAAAAGTAAAGGAAACCGGTGAAAAAGTAAGGCGGCAAAAAGGCCAACAGACGTCACTCTATCTGGTCACGCTCCTCGACTCCCCCGCGGCCGGGCGAGGCGCTCTCCCTCCGCTTTGAAGCCGCCCCGCAGCGAGTGCGAGTCACCATCGCTTAGGATAAGGCCGGGCCCGTAGTCCCACGAGGGAACCCCACACCCGCACCCCAGAAATCTGCTCCTCAGGGGCCCTGCGCCAGCCCAGGGGTGGGGGGTGGGGTTGGCGCAGGGGGCGTGAGGACTACATCTCCCAGGATGCATCGCACTAGCGCGCTTGCGCTGTGCGGCCGGCGGCGGCGGTCTGTTCTCCGCTGAGGAGGAGTGGGGCAGAGGAGGGAGGCAGCGGGTGAGAGTTCAGAGTTCAGCAGCAGCAGCCCGAGCCCATGATTCCCATATGCCCTGTAGTTTCTTTCACCTATGGTGAGTCTAATGTGGCCCGTGGAGGCCTCTGCCATGCCCTTCCCCGGCCCCGGGCGGCGGGTAGGCGCGGGGGTTGGGGCCAGCTCCGGGGAGGAGGCGGCGGCCGCCACCCGGGCGTGCGAGTGAGTGAGGGAGTGCGGGGAGGGAGGCGGACGGCGGTGCGGCCGCGGCCCGGCCGGCCAGGGCGGCTTCTCACGGCCCATTTTCTCTCCCTTGCCATCCCTCGGCGCCCCGACCCCTTCACGGCTGCCCTCCCGCCATGGGACCTGACTCTCCGTATCCGCCGCAGTGCCCAGCCGGCTGGGGGAAGATGCCAAAATGGCGACCGGCAACTACTTTGGATTCACCCACAGCGGGGCGGCGGCGGCGGCGGCTGCGGCCCAGTATAGGTAACGGCTCCCCGCCTTCTCCCTTGTCTCTCCCTCCGCGCCCCGCGGTCGGTCTCCCGCCGACGCTCCGGCCCGCGGCTGCATCCGCCCCCGCCCCCGCCGCACCGCCCCGATCCCGGGCCCAGCGGCAGGCGCGGTCGGGCCCCGCACCCTCCCCACACCCGCCCTTCCCTGCCATGTCGTACTCCGCCGGGTCCGGCGGGCATCGGGGAGCGGCCCCCAGAGGGGCAGAGATGGGGGAGGAATGACTAGCGAGGGTTGGGGACGTGGAGGGCCGCTAGGGCCTTCGACGGCCCCGGAGGTAAAATGGCCTCCCGCGGCCTTGGAGCGGAGCCGAGCTGCCCGCCGGCGGCCCCTCTTCTTTCCCGTCCCCGCCTCCACCCTGTCAGCCCCCACCTCTTACCCTCCTTTGGCTCGGGGAACGGAGAGAGTGAGCCGAAGGGGCCTCGCACTGAGTCCGTATTCTCAGGCTCAGCGGCCTCTACCGCGACGCCCCCGGAGCCCAGATAACAACATGTCTTTGTCGGCACCTTGCCTTGGCCCCGGGTCCCTGACACCCCCGCCCCCAGCCCCTCACATCAACTGCCAGCTTGCCCGCGTCACGGCATCCATCCCATTCCCTTTGGTTTTCTTGCTCGGAGAGATGTTAATATGCCAACCACCTGTGAATTGTTTAGCTGTTAGACTGAAAAAGATGTGCGAAGTTCCTAGTGCAGATGATGCGTATATAGTCTTTGTAGCCATTGAGGACGGTTTCAGGTGGACCGGTGATTCTCCTTTGGGGTTTTTTTTTTCTCCTGGAGAAAAGAAAATGCGAGTGGCTGTTGACTGAGTCTTTGTAATGCCTGGGATGAATCCTCTACCTTCAGATAGCTGTCAGTGCTTAAATATTATGAATCTTATAGCAAAACCGTGTATTTATTGTACTGTTTAGGATCAGAGTAGGATCATGTAATAAGCATACAGCTTTATGTATGCATTATATCGAATACCTTAGCATATTAGGTTCATCATGGTTAAATTCAGATAGCTTTTTCATCTCATTTTCCTTAGGTGAATCGTGTATTTAAAAGGAGCTCATTGGAAAACAAAATTTTAGTAACAGTATCTTCGTGATTTTTATGACATTTGGGACATATTTTTTGAGTTTCCTCTGTAAAATGGGATACTGGTTAATATTTGGGGGCTGAAAGTTCTAAAGGAAAGAAAGTTACTTCATTTTATGGAATCCTACGATACAATTTACTATAAGAGGTACTGTCTTATATATTACTGATGAAGAAAAAAATTATCAATCAAAATAGATGAAATACCCCCAGTTTTTTAAAAGAGGTGTTAAAATTGTAAGTGTATTATATAGGTATTTTACTGATTGTTGAAAGCCTCAATCTTAACGTGGCATCTTAAAAGTCTCTTGAGGCCAGTGCTGAGAAAAATGACTGAAATTATATTATCAGAACAAAATCGTGGGACATTTCAGACATTAACATGTCATTTGTTTTACAGACTTAGATGTTAAACAAACATAGTTTTGTGAAGGGAGAAAACATAGTCAAACGAAATAATTTTTTTTTTCTGGGAAATGGCCTCTGTGGCTAACGAGTAACATGTGTTCTAGAAAATGCTGTGTTTAACCATTACATTTTTCTGTTCATTTTGTGCAATATTTTTCTGTTTTCTTAATATTTACGGAATGACAGATTTGCATTTTAACTGTTTACTGAAAATTGGGAGCAGGAGTGTTGCAGTTTTTAAAGTTTTTTTTTTTTTTCCAAAATGCAGGCCTATAGATTTTTAAATTATTTTAATCCAATCAGTATTGTGAGAATGTTGAATACCAGCTTAAGTAAACTTGATAAATCCTAGTTACTGAATTGATTTATAATGCATGTTTTAAAAGACTAGTCTTGGGGCTGGAGAGATGGCCCAGTGGTTAAGAGCACTGACCTCCTCTTCATAGCGGTTCTGAGTTCAATCCCCAGCAAGCCCGTAGTGGCTCATAACCATCTGTAATGGAATCCAGTGCCCTCTTCTGGTGTGTCTAAAGACAACTGCAGTGTACTCATATAAATAAAATAAATCTTAAAAAACAAACAAACAACAAAAAAAGACTAGTCTTGATGTTAACTGCATGTATCACCAGAACTAATTATTAAGACACTGTCTTTTTACATAGGCATATATGAAAATCACTGGTATTTAAACACAAGAATTCATGAGCAATGATGCTAATGTTTGAGGAAAATGAATAAATAACATTGATCCTAACAGTGTTGATTCTGGTTAGAAACAGTTATAATAGAACTTTAAGAGGTGAAAACCTTAGTTTGCATGAATATATCTATCTGTTCCTTAATTTGAAAGATCTTAAACATGGGGAAGTGTTTTAATTTTAAGTCTTTTACATATGGATAAGTTGCTTCACAGTCGTTGACATATCGATAACTCAGAGTGAACATCCAAAATCTCAATTCTGGTTCTTAGCTTTCCTAGCCATGTCAATATACAATGTATTTGACTAAATTTACCTTAGATTCACCTTTACTCTATGCTGGAAATGGAACGCTAATTCTTCATGCTTGTTGGCAGTTGCTCTACCACTAGCCCTAGCCTTGGTATTTGTAATGAATATACTAAAGAATTAGTATGAAATGTTTAAACAAGTTCCAAATATTATTTTCATTTGTGGTAACTCATACTAAACATTTCTGTGTTGAGCGTTTATTCAATCTTTGTGCTGCAAAGTCCCACTTTCTGTTTTCCTGTTTTGTATTTTTTTAAGGACAAGGTAACCTTAGAATGCCATTTGTTTTTTTGAAGATTTGCTTCCAATTGAAAAAAATCTTTGAATGTTCTTTGTATGTGTTTATATATTTCTGGTAAGATGCTTAGTTATGGGGGGGAAGACAAGACAAAGCAGGTTCTCCCCTGGAAAATGGTAACCAAGATGGCTTCATGGGCAGAAAGTGAGTTTAGCTGGAGAACTCATGTGTTGAGAAGGTGGACTGTTCTTTAAAAACAGAAAAGAAAAAACTTAGGGAGGACACACTCAAACCACAAAGACAACATGTAGACTGTGTTAGCCTCACATTCAGCCTTGAACTCTAGGCCTTTTTGTTTCCACCTTCTAGCTGTTGGGCTTTTAGGCATTGCCATCACACCAAGCAGATTCCCTTTTATTTTTATTCATTTTTTGTGCCTGGATCTCAGGCTAACCTTGAGCTCACTGTGTAGCCAAAGATAACCTGAAACTACTGATCTCCCAGTGGCTTCCATTAGAGCCACACTCAGTTTAGCATAATTCTTTTTATTTATTATTGTACACTGTTTCCTGTGGGTGTGTGTCCATGCCCAGTGACGTATGTGTCCAGCACACCTGTGGAGATGAGGTTGCAGCTTTTCAGAATTCCATTTCTCTCCCTCCACCAGTCATGAGGCTTGTAGGACAAGTGCTCTTAGCTACTGATCTGTCTTGCTGACCCTAAGGTAATTTTTAATTTTTGATGGGGGCAGGCAAGTTCTGATGTTTTCATAACAGACTTTCTTTCACCCTCTTATTGACAGTGAGTTTCTCACAGTACTCAAGGGGATTTTTTTTTTTTAGAGACAAGGTCTCACCATGTCCTGTCTGGCCTGGAAATCACAGAAATGCCTGCTTCTGCCTCCTGAGTGCTGGGATTTAAGCATGTTCCATACTTGAGCTTTTAAAGGCGTTTTATGGAATACACAAATATGTAACAAAAAGGTCATTTATATTCTTCAGTGAGCAGAAATATAACCTTTTAGTGTTTTAAACAGTCATTTTCTCTTCACTTATTCTTGAGAAAAACCTCAAACATTTCTTGTAATTTTTATATTTGGTCAAATACTTGTCTGTTCTCTGGATAACTTAAATCTTTAGCTGGTACTTAAACTAGTTTTATTTTCCTAGCTGTAACTTTTGGTATCATTGATGTCTGAATGTTACTCTACCTTCAATAAAGTTGCTATTTAAATAACCATTTGGAAATATTTTTATCATTCTTATCAATATTCTTTGAATCCAGAGAATGAAGATTGTATAAATGTGCAAAATAATTAACTCCCCTTACTCTTAAGACTCTTAGAGACCTCCAGCCTCAGGCTCCAAGTGTTAACATTTTAGTCATGAGTCATCATACATATGTGGTGAGCCTTTAAGACTCTCTTGTCAAAGGAAAGCAGCTCATCTAATGAGTTTGACATGTCTTTGGGAAATGTATTTCTAAGTGTCTTAGATCACTAAAATAATTTGGTCATCTTGAATGGGCTGATTAGCCAGTGACTTTAGGGTTTTGCCTTTTCTTTTATTCTTTGTACTTGAATGTGTAGAGTTAATAACAATGTCTTAAAAGTAAAGAAAGAAAACCCAGGTGAATGGGTTTTGTTAACCAATCATGAAGATAGAACTTTACTGGCTGTTAATTTTTTTCAACTTTCTTGGATTTTCCCATTGCTGAATCAGAGATCCTAGGATGCATATATTAATGTATGAGTTTGAAATAATAAAGTTGCCACCACACCCCCAAGAAAAAGGATAGTTGCTATTAGACTTCTGGAGTTTCCTATATATTTTACTAATAGCCTAGGGAAGAGGGTTGAAAGGACTGGGGTATAGCTGGGTGAGTATTTGCATAGCATGTCCAAGGCCTAGAGTGTAATCCTGAGTTGTAGTGTATAGTGGGAAGGGGGTTGTAGAGTAAGCCAGAATAACCATGTAGAGAATGTGGAAGTGTATGGGTAGGCATGCTTTACATTGCCTTTATGGTAGCACATTGTCGCTGAAGGATTTGAATTGGGAACTAATTAATCTTCAATTTGAATCTAAGCTCCATTTCTTTTCTTTTTTTTTTTTTTTTTTTTGATTTTTCGAGACAGGGTTTCTCTGTGTAGCCCTGGCTGTCCTGGAGCTCCCTCTGTAGACCAGGCTGGCCTCAAACTCAGAAATCCGCCTGCCTCTGCCTCCCAAGTGCTGGAATTAAAGGCGTGCGCCACCACAGCTCGGCATAAGCTCCATTTCTTTGGTCATGGGCCAAGTCACTAACTTTCTAAGATTTTATTTCTTTATCCACCTTTTCTTTAGGTGAAGATTAAATACAATGCTTCCTAGCCTAGAACATGGTTTTTAGAAGTGTGCCCACTAATGCTATAGATTTTTAATTTATAGATTTAATTTATGGATTCCCAATTTGTGTCTGCCATATGATTACTATAAAATGGGTGTTGGTATCAGTGGCATGTCTCAGTTTCAGTTCAGTAGGGAAGGAAGAATTTTTTTTTTTTTAACAGAGGTATGATTATTCAGTTCATCACATGCACAAAATGGGACCCAGTAAGTTGAGTAACTTTTCTGTAGCTAAATCATACAAAAATGAACTTCCTTGAGTTGGATATGATGCTGTATACTTGTTACCCCAGTACTACAGCTAGCCTTAGTAAATTCAAGGCCAGCCTGATCTACAGAGGGAGATTTTTGTCTCAACTAAACAAAACACTTTCACATTCTTGTTACAGCAATGTTTTATTAAGTTATTAAATTTCAAATAACTCCTGTTTATGTAAGCCAGTGTTCCACAACTAATCTATATCACAGCACTGCCCATGTTTATATATAGCTGTAAACCTATTGAATAGAAATAAAGCTAATGCAATCTGCAAGGCGCATTAAGAAAAACGTACAAAGGAATAGTTATAAGAAAGAGGTTATATATTAATAAAAAATTTTTAAGATTAGAACTGTTAAATTAACTCTAGTATACTTAATATAATTCTAGACTTGAGAGTCTTGAAAATCCCACTTGATAAAGGAATCTTAGTGATTCTATTGAAGCATTGATTATCCTAAAAGTAGTTAGGACTTCTTGTAAGACATGGTTAAGAAGGACTTGGAAAAATAAAATAAGAGGATGGATAGATCATTAAAGACTTTACAGATAGAGCCATGCATATCTAGATGAGTTAGAATGTATAGTGTATAGAATGCTTAAAATACAGGGAATTGTTTTGTCACACAGCTGGCTACATTATTACTAAGAAATGATAGAGGGTGAGATAAGTGAGTCCTTGGGCTTAGAAATGCAATAACTGGCAGGGTTCGAATTACTTAGATTTTTAATCTTAGTAAAGATTGAAGGGTCAACACTGTCCTTATCCATAAATTGTTCATGGCACCACTCTGTTAGGGCACAAGATTAAGGTCATCTTTCAAGTATGGCATCTTTTCATGTTTGATAAAGCCTTGTGAAGTGTAGCTCCTAATGCATAGAGATCAAATTAATAAAATAAACCTGTTTTGGGGTTGGTTTTTTTTTTTTTTGGTTTTTTGTTTGTTTGTTTGTTTGTTTTTCTTCTTCGAGACAGGGTTTCTCTGTGTAGCCCTGGCTGTCCTGGAACTCACTCTGTAGACCAGGCTGGCCTCGAACTCAGAAATCCACCTGCCTCTGCCTCCAGAGTGCCGGAATTAAAGGCGTGCGCCACCACTGCCCAGCAATATTCTGTATGTTA
Source organism: Uromys caudimaculatus (assembly GCA_028551405.1). Taxonomy (NCBI): domain Eukaryota; kingdom Metazoa; phylum Chordata; class Mammalia; order Rodentia; family Muridae; genus Uromys; species Uromys caudimaculatus. The sequence goes on along the minus strand of CM052716.1, from coordinate 23,725,915 downwards.
AAAGGCATTTGAAAAGGATAATTCACTTGATACTGGTACTTGATTTGTGGAGTCTGTGCTCTCAGAGTTTTACACTTGTGCTCAAAGATAGAGACAGATGTGGCTTCATACAAATAGCTGTGCTGTGGTCTCAGTCGTTTTAAGACTTAGAATGTATATGCGCACATCCACTGGTGTGCAGGGCGGGGGAGGGGGGAATGAGAATGAGAGAATATGAGTAGGTGCCCAATAAGAGCAGATGGACCCCTGGAACTGGAGTTACGGGGTAGTTATGAGCTGTATGATGAGGGTGCAGAAAACCAAACCCGGATCTTCTTGAAGAGCATCAGGTGCTGTTAATGGCTGAGCTCCACCATTCTTGACTTTTCATGAAATGCTAAAATAGAAATTGGAAGATATGACTTAAAGTATTACTTTATTTGGCAACAGTTTTATTCTATGGTCCTGGCTGGCCTGGAACTCATCATCTAGTCCAGCCACCTTCAAATTTAAGATAATCCTGCTGCCTCAGCTTGGTGTGATCCATCATACCTGGCTTTTAAGACATTTTCATGGAAACACCACAGTTCAGTTCTCAGCACCCATATATCAGCTGGCTCACAACTGCCTATAAGTCTACCTCCAGGGGATCCAACACGGTATTCTGGCTTCCTAAAGTACACATAACTGGGGAGGGGGGGATGTGTGTGCGCACGTGCGCCAACCCCCCCCCCCCCGTGCGTGTGTGTGTGTGTGTGTGTGTGTGTGTGTGTGTGTGTGTGTAAGTAAAAGTAGAGGATTGGAAAGATGGCTCAGCAGTTAAAAGCATTTGCTGCTCTTGCAAAGGACCTGAATTTAGTTCCTAGAACTCACTTAGTAGTAGCTTATTAGAACCATCCCAAACTCTAGTTCCCAGGAATCCAGTTACTCTCTTCTGGCCTCCTGAGGCAACACTCATATACATAAAATGTTTTAATATAAGTCTTAAAAAATAATAAAAATAAATCTTTAAGAGCACTTTCAGATGGTTGTGTATGCTTTTAATCCCAGCACTCTGGTGGTACAGGCAGGTGGATCTGAGAGTTCCAGGATAGCCAGGGCTACATAGAGAAACATTGTCTCCAAAAATTTTAGAAAACAAAACAAAAAACCTATTGAAACATTGTATATGTAAAACCAAATTGTACACATATGATAGTTTGCTAATCTGTCAAAAGAAGCACACTTGCATAGCCCTCACTTTAAACAATATTATCATCCTAGGACGCTTCTACACTCTGTAAAAATTTTTTTGGAGATTCAATATTATTTGCAAAGTAATTCACAGTTCTTATCAGTGTTAGCCTTACAGGTGTTTGGAAATGGGGTCAGGAAAGGAAAAAGGGTTAGAAGTGTATATCTGGTTACCATCTTCATGTTTAGTGATCCACTGCAGAAGCAGAATATGTATAAAACCAGAGAAAGTGTGGCGCCTCCATGTGAACATGTTTTGAATGACTAAATAACAAAAAGGATGAGTTACAGACTTTGAGACGTTTGGTAGAGCCAGAGAAAGAACCAAGACCGAACCCTCCTTCCATCATGTAGGACCTGGGAATGGGACTGAAGTGGTCAGACTCCAGTGCAAGGGCCTTTACCCACTGAGCCATCTCTGTCCGCTCTCTCTTTTTCATCTGTGTGAATAGTCCTCATTCCCTGAAGAAATGTCAGTGTTTGAGAAATGATTTTTGGTGCATTCAGATATAAAGCACTTTGTATTATTCAACAGCTTTTGGTATTACTAACCCTTTGTTTCTTGTTTGAGCTATTCAGTTATTTATAGTAGTTTAAGGGACTTCAAGTACGGCTTTTTGGGCTGTTGTATAGTCCGTAGAGTTGTTGTTGGGCACAATTGTTGTGTTCTATGGTAAGTTATTTAAATTGGCCTTCTACCTTATCAGTCACTCGTTCTTCACAAAGTCCCCCCCACGCACACACACATACACACTCTCTTTGCTTTGACAGGAGTGGAAAATTCTCCAATCTCAGAGCATCTTCAGTATGCTACCTTTAGACTTCAGTAGTTCTCAGTCTCTTGTTAGTTTTTCCTGTGCCTTAGAGAGCTCCTCATTGCCTTTGATGCTTACTGTTTTCCTTTTAGGTATGTTGGTGTGAATTCTGTTGTATTTACTTCTGCCTGGGGTTGTTAGGGCTCCTAAATCTGAACATTGTTATTGCAATAAAAAGATACTCTTTTTAATATTTCTTGGTTTTCTCTATTTGTAATACCAAGTGGTTAAATTAACATTCTTTTGTTCTGTCCTCCAGGATTTTTTTACCGTTAGTGGTTTTTTGTTTATTTCTTTGCTTTTATAAGTTTTGGGTAATTGTAGTTATTTTCCATTTCACTAATTTTTTAGTCAACTATGTGTTATGTGAACCTGGGTTTCTTTTTTTTTTTTTTTTTTCCAAGACAGGGTTTCTCTGTGTAGCCCTGGCTGTCCTAGAACTCACTCTGTAGACCAGGCTGGACTCGAACTCAGAAATCCACCTGCCTCTGCCTCCCAAGTGCTGGGATTAAAGGCGTGTGCCACCACTGCCTGGCCAACCTGGGTTTCTTTTTTTTATTATTATTTATTTTTTATGTAGCTGTCTTCAGACACCCCAGAAGAGGGCATTACAGATCCCATTACAGATGGTTGTGAGCCACCATGTGGTTGCTGGAACTTGAACTCAGGACCTCTGGAAGAGCAGTCAGTGCTCTTAACCACTAAGCCATCTCTCCAGCCCCTAACCTAACCTAGGTTTCTAATTGCAGTTTTTATATACTACATTTTTGAAAGTTGTGCTTGATTCCTTTAAAAGTTCACTGGCCTTTTATTTGTTTTGTTGTTGTTGTTTTTGAGACAGTGTCTTAATGATACAGCTCCCAAGACCAGCTTGAGACTCATAATGTCCCATACTGGCCTTGAATTTATGGCAGTCCTCCTTCGGCCACTCAGGTACTGAGGGATTGCATAGTGCAGGACCATACCCATCTTCCTCTGTTTTTTTTTTTTTTAATTCTTTGGCTTTTTGAGACAAGGTCTCTCCATGTAGTCCTCGTTGCCTTGTAGCTTGATACTGGTCTTGAACTCACAGAGATCCTCCTCTTTCTGCCTCCTTAGTGCTGGGATTGATTTTTTTTTTAATTAAATTTACATTATTATTTGTATTTGTGTGGAGATCAGAGGGTCTTAATGGGGGTCAGTTCTCTCCTTTTATCATGGATCTCAGCGTTAGAACTCAAGCTGTCAGGTTTTGGTAGAAGATGGCACTGTGCCATCTTACCTGGCCCATCTCATTGTTTCTGATCCATCTCTTATTTCTTGATCTTAGATTTGATATTCTTTTATTTCTTTAAATGTACTTAACAATTCAGCCAACTCCTGTTCGTCATAACTAACTTCTTTATGGGAATTGTGATTCTTTATAATTTATAATTTTTGAGCTTTCCTGTTGGTTGGAACCACATCTTCAACATTTCTGGGAAGATAGTTTGTAGCCCATAAAATAATGGCAGTGTAAGATTGCATTAAGCTGGGCTGGAGAGATGGCTCAGCGGGTAAGAGCACTGACTGCTCTTCCGAAGGTCCTGAGTTCAAATCCCAGCAACCACATGGTGGCTCATAACCATCCATAATGAGATCTGATGCCCTCTGCCGGGGTGTCTGAAGACAGCTACAGTGTACTTACATATAATAAATAAATAAATCTTTAAAAAAAAAAAAAAAGATTGCATTAAGCTAACTTACTGGTTATTTAGATCTTGGTCATAAGTGATTTCCAAGGGGTTGACTTGTAGTTAAAGATTTTTCTTTTCTTTACCCAGAGTTACCACTAAGAGAAAAAGTTTTCTTATGGTTCTCCCTTAAAAAGGTGGTAGGGCACACCAATTCCAAGGCTTAGAGGAAGAGGCTGTCAGATCTTTAGAGTTCCAGGGTAGCCTGATTTTACATAGTGAGGTCCAGGCTAGTAATAAAACTGTGTCAGTCCCACACACGCACGCACACGCACACGCATGCACACACCGCCCCCCCCAAAGCTTTCTAATTTTTTCATATCTCTGCAGCACAGAAAGTGTTATTTGTGCAACAATCACTGCAAACAAACAAAAATTGGATCCTACCACTTCTAACAGCCCATTCTTTCAGAACTTGCATGCCAGAAAGTATGGTAGGCCTTTGTGACCACTGTTAGCAGGTGGCAAAAGATGTTAATGCAGCTACATCAATAGACAAATGTTCAGTTTTGAGTTTTTTCACCTATTTTTGGGGTGGGGGGGGGGCTTGTTTTAGCAAAATTCCCTGGAAGAAAGCAGGACATTGGTTTTTGTATGTAGGTCTTTACCTCCTTACATAATGATAGCAACCTGAAGATCTATCTGCCTACTACCTTAAGTTGTATGGTTTTAGAATCCAGAGGTCCACCAGACAGAATCAGAATAACCTAGTATGCCTATAGCTTTAGCACTGAAATTTCCTTCCGTCTCTGTCCAGCATGTTTACTTACTTGACAAAGATAAAATTTTATAAAGTAGTTTGTTTCCATCTTTATACATCTAATGTTGGGACAATTTCCAGTTTCTATGCATTTTTATAGCTGAATTCATCCTTAAAATTCATCCTGTTGCAACCATACAGTAGAATTTCCTTCCTCTTAAAAATTAAACATATGCTACTATATGGATATACCACAGCTTTTCCTTCTCTTAGTGAACAGTTTGGGTTGTGTGTATCTCTTGGCTTTTTTTAATAGTATTGAATATATAAGTAGTCACCTTGGACATCACACACATACATATACATACATATACACCCAAAAGTGGGTTGCTGGATCAAATGTTAGGTGTTTTTTTTTTTTTTAATTTCTTGAACTTTTATGGCCGCCTCAAACACTTGTTTTTATAAAACTCATTCCAGTGGATGTGAGAAAACACCTCATTGTACTTTTTGATTTACATTTATTTTATGATTAGGTTTTTTCATGTTTTTGTGTTGCCATTCATTTATATCTATTCAAGATAAATATCTGTACTTTATTTTTAAAGAGATTTATGTATTTATATTTATGTGCTTTGTCCATTTTAAAGGTTGTTTAGCTATTGGAGTTCCCTTAAGATTCATGTAAATTTTAAAATGGAATTTTTTTGTTCCTGCAAAAAGTATTTTGTTGAGTATCACACTGAATTTGTAGATCACTTTGAGTAGTCCTTAGACCCTACCATGTTCCAGCATGTGGGATAAATTGTTTCATGGTCATTTGTTTTACCTTCCCCAACTCCCCCCAGATCTCCCCATCTACCCAGCTTCATCTCCCCACTTCTCTGTTATCTAATCAAAGAATAACACAGCAAAAAACAAAATGAAACAAAAAGCCCACAACATAACAGTAGCTCCATTTTGTGCTGTCTAACTATTCTTGGGCATTTATCTTTGTGTGTGTGTGTGTGTGTGTGTGTGTGTGTGTGTGTGTGTGTGCGCGCGCGCGCGCATGGGCAACAGCATGTGTTGGAGGGCAGAGAACAACTTTGGAAGTCAGTTTTCTCCTCTGTGTGGATTGAACTGGTTTGAGGCACATGACTTAACCTGCTGAACCACCTCAACAGCCCCATTTTGTTCCATGTGTATTCGTTCATGAAGGGATTGGGCAGGGTATAATTGGGTGGCCGTGTAGAGTATGTGGAATGAGACTAAGGTTGACACCTGGTGTCTTCCTCAGTTACTATCCATAAATTCTAGAATCTTGAGCTCAGGTCCTCCAGCTTGCCTAGCCGTCACTATCAGCTAAACCATCTCCCTGGCCTTACATTTATTCTTAACTACTTTAATCCTTTTGATACTACTGTTTAGTTTCGCTACTACCAGCTAGGACAAGAGGGTCACAAGCTCAAAGCTAATCTGGAATATATAGTGAAACCTTGTCTCAAAAAGGAAACACCAAAGGGGTCTGGGGAGATGGCTCTAGTCCCAGAGGTCTGAAGCCCTCATCTGGCTTCCATGGGCATCAGGCATGAACATGGTACACAGATATAACTATAGTAAAACATCTGTATGAAAAAATAATTTTAAAAAAATTAAAGACTTTCACTTCTTGGAGACCTACAATCTCAGCGTGTTCTACTTTGTTTTGGTATTATTTAATTTTATATTACTAAATATGTCTAATGTATGTAATTGATCCTAATCAACTTTATGCAGTTATTTTTATCTCCTGCACTTGTAGTTTTAGACATCATATGTACTTTTCTTTTTATCCTAAATTCAGTGGTAGACTGTTTGAAGAGTGCACTACAATTCTAGTTCTCATGAAGACAATATCTCATTCTCTAAGACTCTTAAAGCATGCCAGTAGAATTTGCTTAAGGAGACAGAGGCAGGAGGATCATGAGTTGGAGGCCAATCTGGTCTTAAAGAGAAATCCTGTCTCAAAAAAAAAGAATCTTGAACCATTTGTGCTTTGCGTCATCTCCTCTTTCCATGCACCATCCCTCCTCTTGCGTTACAGTTTTTACTGATACTGCGTGCTCTAGTTCTGAATTGTCTTCTGTAATTTAGGTAGATGCTAAAACTTAACAAAAACAAAAACTTGTCTTATTCTGACTGTAAGAAGTAGCTACTATAGAGCCAGATACCATGCTATAATTCTAAATCCTACTAGAGGCCATTTACAGTCCTGTACCACTTAATGGAAAATCTACCCAGCCTAAAGCTAAGGTGGATTTTTTCAGTTGTACTTCCTGTCCAACTGTAAGATCTTCTCATGGGACCCTCCCTTCATTGTCATTGCTGTGGTCGGCATTTGTTTATGACAAGGGTCTGAAGCTCTGGCTGGCCTCAAACTTTCTATGTAGTCAAGGATGAATTTGAACCAGTTATCTTGCCTCTACCTTTTTAGTTCACGTGATTATAGGCATGTGTCCCTAGGCCTAGTGATTGTATCTTAATATTTCTAGGTTTGTTTTTTTTTTTTTTTTTTTTTTTTTTTGTCTTCCTGGACATCTTTTCTGTTAGAGGTTATGTAATTTGTTTGATTCTAAACCATTAATCTCTGGCCTGCTGCATAGTTGTTGATCTAGGCTTTCATCTTTCTCCATGTTTATAAAAATCTGTTAACTTGTTTTACTTTTTGTTTAGTCCAAGTACGGTTCTTGTAGCTTCCTATGAAAAGGTATATAATGGGAAAAGTTTGCCTCAGATGTCTTTTAAAAGCACTTACTCTCCATAGTTAAGCAGGGCATAGAATTCTACAGAATTGAATTTTGAAGACATTACCATATTGTCTATGGCCCACTAGTATCTGATTGTCTGTTGATTGTAAACTATACTATTATTTTCCTCTCTGGAAAATTGGACTTCTTTTGAGTTTAAAAATTGAAAAATGTTTCCAAATTTGGTTCTTTGGGGTTTTTTGTAGTAGGTTGGCTGGTTGAATTTGAAAATATCATACTTCCTTTTAGGAGTGGAAATTTTTCTTAATTTCATTCACTTGTTTTTGTTTTGTTTTCTTTTCTTTTTGTAGAATTTTTTTTCTAGTTAGATATTGGACCTCTTTTTCTTTTACATTTTAATCTTTATGAATATTCTTCTTTATCTTATGTATTATTTCATAGGCTTATCTTCTGACTAGTGTAAGGTTCTTGTTTTATGACCCAAATTAGAGGTTTTGAAAATTGTGTTATTTTGGGATATTTGTTTCCTGCACTATCAGACTTACCTGCTTTGCAGTTGAGAATCTGCTTTCTTTAAATGCCTGATAATGAATTGTCATCCCCTCTTAAGTTATTTTAATGAAGAAGCAGCAAGGCTGCCTGAAAAATCTTATTTATTTATATTTAGCCTCTCTATATATCCCTGTCTGACCTGGGTCTCTGTGTAGACCAGAGCAAAGGTCCTTCTGCCTCTGCCTCCTAAGTGCTGGGATTTAAAGTGTATACCACTATGCCCACCTGAAAGAATTATTTCAAGGCTTCTAGCTTACTTTTTGATAAGCAGGTAACGAAAGTGGTCATTATCTTCCAGAGTAAATCCAAGAATGTGGAGAAATTTTTCAGTTTAACAATAATTCTCTAGGTACTTAATTTTACTTTTTAAATCTTTTTGGGCAGGGTCTCATGTAGTCAAGGGTATCTAGAACTTGTAATCACTGAGAATAACCTTGAGTTCCTGATCCTCCAGCTTCCACCTCCAAGAACTGACTTTACAGGCGTACACTACCTTACCTAGTTTCTTTTCCATGTTTTAAGTAGAGGAAAGTAGCCTCTTTTATGTCTGTAACTCTTGAAGTGTTTCTTCTCTTTTCTTCTAATTCAATGTATTTGGGTGTTTTGCTTGTATCTGTGTACCACTCATGTATGAGCCCAGTGCCCTCCAAGGCCAGAAAAGATCCCCTGATTTACAGATAAGTTGTAGATACTGGGAATCAAACCCAGGTCCTCTGGAAGAGCGAGCAACAAGTGTTCTCTTCACGACTGAGGCATCTCTCCAGCCCCTTTTGTACTTACTGTTATTAATGTTTGTACTTACTCTTATTAATGTTTGGGGATTTTTTTGTTTGTTTTTGGAGGGCAGTATTGACAAGGTCTCTGTGTGGCCCTGGCTGTCCTAGAAAGAACTTGCTTCATAGACCAGGCTGGTCTCAAACTCACAGAGATCTGCTTGCCACTACCTCCTGTGGGCTGGGATTGAAAGCATGATCCACTATACCCACCTTACATACCAAGAGTACAGAAATCATATGAGTAATTTCACGGAGACAGGAGTCATAAATGAGCCTGTGATCTTCCTCCCCGAGTCACATGCATTTCTAAAAGTGTTAGGATCAGCTAGTATAAGTCAAATTGCCTACCTAGTTGATTTGTTTCAGCTCCGTTCCCACCGACTTTTTTTTTTTTTTTGGTTTTTCCAAGACAGGGTTTCTCTGTGCAGCCCTGGCTGTCCTGGAACTCACTCTGTAGACCAGGCTGGCCTCGAACTCAGAAATCCGACTGCCTCTGCCTCCCAAAGGCTGGGATTAAAGGCGTGCGCCACCACTGCCCAGCCCCACCTACTTTTTATCCTATAGAACAAGAAAATGATTTCTTGATTTTCTATTTAGTTTCCCTCTGTTTAAAACCAACTAAAGCTGACAAGATTCTACTTATTATTCACAAGAAATAATTACTCAAAAGCTTTTGTCTTTACAGATCGAAGTCAATTAAATTTTACATTGTATGCAGGGAGATGATGCCTTTTATTTTACTACTATAAAATAGGTAGATCCCCTTGATTTTAACTTACTTTGAACTTGGCGTTGACTTAACCTATCCTCCTTCAATCAAATCCCCAGTGCTTAGGGGTCAAAATCAGGGCCTCTCTCACACTGGGCTTCACCCCTGGTCTTTGACCTCAATTTTTAAAGTAAATTTATTGGGCTCTGTGTATTTGATTGGACTAGTATAAGCTAGTTTGGTATCTGTATCATAGCATATTGGGGGAGAGTGTTTGAAATCGAAAGAGAATTTTCTGATATTTAAGGTATTATTACAATAATATAATAGGTAGTCTTTAATTTAAACAAAAATCAGCTGAGCTACCCCTGGAATCGAGTCTACATAATGTATTTGATAGTTCCAGGAGCTAGTGATGTAGCTCAGTTGATAGACTGCTTGTACTGTGGGGGAAACTTGAGCTGGATTCCCCAGCACACCAAAGACTGAAACAAGAGAATGAGGGGTTGAGGGGTTCAGGGTCATCCCTAGCTACATAGTAAGTTCAAGGTCAATCTGTGATGCAGGAACCTGTCTCAAAACAGCAACAAAAAGAAGTTACAGTTACAGTCCAGATAATGAGTTACAGAGACCTGGATATGTGAGACTGAACTGGGTTAGGGAGCCCTGGGAATGTATATATAATAATTGCTTACTACCCTGGCATCGTTTTTATAAAGTACATGTATTCTTAAGGGTTAGGATCAGGTAGTTAGTATAAGTCAGGTTGCCTATGTAGTTAGTTGACTTGTTTCCACTCCATTCCCACCGATTTTTCGTCCTATATAACAACATTTGGAGCCAAGAAATATGGGTAATTAAAATCGACTGTGTATGTGCAGGCTCTGCATTATGAATAAAGATTGGATGATTGTGTTTGTGCTGATGAGCATTGTAGGTGTTTCGGTTGTCACCCGTTATTTCCTAAATTGTAGTTACTTACATGGCATTTTCATTAAGATAACAATATGAACATGAGATTTACCGTGTAGGATGTAACATTTAACTTATATGCGCATGCTATTCCATTTTAGAAACTTATGTTTCTGTTTTGCTAAGGCTTCTGCCAAGAGCCTTTACATGTGCCAGATAAGAGGCTGTGCCACTGAGCTACATTCCTAGTTCTTGACAGCTGTGCCCTTTTATGCAAGAAATTGAGCATTATTGATTGGATTGTTATTATTAATCATATTGTTTTGACCTGGAGCCAGCTTCCTACAGATACCAAAGTATAATTTTATGAGAATCCAAGGCTATATCTGAATTTAAAAATAACCAATTTCCTCTTTAGGTAATGGGGGGTGTGTGTGTGTGTGTGTGTGTGTGTGTGTGTGTGTGTGTGTGCAATCAAATCTTACTACTTAAATGTTTAATACAAGTTTGATAGACTTGACGTGTTTTTGTTTTAGTTTTTGGAACTAGTTCTTAGTAACCAAGAGTGATCTTGAATATCTAATTCCTGCCTTCAGTTCTCAAGTATTTGAATTACGGTTGTATATCTCTACACCAGTTTTATGGGATGCTGAATATTGAGCCTGGGTTTATAGGACATTAGATAAGCAGGTACTTTGCCAACTGAGATACATTAATATTTCTCTCTTTCTCTCTCTCTCTCACACACACACACATACACACACACTTTTTTTTTTTTCTTGTGGGGAGGCAGCACCAGAGCCACAGCATGCATGTGGAAGTCAGGGTACAGCTTATAGGAGTCTTAAAGAGTATCCAATGGTGGGCCATCAAGAAGATAAAATTTCATATAACCTGAGTCAGAGACCCTGAATCCACATGAAGTTAAAAGAGAACCAACTCCACAAAAATCCCTCTGACTTTCACGTGTGCACAGGACAAGTGTCCACATACACGCACATAATCTTTAAAAAAAAAAAAAAAAAAAAGACACTCAAATTGAGGCTTTGAATATAGCTCATTAGTAGAGACTTCACCTAGCATATGTGAAACTTTAATTTTCTAATTTCAATTCCCAACACTGCAAAGTAAGCAAATTAATAAAATTAAAAAGAACATCATATCCATAAGAAATAAAATGTTACTTTTAGACAGATTTCCCACTGTGAAAATGTGAGCTTATCTTTCCTTTTCTGTAATTGCCATATATGCAGAAGTATTGGCTAGTTTTATATTAAAATATGGGAGCTTCATCCAATTAGAATTTGATTTTCTTTGGACTCTTAAGTTTTTTGTTTTTTGTTCTTTTTCATATTGGACTGAAATCTGACACCCTATAACTTCCATCTGTTGATTCTAGTTCTGTTCTCTGGAGCAGCATAGAGTGTCTTCTTTTAGAAGGCAGCTATCACCTTTTCTAGACTCTTCCATTTTGATATGAAATAAAATCCTTATCTATGAGATTCATATTCCCTTTGGTCAAATTTTATTTGATCAGTGTTTTCCATAATACAGGTTAAATATGGTGGCCCAAAATACTAATACTTCCTATGCTGCCATGCACATCAATACAGGATACAGTGTACTTTTTATAACCCATGAATCACATACTTGTAATTTATTAGTGCTGCATCAGCAGTTCACACCCCCCAGCTTTTTTTGGGGGGGGTTGGGTTGGGTTGGGTTTTTTTGGTTTACAGGGTTTCTCTGTGTAGACCTGGCTGTCCTGGAACTCACTCTGTAGACCAGGTTGGCCTCGAACTCAGAAATCCACCTGCCTCTGCCTCCCAAGTGCTGGGATTAAAGGCGTGCGCCACCACTGCCCAGCCCCCCCAACTATTATTCTTAACTGTTGGCTCATACTGCACCTTGTTGTCAGCCAAAACATTTCAGCTATTGGGTGTCCCTGCTTTTGAGAAGGCATGTGTACCTTGGTAGTACAGCCTTAGCAAGTGAAATGAAGAGTATGTTGCTCAAAACCTTTAGTGAAAACTAAAGTATGCTGTCTTGTGATAACATCTCTATGACTTATGTTTTGTGTAACAGATTCTCATTTTAGAAGTTAAAGTAACATTTCTATAAAAATTTTAGATGAAAATTTGATTACTGTTTTTAGAAAATGCTTTTACCTTTTGAGGCTTAAATGGGATGACTGCAAAGTATCTGCCTTAGAGCCCTTTACAGTATCCTCTATTAAATTTTAAAAGAACCTGTGTAATGAAATGCTATGTGTAAGCAGGATAATTTATCATGTATTTCACTATGAGTTCTATGAGTTGTGTAAGGTCTTTTTATTGAGTTTTTTTAATGAATAAAATAATGAACTTTATATATAAAAATGCTTTTTTAAATTCCTAATTTGGTTCAAGTTTTGTCCTTCCTAGTACTTCATCTTTGTTACTCTTGCTTCGCAGTGTGATTCGTGATCTGAAGTATAGTATATTTGAATATATATTGTGATTAAGGAATGAAAAATTAAAAAACAGTAATATTTAACAGTATCGACTAGAAAGTATTGAGTTCAAATACTTTGCCTTCTGTAGTTAGTAGTTATATTACTTGAAAATATGCTTTTTAATTGATCATTTTAAGGTGATTCTTTGCTTTTTAAAACTTAAATCATTATATTTCCGTGTTTTTAATTGATAAATAATTCTAAGATGACTGCTTGATTTTAAAATTAAATTATTGTATTTATTCTTGTACTTCACAATCTAGCCAGCAGCCAGCTTCGGGTGTAGCCTATTCCCATCCAACCACAGTTGCTAGCTACACTGTCCATCAGGCTCCCGTGGCTGCTCACACGGTCACTGCTGCTTACGCACCAGCAGCCGCCACAGTCGCAGTTGCCAGGCCTGCTCCAGTTGCTGTTGCAGCTGCTGCAACAGCTGCTGCTTATGGAGGCTACCCCACTGCACACACAGCAACGGACTATGGTTACACCCAGAGGCAACAAGAAGCACCGCCACCCCCACCCCCAGCTACTACACAGAACTACCAGGTAAAAAAAAAAAAGTCTCGTTCAATAGCCTCAACATATACATTTAATGTGTTCAGTATGATAAAAGGCCAAAGCCAGTACCTCTAAATGTACTTGCACTCATGGAGAAAATTGCATTGCAGTGGATTTTATATGTTCATTCTCCTTTCCTAGTTTTACCCTACTATACATATTTATATGTATTCATATGTGTTTGTTTAGTTTTTTAAAAAGTTTTACACAAATCATAGCTTAAATGCTTCCATTTTTACCCTAAGTTTTTGGAAATAAAGAAACTACACAGGGAATATGTCCTTTGTTTATGCAAGTGGACATTACTTGTCCATCAAAGTCAGGGTAGTTTGAAACTCATGTTTTCCTTTTGAGACTTATAATAGTTTCTGATACTCTTGCTGATACTTTTATGCTATATCGCCTGGTCCCATGGAAATTTTTTCTCTAATACTATAGGATTCATTTTTAAAGGCAAAAGTGAGATTTTGAGTAAAATGAATTAATTCAATTCAGTAATTTGAGTGTTTTGAAGTTCTGGTTAAAGTTAAACATACTGCTTGAAGTGCTTTTGATTTTATTTTTACAAGTTCTTAATTTGTTATATTTGTATTAAAACTTGATTGTATTATTTAGTTTATATTATTAATACTGTTTATTATAAATTAATAGCTGATTGATTAGTTGTGTTGAAACTATGTTTAGGCCTATATAACTACATTTTATTTTTCTTTGTTATATTTTTACAAAGTAAGAATTTTTTTTCTTGCCACTTAAGTCAAGCTTTTTTGGTTTTTTGTTTGTTTCATTTCTCTCTTTAGGACTCATATTCGTATGTAAGATCCACAGCCCCTGCTGTAGCTTATGATAGTAAGCAGTACTACCAACAGCCAACAGCAACCGCTGCTGCTGTAGCTGCTGCTGCCCAGCCTCAGCCTTCTGTTGCTGAAACCTACTATCAGACAGGTGGGCTTTATGAACAGTTTTATTATAAATTATTGGCATATATGAATTGTGGTAATCTAATGAAGACAAACTGCAGGGTCATCTATAGTGGTTCTGTTTCTTTGTTTTTGACTACTGTAATGCCATTGAGTCACAAAGAGATGATTAGGAGAAAAGTTGGTGTCCCTTTGTTCTAGAAGTGTATGCCACTGGTAATTTATAGCATAGGACTCCTCTTTTGCTGTAGCAGACAGCCCTAGTAATCAATGGGTACTTTTATGGGCCCATATTTTTATCTGTAATGACAGGTGGTTCTGTTACCAACCACTAACAATGGGTTTCTCTCCCCCAGTTTGTAAAGCAATTTGTTAAGCAGCCCCCACAAACCTTTAATGCAGTCCACTGTTCTGGTTAGAGCATTGAGCCAGCAACATTCACTGACATCCATAATGTTGAACACAGTGCATATAATAGCTCAAATGCAGAAAGTTCTTTATCTGTGTAGAAGCCTCCATGTTTGTAGACTTTAAAGGATGTACTTGCTATATATATAGACTTGAGAAGTTGAGCAAAAGCATTCTGGAGAAGCTAGGAATATAGCACAGTTGGGAGAGTGTTTGCCCTGTATGTATGATGTCCTAGGTTCAATCCACAACACCAAATAAACTAGACATGGTGGCACATGTCTGTAATCCCAGCATTTAGTAGGGGGAAGCAAAAGGATCAGGAGTTGAAGACTATCCTCAGCTGCATAGTAGATTTGAGGCTCACTAAAATTGAGCAATGCCTTATTTTGAAGATGGATTAAAATCTTGGGTTTAAAAAAAAGTCAAACTGGTTTTACTATTATGGGCAGAAAGTAATATTCCCCCTCCATCTCTGTTCTTTTATACATAATCTACTTCTACAGGAAGTAGTTGCCCACGTCTCTTCAGAGTCCCTGGGTTTTTGATTTGCATATCTCTTAAAAGTGATTGAGAACGATTTTGAAGATGGGCGTCTACATGCTTAGGACCCTAGCACTGGGGAAGCTGCATTGGGAGGCATGAATCTGAGGTTAGACAGGACAGTCTAGTAATAACACGGCCCTGTTTCAGGGCGTGTGTATGTATGTGTGTGTTGGGTATGAGTTACAGTGGCTGGCCTTTTAGGATCGCTTTTCTGTTTATTTGTATCCATAATAATCTTTAGTGAACTTCATGTTTATTCTAAGGCTCTTGCTTTGCTTAAGAGTGCTGAGTTATGGAAGAGTCAGAAGATCTTGACTAATTTTAAGTTTTTTTGGTTTTTCGAGACAGGGTTTCTCTGTGTAGCCCTGGCTGTCCTGGAACTCCCTCTGTAGACCAGGCTGGCCTTGAACTCAGAAATCCGCCTGCCTCTGCCTCCCAAGTGCTGGGATCAAAGGCATGCGCCACCACTGCCCAGCTAATTTTAAGTTTTGACATTGACTTTTTAGTCATTTGGTTCTTGAGTATTGCGTTTTTCTGTAAAATGCTGTTTTAATCTATATTGTTTTGATCAGGTATAGATAAGTTTTAAAATATCTTAACATCAAATAAGTTTTACTATCTGGTATTTGGACATTTCTCAGAAATGAAATCATTAATGTGATTAATAGTAATTAATAATTGATTCATAATATTTTTTCGTATTTTGATTTGAATGTTGTCAAAGACAAGTTTAATAAAACATGAATGGTAGCCATTTAAGAATAGCTTTACTCAAAAACAGTCATTTATAAATAATACTGCTATTCTGGTTGTAATTCTGATGAACTGTCATGCCAGAAATGTAGCAACATTTGGGGGAAAGTAGTAGATGAATTTATGTTTATTGATATTCATAGTAAAAATTGTATCATTGTTTGCTCAGAACAAAATGCTAACACTTCTGACAGCTATGGTTGTTAGTTTTTTAAGTATATGGATGGTTACAGTGATTTTCTGCATTGTACTTACCCTTTTCTTTTTCTCATGTCGTTCTTGCTTTAGCTCCTAAAGCAGGTTATAGTCAAGGTGCAACACAGTATACTCAAGCCCAGCAAGCTCGACAAGTGACAGCCATAAAACCAGCCACACCAAGTCCAGCTACCACTACTTTCTCCATTTATCCTGTGTCCTCCACTGTACAACCAGTGGCAGCTGCAGCTACTGTGGTACCCTCCTATACTCAGAGTGCTACTTACAGTACCACAGCAGTTACTTATTCTGGTAAGACTGACAAGCTATACTTAGATGGATAAACAAATTGCAAAGCATTGATTAGAAACTGTCCTGATTTTCTCTGGAATTATTTTACTTAAAGTAGCAGGTACTGAATTAATTGATTGTTGTTAATATAAATATCTGTACATAATTTAACAAAAGGTCCATACTATAAGCAGTGTTGGTGGTGGCAGCGGTAGAAGCCCTTAGCAGAATATACTGCCTTTTGGGGGAATTTGAAAGCTAGTCATGTGTTCTGACCTAGTCTTTCAATTAGAAAAGGTAACAGTCTTCTCCAGTATTTGTTTTCTGATAGTGAATTTGAAAACTAGAGGTTAACACTTAGGCAAGTTATTTATACTTTTTCTTTTGGTTCTAGCTATTTCTTCATATTTATTGTCAGAAGTAGTCCCTGAAAATATTGGCAATTTTTTAAAAAATATCATCCAGTGATAGGACATACTTGTCTTAAATAACCACGACTTTTGATTTCTGACTGAGATAGTTAATATTGCAGAGATGAAAAGCACATGTGTGTGTGTTTTTATGGGCTTCGCACTTCCAATTATGTGTGTTGCTTGTGTTCTTTAATGTCCTATCATGTTCTTTGGGGGCTCTAAGGTGGCATGGACAGTTTTTTAGTTCTTAGGTTTTTGCTGCTTTGCTTGTATCCTGAGTATTAGAAGCCTAGCTCATGAGTCTTAAAAGGTACCTTGTTTTTTTTTCCTCGGAGTTTTCTTATCTCTGACTTGAAGAACACAGTGGAACTAGACAAGGCAGTAGTTTTGGGAAGAGCAGCTCACTGTATTTCAAGATGCAACCGTGTGTGCAAAGCCTGTGTACTTTGATGTGGTTGCTGTCTTACCGTGGCAACATGTGGAAACAGATTGGAATGAGGAAAAGGTCTTGTTTTGAGAAGTCTGGCTAATTTAGCAAATGGTGGGGACCTGATTTTAAAAAGTAGAGAGTCATTTTTGTTAAGAGTAAAGACATGGTCCAGGATTTTCCTTATTTAGGGAATGAATCTTTTCATATTTTAAGATACTGATATTTCTACTCAGATAGGAACTTCTGGTTAAGTTTCTCTGCTTCTTTGGCTGATTAATTGCAATTGTAGCCAGAATTATTACAGTAGAATATTATTGGATATCTTTTAAATTCTGCATTATTTTCAGTCATGACTTCCTTCTTGAATGTGTTTTGTAAAATGTAATCATGAAATCTGGTACTTTGCATTGAGTTCTTCAGAAAGTATTTCCTAAGAATATATATATTCCTTTTACATAGCCATAGTGTCAAGAACTCTCAGGTTACCTGACTATACTTTATATACTTTAATGACAACCTTAAAACGTTTTTTTTATTGGTGTATGTGTGTGTTTGTGTGCATGCGCTTGTGCGTGTGCAGATCAGAAGACAACTTGCAAGAGGCAACTCTCCCCTTCCACCATGTGGATCACAGGGATTGAACTCAAACTCTCAGATTTGTATATAAACTCCACAACTCCCCAGCTCAAATGATAACAACTTTTCTTTCTTTTTTACTTGTTGGTGGTTTTTCAAGACCAGGATTCTTTGGCTGTCCTGGAACTCGATCTGTAGACCAGACATGTGCATAGTGAGCCACAATTTTAATCATAGGAAGTCAAACATGGGCACTATCAAATATGTAAATTTCTGATTAAATTTGGTATTTTGTTTTACAATTTTTTATAATAAAGCTTAAAATTAAAATGAGATTAGCCAAGTAAGATCTTAGTAATTATACTTCTTCATGTAAAGAGCCTTATGTTTATTTCCCCCTAATGTAAACACTTTTTTGAATTGTCGTCCAACAGTCTGAGTGGATTGGTTTGAGACATGGTCTCGGTGTTCCTGATGACAGCATAGAATTCAAAATATAGCTTAGGCAGGCTTTATATTCACTGTGATCTTCCTGCCTTGTCTTAAGTGCTGACTGAGATTATAGGTATTCACCATCAAATCCAGTATTGATTTATATTTTCTTTCTTTTTTTTTTTTAAACATTTATTTATATGGGTAAAGGGAGTGCACAGGTAATGACATGTGTCAGTATTCGTTTCTTTGTATTTAGGTTCAGCTAGCTTTTTGTTGTTGTTTTGTTTTGTTTTGTTTTGCTTTTCGAGACAGGGTTTCTCTGTGTAGCCCTGGTTATCCTGGAACTCACTCTGTAGACCAGGCTGGCCTCGAACTCAGAAATCCTCCTGCCTCTGCCTCCCAAGTGCTGGGATTAAAGGCGTGCGCCACCACTACCCAGCTCAGCCAGCATTTTTAAGTAAAGAAAAACTACTTTGAGTGTTCTTTCTGTTCAGTTGCATCAGGAGCGTATAACAATAGTGCCTTTATTTCTAATCCATGATACCATCACCAGTTTAGGTATTGCCTCTCAGGTATCTCCATTAATAAGATAACTTTTCTCCTTATAATTAATAATGATAATTAAGTAATCAATCTGTGGGCCTCTTGTCCGGCTGCCTGCTGCAGGTTGTCATATTTATATGTGTGTGTGTTGCATGTTTGTTTGTGTGATTTCTTTGGAGGCTATTGGAAATGGTTTTGTTTACCATGTTGTTCTTTAAGGATTCTACTCCAAGGAGTGCCTTCCACCTCCGTCCTGTAGATTTCTCTTATTATATACATACAGTGTGTTGTGATCCACTGACTTATGTCTCTTTGGGATATTGTTTTCATGAATTTTGACCAATGGGGTCCTTTCATTCCTGAGTCTTTTTAACATTCCCAAATTAGTCAGTGTGCACTTTTAGGGTTTCTTTCTCTGGACTTAGCAAGCAGCCAGTGCCTTAGGGATCCTATGGTTTCTTGTACATGTGCATGTCATTTAGAAACTTTCAGGGTTTCATAGTATTTTATTGTCTGGATAATACTGTATTTTGAAGTGAGTGTGGAGAGCACTTCTAATGTTTTTATGCTGTTCTATAAATGTTTATATTTAGTGGGAGGGGCAAACAATATACCTGTGTGGATAGCACAGGACAGCTGGGACTTGTCAGCTTGGGGTTAGAGAGATGGCTCATTGGTTTAGAGGATTTATTACTCTTGCAGAGGACCCAAATGGGGTTCCCAGCATCATGTCAGGTTGATACAGGCCTGTAACCCAGCTCCAAAGAATTCAACACTTCTGGTCTCCTCAGGCACTCGCACTAACATTGACATACACATATCTTCCCCCACCCCCAACACACAGAGGGTGGCATTTTATCACCTGTACTGTGTGTAATGATCCATCAGGGTAATATGCATACCTACCACTTTAAACACCATTCCTTTGTGTTCAAATAATCAAATACTTCTCCACTATCTTGAAATATTTTCTTTGTTATTAACCATAATCATCCTGCTATATATATTAAAGATTAGAATGTATCTTACCTTTACCTGAAATGCCACACTGTGTCCCTTAAACACAGTTTTATATACTAGAATATTATACAGTAACTGTCAATCAAAAATAAAATTGATGAGCCAGCACAATGGCTCAGTGAATAAAAATGCTTGCCACCAGGCTGTAAACTTAAAAAAAATTTTTTTTTAATTGTGTATCTACATTTGTGTCTGTTAGAGTAAAGGGTAGTAATACCTGCTTTATGGATATCTTCTGAAACTTTACTGTATCTGGCACACTGCCTTCCATATGGTAGACTCTCAGATTTAAACACACACTCACCCCAAAGGTGTTCATGGTCAACTAAGTTTCATTTTTGCTATTTCTGTGAGGCCTTGGGTTCCAATATTGATTTTTTTAAAAGATGATTTTATATCAGAATTATGTTTTAATTAATATAAAAGAAACTTTACTGGTTTTGTTTTTTAGTTTATCTTTGTATAGTCATTTATTTTTTAATCACGTTGCCCGGGCTGGCCTGAGCTCCAGGGCTCAAATGTTATCTTGCCTCAGTTTCCCAAGTAGCTGAGACTCTGCATGTATCACCATACCTAAATTTAGTCAGCAGGTTTGGGGGCCAGTTCTGGTTCTGTGTGTGCACTTGCACACAGGTATGCACAGCTATACTCTTGTCATATGTGGAAGTCAGAGGGCAGCATTTAGAAATAGGTTGTCTCCTTCCTCCATTGATGCCAGGGATTAAATTCAGTTCATCAGACATGAGCAGCAAATGCAAACCTCTGAGCTATCTTATAAGCCTTTCTGCAGTTCTTTATAGTGAAATTTAAACTGATGTTCTGTCTATAAATTTGAAAGCAACATTTGTGCTTTTTATTTTGATTTGAGTTTTTTGCTGTTTTGGTTTGGTGAGTAGAAGATGATATTAATAGGACTGCCTAATAAAATTTATCGAACTATAGAATTTTTCTTAAAACCAATCAAGTATTCTCTTAGCTGATCATGTGTTTATCACTGTTATATCTGCCTTTTTTCTTCTTTGGGTATTTTCTTCTACCACATTTTCTTAAAATTTCATAAGCATTTTATAATCTGATACTTTTCTTTAAAAAGTGGTCTGATTTCTTTATCTTTGTTAACTTTGTCAGTTTAGAGAGTCTTAGGATTCTGGTTACTTACATATCTTAGCTCTCATCTTCCAATTCATCTTTTTTTCATTTTGTGTAGACGTGTTTGAGTCAGTAGGTCAAAAGTCATTCGATTTATGATAGATTAGCTTTTGCGAACAAAACACTACATGCTCATCCTGTTCACCTACCCCATTCCCCATGCTCTGCTGGGCCATCTGTGCTGAGCAGGACTTCCACCCCCAGTTCTCTTTAGTTCTGTGCTGTTTTGCCATCTAGGTCTTCCTTCACTTCTTGCTCATCCATTATATATGTTTAAGGAGTTAAAGGAGTCTGAATGGTGAATAGGCAGTGCACTGGATTTTAAGAAACCGGTAAGCTTTAGTTTTTAAACATATCGTATATAAACTTCAAACTTAAAATCTTTACTGAATATTAGTGTTTATGTATGGCAGTCGTTAGTATAATGTGTTTATTCAGTAAAGACTCCCAACAGTGTAAATTAACAGAAACTATATATTAAATCTGATAACCATGCTGCTTTCCTGTTTTAGAAGAAAGAACTCTGTATTGATCTTGTTCCATGGTCTTGTAACTTGTCCTTTTTGTTGTTGTTGTTGTTGTTTAACTAAACTTTATTATGTTGCCTCGTAAATTTGCTTGCTCATTTCTTGTCTTTACCATTTGTACAATTCATAAATTGGTCACTGGGACTTAAAATCTTATTCTCCTTATCTGTTATTCTTTTGATTTGTCAAATCTTACTTTATTTTAGGTTGTATGCTTAACCTTTAATGGCTGAGCCATCTCTCCAGCCTAAATCTTACTTTATGAAGTGCTTCTGAATTTTTTCTACTTTACATTCTTCAAGTCAGTGTTTTGTGAAATGTGCTCAGAGGATCAATAGGTTCTATAACCACAGTTATCAAACACATTCCTTCAGTTGAGCAGTAAGCATCTTTTAAGTGAAGGGCTAAATCTTACGCTTTTCTTATACACCTTTACAACACCTGATGTGTCAAGTGAATATTTAAATGACTTGGTGTAGAAGGCTGGTAAGTTTTGTGGGGGTGGGGAGGAGATTCCATGAGATAAGATACATACATAATTGTAAATATGCACATGTAAATCTACCTTTCGGCATTTACTGAATTTAAACTTATGATTGACATTTAACTTGTCCTTTTATAATCATATAACACAATCTTTGTTTCGTTTCATTTGTAAGGTACATCTTATTCAGGTTATGAAGCAGCCGTATACTCAGCTGCGTCTTCCTACTACCAACAGCAGCAGCAGCAACAGAAGCAAGCAGCAGCAGCAGCTGCTGCTGCAGCAGCGACAGCTGCCTGGACAGGGACCACCTTTACTAAAAAAACACCATTCCAAAATAAACAACTGAAACCAAAACAGCCTCCCAAACCACCCCAGATTCATTATTGTGATGTTTGTAAGATCAGCTGTGCTGGACCACAGGTACTTATATTGTGTATTTACCATGAGTCTCAGTGGTTATTTTTCATAATTGAGCAGGGTTGATGTTCTGACTTCTGTGCCTACAAAGCACATTCACATCTGTGTATTCTACACTCAACAACTCACCCAGAGATCAAAAATATGCATGTGAAAAACTACATTAGTGTAGAGTACCTACACTTTTTTCCCCTATTACTTCCTAAACTATACAGTAAAAACTGTTCAGTAGGATTTACAACAGGTATTATAAATAATCTATAGATTTTAATGTATGCAGGTGAAATAGATTATGTGCAAATAATTTTGCTATTTTATTTAAGGAACTTGAGTATGCTTGGATTTTGGTCAACAATTTCCTGCAGACACTGAGAGATGGCTATATTTCACTAAACATTTCTTTCAAAGTTATTTGTGTTGAAACACAAAAGCAATAATCAGGAAAACTGTAAAAGTGGCTATAAATGTTTGAAAAATAAGGAAATTGAGCCCTCCACCCTTTCTAGGGTGCCTCCTTTGCTTCTTATATAAAACTTTAAAAGATTTTAAAAATTCCAGTTAACCTATAATTTTGATTGTATTTCTAATGAGTCTATTTTGTACATGTTTTATAGAATGTAACTTCTATAACTTTCTCCACAAGGGGACTGGGAACATTGGAAATAAGAAAAGTATAAGGAAGATGACCTACAGTGCTGGGGATACAACTCAGTTAGTAAGGTGCTTGCCTCTATACTGAGCCCTAGACTGAGCCCCACAGCTACAGAATCAGACATGGTAGTTGCTGCACGCCTGTTATCCCAGTACTGAGAAGTAGAACCATTCATTGTTGTCCTTGGCTATAGTCAGTTTTAGGCCAGCCTTGGTGAGAGACCTCTGTTTTCCTCTACTCACCTAAAAAAAGATCAATCTCTGACAAATGTAAGTCCTTTATTATTTTTTTGCTGTTATAGTTCTACCAGCTATTCCTTAAAATGTGTGAATTTAAGCATAGGTTTGTTAATGACTTCATCACTTTCTAAACTACCTGTTTTGACTATGAGAGAGTCCTATTTTGTCAAGTATGGGGGTTCGCACTAGTAATCCCAACAATTTGTACAGCAAAAGTGGATGATTTCACAAGGTCAGCCTAGACTGCAAAACAAGAGCCCGTCTTATTAAAAAATGTTTTATATAAAAATTTACATAAACAAGCCAGGCAGTGGTGGCGGACACCTTTAATCCCAGCACTTGGGAAGCAGAGGCAGGCGGATTTCTGAGTTTGAGACCAGCCTGGTCTACAGAGTGAGTTCCAGGACAGCCAGGGCTATACAGAGAAACCCTGTCTCAAAAAACAAAACAAAACAAAAAATTTACATAAACATTGGCTAGAGAAATGGCTCAGTGGTTAAGAGCACTTGATCTTGCAAAGGACCTGAGGTTGGGTTTCAAGCACTATGTGCTGACTCACTTAGCTACAGTTCCAGGGGATATGATGCCTCTTCTCTCTGAGGGTCTCAGGCATGAATGTTTTTGGTTTTCAAAGATTTTAGCAGCTTGGCATACAAAAAGCATATTTGGGGAGAGTAAATAGAATATGACTCTTCACATATTTCTGTTTCCAGCTCTATTCTATCAGTATATACCTTTTTTTTTTTTTTTTTTTTTTTTTAAGAAAGACACAGGGTCTCACCATGTAATACTTGGCCCATCTTCTCTCCCTGCCCCCAACTCACTGTGTATACCAGGCTGGCCTCAGAAATCACAGAGATCTGTCTGCCTTTCCTCCCAGGTGCTGGGATCAAAGGCATGTGCCATTATGCCTGACTTATATATACTTTTTAATTTATTGGGTTAGTTTTGTTTTTAATACATAGTTCTGCAATATTTTTGATTTTTGGTGTATTCTGAATTGTTGACACCTACTTAGTATTAAAATATATGTACTCGTATTCATTCTTAAGCAATATATTTAACTAGATTAAGTATTAGAATGCATTCAGATTTTCAAAATTAAGTTTTATAAATATAACTTTTTATAAAGAATTACCGTCATGCAGTAGTTATTTTTCCTAATAATATAGGTAGTTTCCCCCTCAGATTAATTAATTCTATAATCAGACTTTTTGTGTAATGATTATTAAAAGTTATTATTTTCTGCCCAGTGTTCTATACAAGCAATAAAAGATAGAAGTTCTTGAAACTACAGGCGGCTTATCTTATAGTCTAACTGTTCATGAAAGTGCTTTTGTAATTCAAAGCTATTGGGTTAAAAATAAAGAAAACAGCTCAATTAATAGTGTTTTACAAATATACTTCTACAAGTTTGGTTCCCAGAGGTCATGTTTAAAAAATGTCCCATGTTGCCTAAGCTTAGAATACTAGTGTTGATTCAGAAAGCAGAGATAGTCAGATCCCGGGCAGTCCCTGGATGGTCTCAGGAGAGCCTTGCCTACAAAAAGGCTGAGCCAACCTCTCAAATAAAAACCTAGGCTTTGCTTGCCCTGTTTACTCTTCAGCGCAGACACACCCACTCACATGTGTGCCCATACATAGAATATTGAATAACTGTGTTCTTAGAAGGTTGGAGATGTAGTTCAGTAGTAGAATGCATGTGTGGCTACTTAAGTTCCTGAATTCAGTCCTTGGCACCAAATAGCAAAGTATTGTTAGATAAACTGCAGAGAGTTAGAGATCATCCATAAAGAATCTCTCCTGTTCTTAAGTGCTTTGAAAATAGCAGTTTTCATCCATGCTTTCCTCATTCTCTCCCATTTTATTTTATTTTATTTTGAGACTGTGTTATTACAAAGCCTGGGACAGCTTGAACTCAATGATTCTCTTCCTCAGCCTACTGAGCACTTACTTTACAGGTTCTGCACCACACGTTTATCAGACTCTTTCTTTTGTTTTGGGCATCTGTTTGTTTGGTTTGGGTTTTTTTGAGACAGGGTCTCACTATGTAACTAGCTGGCCTGGAACTTAACATGTAGACCAGGCTATCCTCAAACTCAGTGCAGTTCTGTTCTGCCTCCTGAGTACTAAG
Organism: Uromys caudimaculatus; assembly: GCA_028551405.1. Lineage (NCBI taxonomy): Eukaryota > Metazoa > Chordata > Mammalia > Rodentia > Muridae > Uromys > Uromys caudimaculatus. Next base: position 23,700,611 of record CM052716.1, on the reverse strand, counting down.
ATTAAAGGCATGTGCCAGTCACCTTTTGATCCCATTTTTAAATGAGTGTTAGAGGTCTGAAAATTGAATAGAATGTTATAGAAAGAAAATTTGTACTTTTTGTTCAAAACAGACTTATAAAGAGCACTTAGAAGGACAGAAACATAAAAAAAAGGAAGCCGCATTGAAAGCCTCTCAAAATACCAGCAGCAGCAACAACTCAACTCGTGGGACACAAAACCAGCTACGTTGCGAGCTCTGTGATGTGTCTTGTACAGGAGCAGATGCATATGCTGCCCACATTCGTGGTGCTAAGCACCAGAAAGTAGGTGTTTTGGTCCCCCTCCCACCCACACACAGCCTTATGTCTACTCTACTTACTTTCACTTTTCAACAGGGGTTTGAAAAAAGTTGACTTCCATTTTTGAAACCTTTGAGTGTATTATAAACCTTGCTTTAAATGTTAACATACATCAAGGTAACATCAAATAGTCATTGCTTAAAAGAGAAACACTAGAGTCCTTTAAATTGAGTTAAACCACTTGCTTTACAATTTGGGATTAATTCATTTGTCTTGATTAACTACAGACTGATTTGCTTATAGACAAGTCCTTTCATCAATAAACACAGATGTTAAAATGAGTTTTGTCTGTAATTGAAAAAAACATAGCAAAGAAAATTAAGTTTTGTTTTTCATTTTATAGTCTTACTCAGACAAACTTTTTAAAAAACAACACATTTGAGTTTCCTGACAGGTGTGCTTTCTGTTTTGTAGGTGGTTAAATTACACACAAAACTTGGTAAACCTATTCCTTCAACGGAACCAAATGTTGTTAGCCAAGCTACTTCTTCAACAGCTGTATCTGCTTCAAAATCAACTGCCTCTCCTTCAAGTATTGGAGCAAGCAATTGTACTCTGAACACGTCATCAATTGCAACTTCTTCAGTGAAAGGTCTTTCAACTACAGGAAACTCGTCTCTTAATAGTACATCCAACACTAAAGTATCAGCGGTACCTACCAATATGGCTGCCAAGAAAACATCTACACCCAAAATAAACTTTGTTGGCAAGTACTAAAGATTGATTCTTTGTGTTCCTCATAACTGTCAGAGTGGTTTTTCTTCTCCATTGTGTTGCTGGCTGTTGAACCCAGAGCCTTATATATGCCAGGCAAACACTGTACTATTAAGCAGTCTCTGTTCTCTCTGCTTCTGTACTTTCTAAACAATAAATACACAGTCAGCTATCCTTTTTTGAAACCTATTGCAAGACTCACCAGGTACCTAATTACTTAGAGCCAAGCATGTCTCACACCTATCATATCAACACTTGGGAGGCTGAATCAGAAGGATTGCCAAAAGTTTGAGACCAGTCTGCATTTGGTTCCAGGCCAGCATAAGCTAATATGAGAAAAACCGTCTCAGAAACGTAACAAAACAAATAAGCAAACAAACAAACCCATCCCCTGCCAGATTCACTGGTCAGTTTTGGTTTCATCCTGTTGACTGCCTTACCCTAAACTTGACATAATTGACTGCTATACCTTAAACCTAAAGTGAATCTCCGTTTTCTAGCATATATGTCCATCTACCCTTTGGGGGTGGGGGGTGTAGTATCTTACCGATTACCTATGGTTTTGTTAAATGGCAGTATTCCTAGAATTATGGTTCTGTGTCTCATCGCAGTGTGCAGCAGCATTCCTAGACAGTTTCATGCATTCTAGTGTATGCAACTATAAAAATCTGGCAAAATCAGAATCCCAACCTGAGTTTGAGAATCATATTTTGGTTGCTTGCTGATCATCTAATAGATAGCCCCTTCCTATTGTGTCCCATTACAAGAATACTACAAAATACTCATAAAAAGTGGCTGAGTTTTTCCTCCTTTTTAAGGGCTAGCTTCACTAACATTATTTCTTCTTTTCGGCTGCCTCCTCCCTGTTGCTATTTCCTTATCATCTGTACAGTGCCTTTCTGTATTTAGTCTCTGCAACATAATCTGTGTTCTTGCTGGTGCCTTCTCTTTTAAAATCTTCATTGGCCATCCTTTATATGTAGGATAAAGTCTGTTTATGACTATGTCATATATGCGTTTATAACTGACTTATACCTTCCTTCTTGCCTTCGTGTCAGCTCTACCTGGGGAGTAGCCGATGCTAAGTTGCTGACTTTCTTCAGTTCACTACAGTCTTTAACTCCATGTTGTTCCACTCTCTCCTACATGCTGTACTTTCTGTTTAGACATAATTCTCTTGTATCTTGACTGTTCATTCTCAGTAGTCCTCTCTCAAATGATAACACCCTTTGTGAATCACTTCTGTCAGAGGAGGTAAAGGCTTGTGCCTGTTCTGCTTCCTTCTTACAGTATTCAGTTCCTGCTTAGCACAGGATATTGTAAATGCTTGTGTCTTCCTTTAAATTATGAGCAACTCAGTCACAGTTACATTGTCTTATACTTTTTAATACAGTTTTGCTAAAGTTGTTATTTGACAGTTTCCTACATTTATATTATTCTTTTTGTAGCTACTTAAGAATAGATCATTGACAGTATGTTATTATCTTGAATAGTGTTAAAATTTAATTGGTTAAAATGAAAGCAGTGATTTGTAGGGGGTTTTTTGTTTTGTTTTTCCATTTTTGAGGTTATTCACACTTTTAATTTAGAGTAAAAGCAAATCCAAGCTGGAAAAAGTACAGTGGGTAAAAGATGCTTGCCAAGCCTGATGAGTCAAGTTCAGTGCCTGTTATCCATGTGGTAGGAGAGAGGGAAACCTGACATGGTTATGGCCAACACAGACTGAATATGTAGCTCCATTGATGCTTGCCTAGCATGTATAAAGCCCTGGGTTCAATCCCCACCCCACATAAACTCCACTATGTCGACACACACCTATAATTCCAACATTTGGGAGGTAGAGAACTGCCAGAATTTTTAGGCCAACCTGGCCTACATAGTGAATACCAGATTAGGTTTGTCTACAGCCTGATAATGCCCATGTCAGAGATGAAAAAGAAAGAAAAAACACTGTAGAGAGGTGAGGGTAGATAAATACTATTTATTATTAATCACAGTTTAGTGAGTTCAGTATCAATGTAAACATGGATTATATTTAATCCCTTTTCATGTTTCTTCTGTTCAGTTTGGAATCTAAATGTTACGAGAACCAATATGGGGTACCTATTCTGCATAAAGTTTAGCCAGAAGTAGTAAAGATCGCTTTTAAGTTTCATCTTAATGGGTTTATATATTTATACAATGATAAAATTATTATAATTTTTTTTCTAGGTGGAAATAAGCTACAGTCAACAGGAAATAAAGCTGAAGACTTAAAAGGAACTGACTGTGTTAAAAATACTCCTGCTGCCTCCACTGTGCAGATTCCAGAAGTAAAGCAAGATACAGTGTCAGAACCAGTCACAGCTGCATCCCTTGCTGCTTTGCAGAGTGACGTACAGCCAGTGGGACATGATTATGTGGAAGAGGTAGTGGTCTGAGTAATCATTGCTCTGCAGTCACGCAAAAGGGAAAATATGTCAGACAGTGTCCAGCTATAGTTTAGATTTCAGTTACCTATAAAATTAAGGCTGATATTCTAATTTATACCATTCATTTGGTTTCTTGAGCTGATTAGGACATTTCCTGTTTTTCAGGTCAAATAAGGTCAAATAAGTACAGTAAGTAAAGGAACAAGGGGACATCCCAGAAGCTTGAATAAATAGTTGCTATTAACAGAAGGATCCTATAGTAGTGTAGCGTAACACTACAGTCTGGTTTACACTGTTGGAAAGCATGTATACATGTCCAGGGACTGATGTAGGTCTGTGAAACTGGGGCATTTGCCCAGCAAACTTGTGATGATGGATAAAATTGATTGAGTGGTTTTGGTAACTGACTGTTCCATAATCTGTCTATCAAGAGATTACATTATATATTGAGGTCTTTGTTTATGAAGGTACATAGTAATTTGTAAATTACTATCTCTTATAAAGGTAAAATTTGGTTACCTTTTAAAAAGTTCTCAGACACCTTTATTTCTAATGACTTGGATTAGTTTAGACAATTTGATTCAGATTCTATTAATAGCACAATTTGAACTTAATAGTAACATCTGAATCATCTTTGTTTTGTTTTGTTTTGTTTTCCATTGTACAGTTAGGGAAAAAGCCTGCATCTTGATTGACTTTGTATGCATGAAAGTCTTGAACTTTGAGAAATTCGTATATCAGAGTTGTGTTTTAAAATCATTCTCGTCTCCAAGAAGCAGGTGTCAGTAACTTGTGAATTTAAGGCATCTAACTATATTAGAGAGGCATGGTTGACTCATACAGAATCGGCTTAAAATGGAACCAATAAGCATTCAGTCATGGATAGTGCAGGGCCTCATGGAGCCAGGCTACTCGTTGCAGACCTGTTGACATTTGCTGACTGCTGAGAAGGAGTAAGAAGTCATTCTCTTCAGGGCTGTGGACACTGGCCCCTGCTCCTGTAGATAAATCCATAGCTCAGCTCATGCAGGTAGCCCAGTTGAATCTGGTAGATCACAAAACAAAAAGACATGAAATTATAAAAGCAGCTTATTTGGGGGAGGAGAGTTAGCAAAGATGTGAATGAGTAATAGTAGATAGGATATGATCAGAATATATCGTATACGTCTATGAAATGGTCAAAAAATTAAAAGAAATGCTTCAAAAAGAAATCCAAATATTTTCAGGCAGATATTGAAGTAAAAGATACTTTACAAAGGCTGGTATATGCTGGGACTCGCAGTCCTAGTTTCTGTCCTTTTTAGAAAAATTAGGTCTGGGCAGTCAAGAAGCAGAGATAGGTAGATGATCTATGTCAGTTCAAGGCCAGACTGGTCTACATAGGCCAGCCAAGGCTACAGTACTGAGACAGTGTTTCAAAGATTACTTCCAAATTGATCAAAGCTTCTATTTTTCCACACCAAGGTACGAAACGATGAAGGAAAAGTCATTCGCTTCCATTGTAAGCTATGTGAATGCAGTTTTAATGACCCCAATGCTAAAGAGATGCACCTAAAAGGACGCAGACATAGACTTCAGTATAAAGTAAGTAAATGCTAACTATTGAACTATTGTCCTTTTAAGTTTTTTAACATACATTTTATTTTATGCATATGGGTGTTCTGCGTGCATGTGTATCTGTGCTTCTAAGGTTTGCCTGTTGCCCAGAAAGGTTAGAAGAAAGCATTAGATTCCCTGGAACTGGAGTTACAGACTGGGAATCAGTTACAGTGCTGAGAAATCAAGGTCTTCTGTTAGCCTCTGAACCAGCTCTCTCTCCAGCCCTTGTGTTGTCCTTTTGTAAAACAGATAGCGCATTCTCTCTATCGAAATACAACTCAGTGTCTGCTCTCCCATTCTAACTCTGCACGCCGTGTAGGTACATTCACTTTGATAGAATAATACCATGACTGTAGTTGCAGTGTAACTTGCAAAAGTGGAATAGAGCAAAACTAATGTATTACTTGAGTCAAGAAGTCGTGTAATGATCACTGATTCATGTTAAATGTAAAAAAATATCACTTTACCTACCTCTCTCCCTCTTTAGTTTTCTGAGGCAGGGTTTCTCTGTGTAGCATTGGCTGTCCTAGAACTCAGTCTGTAGACCAGGCTGGCCTAGAGCTCAAAGATCCACTGCTCCTGCCTCTCAAGTGCTGGGCTTAAAGGTGTGCACAACCACCAGCTAGCTTTTACCTACCTCCTTTATGGTGGTACATTCTTAGTGAAATTAATTTGGAGCTAGTACTGGAAAATCTCTTCATTTATTTTATAGTAGGAATTCATCATTGCCTTCCTTCAGGTATTATTAACGTGTTAAAGTTGCTAAAGTATGGACTGGTAGAGCATGGGTGTGGGTGTTTATTTTAAACACAGTATGGCAATGTGTCATTTATGTAACTGGAATCACTCATCTGGCTCCAGCTGGACTAAGTAATAAACCTATTAAGGCACACACTTAAAATCATCTGTTTGTTAACAAGCAGAATGAAAAGTCCTCCAAGGATTTCATGGTTTCCTATTAAGTCAGCAATAAGTTACAGAGTTTTTATATGTTCTTAAGCATGAATAATTAAGCCTATAACAAATATTTTCTCTGATTCAACCTAATTATACAGATTGTACTCTTCAGTAGGAAATTTTTACAAGTTCAAAGCCAACTTGACGCAAGGGCGCACACACACAAGACTGAGTATATACCTCAGTCTGTAGACTACTAAGCAAGCTGGCATGCTCAGACCCTGGGTTGCATCCCTAGCACTGCGAATACTGAGGGTGATAGACAGTGTCTATAATCTCATCATTTTACTTTGGGAGATGCAGACAGAACAGTTTAAGACCATCATTTAAAAATCTATTTTGAAGCCAGCCTGGTTACATGAGACTCGGTCTCACAAATAAAAACAAGAAACCAATATATATCTATGACACAAAATTTGTAACTATAAGCTTCTGGTGAGAGACTATAAAACTGTATGATTAAAAATGACTTGGGGCTGGTAAAGGCACTTGGAAGCTGTGTGATAACATGAAAGTGATCCCTGGGACCCACACGGCGAAAGGAGAAAACTTACTCATCCAAGTTATCTCTGATCTCCATACATGCTACACATGCACGGACTATAATAAATACAAAATAAATTGCTTCTGACGAATCGGTTGTTGAAGGCGTCTACTCTTTTTAAAAATGTATTATCGGTGTTAACAGAAAAAAGTAAATCCAGATTTGCAAGTAGAAGTGAAGCCCAGTATTCGTGCAAGAAAGATTCAAGAGGAGAAAATGAGAAAACAAATGCAGAAGGAGGAATATTGGCGGAGACGAGAGGAGGAGGAGCGCTGGAGGATGGAGATAAGGTATGCTTTGAACTCGTAGCTCTACAGTACGTTCCTAAAAACCTTGTTCTGTGAGCAGAGCTTCCACATTCAGATTTATTTACTTTATGTGCTTTCAGAGTTCTCTAAGATCTTAAGTCAAAAAAGATAGACATTAGAATGCTAAGTATACGGATATTTGATTGCTACCCCGGTAGTAAGGATTTTGTGATGGTAGCTCAAACTTTTAATCCCAACAAAGGAATGTGAGTTCGGGGCCATAACAAGACTCCCATCTCCATGAAGAAAAGTGGTAAAAGGAATTATATTTTAAGTATGTGAAGAAATTGGGAATTGTACCGGTGGCTCAGGCTTAAGAACACATGCCACTGCTATCACCTAAGTTTGGTTTCCAAGACATCAGGTGACTGACAACTGCCTGTAATGCCCCCTCAAGGGAATCCAGTGCCCTGTTCTGGATCCTGAACTCAAACGTGCACATACTCCTAACCCAGACAAACACATTAAACTGAATAATTGAATTACAAGATGTTAGTATATACACCAAGCTGTAAAGCAGTTGCCACTATCTGTTTTGGAATATTGAAACTCCTTACCAAAAAAAAAAAATCACAATCCCATTAACAGTCGTTCCCAGTGTCTTCTCTGTTTCCTGTCCAAGCTTAGCACCATGGAGCCATCTTTATAAATTCTATAGATTTTAGTAAATGAAGTCAGTTTTAAATGATGGAATCGTGCATGCATGCAGTGGTCTTTTGAATCTGGCTTCTTTGAATTTCAGTGTTTCTAAGCTGGAGAGAAAGAGTGAGAATGTGTGTTGTATAGATAGATGTGTGTATGCAAGTGTGTATGTTTATGCACACCTGGTCAGAGGCCATCACTCTCTGACTTACTTCCTGAGGCAGATCTCTCACAGAACCAAGAACTAAACTTGGTGGCCAGCAAGTCCCTCCCAACACAGTTATTTCAGTGCACACACCCACGGTGTTTTTGGATTTTTTTTTTTTTTTTTAAAGATTTTTTTATTATGTGTACTGATGTATGTGTATGTTTACAGAGCCTGTATGTTTTTTGAAAACATCTCTTCATGGCTTTTGAGATAGACTCTCAATCCAAGCTGGCTTAGAACTTAAAATCTTCTAAAATATTTTATTATAAAGCTACCTATTCATACTTTTATTATGTGTTATCTTTAGGTTTTAGTGATAGGTAACATTTTTTATGTACAGTAAAAATAAAATATATTCTTTTTCAATTTGTGCTTTTGTAAGGTTTTAGAAATTCTGTGACTAGATCATATAGTTAAGTTTCTTTTATTCATATATCAAATGATTATCTTAAGTGCCTACTCGGTACTTGTGGATGTTTTCAAATCATGATCATGAGTTTATAGACAATAATTAAAAAATTTCTGCCCTTATATTATGTAAACATTTTTAGTAGTAACAAACAGAACTCTGAACTAAACATGGTTTTCTAGATCTTCTGAGCTGTTTTTTAATTCTTTTTTTTGTTTGTTTTCTAAAGGCCCAAGTAACAAAGAAGTGTATTCTACCAGTCCTCAGATAATCTAAAATTAAAATATGCTGTTTATTCCCTACCTGAAATATTGGTTGTTTTTACAGTGGCAATCAATAAATATACACCCTTTTTAAATTATTATTTTAGACAGATTTATTAGAATAGCCTTATTGCTGTATGGATTTCTTTGAGATAGCTATTGAAATTAAAAGTAAAAATTAGAACCAAGGCAGAACAGAAATCAGTTCTGAGACTGTTAACTTGTGAAGGAGAGGCTATGTGCTAGATAGCCACCTTCTGAACTCTTTAAGTGTTTTCTATGGAATGCTTCACAAGTTTCCCTGTCATCCTTGAGCACATGCTAAGCGTCTCTGTGGTTCTCATTTTAGTATATGTGCTGCCAAAGCAAGCAATCTTAAGTGTTTTATTTAATATACAGAGTAATTTTTACTGAACCAACAGCCATGGATTTCACAATTGGATGTCTTTAGCAATACAGCCTTTATTCCTTTTGGTAATACTTGATTAGGAACTGAGCCACAGACCTCTCTAGCCAAAGGTATGCTTTCTACTTTTGTCATAATTTACCATTGTCGGTGTGTTTCCCTAACAATGAAATTGTTGGTTGCTACCACAATTCCTTTTACCACAAAGTCAGAGAAATATTTTGTACTGCCTATATCATAAATGGAGAACTTTACTGTTTTAAAAATGAAAAGAGAACTCAGGCTGAGAAGATGGGGCTTTGGATAAAGTACTTATTATACAAATTGAATCCCCAGAATCTGTGTAAAGCTGAACCTGATGGTTCGTTCGTATCTGTAATCCCATGTTTGTAGTGGGAGGTAGAGACTGGAGAATTCTCGGGAACCTGTGGACAAGCTAACCTCACATGTGCAACAGCAAAACACACACACACACACACACACACACACACACACACACACACACACACAGAAACACAATAGGGTGTCTCAAGATGAATAGAGGGGACCAGTACTAAAGGTTGTCCTCTGACCTGCATATGGTCATATGCATATGGAGTGCACACACTTCGTCATGCTCACAAACATGTATATGCACATACATTTTTTAAAGACAAAAAGAAAACTATACAAGAAGTGAGTTCGTTTCTTTGAGGACATAGATAACTACCTGCACATACTACATGCGAAGTGGTCCTTACATTGACATCATCAGTTGGGCACCCTCAGTTGTAGGGGTTTGGATTTACAGTCATTACCTTAAGTAATTAGAGGCTGAGGTGTATGTTTTCTGTTACACTTTGTTCTTGAGGTGTGAAATTTTATTCTCCTTTTCTCATTATTGTCTCTAAGTTTTACTTAGTTTACTTTTCAATGAAAATTAAATAATGGGGGCTGGAGAGATGGCTCAGTGGTTAGGAGCACTGACTGCTCTTCCAGGGGTCCTGAGTTCAATTCCCAGCAACCACATGGTGGCTCACAACCATCTGTAATGGGATCAGATGCCCTCTTCTAGTGTGTCTAAAGACAGCTACAGTGTACTCAAATAAATCTTTAAAAAATAAAACAATAAAAAGAAAAATAATAGAAATAGGGTAAAGGTACTAAAGTGATTTGGGTGGACTTTTTTAGTCACATTTTTTTATTTTGTGTGTTTATGTGCCAGTATAACAATGGTTACAGGCATATGTGCCACTGTTCATGAACAGAGGTCAAAGAGCAATTTTCAGGTCATCAGGCTGGTGCAAGCACCTGTTTCTGCTGTGCTGATTCCTTTTTTTAGAATAGGGGTTTTTTTTGTTTTGTTTTGTTTTTTGTTTTTTGTTTTTCGAGACAGGGTTTCTCTGTGTAGCCCTGGCTGTCCTGGAACTCACTCTGTAGACCAGGCTGGCCTCGAACTCAGAAATCCACCTGCCTCTGCCTCCCAAGTGCTGGGATTAAAGGCGTGCGCCACTACTGCCCGGCTTAGAATAGGTTTTTATGTAGTTGTTGGTGAAAGTTCTTAAGCTGTGGGGGTTTGCTTGTTTGTATGCATCAGACGTTATGAAGAAGACATGTACTGGAGAAGAATGGAGGAAGAGCAGCATCACTGGGATGACCGCCGCCGACTGCCTGATGGAAGCTATCCTCACGGGCCTCCGGGCCCACTAGGTCTTCTGGGAGTCCGACCGGGCATGCCTCCCCAGCCACAGGGCCCTGCAGTGAGTATCTGCTTTGCTTATATAAGGGATGAGAATGTAAGCCTCCTTCAACATTAGATGATGTTTTATGAGCTGAATTTTTAGATTTAATAATGTCATCAGTTTTCATCTTGATTATATTTTTAGTCCTTAAAGATTCTTAAGGCTAATGTATTTATATATAAGGACTTGGTCAAGTTTCCTTTACTCTTCTTTACTTACAAAACTTGCTAAAATCTGCTGAAGACCTACTTTTGATAAATATTTTATACATAAGAAACTTTCCTTATCTTTATTTTTTTTCCTTCGAGTGTTAGAGGTAACTCTGTTACCTATTCTTTCTCATTTGTCATTACAGTATCTGAGCAATTGTATGTAAATTTACATTGTTACTGAAAGGAAGGTGAGTTTCAGATCACTAAAAAGTATTTACAAGGAGAGAAAACTCATCAGTAATAGAGCACTAGCATTTGGTATTCTATTTTTGAGTATAGCGCTACAAACTTTTAAAAACATTTTCATAGTTTTAGGATTTATACATAAATACACTTATATACACACATACATGTATAACAATTTTGCTTTAGGGACAGATACTTGAGCTTTCATTTTATTGAAAAAAAATTAAGTGGACAGCTTGCTTAATTGCTTTTCTTATTGTAAAGCTAGCAACTATATATTTGAAAATTTAGAGTTTTCTTTTATTCAGAAAAATAACCTTTTCCCCCTCTCTAGCCCTTACGTCGCCCTGACTCATCTGATGATCGTTATGTAATGACAAAGCATGCAACCATTTATCCAACTGAAGAAGAGTTACAAGCAGTTCAGAAAATTGTTTCTATCACTGAACGTGCTTTAAAGCTTGTTTCAGACAGTTTGTCTGAACATGAGAAGAGCAAGAACAAAGAGGGAGATGATAAGAAAGAGGGAGGTAAAGACAGGTATGTTTACAAAATACTCGTTTCCTTTACATAGACGTTTTATGGTGAAGATTAGGGACTGATGACCTGGCTTAGCCCTTAAGGATGCTTGCTGCTCTAGTCCTAGAGTACCTGGGTTCATTCAGTTCCTAGCACCCACATCAAACAGCTCACAGCCATTAGTAATTAGTAACTCCAGCTCCAGGAGATCTCATGGCCTCTTCTGGCCGCTGGGTACCTGAACACACGTGGCACATGTACACAAAATAAAAGTTGAGGGGGAAATTGGTGTTACTCCACACATGTTAACTATACTTGTATTTTTGCTAAAATGAGTAGCATACATTTCTACTACCACCAGTTTTTATTGTTGATTTTTAAAACATACTAAATGTTATTACAAAAAACAAATTCAGTGTTTCAAAGCAGCCCTTATATAACTTTTCAATTTTATCTAGCTGTTCTTTCCTGGTTTTACTTATGTTTCATCTGTTGCTCATTTGTCTATATTTCAGTGACTGTTAAAAACATTGACCATAAAGCATAAATTAGCCAAGCTTTAACACATTTCATCTTATATTTCATTATGATTTTCTAATTTTTCTCTTTTCCCTTTGGAAGTATTTTTTACATTAACATTTCTCTTACAATTTTAACATGTAAAATAAAACACAAGGGGCTAGGTGTTTGGGCCCATACATAAACTGAAGCAGAAGCAAGAAGGTAACAAGTTTGAAACCAGACTGTGCTGTAGTGAGATTCTGCGAGATAGACAATATTGTACAAGCTTAGACTTTGATTTTAAAAAATACTTTATTTTTATTTGTGTCAGCGTGAGTATGTGCATATGTGTCTATGGAGACCAGAAGAGGGCATCAGTCACATGGAGCTGGAGTTGCAAGCGTTCACAGAATACAGATTGCTATGGGAATAACTCGGATTTCAAACCCTGTTCCTCGGGAACAATCACTGTTAAACACTGAGCCTTCTATCTACCCTTTATTTATTTTAATGTATATGTTTATTTAAATGGCATATAGTCTGTCATTATAGTTGAAGAAAATTTCAATTGTGCAAAAGTCACTTAGTTTACTGTTAGGTTTGGAGGAAGTTACAGTTCTAGCTGAGGAATATCATATTTTAATATAAGTTGATTTTGCTACAGAGCTCTGAAAGGAGTGTTGCGAGTAGGAGTATTGGCAAAAGGATTGCTTCTCCGAGGAGACAGAAATGTCAACCTTGTTTTGCTGTGCTCAGAAAAACCTTCGAAGTCATTATTAAGCCGTATTGCAGAAAACCTACCCAAACAGCTTGCTGTAAGTATAATGGAAATGTTAGATTTACCCTTTGTCCAGATCAGAAGTTTTTGGCAAGACTAACTGTACTTCAGTATAAACTTCAGTCAGCCTTTTAGTTTTGACTTGACTTTCTATAATGAAAAGGTTGGCTTGGATTGGGTTTTTTTCTTTTTTTAATTTGTTTTGGTTTTTGTGTGTGCCCCCCCCTCCCCACCCGCCCGCATTGTGCGAACTGATTAAACTGTTTTTGCTGCTTCTTTTGGGGATCTGCAGTGCTTGTAATTTGGCAGGAAGCCATCTTGCTAATTTATTTTAAAATGGAACATTTTTAGCATATGCCCTGTTTTTCCAAAATTGGACTCATAAGAAGACATAGCAGAGAATGGCCTTTTTCATACTTATCTAGTATATGCACACTTATAGTATGTCTACAGCAGGCCAAGATCCACGAGTCAGCTCCCTCCTCCCGGTGGGTTCCAGGCGTCAGACTCAGACCATCAAGCTTGGTAGCCAGTGCTTTTTACCCACTGAGCCATCTCAACTGACAGGATTTTTCTAAAGGAAGGAAGGAAGGAAGCAAGCTAGCTCATGTATAGCAGGTTTAAGTTTTTTAACTCATGAATCTCTTAGTTGAATGCATGTTTTAATGTAATTAAGAGTATGTATTACTTGAATTTGTTTTATTGTTGGTTTTATTATTAATACAGTAGTCCCTCTGTATCCTTGGAAAGATTCCTGGAGATTTCCTGAAGCCCCCAGGATACCTGAAACCTCAGAGAGTCATGTTTTTTCTACTCTTGCATACCTGGGATAAAACGCTAATAAATTAGGCAAATATTTATAGCAACAAATTCTCCACCATATGTCTAAGTAGCTGCAACCTCAGCATGTTCTTACCCCCAAACCCAAGGGGATATTGTCTAGAAACCTAAGACCTTGTACATCCTAAGTAGGTGCTGTACCACCAAGCAGTGTTCCCCACCCCATCTCTCCTCAGTTCTAGATAGAACTTTCACATTTTCAGTAAAGCTTCTGTTTGTTGTAGTTGAATGCCAGCATCACTCCTCCTCCTGTTATTTTTCGAGTAATGGCATAACAGCCACTTACACACGTAGTGATGCTCTATCAGTACCAACTCATCTAATAAGTAAATCATGGACAGGTAGTGGATTGAGAAGGGATGGTTCACAGAGCAGGCCAGAGAGGGCAGGGCAGCTCTAGATTTTAATCATGCTATTGCAAACAGCATTCAGTTTTAAGATGTATGAATTGCTTATTTGTGTGCCTTTCCATTTAATATTTTCTGATTGTAATTGTCTATAGACAAGTAACTAAAATTAGTGAGACCATAGATAAAGAGATAACTGTCTTACTAGTTTTCTAAATATTTATAATGCTAGGAAATACTTCCTCTTGGAAGCAAGATGGTTGAGATCAGTCTTATAAAACATTACAGTTTAATTAGGTATTCTAAATTTAGGGATTGATGTTTTACTGGATTCTACAGTAATAATTGAGAATTGTACTTGACCACAGTAGAGTAACACAAAACAAAAGGGACAGTGAGGTGTCCTATTGTTTAAGCCATATTGAATTTAGCATTGACACTTTTTTTTTTTTTTCCATATTAACATTGTTCCCAGAACTGAAAATGAATCTTTCCAAATAGATTATTCTCACTTCTTTTTCTTTGTTGATATGGGTAGAACAGTGAAAGGGGCAAGGACAGTGACGGATAAGCTTTAGGGGGGGGAAAATCAGAAAATTTCAAGTAACAGCTTGATACTAATCGGGCATGTATTTATTATACTGCAAAGAAAGAAATACTTTCAGTATTTCTTTCAAAAGCAAACGAGTTTCTAAATCACTTGCTCTTACTTTGTGTGTGCATAAACAGGTAAAATAAATTAATCATTGTTATTAACATTTAAATAGTACTCTTAAGTACTTTTAAAAAGCTAATCGGGGGGGGGGGGGCAGGGGTTGAGGCTTCTCAGACTTGCTGCCTAGTCTGATGGCCTGAGTAGTTCACAGTTCACACTCCTCAGGACCTACTTGGTGGAAAGAAAGAACTATTGCAAGTTGTCCTCTGGCTCCACTCTTGCACTATGGCATATGTAAGCATGCCTGTGCATGCCTAATAAATTGAAATACCCCTTTTTTTTTTTTTTTTTTTTTTTTTTTTTTTTTTTTTTTTTTTTTTAAGTTAATTCTCCAGCCACCCTGTGATTGTTAAGTACAATATCACAAGAAAAGTCAGGTACGATTGAGGCTAGAAGTACTCCTGTGTTGTGTGAAATATCACATTTCTATCTTGTTTTCAGTGGTGGGCTTGGACAGGTATTGGGGTTCAAACCCAGAGCCTCTCACACACCAGATGGTCTAATCAGCTGAGCTGTATCTCCAGCCCCTATAATGTCATATAGAGGCTTCATTTGTTCATATAACTGAAGCTGGATACATGTCTACCATATTGCAGCAGATCCTATTAGTGATTGCTTCTGGATAAGCAATAAATGTTAAAGTGACAGAGAACAAACTGTGGGAACAGTTGAATTAGGATCTTTGAGGTGCTCATACTTACTTTACTTCCCTTGAAAGTTTATAAGTATATAAGATAAGTAATGACAACAGCTTTTTTTTTTTTTTTTAAGGAGACATACATACGCATGTACAGATAACTCCTATTAACAATAATGAAATGAGTTTAAAACACAAGATGACTCACAACTATCTGTAACTCCAGTTCCAGGGGATCTGAGCTCTCTTCTTCCCATGTGGGCATCAGACACGCACATGATACACAGGCACACGTGCAGGCAAAATACTCATATACAGAAAAATAAGACAACAAAAAAGTTTAAAAAGAGTGGGAAATAATAGTTCCAGAAAGAATTATGAAAATAAGGAAAGGCAAAAGATAAATGGTAAGGATAATCTGACATGTGTTTTTAGGGGGTAGAGAATCCAGTATTTGTAGAGTGATTAATATAATAAACTAAAGCCACAATTAAACCATATTTGTGTTTTAATGCAGAAGATTTAACTAATTTCTTATCTTCATTATGTAGGTTATAAGTCCTGAGAAGTATGACATAAAATGTGCTGTGTCTGAGGCAGCGATAATTTTGAACTCGTGTGTGGAGCCCAAAATGCAAGTCACTATCACCCTGACATCTCCAATTATTCGAGAAGAGAACATGAGGGAAGGAGGTTGGAAAGCCAATTAAACATTCTACTTTTCTGTTAACTTTTTGATTTCCATTTACCTACCCTTTATGATGGCATTAAGCCCTAGAAGGCAACATGCTGGCATTTCATATGAATTTTATAGATTTAACTTACTCAGCAATTAGTTTTGCTTTAGATCATTTCTAACAAAGTGAGTGCTCTTCTTAGTGATGTACTATTATAGAAAACATTTATATCATGTGATTGGTTTTCTTGATATATTTTTTTTCTTTCTTTTCTTGCGGACCTCAGATTTCTGGAAAAAAAAACTTCAAAAATTGTTTTTTACATACTTGACACATGAAAAAGTTTTAAATGCTTGTTAATAACTAGGGGCCACAATTTAACTTTTACTAAGACAACGTTGATTTTGCCTTGTCTTGATGAAAAAAAATTCACAAATTGGCGAATAATATTACTTACAACTATTACATATATAGTCATGGATCTGGCCTGTCCTGAAGTAAATGTTTCTAGTTCTCTGAGGTTGCTCTTTGGTTTTGTATAATTTCATTAAATGCAGAACATGCTGATGTACACAGATTTGGGCATTTGGCCTGCATATCATGCTAGAGCTCTTAACAAATGATGTGAAGAAGTGAGGTAGAGTGCAGTACAGTGTTTCTTTTTAGTTTTTGTTTGTTTGGGTTTTTTTAATTGAATTTGCATTTGTAGAATATGAAACACTACTGGTGCCAGCAATGTTGCTTTAGGGACTACTCTGTAACATTTTCAAAGCTTCCAAAGCTTTTAAGCCAAAAGCATGATCAGTGTCTGCAGTAATGTTGGTTCTCTTGTTTTATGGGTCAGATAAAATTTACTTTGTTTCCTTTCATGTTGTTTTTATCCATCTTAAGTTGTTGAAAATGGAATTAAATTTTATACTCTTTGTAGTATAGGTTGAGGAGAAAAAGATTATCAATTACTGTTATAAATTTGTTTTCTTAAGACAAAGCAATTATTTCTAAGAAAGTGGATTTTCTATGGCCCAAGAAAAGAATATTTTGGTCAAAATTTCATTGGGAGACTTGTCTGATTTTGTATATTACATATGTGTACCATATTAGCATTTTTATGTTGTATCTTAAGCTTTGCATCCTAAAACATATGAGTTTTATGTAAAGGATCATTTGTATGAACATGAATTCATCTCAAGGTCTGCCTGTCCATGTTGCTTGATGACGTAGTTCCTGAGTCAATTTGGCCAAGTTGTATGTAACATATGTGATCCTTTACTTCAGTTTTTAAAAGCCTAGTATGATACATTATAAATTAATGTTGCTATAATTGATGTACAGTTATGCTCATGTAATCATTTAGCTTTATTTCAGAATGTTTGTGTATTTTTTAGTGAGTTCATTCCCAAGCCATTTTATAAGTTCATAGTGTCATATTTGTAGTCAATCCTTTAACATGCCCTTTCTAAAGGAAACAAAATTATATTTTTGTCTGACCCAGACTGAGATAGAATTATAATTCTGAATTTTATAAATATGATCATGAGGGAAATGGTCAGCTTAAAATCGAAAGATTTTGCTTCAAGACAGTAAGCTGGAAAGTTGGATATACAAAAGTGTAGAAACGTTGATCAGAGTGTTCCTTGCTGCAGATGACTGCAGTAAACCCATGTTTTTAGCTTTATCATGAAGGTTGCTTTTTTCTAGCTGCAGAATATCGGTATGTATTCTCTCTCACTGCAGCTCCCAATGCTCTGTGTCTTAAAATCATTTAAAGCCTATAGCTTGCTTTGGGGAGTTAGTACAGGGTGTAAGGAAGGCTTTGCCGGAAGAACTGTTTTAAATCATGATACTTAACTATTATATTTCCACATAGTATGATAGCCTCTTTAATGTGTAGTGCTCCTGTTTGATATGAAAATCATTTAATAAAAGAATGACTAAATTGTTGAAATAACTGTTAAACACATAACAGATCTCTTTCCTGGTACTGTGTTTGACAGTTAACATGCAGTAAACATTGAATTGACTTTAGCTTGGAATGTTCAGAATGCTCTAACCATTGCTGCAGAGTCTTTTCTGCAGCAAATCAAGTATTATGTGTGTTTTTTTCTACCTGTAGCTTATCAGGCCCGGTCCAAAGCCTTCTAGCAGAAGGGATTGATTCCTGTCAGGGGTTGCTGCCAAGACATCGGAAGGATTTTTGACCAAGGTTTTCAAAAGCTCAGTGTCACATCTGCCATTTGATTAAGGGGGATTTTGGATGCAGAGTCTGGCATTTTTTGTCTTTTGTGTGGCTATTTTGTTTGTCTTTTGTCTCTTCTAGAATTGAGCAGTGTTCACACTAGTTTTTAAATAGTTGAGTGAATTATATTTTACATAACCATGTTAATTGAAATTAATATATTCCCATTAACTTTTAATCATAAAATAGTGTGGACACAGCATGTCTTCTAATTGGTGATTAACCCCTTATAATTCATGAAATACATTCATGTAGGAAAAGAATCTGTATTTTGTTTTTATAAATTTAACAGATTTTTATTTTGACTGTTAAGGGAACAAGTATGATTTAGCACAATATATCTAAGGGGTTAATCTGCATAAAAATGGGTACAAAAATCCACACTTTAAATTTAATAAAAATTTCCTACTTATAGTTTTTATTTGTTTTTAACTTGGAATAGGTGTTCTGTCATCATTGAATTTGTATTGTAGATTAAAATTTACAAAGTTATACTTTTGTACAAAAATTTCCTGCATATTGGCAGAATTTTTAAAATTCTGAGATACAGTAGGACAGAGTACTTCTGGCTTTAACAATACTGTAAATAAGAGCAGTAGTCAGAGATCCCTTCCCATATTCTGCATGTTTTGGAGAGTGGAAGTAGTGGGGGTGGATTTTTTTTCTTTTTCAGATTAGTTAGCTATCTTTTCTTTGTCCTTTTTCCTTATCTCATTTTTAGGTACCTTTTCATATCTCATCTTCTCAGAATAATGACAACTTATCTTTTAAGATTTCTAAGTCCTTGAGCTGGAGAGATGACTTACTGATTAAGAGCACTTGCTGCTCTTGCAGAAGATCTCAGTTCAGTTCCCAGCACCCATATCAGGCAGCCCACAACCAACTGTACTCCTGCTCCAGGGGATCTGATGCCTTCTGGACTCTGGGCACCCACAAAGATGCATAAATAAAATAAATTTTAATAAAATCAGTTTCTAAATGTGTAAAAGACAATTTCAGGTGTTTTATCCAGACTTAAGGTACTCGCGTTATTTTTTATATTTCTTCTTTGTCCCTCTTAGTCATTTGAAATACTCCATAAACTATTGTATCCTAAATGAGTCAGTGGCTGTTAGTGCTCTCTGGCTGCTGCTTACACTCAGCAGATTGCTTGTTATGTTTTCTTGAATTTAAAAAATACACTGTTAGCCAGGCATGATCCTCACACTCTTAATCCCAGCTTTTAGATGCTGAGGGAGGCCAACAAACCTTGAGTTCAAGGCCAACCTGAGCTACAGGCACCTTATTTCAAACTCCAGAAGCAAAATATTCTGTAAAGTTGATAGCAACTATGAAGTAGATTGTTGAAGTATTTGCTTAGTTATATAATAGTTTGACCAGCAAATGTACATTTTATATAAACATGTAGCTGGCCTTTGGATTTTCACTTTTGTGAATGACTTATTAATGTAAACTAGCCTTTATTAATGTGAACTTAATTTCTTGTCCTGATTTCCTATTTTCTCAAGCTTTCTGTAACACATTTTAACCAACTTAAAAGACCCTACATATTTACCCTCAAAGCCTCTGCTTATGGCTCCTTTTCTGTACTTACTGTATTTAACGGTGCTAGTTCCTGTAGCCTTTTTCTGCTTTACTCATTGTTCCTGCTTCCTGTTTGGAATACTTTTAATGACAACTTTTCATTTTAGAAGATATTTTATATTCCCTTACGACATGCTAAATTTCTCCTATTGAACATCAAGAACTGAATTTTCAGAAATAAACCTCATTTTGGTCCTTTGTCCCCCCCCCCCCGTAATTGTTGTATTGATCATTCCATATTTATTTAAGTTCTTTCTTATATTAGACCCAGAATAATCTAGGATACTTTACCAACTTAGTAGTTTATTGTACATTCCCATTTAAGGTGGATTTTTGTGTTCCCTTTTGTCTTTGTCTTCTTTGTGCTGGTGCGCTGTGTCCAATAATCTTTCCTTTAGATTTCATTTTGGTGAGTAAGGCTTCTATTTCCAGAAAAGTATTATATCACTGAAGAGTTTATCTTAATTCTCCTTTTGTTCTTCATGTTATGGAAATTTGTTAAAAATTACTCCCTGGATGAATTTAACTGAAAAGCTCTCAAATGGCTCACGTGACACTGATGCTGCTTTAAGGAAGTGTCTTGCTCACCTGGTCAAACACCCATTCCTCACTGCATTTTGCCAATTCAATCCATTTTAGATGTAACCTCGGGTATGGTGAAAGACCCACCGGACGTCTTGGACAGGCAAAAATGCCTTGACGCTCTGGCTGCTCTACGCCACGCTAAGTGGTTCCAGGTTCGGAACATCATTTTACTTTTTTCTTGTAGCCTTATGAGAGAGTAGTTCAGTACAACATGTTTAACTATGCTTAAACATTTCAAACAATTG
Source organism: Uromys caudimaculatus (assembly GCA_028551405.1). Classification (NCBI taxonomy): domain Eukaryota; kingdom Metazoa; phylum Chordata; class Mammalia; order Rodentia; family Muridae; genus Uromys; species Uromys caudimaculatus. The sequence continues at coordinate 23,680,027 of CM052716.1, read as the reverse complement.
CCTAAACAACACTATTTTAAATTAAATCTCAGAAAATAAGTTATAGAAAGCTGAGTATAACGATCTGCATTTTGCGGTTACTGTTCATTTGACAATAAACAGGTCTGGGGGGTGTTTGTAGTCTGGGTTTTTTATTTTTAGTGACTATATTTAAAGTTGACTTGTTTAGGAACATCACATGTTTTTGTATATATATTATATTCCATAAGGCTGCAGATTAACTTTGCTTTAAATAATGGAATATGTGTTTAAAGCTCTGTGTATAGTTTTAAGATTTTCCCCCTTCTTTCTCTTAAGTTATTACTAAGTGTAGGGAATGAAAGGTGAGGAAGCAGCTGCTTGGTTTAGTGACTTTGCAGACATGCAAAGGCACAGAAAGGAAACCAAACAGATTTCCTTAACCTTCCAGTCCCTAGACAAACTTTTTAGCTCTTTACTTTTCCTTTTTATTTCTAATTTAGGCAGATTTTTTTTTCAGTTTACTGTTTTGTATGAACACAGGTCAAGGTTCACAGGAGATCAAGAAATATTATTCTTGTATAATCTGTTTACTTTGACCTAAATACTAGCTTTTAAATACTAACTCTGGCATAAAATATTGCTGTAAATGGCAGCTCATTGAAACCAATTTAAATGTAATTATTTTTATTTTTAATCTGAGCTTCCATTGAACAGTGGTATTTTAACTTTTTTTCATCAAGGGATATTTTTAATATTTCTAAGATTAATTCAGTTGGTTTTTGTGTTGCCCTCAAGGCTAGAGCTAATGGCCTACAGTCCTGTGTGATTATCATACGTATTCTCCGAGACCTTTGTCAGCGAGTTCCAACGTGGTCTGATTTTCCTAGCTGGGTAAGTGGTCCGTGACAGCAGCGTGTGAAAATTTAGTATGTGGAAGGCTCTTCTCTGGTAGTCTCTGTCCTCTGAGCTCATCTGTCCTGTGTTTTCATTTACGCGTTGTATTTTTCTTTTTGATGACAAATCCGGGAGATTAGAAAATGCTTTATACTTTCTTAGGGTGTACTAATTTAACAATTATGCTTGGGCCGGTAAAATATCTTAGTGGGCAAAAGCATTTGCTACCAAGCCTGGGTTCCATCCCTGTGGTAGAAGGAGAGAACTGACTTCTAAAACTTGTTCTTTGACCTTCATGTGCACACCATGGTGCACAGAGGAGTAGGGCAACACACTCGGAGAACTGCATGAGTGAATGAACCATAGTAAAAAAAAAAAAAATGAGGTGCTTTGCTCAATTTTTTAAAACCAAAACAAAAGAATTATAATGGGTTGTGTAACAGCTCAGCTCTGCACGCTTGAGGGCCTAAGTCCCTAGAACTCACACATAAAATAATAAAATTCTGGTCTGCTGTAGCCTTAGACAGGAGGATTGCTGTCCACTAACCTAGCTCCAGGTTTAATGAAAAGGCCCTTTCTCAAGGAACTATATGATAATGAAGGTGTTGAAGTCCACTCACACCTGGGCTTAAAAGTGTGAGAGCCTGTCTTAAAAAAAAACAAAAAGATTCTTGTTTAAAGGCAAACTGTTCTAGAATAATAAAAATTCAGAGATTTGTTCAGAAATATGACTGAACCTGCTAATTTCAAAGTTAGGTTATTGAAAGTTAAATAGCCAAGGTTACCTTTTATCTTTTTATCATTTGGTTCTTGTGTTTAAGAATTTCATGCTTTGGGGAAAAAAGAGCTTGTACTTAAGACTCATAGAGGCCAATTGGTTTTGGTTTCGAGGTCACTTTTGGTTTTTTTCTCCCATTAAATTATATATACATATATATTAGAGCTACAAATTACATGCTTAGTATACTCCCAAAACTCCTAAAATGTTCTATTCCAAGTTTTAGTAATTATTTCTAAAAGGAGTGAGAGGAAGAAATAAGTAAGATAAAGAGCTGCAGTGTTTGGTTTTTATTGTGGGAGAGGGAGGGAATCATGTTTGTTACTTGAGTGGCTAAGTTATCTTTCAGTTATGAATAGAATTCAGGTATTATTGTACATACATCTCTGACCTCAGCACGGGGGGAGCTTGAGGCAGGAAATTATGAGTACATTGTTTGAAAGACCCTATGTCCAAAAGCCAAATGGAACTACAGAATTTTTTTTCTTTTTTACCCAGGGAAGGGAAACAGTTTTGGTTTTTGTTCATCTATTGCCTTTTTCCTATGTGCACAGAATTTGAGGACTTAATTTTGTTTTCAGCTTTCTCCTATTCTTTGCTGTTTTATTAATCATTTATTAATTGCTTTTCTATTGCTGCAAAAGAGACACCATGACCAGGGCAACTTATAGAAGTTTATTGGGGGCTCAGGTGCACCTTCAGAGTGTTTATCAAGACCATTATTGGCAGGGAGGATGGTGGCAGGCAGAAAGCATCATACTAGAACAGTAGCTGGGAGCTTTCTTGTTGAGACAACAACCAACAGTCAGAGCTAACTGGGAGTAGGGTGGTGCCTTAGGGTTTTACTGCAGTGAGCAGACACCATGACCAAGGCAACTCTTACAAGGACAACATTTAATTGGGCTGGCTTACAAGTTCAGAGGTTCAGTCCATTATCAAGGCAGGAACATGGCAGCATCTAGGCAGGAAGAGCTGAGAGTTCTACATCTTCATCTGAAGGCTGCTAGTAGAAGACTGACTTCCAATGTGAGGATCTTATAGCCCACGCCCACAGTGACATACCTACCTACTCCAACAGGGCCACACCTTCTAATCACGCTACTCCTGGGCTGAGCATATACAAACCATCACAGGTGGGCTTTTAAAACCTCAAAACCCAGGCTGGAGAGATGGCTCAGCAGTTAAGAGCACTGACTGCTCTTCAGAAGTCCTGAGTTCAATTCCCAGCAACCACATGGTGGCTCATAACCATCTGTAATGGGATCCAGTGCCCTCTTCTGGTGTGTCTGAAGACAGCTACAATGTACTCATATATATTAAATTTTACATACACACACACACACACACACACACACACACACACACTCAAAACTCACCCCTACTGACATACCTCCAATAAGGCCACACCTCCTAATCCTTTCCAAAGCATTCTACCAAATATATAAGCCTGTATGCGCCATTCTCATTCGAACTACCACATTCCACTCTATGCTTCCATAGAGATGTGGCCATACCATAATGCAAAATGAATTCAGTCTAACTTCAGAAGTCCCCAGATTTCTTCAGTCTCAACAGTTTTAAAAGTTTAAAGTCTCTTTTGAGACTCATCTCAGTCTCCTAGTTGTTTGTAATTCCTGCAAAAGCAAAACTAAAAAGCAAATTATATACTAGCAATATACAGTGGCACAAAATATACATTACCTTTCCAAAGGGTTGGAAAGGGGAGCATAATGAGGAAATCCTGGACCAAAAAGCAAGGCCAAAACCCAGCAGCACAAATTCCACATCCTGTAGTCTGCGATGTCAACGGGCTTAGAGTGCTGCTTCCATCCAGTTCTGCTGACTGCCACAGACCTCTCTCTTAGCCTGGTTCCACTCCCTGGCTACAGCACTCTTTGGTAGGCATCCAGCAGCTCTAGTGCCTCCAATATCCTGGTGTCTCCAGCACAATCCCCCCTTCACTTTCACAGCCTTATGCAATGTCCTTTCTGGGCCTTCATGTAGACTTCTCTGCCACACACCTGGACTCAGTGGCTTTCATTAGCTGAGAAAGAGGATTCTACAACCCTGTACTATTATGTCCTTCGTGGTTCTGAAGCCAGAACAATGTGGCAGTGCTGCCAGGTTCTTTTGTCTGCTTGGGATGGAATCTGGTCTCCTCCTTGAATTAATTACATTTGCATAAAGTTTCCTTTGTTGTTTCTCATTGAGAACAGGTAATTCCTTAGTGCAGTGATTCTTGCCTTGTGGGTTAAGACCCCTTTGGAGGTCTGAATGACCCTTTTACCGGGTTGTACATCAGCCTGCATATCATACGTTTACACTGCAATTCATAATAGTAGCAAAATTACAGTTACGAAGTATGAAGCAGCATGAAGTAAAATTGTAGTTATGAAGCAATGAAAATGTTATGGTAGGGAGTCACCTATGACAACATGAGGAATATAATAAAGAGTTGTAGCATTAGTAAGGATCAGAATCACTGACTTAGGCCATTTCTTTTCACAGATTATAGGATTAGCTTGATGGGGTTTGACCCTAAGGGCACCACTCAATTCCCTTTCTCTTTATCTCTGAGCACAAACAAGGCTTTAACATCAGAGACAGGGTCAACAGTAGACTATTTTGAAATCTCTTCTGCCATCGAAATTAGTCCTTAACTCTTCAATTTAGTCTTAGGCTGATTCTTAAAACAAGAGCAAAAAAACAGGCACATATTTTGCCAAAACATGACAAGAATGGTCTCTAACCTAATTGCTAATACTGTTTCCATTCAAAGACCTCTTGAGCTAGGCCTCTGTAGTCCATGTGACTCTCTGCACTCTTATCTTCCAGGCTCCTTTTAGGAATGCATATTAAGCCCTGTTTATATCATTCTACTGCTTTCCTGGTCCAAAGTCTTCTACATTGCTCCAAAAACAGAAAAATTGGTCTTTTACACAATAATACTGGCCTACTCTCTGTACCAACTTTGGTAACTTTTCTGTTGCTGTGAAGAGAAACTGTGACTGAGACAAGTGATAGAAGAATTTACTGGGAACTCATGATTTCAGGCAATTAGATTCCATGACTGTCATAGTGGGGAGCATGGTAGCAGGCTGGCGTGACACTGGACCAGTACTAAGAGCTTAAATCTGATCTGTAAGCAAGAGGAGAGAGAGCTAATTGGAAATGGCATGAGCTTTTGAAACCTCAAAGCCCACCCTCAGTGACCCACCTCCTCCAACAAGGCCATACCTACTAACCCTTTTCAGTTCCACCAACTGAGGACAAGTGTTCAGATTAAGAGTCTGTGGGAGCCATTTTCATTCCAAACACTACAGTTCCATAATGTTTTAGGTTTTATTATAGTAGATAACCTCGGGAACTTCTGTTTATCTGAACTTTGACTTCATTTTGTTGGCTTCATGTAGTCATTGAGTTCTCTTAGAATCAATTTTAGATTGTATTATAATTCTTATAAGTTAAACTCATCCAAACAGATTTTTTAATGTTTTATTAGACTTTACTTTAGCAGCAGCTTTGTTCACAGAAATACTGATTGAAAAGAGTTCTCATATATCTTTTGCACAGCCGCCACATCAGCATTTGAACCAGGGGGTTACATTTATTATTAATAAGCTATTTCAATAAATAATTGCCATGCAAAGTCTATACAAGATAGACTTTTCGGGCTGGAGAGATGGCTCAGTGGTTTAGAGCACTAACTGCTCTTCCAGAGGTCCTGAGTTTAATTACCAGCAACCACATGGTGGCTCACAACCATCTGTAATGGGATCTGATGCCCTCTTCTGGTGTGTCTGAGGAGAGTGACAGTGAACTTGCATAAAATAAACAAATAAATCTTTTTTTTTTTTGTTTTTCAAGACAGGGTTTCTCTGTGTAGCCCTGGCTGTCCTGGAACTCACTCTGTAGACCAGGCTGGCCTCGAACTCAGAAATCCGCCTGCCTCTGCCTCCCAAGTGCTGGGATTAAAGGCGTGCACCACCACTGCCTGGCACAACAAATAAATCTTTAAAAAAAAAAAAAAAATAGACTTTTCATATTATTCTTCCCATGAGTGCAAGATGTCATACAAATTTGTTCCTATCTATTTTTTGATATTTATGATATTAGGTACAATGGACCATTTCAGTACATTCATATAATGTGTAATGATTTGGTTTAGTCAGCTTTTATTCTGAGAACATTCAGAGTCTTCTAACAGCTACCTTGAAAGAGAAGAGCTAGAGATGTAGTTCATGTCAGAGCACTTGCCAAGAGTGTGCGGGACTCGGTCTGAGCCTCAGCACCTAACGTTCACAGCCCCCAAAGGGCCCATGACTAAGTGTTAAGCATGGGCACCCTGTTATGCTACAGAACGTAGATGATTCTGTCTTTCCTTTTTTTTACAATATGGCCATTAGCTGTCTTACCACCACCACCTCCTCTTACATCCCAGGCTCTGCCACATTGTTTATGGGAACAGAGTACTTGTGCATGGCTTATTTTCACATAGTGCGAGGACTGGTAGGTTTTGGTCTGTGTTGTTGGAAATGACAGACTAGCATTATCTATTGGGACTTAATTCCACAGTTTATATGTCCCACTTTTTTTTTTTAGTCAAGTGTTGATGAGCCTTTTAAAAATATCTCTCCTTTTTCTTCCCCTATAAGTTATGCATTATGGACTGCTTGTGGAAAGAAGTTGAAAGATTATTGTTGTTAGGCTATTAAATGTGGGTAAAGCATACATAGCCCCTGTTCCTCCAGAGCCTGGCTTCCAAAAGGTTTCACAATTGCAAATTCTCTGCACCTCCCGCCAAGAAGGTGAAGATAGGCAGAACAGCTCTTTGCTTTTAGGAAAATGTCCTACAGCACAGTCAGCTCTTCCCCCGACTTAGAGATTAGTGAAATATTGGAGGTTTTGTTCACTCACTTGCCAATCCCACTCTCAAGTTCCACATGGTGAGTGCGGGAAGACCAACCTGAGCATAATCACTATTTTTGGGAGTCTTCTTTTACTGTCCTTTCCTATTTGGTGCAAGATTCTACATTTTTGCTCAGAGACAGTAAGTAGGATGTGCATTGTAACATTTTTAATTACGTTTTGGAGGAGCAAGAGATCTTGAGATTTGATTCTGTACCTTAAGGTTGGTCTGACACAGTCTTACCTCTGGCTTTATCTTTCTGCTTTTAGATTTATTATGTGTATGAATGTTTTATCTACATGTGTCTACACATCATGTGTGTGCCTGGTAAATTGAGGTCATAATATGGTGTCAGAGCCCTTGGACTGGCATTAGATAGCCAGGAGCTACCATGTGGGTCCTGGGAATCAAACCTGGGTCTTCTGCAAGAGCAGCAAATGCTCTTAACCACTGAGCCATTTCTTAGCCCCTACCAGTATCTTCTTTTTTTTTTTTTTTTTTTTTTATAACTGAACTTAAGTTTTTCACCTTCTAAATCATTTTAGGATTTCATCATAATTGCAAATTGTTTGGTTTCTTTGAATTGTTTTTGAGCTCCTATTTATTGCACTCCTGTGTTTTATTTATGTATTTTGAGCAGTGTGTGTGTATCTCTGTAGGCTAGAGAACAATTTGCAGGAGTCTGTCTGTCCTTGGCCATGAGTCCAGGGGTTGTCAGACTTGACAGCAGTGCCATGCCTTGATGAATCATTTGATAGGCCCTGTGATTCCTATTTAAATTTTAAATAAAAGCTATAGTGGGCACTGGAGAGATTGCCTAACAGTTAATTGACCTGAATTCAGTTCCCAGCACCCACCCCTAACAGTACACAATTGTCTATAACTCTTAACTAACTCCAAAGGGTTCCAACACCCTCTTTGGCCTTGGTGGGCAACCTCCATACATGTGGCAGACATGTAGCAGACACCCAACATACATACACATGAGTAAAAATTAAAGCAATTTTTTTTCAAAAGCTATACTGAATAAATCCAAAACTTTGTACTAGATGGAAGATAGCCTTCATCTGGTTCAATCTGTGTGTAATGTCAGGAGTAGGCAAGTAGGTAGAATTTGAAAGTGGATTGGAGGAATGAGTAGAGAGGAAGAGATGTCTACTTGTAGATATGCAGTGATTTTTAAAAATTCTGGAATTGGACTGTGGTAATGATTGAATAATTTCATAAATTATCTAAAGCTTCTGAATTGTAACTTTGAAAGAAAGAATGAATTGTAAAAACAATAAATACTACAAACTTTTCTAAATTAAAAAAAAAATTCCCAGATTGGTTGGGGTTGTTTGTTTTTAGATTTTTTATTTATTTATTAATTTTTATGAGCACTCTTATCTGCTGGCCAGAAGAAAGCATCAGATCACATTATAGATGGTTATAAGCCACTATATGGTTGCTGGGAATTGAACTCAGGACCTCTGGAAGAGCAGCCAGTGCTCTTAACCTCTGCACCATCACTAGCCTGACTGGTTGCCTTTTTTACCTTTGTTTTTCAGTCATTGGTTTAAGTTGCTTTTTTTTTGTTTTGTCTCTTAAATGTAAAATACAGTGAAGGTATTGGTTTTTTGTTAATTTCCTTATGGGTGATAGAATTCCCATGATGCATTAAATGAAAGTTGAGATCTCATTGTTTGTAAAGAAATAAAACAGATCCGATGGGATAGCTCAGGCCTGTGTCTCAGCATTCAAATAAGCTAAAGAGGAGGATGATCTCAGGCAGGCTTGGGCTGCTAAGTGAGACCATGTCTCAGAACTAGAAACAGGCTGGAGCGAAGGGTCATGCCTGTATTCCAGTGCATAAGAATCTTAAGCAAGCCTGCTGAGATCAAAGCATTCGTGAGTGGTATAGTGGATTCTAGGTTAGCCTTGGGGTGCAAAGCGAGATCCCCAATTAAAAAAAAAAAAACCAATTAAAATATTAGTGGAATGTTGGCCTACACAGACTCCTAGAATCAGTATTCTGTAGGTATTATTAGCCTGGTGTTTTTAATTTTTAGGTACAAATCTTAAAATGTAAAGTTTTCTGATCCTACTGCCTTGAGTTTACTTGTTAGCTTCTTTTGAGGTGGATTCTCTCTGTAGTTCTGTTTATCCTGGAACTTACTGTGTAGACTAAACTGGCCTCAAACTCACAGAAATCCTGCTACCTCTACCCCAGAGGCTAGCAAGTTTTTTTGTTTGGTTGGTTGTTTTGTTTTGTTTTATTGAGGTGGTACTATGTTGCCCAGACTGGACTCTCAACCAACTCATGGGCTTAAATAATTCTATTTCATCCTTCAAAGAGATGATACAAGAGGCATGAAACCTGATGCTTTAATTTGAATATTTTTATATTATAAAAATTACTGTTTTACATTTGTGTGTGTGTGTGTGTTGGAACAACTTAGAAAAGTCAGTTCTGGGGAACTGGACAGATGTCTAAGTGGTTAAGAGCACTCACTGCTCTTCCAGAGGTCCTGAGTTCAATTCCCAGCAACCACATGGTGGCTCACAACCATCTCTAATGGGATCTGATGCCCTCTTCTGGTGTGTACTCATATACATAAATAAATCCTTTAAAAAAAAAAAAAAAAAAAAAGTCAGTTCTTTCTGCCTCGAAGGTTCCACCACGGTGTTGTCTGCCTGTCTCAGGGATACTTGGAGAAGTCAGTTCTCTTCTCTGCTGTTCCATCAGGTTCATCAGCTAGAGCTCTTTACCCGATGAGCCATCTCACTGGCTGGCTCACTATCTTAATTTATGCTCACTATCTTAATTTATCATAACTTCATAATCTTTAAACCTTATCAACACTTAAGGATGTACCTATCACTCTGATGGTGTTTGAAAATGGTCTTTAAGCTGTTGGGCATATTTTAATTTTATGTTTTTAATTTTAGGCTATGGAGTTACTGGTAGAGAAAGCAATTAGCAGTGCTTCTAGTCCTCAAAGCCCTGGAGATGCTCTGAGAAGAGTATTTGAGTGCATTTCTTCAGGGATTATTCTCAAAGGTAAGTGTTTTTATGAAGTAAAATTAAGTTTATTTCTTTATTGAATAAGAGGTTTGCTTTCCCAAGAAGATAATGCTACTAACACTTTTTTCTCTCTTTACAATGATTATAGGCAGCCCTGGACTTCTGGATCCTTGTGAAAAGGATCCCTTTGATACTTTGGCAACAATGACTGACCAACAGCGTGAAGACATTACATCCAGTGCACAGGTAATTGAACTCTTGTTGGATTACTGCTCCTAAGGCCTGGGGGTTTTATAATTGTTTCTTTATATGTAATAACTATACAAGTCATTTCGATACTTATTTTGGGAAGTAAGCCTTTAAAGAGGTTATTAAAAAAAATTTACTGCCGGGTGGTGGTGGCGCACGCCTTTAATCCCAGCACTCAGCAAGCAGAGGCAGGTAGACCTCTGAGTTCCAGAATAGCCAAGGCCACACTGAAAAACCCTGTCTGGAAAAAAAACAAAACAACAAACCAAAACAAAAAAGATTTACCCTGCCAGAGATGGTGGGGCACACTCATTGAATCCCAGTGCTCAGGAGATCGAGGCAAGTGGATCTATAAGTTTAGGGCACACCGGGGCTAAACAATCAACTCCTGTCTCTAAAATCAAGCAGAAAAGATTTACCTTAAACTAGAATTCACTGATAAGATTTTAAATATTTACTTATGTGGATGAATCTAATTATTGTATAATTGTGTGTTTGTCTTTATATACCAGGAAAAAAGCATTAATACCTTATTACTTACCTAATCAAGGTAACATTTACAAAGCTAATCTCTTCCTCCCTAGCCACTCTACCCCAAAGAGGAAATAGATTATTCAGTGACCCTTAAGGGGGTACAGATAACAGGTAGCTCAATGGTAAATGTCTTGCCTAACATACACAAAATGCTCTCCTCTCCAGCCTTTGTCCCAGCCCTGCAAAAATAAACATTAAGTATTTGCTGGTGTCAATTCCAAGGTGGAGGCTAGAGAGATGGCTTAGTGTTTAAGGACATTTGCTATTGCTGCAGAGGACCCAGGTTTGCTTCCTAGAATCTGCATGGCAGTTCACACCCATTCATAACTACTTCCAGGGGACCCAACATCCTCTTTTGGCTTCCTTTGGCATGAGGCAGGGACTCACACATACTCAGAAATCTTTTTTTTTTTTAATTCCAAAATTTTAGGAATAATTGGTGTGAATCTACTAATTTTATTTGCTACGAATTAATATCCACTTATATGGTGGAATTCTCTAATGAACCACATTAGAAATGCATCCAAACCAAGGTAGCATGTGGCTCAGTGACAAACTTGTCTAGATAATTAAGACCCTGGATTGTATTCCCTTGACACTGCCTGCCCAAATTGGGGAGAGGTGTTATAGGAATTGTAACTGAGTAAAATCTGAACACAGTAGTGCAGGACGCTACAACTCTAGTGAAAGCTACCATTTACCATTGTTTGGTTGGTTTGGGGTTTTTGTTTGGGGTTGGTTGGTTGGTTTTTTGAGCCAAGGTTTCACTATGTAGCTCTTAGATGGCTCTCTGTGCTTTCAAGGCCAGCTTGGTCTACATTCTTGAGTTCTACACCACCCAGGACTACATAATCATACATGAATTTATAAATATGTTCATATTCTCTCTCACGGTATAATTGTGGCACATATAAACCTTTGGAATCAAAGAACCTGATACTGGACTATTAAATATATAAGAGAATTTATATTTAATAAACCTCATACTTCAGTGAGAAAGGACAAATCATCAACAAAATAGTTTTGAGATAGCTGATTATTCTGTTAAAAATTAGATAGTATTTGGGTTAAATGACTTAAAGAGACATATATCAAAAGTCTAAGAAGTGCTCTTAACATTAAAAGATGGGCTTTTTTTTTAGGTTAGAGTTAAAGGTAAGGATTATATATTGAAAATATTGTATAAACTCATTAAGGCCATTAAGTCACTAAAGAAGTGTGCTTGTTTCCCCCTGATTAAAAATTATGAGTAAGAATCGGGTATTTTGCCTTTTGGGGTAGGAGATTTGAGACAGGGTTTCTCTTTATAGCTCTGGCTTTCCTGAAACAGTGAATTGAGCCTGGCTCCTCTGTAGGAGCAACAAGTTGCATTAACCACTGACATCTTTCCACCACTACCACCAACCCTTATGAATAGGTTAAATTTATTTAAACATTGATGTTTTCTAGCTTAATTATTTGGAAAGAAAATAAGCACACCGAAAAGCAACACCACCACCACCCCCAAAAAAAGACTATCGGGACATAGTATATGCCCGTTCTGATTAGTCACTGGTGGTGAAACAACTCATTCAGGGTGTTTCTTCCATTACATTGTTTTTTCTCATATTGTTATATGGAGAAGTAAACTTAATGAGAATTGATGTGCTTCTGTGCCAGTGAGATAGATAGATAGATAGATAGATAGATAGATAGATAGATAGATAGATAGATAGATGCTTCTGTGCCAGTGAGATACATAGATAGATAGATAGATAGATAGATAGATAGATAGACAGATAGACAGACAGCTCTCTGCAGGTAAAAGGGACACAGTGACCTCCAACTCGTCCAAATAGAAAGTTCTAGAAATAGAAAGTTCAGACTTCAGAGTGTCTTGACTTTACATTGATTCTGTATTCTAACTCAATTTGCAGTTTGCATTGAGACTCCTTGCATTCCGTCAGATACACAAAGTTCTGGGAATGGATCCATTACCGCAAATGAATCAACGCTTTAACATCCACAACAACAGGAAGCGAAGACGGGATAGTGACGGAGTGGATGGATTTGAAGCTGAGGGGAAAAAAGACAAAAAGGATTATGATAACTTTTAAAAAGTTTGTGTAAATCTTCAGTGTTACAATAGGTGCCGGTTTATTGGCTGTTTTCCATTCATAATAATGTCTACTTTAAAAGTTTATCAAGTATATAGAGTTTCATGGAAGAACCAAGTTTTTCTATGATATTAAAAACTTATTGTACAGTGTCAGGTATTATATGGATGGAAATAAATTTGACTGGGGAAATATAGTGATCCCCCCCCTTTTTTTTCCATTATTTTGATTTTATTGACTGGTTGCCCTTGCTCCCTGTATTTTTGTGTCTTTTATTAACTATAACTAGTGCATTGTGTTATTAAATCTTTACTGTATTTAATGCAGGATTTGTGCTTCAGTTGCTCTGTGTATTTTGGTACTTTTATTTAGAAGTTTTGTTTGCTTTGACACTAGTTGTAAGTTACTTTGTGTTATAGATGATATCCTTTACCCCTTAATACTTTATAGCAGTACGTTTTTTTGTAACGTGAAACTGCAGGATTTTTTTCCTTTTGTTATTCTGTATGTGAAGGATTACAATACAAAAAGCTACCCTGCCATTTAAGTGCTCAGAACTAGGTGTTTCTGCAGATCTTGTGGCATTTGTCTATCTAGTGTGATATATAAAGGTGTAATTAAGACAAATTCGTTAATCTAATCAAGTTTGCTGTTGTGCATTAGCAGTATAAAAGCTAATATATATTATATGGTCTTGCAACAGTTTCAAAGCCTCTGCATAACTGATAATAAAATGCATGACAGTTTTGTTTTTAATAGTCATTTAAAATAATTTTAGGTTTAACACGTAGATCTTTGTACAGTTGACTTTTTGACATAGCAAGGCCAAAAATAACTTTCTGAATACTTTTTCTTTACAAGTGGAAAGGGAATTTTTCACATATAAGTGGGCTATTGCTTTCAAAAGAACTTTATCATTGTGCAACTAACAGTAACTAGCCCTAATTATGTGACAGTTCCTTATTGGTGTGTGCAATTACTCTAGCAGCTTCTACAGTATAACACAGTTGAATGATCCCCACACATCCTGTCACCCAGATCATTTATAGGTCTATTAACTGTGAGATTGATAAAGTATTACTGATTTAAAGAAAATAAGATTATCTAAAGAAAAAAAACCAGAAAATTATTTGGTGTGGCCATCCTACATGCTTATGTCTTCTACAGAATGCTAATACCCCTAGCAGTGGTGTAATGAGAAGTTACACCTTACTGTGATGTATGTGTGCTCTGTTGCACAGATGTCGTTTGGTTGTCACAGCACTACAGTGAGATACAGAAATAAAAACTTAAATTCATATAATGGCTTACTTGTGTTATGTGGTAGACTTCGTGGTGATCACTTGCTTGATAGTACTTACACTTCAGGACAACTGTGTTCATATATACTATATATGTATGTGTTACTCCTGACAAGTGCATGTTGGTTGACCACATAATTCTAAAAGTTTTTAGGTTTCACCACCATATTGGTTCATTTTTCTAAGGTTGGAACCCTTCCCCAGACAAAAGAATACAAGGCTGGCATTTTTTCTGTTTATATTATCTGTTGTGTTTGTAAAAGAGATAAGGAGAGAGGGGATATGTGTTGGTGGATGTGTGGGTCAGGTGTGGTAAGTGTGGAGGAAGGGGTGCCTCCAAGGGCCCACGCCAAGGCATCCCCTCCCCCTGAGGGACCAGCCACACTGCGGTATAGAATGGAGTTTATTCAGGGCATGGGGAAGGGAGTTGAGAGGGTAGTAGAGGCCGGCCATGAGCACATGGAGAGAAGGGGGGAAGGGAATAGGGTGGGAAGGGGAAGGAGTGAGAGGACAGAGTGAGAACAAGTCAAGAGCAAGAGAGAGTGGAGGGGCAAGCTTCCCCTTTTATAGTGAGTCAGGCACACCTGGGCGTTGCCAGGTAACTGGGGCGGAGCTTAGACAAAATGCTAACATCTGTATGACTTCAGCAAGCCTTTATTTTTATGGTTTGTATTTTTACTATGAGTTTGCTTTTGGTTTTTTTTTTGTTTTGGTTTGGTTTTTGGTTTTTGTGTGTGTGAATTTCACAGAGCTTTATTGGGTAGGACAGAGGGCTGGCTCACCCCCAAACATTTGAACTGTTATTGCTCTGAGATCCTTGGTAATCTCCATCATGATGTCTATTGGAGTTTGAAGAGAGGATGACCAGGAAAGCTCAAAGCTTCCTTCCTTAAACACGGGCAGTATTGTTGACAGTTCACCTTTACACTGGAGGTGAAAATCACACTGGAATTTATCACTAAGATAATTTATTTTTCCTTCTTTTTTTTTTTGGTTTTTCGAGACAGGGTTTCTCTGTGTAGCCCTAGCTGTCCTAGAACTCACTCTGTAGACCAGGCTGGCCTCGAACTCAGAAATCCACCTGCCTCTGCCTCCCAAGTGCTGGGATTAAAGGCGTGCACCACCACTGCCCAGCTTATTTTTCCTTCTTAAATGTCTTTACTACATAGTTTCACTTTTCTGGTGACTTCTTGTTCTTAACTCCTTGGTGTATACAATGTCTTCATCCTTCTTCAGAGTTTTTGCATCTTTCTTGATACCTCGAGTTACTCTTGGCTTAGGTTCACTGGTTTTTCTGGATCTCAAACACCTAACATCTGAATCTCCAGAGATTCCTTTCTCTTTCTGAGTCTTTATCAAGATTTCTGCACCTGATTGGCTTGTTTTCTCTTCTGCTTCATGAGACTGGGGAATCTCAGTCTGTCCTCTAGACCGTAAGCACGTTCTTTTCCCACTGACTTTGCCCCGAGATGTAGACTTCTTGGCTCTGTCATCTGGATTCTGCAGCTCTGTCTCTTGGGAGGCAGTCTTCATAGTCTTCTTCTCACTTTTCTTTATCCCAGCCTTCTCTGCAGATGCATCAAACTTGGGTCTTGGCTGTTTTTCATTGGTTTTCTTTTGGTACTTAGAGCTCTGGGGTGTTTTCTGATCTAGAGTGACAGGGTTTTCTCCTTTGGCTTCCATTTCTTCTGTTTTCAAAGCGGTGCTTATCTGCTCTTCCACAGATTCAAGTTTGTTTGACACGATTCTCAGATGTTTCATCTTCACAGACTCAGGTGATACATGCTTCTTGCTGTAAGCAACCCTTTGTTTCTTAGGTACCGGCTTCTCATCTGTTGCTTCCTGCTTTGGTGTTACAGAGCGTGAACCCTGGTTCTCAGAATGCTCCTATCTCTTGCAGACTTCCTCTTGGTGGACAAAAAAGGGTTACTTTTGCTTTGTAATGCTGCAGGATCTCTGATATTCACCAACACTTCCTTGGGGTTCTTTTAGAGGCCCTCAGCACTCTTCTGCATGTTCTCGGAGGTTTTACAGAGTCTGGCTTTTGCTGTTAGGGATATTAGTGTCATGTCTTAGTTTCTCAGAGTGGTCTGATATTTGGGTTATATCTTTGGAATCACCCAGGACTTCAAGAGGTTGGACCCCATCCTTATGTGCCCTTAGCTGCCTCCTACTGCCAGTTACTTTGGCTACTGTATCTAATGTCTGCATTACAGGCACCTTTGAAGTTTGGGTGCCATTGTCATCTATTTCAGGGACCTTTCGGGATCGCATAGTTTGCCTTGATGTTTGCACTGTCTTCCTAACTGCTGAAGGCTCTTTGTCTGCCTCTGCTTTTCCATGTCTTGTCCTGGGACATCTTGGTGAGGTTTGGAGGCTATCAACTTGCTCTGGTTGTAGAGAATTACAGAGCATCTGTGTGGGTCCTTTATCGCTTGCTGATTCCTTAGTGTGACCTAAGGTTTGGATTGGTCCTTTGAGACCAGTCAATTCTAGGGTCTGTGCCTTTTCCTTGGGTACCCTCCGTAGCCTCTTGCTGACAGGCACACTTGCTACTGGGTCAGTTTTCCACTTTGTAGACTTCTTAAGCTCTTCAACATTTATACTGTCACCCACGGGTTCTTTGAGTGTGTTCCTGGTTTCCCTGGCTGGTTGCTTTCTCTTTGCTTTGGCTCTTCTTTTACACCCACTTTGAATAGTTGTATTCTGAGCTGCCTCTTTAAGCCTGCTAAGGTTTTCTTCTCTTCTGGTTGTGGAGATTTGCAAGATTTTTTTTTTTTTTTTCTTTTTTAGGAGAGGAATTGTTTTACCTCAAGATTTGAGGTCCAACAAAAAGTTCCTGTCTCAGAATGTGAGCTCTTCATCATAATGCTTAAACTGTTCCATAAAATAGAAAGGGAAGGAACATACCCATCGCTTTCTGTGACACCAGTATTATTACCTAAGATACCCAAAGTCAAGAAAACAAATACACAGAAAAAAAATTTCCTGATGAGTTTAGATGTAAAAATTCTCAGCAATATGTTTGTGATCTGAAATTAAAGCTGAAAAAGATCATAATCAAGTTGGCTTTATCTGGTGGTACAGGGATAGTTCGGTATATGTAAATAAATATAAATTACATAAATGGACTCAAGGGCAGAAATCACACGATCAACTTTATAGAAGCAAAAGAAGGCTTTTGAAAACAAATCCCGCCGGACAGTGGTGGCGCATGCCTTTAATCCCAGCACTTGGTAGGCAGAGGCAGGTGGATTTCTGAGTTCGAGGCCAGTCTGGTCTAACAGAGTGAGTTCCAGGACAGCCAGGGCTACACAGAGAAACCCTGTCTCGAAAAAAGAAAAAAAAAAATCCCAATTCCTTCATGTTAAAAGTTCTGAAGGAGCCAGACAATGGTGATGCACACCTTTAATCTCAGCACTCCAAAGGCAGAGGCAGACAGATTAATACCTACAGGCAACATTTTAAATGGGAAGGAACTCAAAAGCATTTGAACTACAATTGGGAATAAGACAATGATAGCTACGTTCTACGCTCTTGGTATTCAAAACTAGATGGTATGACCCTGTTGCTAAAGATACAAGTTTGGTGGCAGAACAGCAGATAATCAAACCACACCTAATACAAAACTTCTCCCTTGATGGTTAAATTTTAAGTCTGCAAGGTGGTATTCAGGCTTCTGAGGAGAAAAGCCACTGATGACATCACCCAGCAGAAAGTCCTGTGTTACAGTACCATCCTAGTAGGCACAGTGTCTCCACTCCACTGGTGAGCTAGTGGCAGGAATGTTTTGGGAATATTTTTAGGCTATTTAGGACTGAACTTGAGACATGTTCCACAAAAGTGAACTCATTCTTGGTTACATAAAACTCTGGCTTGGGAAGCCATAGGCCCTAGATGGGAACCTATTGCCATTGTCTTGGTAAAGAGATATTAAACTTAAGTTTATTTACACAGACTAGTGCTGACCTAAACACTGGGGAGACGACCTCTCTGCAGAGGTCAGAGGGTCATGAGGGTGGAAAGGAGTATTGTGGAATATTCTCTTCTGGACATGACTTGACCATTGAACTCTTGAGCTCACTACATCTTTGGATACCTGCATAGGATCAGTCAACAAGATCAATCAACATTCTAGAAGGCAGTACAAGTTAACTATAAACTATAAAAACTATCAAAAGGGGATCGTAATTAAAGGCATATGTTGGAGTGCCTGGGAGAGTGGGGGCGGGGCAGTTGGGGGTGCATATGACCAAGAATCATTGTTTACATGTAGGAAATTGAAAAGTATATCCTATTTCTGAAGAAGAATCAGAAGAGTACTTACAATGTGATAGGCCAAAGAACTGCTATTACTCATTTAAATAAAATTCCACTAAAAACATTTTTAAACAAAGTACTAGATGTGGTTCGTAGTTTTGAATAAGACTCTCCCCTGCAGGCTTCTATCTTTAACCTGCTTGAATACCAGAGAGTGGTATTACTTGAGAGGGATTAGGAGTTGTGGACTTGGAGTAGATACAACTTTATTCGAGGAAGTGTACCGCTCAGCGTAGGCTGTCAGATTTTAAAAGCCAAAGCCAGGCCCACAGTCTCTTTCTGATGCCTGGAAGATCTGAATGTAGAACTCTCAGCTACCATGTCCGCATGCATGCTGCCATGCTCCCTGCTGTAAGCATAATGGACTAAACCCCTGGAACTGTAAGCCTCAATTAAATGCTTTCCTTTGTAAGAGTCATGACCAGAGAAGACTGCTCAGACATGGGGTTAAGCCAATAGAAAGTCTTCATTAGCTAGCTGGTGACTCCACTGGGTGTTCAGGATCCCAGTTGTAGCAACAAGCCTTCAGAGTGAGCTTTTAAGCACAAAAACCATATCCTGGGTTGACATACTTCAGTGAACAAGAACAGTTAGCCAGAAGCAGAACTACAGAAGCCACAAAGCAAGGTTAGTACATATAGAGACTTTTCCCAGAACTGTGAACTTGGATGGATTAGACAAACTAAACTTTGTTTTGTTTTGGCTGGTGGTGCTGTCTACATGTTAGGTTTTACAGCCTGAATGGTACTTCCACCATGGAGTCAGTTGTGCTAAGGGCTGGCACCCTGTAACACTGCCTCCAGCATTCCACCTCACTAACCGATAACCTACAGTCCCACTCTCTTGGCCCCTGCCCACAAAAGGCCCCTTCCTAGGTCTCTGGCTTCCATTTATGCTCCAAGTTAAACACACAGACCAAAAGATTTAAAGATAAGATATGAGGGGAAACAGCTTTTGTGGTTCTGGCCTGAGTTACCCCACTCAGTATAATTTTTTCCAGTTCTGTCCATTTACCTGCCGATGCACAATTTCCTTTTTTCCATTCAGCTGAGTAAATTTTCATTGTGTGATATATCTCATCTTTTTTTTTTTTTTTTTTTTTTTTTTTTTTTAAGATTTATTTATGTGAGTACATTGTAGCTGTCTTCAGACATACCAGAAGAGGGCATCAGATCCCATTCCAGATGATTGTGAGCCACCATGGGGTTGCTGGGAATTGAACTCAGGACCTCTGGAAGAGCAGTCAGTGCTCTTAACCGCTGAGCCATCTCTCCAGCCCCTACTGCATCTTTCTTATCCATTCGTCTGCCGATTAACATCTAGATTGAGTTCATCTCCTAGCTGTTGTAAATAGAGTCGCAATGAGCAAGGATGTGCAAGTCTCTCGGTACAAGTGTGGTATAAAGCGCAGAAGTGCTACATCTGGATTAAATGGGAATTCTAGTTTTAGCTTTGTGAGAAACCCCCATACTGGCTTCCCCGGTGACTGCAGCAATTCACTTTCCCACCAGCATCAGATAAACACTTGGCTTTCCCCACAGCTTTGCCAATGTTTGTTAGCATTTGTTTTCTTTCTTCTCTTTTTAAATTGACATTTATTTATTTATTTTTACATCCTGACCTCAGTTTTCTCTCCCTCTTCTCCTCTCAGTCCTCACCCCTCCCCTATCTACTCCTCAGTTTCTCTTCAGAAAAGGGGAGGCCTCCATTGGTATCAACCAGCCCTGGCATATCAAGTTAGATACCTCCTCGAATATTGAGACTAGAGGAGGCAGCCCAGTAGAAAAAAAAAGGGTTCCAAAGACAGGCAGCAGAGTCAGAGGCATCCTCTGATCCCCCTTTAGGAGTCCCACATAAAGACCAAGCTACACCACTGTTACATGTGTACAGAGGTCCTAAGTCAGTCCCATACAGGCTCCCTGATTGGCATTCAGTCTCTGTGAGCCCTT
Organism: Uromys caudimaculatus; assembly: GCA_028551405.1. NCBI lineage: Eukaryota > Metazoa > Chordata > Mammalia > Rodentia > Muridae > Uromys > Uromys caudimaculatus. The sequence continues at coordinate 23,660,029 of CM052716.1, read as the reverse complement.
ATGAACCCAGTTGATTCTGTGGACCGTGTTCCTGTGATGTCCTTGAGCCCTCTGGCTCCTACAATCCTTCCTCCCCATCTTTGGCAGGATTCACCAAGCTCTGCTTAATGTTGGCTGTGGGTCTCTGCATGTTTTGATTTTTGGTTTTTGGCTTTGTTTTGTTGTTGTTGTTGTTCTTGTTACAGTTGCTGTTGGTTTTACAAGACAGGGTTTCTCTGTGTTACCCTGGCTGTCCTAAAACTCACTCTGTAGACCGGCTGGCCTTGAACTCAGATATCCACCTGCCAAGTGCTGGGATCAGAGGTGTGCGCCACCACTGCCCACATCATTTGTTTTCTTTTTTTTCTTTTTCTTTTTCTTTTTTTTTAAAGATATATTTATTCGTTTTATGTATATGAGTACAGTGTAGCTGTCTTCAGACACACCAGAAGAGGGAATTGTATACATTACAGATGGTTGTGGGCCACCATGTGGTCGCTGGGAATTGAACTCAGGACCTCTGGAAGAGCAGCCCCCATCATTTGTTTTCTTAATCAAAATCATTTTGACTGGAGTGAGATGGAGTCTTAAAGTCATTTTAATTTGCATTTCTCTGATGGCTAAAACATCTTTTAAAATGTTTTCTACCCATTTGCATTTCTTCTTTTAAGAATTTTCTGGGGCTTTAATCCCAGCACTTGGGAGGCAGAGGCAGGTGGATTTCTGAGTTCGAGGCCAGCCTGGTCTACAGAGTGGGTTCCAGGACAGCCAGGGCTACCACAGAGAAACCCTGTCTCGAAAAACCAAAAAAAAGAATTTTCTGGGACTAGATGTGGCAGCTCGTGCTTTTAATTCCAACACTTGAGAGGCAGAAGCAGGTAGATCTCTATAAGATTGAAGCTAGGCTGATCTGCCCAGAGAAACCCTGCCTCAATAAAATCAATAAGGAGAAGGAGGAAGAGGAGGAGATAAGGAGGCAGAGGAAGAGGCTTACCAGGTATGTGAAGCTGGAGAATTGACTTGTGGCTAAGAGAACACAAGTTCTTGCAAAGGCCCTGAGTTTGATTCCCAGCACCCACATGGAGGCTCACTGCTTCCTTAGGTACCACACAAGCAGGTGGTACATAGACATACGTGCAGACAAAGCATTCATACAGACAAAAATAAAATAAATCTGAAAAAAAAATATTTTAAAAATATTCTGTTCAGGGGCTGGAGAGATGGCTCAAAAAAGCCGGGCAGTGGTGGCGCACGCCTTTAATCCCAGCACTTGGGAAGCAGAGGCAGGCGGATTTCTGAGTTCGAGGCCAACCTGATCTACAGAGTGGGTTCCAGGACAGCCAGGGCTACACAGAGAAACCCTGTCTCGAAAAAACCAAAAAAAAAAAAAAAGAAAGAAAGAAAGAAAAAACAAACAAACAAAAAAAGTTCTGTCAGTTCCAAAGCCCGTTCCTTAATTGGGTTGCTTATTTTCTTAGTGTCTAGTGCTTTTGTTTTGTTTTTTATATATTCTAGATGTTCATCCTCTGCTGAATGAACAGCAGCTAGCACTTCGGGCCACCTTTCTAACTCAATTCTTTTACTTAGTTTAGTATGTGTGCGCACGCGTGCATGCGTGCGTGCATGTGTGTGTCCGTGTGCTGTGTGTCTGTGTGCGCATGCCTGAGCCATAGCGTGTATGCAATGTCAGGGATGGAGACACTCCTTCAACCTTACATGACCCTGGGAACTGAGCTTGGACAGGCTTGGGGGGCAGGTGCCTTTTTCTGCTGGGCCATCTTGAGGACCCCTACTCTTTTTCTCTTAGTCTCCACAGTTTTGCTCACAGTCTCCTGCTTTTTCCCCCTATCAGCCATGAGCTCCCTTGTGCCAGAGGCAGTGGAGTCAAGGACCATGGGCTGAAAACACAGCTCAAAGCAAGTAATTCCTCCCTTTTCTAAAGGCCCCCCAAGCCTGTCCACCTGAGTTCAGTTCCCAGGGTCATGTAAGGTTGAAGGAGAGAAGTGTCTCCATACATGCTATGGCTCATACACACACACACACACACACACACACACACACACACACACTTTTTTTTTCTTTTTTTTCAAGACAGGGTTTCTCTGTGTAGCCCTGGCTGTCCTGGAACTCACTCTGTAGACCAGGCTGGCCTCGAACTCAGAAATCCACCTGCCCCTGCCTCCCAAGTGCTGGGATTAAAGGAGTGCGCCACCACTGCCCGGCACAAACTTTTTAAAAAAAGATTTATTGTATGTACATGAGTACACTGTCACTGTCTTCAGACACCCCAGAAGAGGGCATTGGATCCCAGAGCAGTTAGTGTTCTTAAGCACTAAGCCATATCTCCAGCCCACATACAAACTTTTTAATGGAACTTATTTTGTTCCATTTTTGTTCCAGAATTAAAGCATTAGCACAGATGCCATCTCAAAAAAGTGGGCCAACCTTTTAACCTTACTAGTAATCAAATAAATGCACAAAAATTTAAAGAAAATAGAATGCTTACCAACCCGATTGACAAAACATGTAAGGTCTGAGCTTATCAATACCAAGACAAAGTTCCAGAGTGCCAGCTCAGCCTTCCTCATCATTGTCTCCATTGTTGTGGTTCTTACTGTTGTGTTTTTGGACAGTCTCACTATCACACATAATGGCACGGAACGTGTTTGTGGCCTCAAACTTATGATCTTCATTCCTCAGCCTTCTGAATGCTGGCATTACTGTCATGTGCTACTGTATCCAGCTTCATTCAGCATCTTAATTGTATTTTTTAAAAAACACGTACATGGGTTGGAGAGATGGCTCATGGGTTAAGAGCACTGGCTGCTTTGCCAGAGGTCCTGAGTTTGATTCCCAGCAACCACATGATGGTTCACAATCATCTGAAATAGACCCAGTGCCCTCTTATGGTGTGTCTGAAGACAGTTACAGTATACTCATATGCATAAAATAAATAGATAAATCTATTTTTAAAAAAAACATACATATCTCGAGCCTTTGACTCAGCAACTGTACATCCAAGATTTTGTCCTAAAGAATCAAATAAATTTAAAAAGTATACAAAGTTATACATTCCTTAAATTTTTATTTCATTTGTGTGTGTGTGTGTGTGTGTGTGTGTGTGTGTGTGTGTGTGTGTGCCCCCACCTGTCCTGTGCCTGTGGAGATCAGAGAACAGCTTTGTGGGGTCAGAGGTAAGGGGTTCAACAGTGACTGAGTCATCTCCAGCTCTGTTCTTGCCTTACCGTCTCCAAGAACGAGGTGAGCAATGAAGTGTACAACTGAGGACTAATAACTTTTTTTTATGTTTTAAAAGATTTATTTTTATGTATATGAGTACACTGCAGCTGTCTTCAGACACCAGAAGAGGGCCTTGGATCCCATTACAGATGGTTGTGAGCCACCATGTGTTTGCTGGGACTTGAACTCAGGACCTCTGGAAGAACAGTCAGTGCTCTTAACCACTGAGCCATCTTTCCAGCCCAGGACTAATAACTTTTAAGTGAGATAAAACCATTTAAAACAGGTTGTCATGCTGCTAATTTAAATAAAACAGGCCTGAGCTCTCAGGAGCAATGGGCTGCTCTAAGAACCATCATGGGTCTATAAAAGGTTTGCACCAATCCCCTGGTGACCTGCTCTTCACGACCTCTGGACCCTCTGCCTCATGGCCACCTCCACATGGTCTCTCTCCCTGGGTCCCCTCACTGGGACCAGAAGTCCTCTCTTCTCTGCCCAGCCATGGGTTGGGGAACATCTCTACGTAACATTGATACAGGGGATGGTTCAAAAATCATGACAATGCTAGCGTCTTGGCTGTAACCAGATTTCTGGGCACAGAAATCAGCAACTTCAGTATACAGTGCACAAGACAAGACCAACCCCCAGTAATGGGGATGCAAAATGCCTTTTTTTTTTTTTTTTTTTTTTTTTGGTTTTTTGAGACAGGGTTTCTCTGTGTAGCCCTGGCTGTCCTGGAGCTCACTCTGTAGACCAGGCTGGCCTTGAACTCAGAAATCCACCTGCCTCTGCCTCCCAAGTGCTGGGATTAAAGGCGTGTGCCACCACTGCCCGGCTGCCTTTTCTTTGAACTAGGGAAAGTTGAAAGGCGCCTCCTTATTGAAATGAGCAGAGCCAGAGCTCAGAACCTTCTTTTCTACAAGCAAACAGATTACTTCCCTCATGTCATGTGGTTTCAAATTGTCTCTGGATATATTTCCTCCCCAGCTGATTCCTCACAGGGACTGGAACATCGCCCCCTATTTCTGGGTCCCCAGCTCCGCTGGGCTGAACCATTTCTGTTCTGAGTCCCCAGGCCTGTGTGAGATATTTGCAGAGCCCTGTGCTGCCTGCTTTGCTTGGCTGCCCTGAGAACGTATTCCTGAGGCCAGGTGGATGAATGGTGAATAGACTTCAGTGTTCTGCAGAAGGTACGGAGCCAGGAAATGACTGATCATTAACAGGTTCCAGCAGAAAAAAAAACAAAAACAAAAAACCCTACTGGGTGAAAAACCCAGAGGTGTGGCATGGTAGCTCAGTGATTCCCAGTGTTCTCTTTGGATTAAAGCATATGTTCAACTGCTAAAAACTGCATTTTAAACCTTGGGGTATATGACTGTTTCTAACATGAAATGAGGGTATGAGGCTGTCCCCAACCTCTGGTTTCTTCTACAGCTCCCTGAACAATAAACCTATCAGGTTTGCAGAAGTGGAATGGTGAGCCAAGCCCAAAACAGGCCTGACTGCATTTTGAGCAAAGATCAAATATCCCTGTCAGGGAGACAAGTGACATTTTATTAGAAAAGGTTCTCCTGACCCTACAGCTGCCAAAGCTTCCTGAGCTCTTTAAACTCCAAACCCCAGCCCCCCCCCCACACACCCCCACTGTTCCTGGACATTTTCAAGCCACGATCTAGCCTGAAACCGATTCTCTGGGTGTCAGCTCTGTCAAATCACAGAAGAGACCAGCTGGATGACTGGTCCCTCACTTTTCTCTGGCCCACAGTACAACTTTGGTATCACACATGTTATTTTTATTTCGAGATATACAGCAATCATGTAATTGGATGACATATTCAAGCATTCTGTTGTGTCACTCTTCATCATCCGAGACAGCAGAAAGTGCCCTTCTCCTTCCTGGGGACCATCTCTGAAATAGTTGCAAGGTCTTGATTTTTTTTTTTTTTTTTTTTTTTTTTTTTTTTTTTTTTTGGTGTTTTCGAGACAGGGTTTCTCTGTGTAGCCCTGGCTGTCCTGGAACTCACTCTGTAGACCAGGCTGGCCTCGAACTCAGAAATCCATCTACCTCTGCCTCCCAAGTGCTGGGATTAAAGGTGTGCGCCACCACTGCCTGGCTAAGGTCTTGAATTTTATTATCCTGGAACGAATCATGAGACATTTAAGTGGGGAGTCACAAGAAGATTAGGTTTTTTGGTTGCTGTCTTCTGCCAACTCTCCCTCTAGGCACGTGCGTGTGACAATGCAGGCACCACACACACGCACACAAAGAGGGCAGGGCACTGTCCCTGCACTTGCCACTCGCCCCCACAGCTTTCCCCACGACTGGGGGGCATTTGAGAGAAGAGTGGGTCTGACCCCAGCACCTCTGTGTGGGCAGCAGAAGATTTGGAAGGGTGGCGACTTTTTCAGTTACTTGTTTCTGCGTCTTCCGAGTTTTCACTTGGCTCAACTGAGCCGAGAAAGGCTGTCAGGAAAGTGGGCCGCCATACCCTGCAAAGAAAACGGACACACCTACTCAAGGAAACAGCATGAGCCAAGAGGTTTGCCTGTACCTCAGCATGCTCATCAAGCCTGTGGAACTCACAGGAACAGAAGAGAGTGACTGGGATCCCAGTGAGCACCCTGAGCACAGAGCACCTTCCGTTCTGGGGGACAGACAAGTCCCTAGGTCTTCTCACACTCCCATACCAGACCGGCCCTAAGCTTCCATTCAGTGGAACTGAGAGGATGAAGAAAACGTGTAAGTCAAAGCTGAACTCATATTCACTGTCTTTGTTCCCATAGCACATTGTCTTAAATAGCTCCCAAGGCGGCCCTGACTCTCAGTGAGATTCCGGGAGGGTTGTTTTTATCATGTTTGTTTACCTTTTAAAAAGTAAATTGAGAAGCACAGTATAGCCGGGCAGTGGTGGCGCACGCCTTTAATCCCAGCACTCGGGAGGCAGAGGCAGGTGGATTTCTGAGTTCGAGGCCAGCCTGGTCTACAGAGTGAGTTCCAGGACAGCCAGGGCCACACAGAGAAACCCTGTCTCGAAAAAACAAAAACAACAACAACAAAAAACAACAACAACAAACCCCAAACCCCCTCCCCCCCCCCCAAAAAAAAGAACCACAGCATTGGAAGATGCCTGGGAGATTTTAAGAAAATATTTCTTAGCTGGGCAATGGTAGCACATGCCTTTAATCTCAGCACTCAGGAGGTAGAGGCAGACAGATCTCTGTGAGTTTGAGACCAGTGTGGTCTACAAAACGTGTCCAGGACAGGCAGGGCTACACAAAGAAAAACCTTGTCTCGAAAAACAGAAAACAAAACATAACTTTTTAAAAGTATTTATTTATTCATATATCTGCATGTACCAAAAGGCTTTGGGACTCGCGCGTGCGCGCTCGCGCGGGCGCTCGTCTCACTCTCTGGTTTTTCGAGGCAGGATATCTCTGTGTAGTCCTGGATGTTCTGTAGACCAGGCTGGTCTCAGCCTGCCTCTGTCTCCCCAATGCTGGGCTCAAAGGCATGCACCACCACTGCTTGGTTGGGGTATCCTTTCCTATTACTCTCTGCCAGTTCCTTTTGCGGGAGGGTCTATCGTGGAACCCAGGCCTAGGTTTTCTCAGCTGAGTTGGAAACAGCAAGTCCCAGTGATCCTCCTGTCTCCTCTGCCATGGCCCCTTATGCAGGTGCCAGGACACGACTCCAGTTCTCGGGATTGTGCGCCAAGTGCTCTTTACCTCTGAGCCATCTCGTCCTTGAGACAAGTTCTCGTGTATGCCAGGTGGCCTCAAACCTCGAGCTAATCAAGCTTACAGCATTACACCTGCTTTATGCGGTACTGGGAATCACAGTCAGGACTTTGTGTCGACTGAGCTACATCCCCAAACTATGCGACACCCCTCTTTGAAAGCTGCATTCAGAGACTGTTAAATGCTGTACTCCCGGGGTGTGGGTGTGGGGTGCCCTGAAGCTGACCTAGGCTGAGTTTGTACTTCAAGTTTAATGTGGTTGTGGCACAGCAGATGTGTCCAGAGGTGCGGGACAAAGGGAGCAGGGCGAGAGTGGGGGTGGACAAGCGACCAGGACCTGGTCCAGTCTATCGGACTTAGAATACCACTTTTCATACACCCCTGTAGAGGGCGCCGTTTCCTCGTCCCTGAAGCATCCACAGGTCATTCCGAAGGCATCCCACGGAGTATTATTCAAAACACCAGGGATAGGGTTGGAGGGTGCAGACCCTGAAGCCCAGCAGGGCAGCAAGTCGGAAGCTGAAGCAGTAGGGTGGTCTGCAAATTTGAGGCTAGCTACGCTATATGGCATATTCCAGGCCATCCAGGACTGCAGAGCAAGATGGAGCTGAAGAAAAGGAGGGGTGGAGAAGGGAAGGCGAGAGAGAGGAAGGAGGACGAAGGCAGGAGCACCGACCAACCTTGAAGAGCTCCTAACTCACCCCTGAGAGGATGAAAGAACTTGCTCTGGATACTCAGGCCTATTCAGGAGGATAGGAGGAGACGCTGACTGTGCAGCTTGGTGGTGCTTAGAAATTCAGAGAGTCTACCTCTCCCCTGGTCTCTAAGGAAGCTGTCAAGAGTTGCTGACGCTAGGAATAGATTTGTTGTTTCGGATGATTAGGGAATCTATGCCAAGACAGGCAGAGGCAGAAAGTGGTGTGGTTTCTTTGGTTGGTTGATTGGCGGGGACTCTGTTTCAGGTAGTCCAAACTGGCTGGACCTCACTATGTAGCCAGGGGACCTTGACCCTCCTGATTTCCATACCTTAATCTCCTACGTTAATGTGTACCGAGTACAAGTGTTCACAACAAGGGACTTGTTTTTTATTTTAATCCAAGTTATTTGAATTACTCAATATAAAATGTCCAATATTGTGTGACAGTCACCCTTTTATCTTTTATTGAAAATAGATATTTTTTCATACAATATATTCTGATTGTGTTTTCCCTTCCAAAAACTACCTCCAGATCCTCCCCAACTCCCCACCCACCGAAATCTACACTGTTTTGTTCTCTCCAGTTAGAAAAGGTACAGGGATCTAAAAAGAAAAGGAAAGGCTAAAGCAAAAGCTTGCAAACATGAATCGGACAAAACAGATGAGTGAACAGAGAAGAAAAAGCCAAAAAAACACAGGAAACACAGACACAGAGACACACATGTGCACGCACGTAAAAACACAAAACTGGAAGCTATAATAGGCAAAAGACCTGTAGGGCAAGGGAATAAAAAAAAGCCCAGACGAAGCATTATGAGACAAAAAAATAAAACAAAACAAAAATAAAAATACCATTGCATTTGTTTTATGCTGGCCATCTACTGCTGGACGTGAGGCCTGACCTTAAGTGTGGTTTGTACACCCAGTGAAACTGTCACCCTTTTAAAAAGGTACATTGAAATAGTACTATAATTTTTTTTTTTTTTTTTTTTTTTTTTTTTGGTTTTTTGAGACAGGGTTTCTCTGTATAACCCTGGCTGTCCTGGAACTCACTCTGTAGACCGGGCTGGCCTCAAACTCAGAAATCCAGTCTGCCTCCCAAGTGCTGGGCTTAAAGGCATGCGCCACCACTGCCCGGCGTACTATAACTTCTTAACTTAGAAAATAATCCTCACGGTTCAGAATTTAGAGTTAGAAAGAATCATGTACAAAACAAAACAAAAAAAACTCTTCAAAAGTGTTTCCCCAAATACAGTTTCCCTTTCTAAAAGCAATAGGTGCTGTAATTCCTTTTATATCTATCCAAAAAGGTTCTATTCATGTACAAGAGATAGGTACAGCAGCACTCTTTGGTTATCCCACCACCAAAGAGGTGGACGCACGAGGATTCCAAGTTCAAGGCCAGACTGAACTCTGCGCTTCACAGCCAGGCTGGGCACACAGTAGGACACTTTCTCAGGGAAAGGATCACACATACAGGCAGAGTTTGAAGCCAGGCTGTCTGACTCCTGCCTTTATCCACCAAACGGCATAGCTGCTACCTAAAATGCTTCCTCATTCTTTTTTTGTGTCTGTAATTTTATGGCTGTATCAAATTGCATGGCTGCCCTGTAATTTACTTGACCTACTCCTATTAGTGAGCATTTATGATATTTCTAACTCAATGTAACACACATCCAAAAAAAAAAAAAAGCAGTTAGTGGATGGGTGTGGAGGAGACCAGCCCTCAGACTTGGGTTATTTGAGACCCTGTCTCAAACTGAGCAGAACATAACAAATTCTCAACCAAAACATTGTAATTAGTAAGCATGCTTATATGTCATTTCAAACATGTGGGATACATTTATTATTATTTATTTAAGACAAATTTTTAGAATTGAATTTTCTGAGACAATTTTTTAAAAAGGTTCGTGTGTGTGTGTGTGTGTGTGTGTGTGTGTGTGTGTGTGTGTGTGTTTGTAGATAGATGTCTGTGTCTATGCATTTCTTTGCATATGTGTGTGCAGATGCCCGTGGAAGCCAAAAGAGGCTGTTGAAGCTCTTGGAGCTGGAGTTGTAGGCTATTGTAAGCTGCCCAACACAGTTATTGGGAGCCAAACATCAGCCCTCTACAGAAGTATAAGCCTTTTAGTTGCTAAACCATGTCTCCAACTTTTCAAGACAATTTCTAAAAACCGATTTATTTATTTAGGTATACGAGTGCTCTGTCACACACATACACTCCTGCATGCCAGCAGAAGAGATCAAATCTAATCGATGGTTGTGAGCCAGTGTGTGGGTGCTGGGAATTGAACTCAGGACCTCTGGAAGAACAGCCAGTGCTCTTAACCACTGAGCTATCTTTCCAGCCTCCTCGAGACAATTTTTAATATGATTGTAAAATTGGCATCTCCCTGCCTCTCGCCTTCACCCTCACATCCATGGTGAGTGAGAATCCCCACCCCTATCCTGTGCCTCTGCTCCTTGCTATGGACTTGCCTAGCAGTGCAGCACTCTGGTCAGTGTTCTGGCTGTGAAGGAGACAGGCCATACTGCTCTTAAGAACCTTCTGGACTGGACAGGCTGGAGTGAGTCACCAAAGACCACTGCATAACCTTTATTTAATGAGTAAACCAAGCAAAGCACTGAATGGAAGAAGGCAGAGTCCAGGGAGGGGACCCACCAGGCTTCTCACCACGTGACCGGCTCAGGCTGTGTACTTCGTGAGAGTAAAACTAAATAAGTAAGTGGAGTGTACTGGCCCCTGATTTCAGTACTGTAGAAGTCGGTGGCTTGAGCCAAGGAGTTTGAGGCCAGCCTGGACAACAGGACAGAAAAACATTCAAAAATAAAAATTTCTAGCAGGCTGTCCTGTTATGATACCTCAAGAAGAAGAAACCAGATGCTTCTTAGGCTATGTCTATTTCTTTCCATCTCCAGAGAGTAGAAAGACTGTTGTAACAAGCAAGTAATCCCCCCTGTTCCTGCCCCCTGTGTGTGTGTGTGTCTGTGTGTCTGTCTGTTGGTCTGTCTGTCTTACTATGTAACATAGATGGCTTCAAATTTGCATTCTCCTGCTTCAACCTCCAGGATAAAAAAGAAAGAAGTCTGAAGACATTGGACCACTTGGTACGGCTGAAATGCGGATCATGGCCATTAAAGACCACAGGTCCAAGGCTGGGAAGTTTGTTCAGCTAGAGAAGTGATTGCTAGGAAAACATATTTGTCTTATTTTTAAAAACAAAGCAAAATGCTGGGCAGTGGTGGCTCACGCCACGCCTTTAATCCCAGCACTTGGGAGGCAGAGGCAGGTGGATTTCTGAGTTCGAGGCCAGCCTGGTCTACAGAGTGATTTCCAAGAAAGACCAGGCTACACAGAGAAACCCTGTCTCAAAAAACAAACAAAAACAAAAACAAAAAAACCCAACAAAACAAAGCAAAACAAAAACCTCAAACAAACAACAAAGCCAGGTTTTGTGGTGTGCAGTTGTGATTTCAGTGCTGAGGAGGTGGAGATAGCAAGCTCCAGGCTAGTGATAGACACTGTCTTTAAACAAGGAGGATGGTGCCCAGCAAATGACCCCCAGGAATGACCCCTGGCCTTCACACGCACTGGTATATATAAAACTCCTCCCCCAACACACACACATACACACTGCACTTTAGTCCTTGAAAAGTCTATATACACCAGCCTGGTCTACAGAGTGAGTTCCAGGACAGCCAGGGCTACACAGAGAAACCCTGTCTCGAAAAACCAAGAAAAGAAAAGAAAAGAAAAGTTTACATACGTAGCTCACTGATTTGTTTTTCACACAAAGCTATTTCACCCACTCAAGTGCAAATATTTATTGAATTCCTACTATGTGTGAGGCACCTGTTAGGTCAAGATCAGTGAGACACCCGTATGAGGCACACTGCTAAGTAAGCTACTAGGTAAGCTACGATCTGTTCCTCTTCAGAATTTGCTGAGGAATCAAGACGATGTTAGGAGAAAGGCCTAGCTCTTATCTCTTCTATGTAATTTGAATCAAAATCTCCAAGCTACCACCTGGGCGTTCTTTTAAAAAATTTTGTTTTATATGATTGTCTTGGTATTTATGGATACCAGAAATGAGTCTGTGCTTAACGAGGCAGAAAATGGAATTGGATTCCCTGGAATTGGAGCTCTAGATGGTTGTGAGATGCCATAGAAGTGCTGGAAATAAAACCTGGGACCTCCAGAAGAGCAGCAAGTCTTAACCGCAGACCCATTGCTCCAGCCCCATCTGTTTACCAATAGATAGAAAATAGTTTGTCCTCGGTAAGATGGCTTTTCAGGCAGCTGGGAACGACTCTTCCCATGAGCTCTGACCCGCATCCTAAGACTCAGCTCCGTGCTGGTACCTGGGAAACCATGAGGGCAAGCCAGAAACTGTTTCCTCTGCCGGTTCCCTTTCTTATGACCCCTTAGTTAACGAAAGTGTGTGGCCGGGGTGGTGGTGGCCGGGGTGGCGGTGGCTCCGGTCTTTAATCCCAGCAGTAGGAGGCAGGCAGATCTCTGAGTTTGAGGCAAACCTGGTCTATAGACTAGGTTCCAGGGTAGCCAGGGCTGCACAGAGAAACCTTGTCTTAAAAACAAAAACAAAAAATGGGGGTGGGGGGAAAGTGTTAGGTAGGGCTTTCTAGGTGAGCAGAACCAACAGGACTCTAAAGGGGACCCATTATACTATAAAGAGAATTTACTAAGACGGCTTACAACTCATATGGGCTGTGTAGTCTTAACAATGACTGTCTGTATGCCTGAGAGCCTAGGAGCTGCTCAGTCAGAGAAGCCGGATGCCTTAGTAGTCCCAGTGTGGTGCTGAAGGCCTAGGAGATTCCTGGAGAGTCAGGCTGAGCAAGGCTGGAGTCTGATGTCACTGAAGGGGACAACAGTTGCAGCAAAGTGGCAAGGCACACTCTCCAGCCAGACCCCAGACAGGCAAAGGGGCTGCACTGATGCTCTCTGGATCTGTTGCTGTCTGGGCCACCTACCGGGAGGAGTGTCTTCTCCCCTCTATTAATCCTTCCTGGAAATGCTGGTGTAGACCTGCCCATAGGTGTGTCTTTAGTTCATTCCAGATTCCATCAAGTTGACAATCAAGATGATCTGTCAGGGCTGGAGTGACACCCGTGGAGTTAAGAGCACTTCCTCTTAACCTGAATCTGTTTCCCAGCACCAATGTGGTTTTACATCTGCCTGTGACTACAGCTTCAGGGAATATGGGGCATCCTCCCCCCGCACTTATATAGACACACGCATAAAAATAAAATAAATCTTAAAAAAGTGTTCATCAGTGAGTGAAAACTGAGTCTGGAAGTATGTATGAGTGTGCAGCTGCTGCTGTAACAGAGTTACCTTACAGCTGATCATGTATACGTATAGAAAATTGCTTCTCTCCATTCAGGGCTCTAGGGAATTCCAGAAGAAGACGTCAGCAGATTCCACGTTGGGAAGGGTGGCCCATTCAATGATGACACATTCTTGCTGAGTTCTCTCATGGGGGAGGGCCAGCAGAACCCTCTGATCTCACAAGGGCATTCCTACAAGACTTAATAATCTCCTCCAAGCCCATTTCTTCTTCACAGTATCACATGGGGGAGAGGGAGGGACACATTCAGAGGGCGGCAAACCAGCTGGCTTTTTTGGTATTTAAAAACTTTCATGTGTTGTCTCCAATTCCTGGGAAGTCTACAGATCCTGAGACAGTGTCAAGTTTCCAGAATCACATTATGAACAGGCTTCAGCAACCCAATGGCAGATGGGCGATCTAGTAATACTTAACGCACAAAGGCCTGAAGAAAGGGACATTTGCTTAGTGTATTTCTATCAAAAGCCTGTATTTCTGTTTATGGACTGTGTCCGATGCTGGAAACAAAAGCAACAGGATCTGTCTGGCATATCTGAATCAGGGGGTCACGTCTCCTTCCTGGGAACCAACCTGGAGGAGCCCAGTTAATTCTTTGCTAGGTTTTGAGATGAAGGTCTTATTTGACCTGGAACTTCCTTAGTCTGAGCTAGCCACAAATTCACAATCTCCCTGTCCGGCCTCCCAGGTGCTGGAATGTCAGGTCTGTATTACCACCCTTCCTTTCCGTGTCACGTGTATTGGAGAGCTTCGTGAAGAAGTAGTACTTAGTTGGGATAAAAAAGAAAGAAAAAAAGAAAAAGAAAAGGCTGTTGGTCAGACAAAGGTATAGCAAGGTGCCTGACACTTGTAAAATTAACTGCAATGTTTATTGGCTTTTCACAGTAGATGGAACTTCGAGCGAGCCACATCGTGTCTTATTCTGTCTAACACAATGCTCCAGAGGGAGAATTCAATTTGGTCTGGCTCAGACGAGGTAAGCGCCCCAAAGGTGGAATTCAAATGAACAGTGTGTGTATTTTATTTGCAATCTGGGCTTAATATGAGAGGTTTATCGATAACTTGGAAGAGTAAGTCTCAAGGGCTTTAGAAACCAAGCAACAAACAAAAGTTTGAAGTTGACATATTTTACAGTCACTTTCGTCTATTACTTAGTTCCTGTCCGCTCTGTCTCTTTTCATTAAAGTCAGAAGGTCGTTGGTGTGGATTTGAAGCTTCCGCGGAGGCATTCTGTTCAGCAAGCTTTCGGAAGCTGAATTTCAAAGCTGCTGGCAAATAAAGCAAAGGGGTAGAACGAATGCCGCAAGAACTTAGCGACGGCAGAATCATTGGACAAACGGCGACATTCTCGCTATCCAATCGTGGGGAAACCCTGAGAGAAGTCTCTCTGCATTGGCTAGAGCAAATATCTCTTTAGGCACTGCCCCGTGCCAAACAGAGGCTGCCTGAGGGCGGGCTTTGCCTCAGACAGAGGAACAAATCAAGCCAGAAGGGGCGGGCGCTCAGGCACTCCTGCCAATAAGGGAGTGGGCGTGGCCAGCTCCCGGGTTGTGGGCAGGACCTCAGCCTGAGAAGAGCGAGCGGCAGTGGGCGTGTCCCAGGTCGGTAGGCGGGGCGCGTGGCCTGGGCGGAGCGAACGGTGTCAGCGGCGGAGCCGGATGCGGGCGGTACTGCCGCCGCCGCGGCCCTAGGGATGGGCGGAGCCCCGGCCGCTGGTGCTGGTGGCCGCCGCGGCTGCCGGAACCTGAGCTGGGGCCGCCGTCTCTGCCGCCGCGCGTCGTTGCTTCGCAAGGCGGCGGGATGCTGGGGAAAGGGGGAGTCGGCGGTGGCGGCGGCGGCACCAAGGCGCCCAAGCCCTCCTTCGTGTCGTACGTGCGCCCTGAGGTGAGAGTGCGCCGGGCGAGCGCGGCGGCGGGTGGAGCGGCCCGGGCAGGGGCGCTTCCTGCCCGGGTGCCGGGCGGGGCAGAGCGGCAGGACGCTCTGGGGCTTCCGGGCTGGCCGCAGCCCGGACCCTTGCGGCAGGCCGGGCAGGTGCTGGGGCAGGGCCCTGTCGCTCGCCACGGCGCCTGTGGGCGGGAGCCGGAGCCCGGGAGGTCCTGCGGCCCGGGCACCCCAGGTATCCGGGAAGGGAGCAGAAACCCCCGCGGGGTTCCCCCGGCAGCCCGCAGCCTGCCCTGGACTTTCTCCGTGAGTCTTGAGAGCTCGCCTGCCGCGGGTGGTGCACTGCTTTCCGTCCGCGCTACGGTAGGGAATATGGGTCGGCCTTGGCCTCTTTCGGTGTCTGCCCAGAGCATCCTCCTCCCGCTTCTTTCCATTTCATCTCACCTCTTCCAATCTGCAATTTTAGTCAAGAAGTGCATTCACTCGGGAAATACTTTCTGAGCTCCTACTATGTGCCAGGTATGATCCTGAACGCTTGTGATAAGTATCAGTGAACAGAACAAAGATCGAGCTCCCTGGGAGCTTATGTAGAAAAACAGTCAACGATATGCATAAGTTAATTGTATAGTATTCAGAAGATAATGGGGACAAGGCATCTTTTCATTCTTGCAAAGGTGGTATTTCAGTCAAGACTTAGAAGACGTTAGGTCTAGGTGAGGGGTCCTGGACAGCAAAGACTGCCCGTTGACAGTGTGTCAGGAGCTCCGTGCATTGAGGAGGTTGGAGAGTTTGGAACTCCTAGACCATGTTGAAGACTTCTGGAGCAGTCATTCTTTATCTTTTAGTAGACTCCTCATTTTTAATTTGTGAAAGTTGTGGGGTTTTTTTTTTTCTTCTGTTTTTGCAGTTTTGTTTGTCTCTCGATTATGTAGCCTAGCTGTCCTGGAACTCATTATGTAGACCAGTCTGGCTTCGAAATCACAGAGCTCTGACTGCCTCCGCCTCGGGAACGCTGGGACTAAAGGCAGTACTACCATGCCCAGCTTCTGCAATCTGATCAGTAGTGTGCAGGCGGATGCTTTACCAAATTCACTGCCTCCCGATGTCTTCCCACTCTTCACCTGTTAAAGTGGAAACAGGTGGGGCAGGGATGAGAAAGCAGAGACCTGGGGCCTGCAGCCTTTTGCATATGTCTCTTGAAACCAAGGCTTCTAGTGGAGAGTACTAAAATGGGTCCTATTTTCAGTCTTAATTTTCAAATAAAAACCACTTTCTCTGTCAGAACTTGATATCAAGAGGCAGGGTCGTCTTACATTTTCACCAGGCTCTCCCTGTAGTCCATAATAAGTAATGTGGTCAGCTTCTCTTTGTCTTTCTTTGATAGCACCTTAGTTGAACACTAACTGGCGTAACCTTTAACCTTTCCTATTCAGTGAGAGTAAACTACAAGTGAAGAGTCTTCTGAAGTATGACCAGAGTTCAGGAGTCCTCCAATCCTTCATCTGACCCAGCACTCTTTGCCCACGGGCCCTGCTCTGTTTCCCTTGAGTGGTAGTGGGGAAAGTGGTGGCTCAGCTCCCTGTGCTCACGGTTTTGGGTCTTTTTAGAGGGCAGTTTTGTGGTTTTGCCTTTAAGACAGTGGTGAGGCTGCTGTGCGTCTTTGTGGTAGTTTGTACTGGATACGATTCTCTACTCAACTGTGCATGGTTTATTAAAAGCTGATAGTGGGAGGAGGTGAGAAAACAGCTTCTTTTTAAGTAGATGGCTTTGCTCGCCATCACATTACCGGAATGGATGAGCAGCACTGAGCTGTTGCTTATGTATGACCCAGAGCCCTGAGTCTGATACCCCCCCGGGTCACCTTGGGGGAACCTCAAAGCACTTTTATGAAGACTAGCATCCATTATTTTTACTCTCCTTCGATTTTACTATCTGCCTGTCTTGTGTGTCCTTTGAGGGGTGTGTGTGTGTGTGTGTGTGTGTGTGTGTTTTATTTATTTTTGGTATTTGGCTATCCCACTCTGAACCATACCACTCTGAAGAGCCCCATTGTCAACTGATACCACTTTTCCCTGTGTGCAGTTCTGGAGAGAGAGAGAGAACACAGGGCCTCCACCGTGATAAGTACTTGACCACTGAGCCACATCCCAGCCCGTTTTGTTGTTGTTGTTGTTGTTGTTTTCCTCCTACCATTTCTCCCAGCTAGTAAATTTACAGTTTCTGAGATGCTTTCTTGGTGGATGACTTAAGTTAAGCCAGAACCTTTACACGTTGTAGTGTAATTGTGCCTGCTCCTGGTGATAAGCCTGCTGATCAGATCTTGGAACTTCCAGAGGCAGAAGCCTTCGTAAACCAGAACAGGATCTATCAAGAGTCAGCACTTTCTGTCCTAAAGCATTGGCTAAAGTATTTAAAGATGAAGTTGTTAAACGTGATCATATTTTTCCCCTTGTGATCCAAAAGAACTGCAAATAATAGCCTAAAATGAAGGGTAATGGTTAACTCTGGCTTTTGTATCTGTGCCAGAGTCACCCGAGTTGTTTTGTCATTGATTCGTCTAAGTCCGTGAGGATGCCAGGTAAGACCCTGAACCATAGCATAGGACCTTTGGTCATGTTTTGTAGTCTGTTCAGAGGGAATGTGGTGGTGCTGGGAGCTGAGGTCTGCAGGAAGCCGCCTGGCTGCTTGATAGCCAATACCTAGGAACCTCTCGGCTCCCTTACCCTGCTCAGCCTCAGGCACAGGTTGCAAGGAGTGCCTAGCAATGTGCAGCAGGCGATGCGCTCTGTTCCAGAAAGGCACAGAATCACTTTTCATGTGGAAATGGAAAGCCTGTGTGAATTCTGTCAGAAGCCATAAGTGTTCATTGTAGAAAGATGAGACAAAGTTATACGAAAAATAAGTACAGGTTAGAAACGTGTGCTGGTTGTTGTTAGGCCTTGCAGAAGACCTAAGTTTGGTTCTCAGTTCCAACGCAACGACGCGCCTCACCACCACCTGTAACTCCAGTTCCAGAGCACCTGAGGCACTCCTGGCCTCCTCAGATACACACTTGTAACAAACATTCTCTCTCCCTCTCTCTCTCTCTCTCCCTCTCTCTGTCTCTCTCTGTCACACACACACACACACACACACACACACACACACACACACACACACACACACAAATAAAAATAAACTTAAAACAAAACAAAACCAAACCAGTGCCAGCCACACATGTGAAAATCTATGCTAAGGAGATGGTGCACTGGGCAGAGGATTTGCTGCCAAGCCTGAGACTCGAGTTCACCTGGTGGGCACTAATGGTGTGGAAGGAGAGAACCATTTTCCACACATTGGCCTTTGATTTCTGCACTGTGGCATGTGAGCACCCACACACATACACATACTTTTTAAATAAAAATAAATAATAAATGTTAAGAGATCACAGACTTGCTAATTATAATGCATTCTGTTAGAGCACAGTTTGTGGATATGGATGATGCTTACCAAACTGGAATTAATATCAGCTGCCTTTTAAACCAAAAGTGCACATTGTAAACACTTCTCCATACCAATTGTTAAGCCACAGTTAGGCTTTGTGTCTCAGTGAAGACACGGTGATGGGAAAAGCCGGGCAGCATAAAACAGCCAGAGTGGCCAATGGGAGGACTTTGTATTTAGAAACCAATGCTGTGTGACAGTCCTGATTCTTCAGCCTTACCAGTTCTTTGTCAAGATACAATGCCTTGACATTATAAAATAGGTTTATTTTATTTTATGTGTATGAGTGTTTCCCTGCATGTGTACTGCATGGTCCCTGGTGCCCCAGGAGGTCAGAAGAGGTCATCTGATCCCCTGGAAGGAGTTACAGATGCTTGTGAGTCACCATTTGGGTGCTAGGAACTGAACCCAGGGTTTCTGCAAGAGCAACAAGTATTCTTCACTGCTGAGGCATCTCCCCAGTCCTTGTGGTCATTTTTAATGCTTAGATTTGCGCAGTGGCTGGGTTCAGACGCTTGTACAGGAAGGACAACGAGGCAGGACTAGGAGGAAGATCTGCTCTGATAGAAGCACATTTTCTTGTGATGGTGCTCGTGTGTTCTTTAAAACTGACCTGGAAAATAGCTCTCAAAGGGCTGCTACATACACCCATTTTTGCATGGCATTCCAAATATGGTTAAAATGTACTTGCTCATGGAGTTTAGTCAGTTGTTTGGCTTGGAGATACTAATAATAGTACCAGAGACTTGTTTTGTGGATTTTTTTTTTTTTTTTTGGATTGAGAAGAAAATATAATTTGTCCTCCATTTTACAGATTTGTAAACTGAGTCTGCAGGGTTAAATGCCCTTGCACAGGGGCACAGGATTACTGAACAAAGAACTGTCTCCTAAAGAGCCAGCAGTGACAGGGCCTAGCCAGGCCCATAGGAACTCAGGAAAGGTTTTGTATAGTCCTGAGTGTATAAGAAAGCAGGTTGAGCAAGCCACTATGAGCAAGCCAGGGAGCAGCACTCCTCCACAGAGTTCCCTCAGTGATGGATTGTGACCTAGAAGGGTAAGCCAGACAAACAAAGCCTTTCCTCCCCAATGTGCTCTGGTCAGAATGTTTCATCACAGCACTAGAAACACCGACACCAGGAGAAAAGGCAAGAAGAGCCGGGCTTTTTCTCTTTATCTCTTCTTCTTTTTATCTAAGGAGACAAGCACATCATTTCCTGTTCCTTACTTAGACCCATTTCTTTGGCGAGCCATGAGCCCGTGTATTTCAGAAGTGAACCTATGCATTGCTAGCAGTTTAATCCTATCATACAGTGTTTAAACTGGCACAGTCTGTGCCTTGTTCTTCTTTTCCTTGTTTTTGTGGATTCAGGGAACTTTCATTAGCAGAACAGGCTTGTCCACATGTAGCTGTAGCACACCACAGTGCCTTCTCATTGGTGTCTTTCCATGACAGTTTCCTCCTTGGCTTTTGTTAGATGCTGATCTGGAAGACTTACTGAGCAGGTACAGGGACCTTGTGTTTATTATGTTTATTGCCGTCTCTAGAGGCTTTGTCTCCTAATTCAGCAGACGTTTACACAGAATCTGCTGACTCTGCCAAGGGTTACTCTAGGCATCCAGTCGAGCTATAGCAATCTACAAAACAGACACAATGAAATGAAAACACTTTTGTCTCATATATTTTGAGACAGTGTCTTTCTGTGCAGCCCCAGTTATGCAGGTTGGTGTGGAAAACCAGTCCCTCCTGCTTAGCCTCCTTCGTGTGGTGATGACAGATGTACACCCACGGCCAGCTTGGGTGTGCTTCTGCTGCATCACTGCCTTTGATGGCTTTGGATAAACAGTAGGAAGAAGACATTAGCTTATCCTAAAACAGACATTCTGCCCCAATCCTAATAGTAAAAACACTTTATTGTTGGTGGATGTTTGTTTTTGAGACAAGGTTTTTTTTCTGTGTAGCCTGGCTGTCCTGTAACTCACTCTGTAGACCAGGCTGGCCTCGAACTCACAGAGATCCACCTGCCTCTCTCTGCCTTCCAAGTGCTGGGTTTAAAGGCATACACCACTACCACCTGGCTCATAAAAATACTTTTAAAGGCAGAATTTAGATGCATTACTTTTTTGTTTATTTGTTTCTTTTTGGGGGGCAGGGTGGGAGGTCTTGGCTGTTCTGAAACTCACTCTGTAGTCCAGGCCGGCCTTCCTCAGAGATCCACCTGCCTCTGCCTCCTGAGTGCTGAGATTAAAGGCAGTCGCCAGTACCACCTGGCTTAGATGCATTCGTTTTTTTGTTTTTATTACATTTAAAATGTATCGTGTGTGCACACATACGCTCGGGGACATACCTCAGCATGTGTACAGAGGATAACTTGGAGGAGTTGGTTCTTTCCTCCCACAGTTTAGGCCCCAGGCATTGAGCACAGGTTGTCATGCTTGGCCATTACTCAGCCATCTTGATGGCCCTGCCCTTTTTTTTTTTTTTTTTTTTTTTTTTTTTTAAATATATGTAACTCCATAGCCTTTTCTACATTTTCAACTTTATTTTTTCTTTTCTTTTTTGTTTTTCTAAGACAGGGTCTCTCTGTGTAGCTCTGGCTGTCCTGGAACTCCCTGTGAAGATCAGGCTGGTCTTGAACTCAGATCCGCCTCTCAAGTGCTGGGATTCTCCTCTGGTTTTTAGTGCATTCAGAGTTTGCCCTCTCTGTATATGAAACACAGTGCTTTTCTTCTGCTAATGGGCATATTTTTGTTAATTCATTCATTTATTGGACTGGGGATTGAGCCTCAGGCCTGCATATGCTAGGCAAGCACTGTGCTTTGAGTTGTGGCCCCACTGTCCTCACCAGATTACCTCATTGGCTGGCCGTCACTGACAGTGATTGAATAGGCCATGGAAGGACATTAAAGGTTCTTCCTAAAATAATCACTTTCTTAGCTGTGGCTTTAGTTTGAGATCTGTCCAGGCTTCCGCTTTTTTTTCCTGCATGTGTTTCCTGTGGCATCTCCCTGGGTCAGATCCAACACCATACTACTTGCAGATGGCGCATCAGAAGGCTCTGCCAGGCAGCACTTCCTGCATTCTGACCAAACAACTGCCACATGCAGCCTTCCTCTCAGAGCCAGCATCCTTCCACCCTGCAGCCATCTCTAGTGTCACTGTCATGGCTGGCGTGAAGCTCAGTCAGTAGGAAGTGTGTAAGGCCAGGACTGGGTCCCCAACAAAAACGAGTGAAGTCTGAAAGGCAGGACTACCTTCAGAGTTAGGGTGTAGGGCCCCACAGCAAAAGGGTAAAGCTGTTTTTTTTGTTTGTTTTTTTGGGGGGGAGAGGGTTGTGTTTCCTCAGCAGGATGTTGGATGCTCTGGACTGTTTCTGCATGGAATCATCCCATGTGACAAGTGGGTTTCAGAAAGAATCTGTTTTTCAGGATTTTTTTCCCTTAAAAAACAAACAATAAAACCCACATATATCTTATTATGATAAAATCAGTGTAACAAAGTTACAGTTTGAAAGTTAGAAAAATAAAATTACCTGTAGGTATGGTACCACAAATAAATCAGTAATTCCACTTACGTTGTCTGTCTGTCTCCCTCCCTCTCCCTCTCTCACTCCCACCCCCCCCCCCGTGTGTGTGTGTGTGTGTGTGTGTGTGTGTGTGTGTGTGTGTGTGTGTGTATGTACCTTGAAGCTGGTACTGCCCCATACTGTAGGGCATGTAGGAGCTATTTTAACAGCAGGAATTGCCCGTGTCTCTACAGTGGTTTGCAGCCTTTGACCAGAACCCAAATTCCGAAAAGTGCTGAAGCTGCATTCTTCCCTTTGCTGGGGTTATGCTTCTGGTAGTGCCTGGAGACTTCTGTACAGTTTCAGAAGCAGAGGTAGATGTTCACTGTAGGTGGAAGGAGTGATTTTGTTGTTGGTTTAAGATTTATTTAAGCCAGGTGAGCTTGGATGCAGAGGCAGGTGGATGTCTGTGATTTGGAAGCCAATCTGGTCTGTATAGAGTTCTAGGTACATACTGAGACCCGGGCTCAAAAAAAAATTTTTTTTTTAATTATTTATTTTTATTTACTGAGATAGGGTGTCACTTTGTAGATCAGGCTGTCCTTGAATTCTCTACTTCCCAAGTGCTGAGATTAAAGTTGCATACTGCCATACCCTGCAAGATGCATTTTTTGAGTTGTGTGTGTGTGTGTGTGTGTGTGTGTGTGTGTGTGCGTATGAATATGAGTGCAAATGCACACTGAGGGTCAGAGGTGTTAGATCCCCTGGAGCTGGGGATGCCGACAGTTGTAAGCCACCTGATATGGGTGCTGGGAATTGAATTCAGGTCCTTACGAAGAGTGGTATGGCTCATAACCACTAAGCCATCTCTCCTGCCCCGATATCTATTTTATTTTTAGTTAATTGTGCATGTAATCTTTGGCCAAGACTTGACCTAGAACAAGGAGAGTATCACAGGCAGGCCTCAAACCCTTGGTGATCCTCCAGTGTTGGCCTCCCAGAAGTCTGTCTTTGAACTAGAGTAATCTTTTAACCTCTAGTTTTCTGTTGCCTTGGGGAGGATGACAGAAAGAAGTGAGCTGGAAGGACACCAGAGCCCACCCCCGCCCCTACCCCTGCACACCTAATGGAACATAACTAAAGAAAGCAAAAGCTTTCAGTGGCTCTGCATGCGAGCAGGGGGACGGGCTCCTTTAAGCCTCCCTTGTTTTCCAGCTGGAGAACTGGAATGACAGTAACGCCCTTCTTAAACCACAGGTGTGACCACTAACTCACTGCTCTAGGGAAGGCTCTTGGCAGAGTACTCAGCACATAGTCTTCAATAAGTATGGGTGGTGCTGGTGTTCCTCCTCCTCCTCCTCCTCCTTTTCCTCCTCCGTCACTGGGGTGTTCCACACAGTGCTTGGTCAGTCATCTTAGAGGACAGACCTCTTCGTGGCTAAGGTGCTAGTAAGTGGAGTGGTCATTGTGGTGGTTGCCGAGGTGCCGTGACAGGAAAGTTCACTGTAGTAACTATTAGGATGTTTTTCACTATCTCAGAAAGTTTCTTTTCCATTTTTTGTTCCTCTATACAGTTGAGAATGATTTGATTATGTTTAAAATTCTGACCTAATGAGAAACAGTCGTCAGCTTTTTTCTTTATTAACATATGGCCTTTGGCATTTTGCTAGTTTCATTGTGTAGTGTGGACAGACTTTTCCTCTCTACTCATTTCTGTTAGGCTTTTCTGTCGAAGGCCAAATTTTGTCCTTTATCACGTGTGTCCAGTGACTCATTTAAGGTACAAGTGAATCAAATGAAGTCATAATTAGCTTGAGCAAAAGAAAATTACTTCTGTTTATTTCAGAGGCATTTGCAAAACCATGCTGTTTTGTTTCATAGTGGAATGGTACAGATAATACCCGTTTGTCTCTGCGTCTACACTGCACCATTCAGGTTGGTGGGGGCTCTCCAGGTGGACTTTGCCTCCTCTTTTGCTTGCTTTTGGGGAAGGAGGCAAAGCATCACGGCTTAAGTATTCATGAGGGAGGGCAAGGAAGCCCTGGCTTAGTGTGATGCGGCCTACCTTTCTGTAAGACCAGGTTACCAGCCACTATTTCAGTCCTGACCTATCTGGTAGGTTTTAATATTTGTCTTTGCTAGGGAATTTTTTTAAACCAAAATGCCCAGGGCTGTGGTGATGTGGTTCAAGCCTGCATGCTAAGTCCTTTAGTAGCCAAGACAAGGGGGGCTTACTTGGAGGACAGCTCAGTCAGGTTATACAGTGAGTTCAAGGCCCGCCTTGGCAACATTGTGAGTTCCTAGCTTAAAAACCAAAGCAATACAAACCAAAAAAAAAAAAAAAAAAAAAAAAAAAGACAAAAAAACCCCCCAAACAAACCAAGAGCAGCCTGAAAAAAGTTCGTTTTTCAAATAAAAAAGTCTTATTATGTTAATGCCTTTTCTCTAGAAATAGAGTTGAGTCCCTTAAGATCATCTTTCTCCTGTGTCCCTGTGCTTGGGGGAGAATGATCTATTGACTCTTGCTCTGTGAGCACATATTCCCAAAGTAAACTGCTACCTTAGCACTCTCGCTAGTGTCCAGTCTGTGGTGGGGGACACTGCTAAGAAGAGAATATGGGTTCTCGATGACTAAGCCATTTGCCAAGTACCTCAGCTTTGTCTAGGGGCCTTGTTTGGACTGCCTGTTTATACCTCATGCCTTTTCCTTTGATACCATCGGCTGGCCATTTTCTTCACCTCTACCTTTCTGTGTGCCTACTTGTCATCTTTATGTGTCCTGCCTCCTTGCTTGCTCCACCTCAGCTTGCTTAGCTTAGCTTCGGGGCCCAACGATTAATGTTTTCTACCTGTGAGTACGTAGCGTGGCCCATGTCAAAAGTGACAAGAGAACCCCTAATGTCCCTCTGTGTTGTGCCTAAGAACTCAGTATGTGGCAGACAGGAGGCAGGGGCATTATGGAACGCATGACAGCCCCCAAGGAATGAATTGGTCACCATGGGAATTTGGGAATGAGAAGAAGGTGCCATGATACCATAGAAGAATCTTCAGCCTGTGAGTCCAGAGGGCTTTGGTCCTGTTCCAGCCTCTTGATGGAGACTTTAAACGTAGACTTTGCCTTTCTGTCTCTTCTCCTCTCCTGTGACATGGTTAGCTATCTTCCCTTCAGGCTTATTTTGAGGATGAGAAGAAATACATGGTGAATATTCTACTCCATGCTGGCCTTGTGGCAGATGCCTAACAGCTTATAGGTGCTATTATTATTAATAATAGCTAGAACTGGAAGATTCTTCATTCGTTCAGTGTCTTTGTGTACCTACCATTTGCTTAACACTAGGTTAAAATTAGGACTCCAAAGAAATGGTGTATGTGGGAGCTTAATACTCTGTTGGAGAGACAGCAGGTCTCCAGGTGGCTCTAAAGCACAGCGGTAGGAGCTGCCTAACCTGAGAGAGACATACCCAGAATGCCCAAGCAGAGGCTCCGAGCACAGCTTATGTGAGGCAGCGTGGGACTTGGCAAGGTCAGTTGTGCTGTGGGATTTTGTGGGAAGGAGGGGCCAGTAGGACAGGTAGACTAGGGAGGGGCCGCTCGGGAGCTTGCCCAGGTTGTGCTGGGGATGAGTGGGTGGGGCATCTGCCCCACCTTACTCAGTCCTGTGTATTCTCTGTATCCTATGACAGTGAAGGGATACATCGGAGGGCATTCCAAATTCTGGGAGGATTCAGGAGCACTAGGTCAGCCTGGCTCTTAGCAAGCCTACAGGCAAATACTATTTGCCCCTCACACCA
>CM052716.1:23591353-23634251 GCA_028551405.1 Uromys caudimaculatus | reverse complement strand
TATGAATAGGAATAATAATAATACCACGTAATTCATAAGGATGCTCTTAGTCTTACATGAAGCAATTCATCGAAAGCTGTTAACACAATACTTGGTAGACAGTGTTAACTGTTTTTGGTTAATTCTTATGGTTTTGGTGCTGAGGATGGTTATGGTTTATGGCTTTCATGCTAGGCAAGTGTGCTGCCACTGAGCTACATGCCCAGGCCTGTGTTGTTAATTGTCATTATTCCTCACTACCTCAGAAACTGCAGTTGCACTGTGCCTGCCCATACATTTGGCTTCCTTGTGCTGGGCATCAGGGGATGGGCTGGGAAGGCAGTGCCATGGGAGTGTGGACAAGCCCGTGATTCTGTAGGTCTCCTGTTGGAATTCAGGCACTTGACGGTGGTGACCTAGGACATGGGTCTATCACTTCTTCAAGACTTCTCATTGGAGAATTTGGACATCTTCCCTGAGGGCTAGTTTTGAAGATGAGAAGAAATAAACTCCAATTCACGAAGATCTGGACTGACAGGCGCCTTCTGCCTGGGAGAATGGCACTCCCCTGTGGCTGCCTTTACCATCTACCTAGGGCTTTTTGCCTGCGCTCTGCCTTTTTTATGGGAGTTGATAGTTTCTTTATTTTTCTGCAGCAGAATCTCATGTGCAGGACTTTGGGGGAAGGCCTAGGGTTCAGGCAGGGTGAGAAGTCTTGGACTAACCGCCCCCAGTTCAGTTTGGTTTCCTTCTCTGAGGTCAGCCTCTCAAGTTTCTGTCAGCACACTTTTTCCCTCATCATCCATAAGCAAAGCAGTCAGAGCCTCCAGAGTGCCCTTTGTGGGAACCCCCGTGACAGTGTTTTCATTGGTATTCCCACCTTCCCTGTCTAGAACCCCTTCTTATGCTTCCTGTGTGCACTCCTTGAGATCTCTGCACGACCCAGCAGGAGGGGCCCTGCCTAGTGCAGCTTTCATTTCTCCACCTCAAGGACTTCTTCATGCAGCCTTTCCGCTCTCTGAGAACGCCACTCGCTTGTGGTTTGCTAAGAAAGCCTGAGCTGGGATTTGGAGGCCTGGTCTGTGGATATTTCTTTTCTGTGTGACTCCCAAGTCTCAGTGTCTGGTTTTAGAGAATTAAACTTTCTGAGTTCAGAAGTTATAGGTTTGCTTCTTGTCTTGTCTTTTCTCTTCCTCCTCCTCTTTTTTTTTTTTTTTTTTTTGAGACAGGGTCTCCCTGTGTAGCCCTGGCTCTCCTGAAACTAGCTCTGCCAGGTTGGTCTTGAACTTAAGAGTTCTGCCTCCCAAGTGTAGGGATCAAAGGTGTGTGCCACCACAGGATCCTTTTGAGACTCAGGGCTCACATTGATTCTTTAGTGTTGATCCCTGATCAGTCTTAATGCTCTGTAATCAGAGTTGGCCTGAGATGCTTTGTCCCCTAATGGTTCTTTTTGCTATCACACTTGTAGTTTTTTTTGGTTTTTCAAGGCAGGGTTTCTCTGTGTAGCCCTGGCTGTCCTGGAACTCACTCTGTAGACCAGGCTGGCCTCGAACTCAGAAATCCGCCTGCCTCTGCCTCTAAGTGCTGGGATTAAAGGCGTGCGCCACCACTGCCCGGCGGCATCCAGCATTATATACCCTTTGTTTTGGCTGTGGCTCACAGAATGTAAGAGAAGCTAGTTAACTGATGAAGTCACACATGTGGGCCCTGAGTATTTGTGCATTTTTCCTTGTTACTTGAATTCTTACTCTGGAGAATGTTTGCTTAGAGGGCCAACACCTGCCTGGGCTGGTGACCCTTCCAAAGAACTATGAATGAGGGGCGATTTCACTTTCTTTAGTAAATAATGAACTGTTGGAAGAACAAAAGGTCTAGGGTGCATTCCAGGGAGCAGTTATGTCCTAAAACCAAACCAAATCAAACCAATCAGATGTAATCAGTTGGAATGCTGCCTAGCATTAAGCCCTGGGCTAAGTAGGATGGGGTAGTGCATACTGTAGCCCAAGCATTTGTGAGGTAGAAGCATCCTTATCTACACAGTGAGTTCAAGGCCATCGTGGGCTATGTTAACCCTGTGTCAGACAAAAGAAAAAACATTAAAAACATTAAGGGTCAAGAATACTAAAGCTGACGTCAGGGCTTCTGATAGCAAACCCTCGGCTCACCATCTATTTGGCTGTGGGAACCTTGGGGACTTAAGCCTTTTGAAGTTTTATTGGCCTTATCTGTAAAGTGGGGATGAAAATTCCTCACACTCACAGGTGTGGCCAACCTGAAGCACAAGGGCTGTGTCCCAGTATAATTGTAAATGCTGTCCAACATATTTGTAGATGACAACATCTGTGCAGTGTCAGAAGGTTGGAGAACTATGTGAAAATAAATGACACAGGCAAGACATCTATGAGTTGACATTGTGAACACCAACAAATTGCATTTCAGATGTTTTAGATAACAGATGCTTAGTCTGGAAATGCTAGTCTCCATTTAGCCTTCTAATGCAGACTTCTAATGAAGATGTCTTCTAGCTGAAACTGATTTGTATGAGTGAACAGGAGAGTCCTTAAAGGTCAAATATGAAGGTGTATCTGTATGGTATTGTTCCCTTGAGCCAGACAGATTGTCAGTTTCTTACTGCATGTCTGTCTGACTGTCTACCTTCAGATGCTCTTCTGTTGGCTTATTATCAGAGTAGTTGGTGCCTATAATGGTCCAAAGCAGTGGACATAGTAGAGTAGAGCTGCTATCAGCAGCAAAGCCATTAGCCTGTCCTACTGTTTGAATCAGGAGGCTCAGGGAATGAATCTGCCAGCAAGACTGTCTCTAAGGAAGCCAGGCTTCTAAAAGCGAATCCAAGAATCTAGCTCCCTAGAACAGACTGACGTGTGGATACATCCAGCACAGAGTGTACCGTTGGTGAGAAAGCTTCTGTTTAAAATCTGAACTTGAACAAGCCCCTACTCTCTCAGTGAAGCTTGAACATATTTCAGAAAGTTAGGTAACAATTTGATAATATCTGGCACTACCATTTTAGTGCACAGTTTGTTAGCTTTCCATCACTTGAAGTAATTATCTGAATAGTAAAAGAGTTAAGATTTATTTTGGCTCATGTTTTTGGAGGGTCCAGTTCATGATTGATTGGTTGGCCTTATTTTTTCCTGTGATGAGGTAGCACACCATGGCAGGAGGGTGGGGTAGGATAAAACTGCTGACCTCATTGTAAAAAAGGGACCAGGGGCCCAACATCTTTATTGAAGGATGCCTCAAAGACTTCCACTATGCCACACTTCCTCAAGATCCCATCACCTTCCAGTATCACCAGAGCAGCACTGGGACCTTTAACATAAGGGCCTGTGGTGGGCAGGCTCGAGTCTAACTATAGCACTTGGGAGTTTTTAGTAGAGCTGCTGTTGTACTCTCTTTAATAACTATGCCTAGCACTGAAGAATATTACCCAGAAAGGTAAGTACTTCTTGTTGTTTGTTTTGACGTATATGATCTTTCAGTAGACTTTCATTGACAACTGTCTGTCAAGGGTAGGAGTTGAAGCTAAAAACCCAGAAGATACAGTCTAAGGCCCAAGTTGGCATCATTTTTTGGAGAGACAGACAAGATAGGAGATGACTGCAGTAAAGTATGGGGAGTACTGTAATAGAAGCATATTCAGAGAGTGGCTCGGGCCTCCAGTAAAGGGCCTCTTAGTCTTGTGAGCAAGGCTGGATCAGAGAAAGCGTCACCAAGGAGCTGGACTGTGTGGACAGCCGATTGGGTAGAGTATTGGGTGGGACAGGGCTGGAGACTTGTATGTATTGTGTGGTCTCTGAGCACAGGACTGGGAGGGGGGTGTCACATAAAGGCAGTAAAACTGGGGTAGTCATAGGAACATGCCAGGTGACAGGATGATGGCCTAAATAAGAGAGTACTAGGGGAGGGTAGATCTGACATGTCATGAAAGCAGAGTATGGACCTGAAATACAGGCCGTAGTTAGAGAATGACTCCCTGGTTCCTGGAGTGGCTTGCTGAGCTAGCCAGATCCCACATATGCCAGCTTCATAAGAGGCAGGATGTGTGTGGTGATGATAAGTTGGCTTTGAAATGTGAGTTTGAGGACTGAGGGAGATTCCAGTGTGAGTATCCATGGGGCTCTTGGGGCGTCTAGATCTGGAGCTATGACAGTAGACCTTGCATGAAGAGCTGTTTGTGGGTCACCATCCAAAGCCATGTGGGTAGGAGTGCTTGTTAGAGCATATAGGGCTTGTGAAGAGGTATTTAGGGACTTGAGAAAAAGTGTTAGCCACTCTCCGTACAGCTAACCTCTGCCCGTCCTCCGACCTCAGTATAATGCCTTTTTTCTGAGGGTAGCAGTCTCTTTCATCCCTTTCTAAAGCCAGGTGTTGTGGTAGGCTACACACCTGAGATCTCAGGAGGCAGGAGCAGGAGAACCAAGAGTCAAGGTCATCCCCAGCTATGCCGTCCAGTGGAGGTCAGTCTCGCTCTGTGAGATGCTGGATGTGGTTAGGTGTTAGTGCTTTGTTGCCTTGTACCTGGTACTCGCCCTCCCAGACACTCATCTTACATGCCGTGGTAGTGCACTCTAAAGAGGTAGAGATGTGTCTGTGTTGTGTCTGATTACTGTGCCTGCACTAGAGCAGGTCAGAAGGGATGGCTGTCCAGTAACTCAGAGTATGAGTGTTGACGGGCAGAGGCCGCACCCCGGAGAGGAGGAGGTCCACAGACAGACCCAAGCTGGAGTAAAGGTAGGAGCCAGCTTCAGTTGGATAGCTGAAGCTAAAGGCCCCCTGCACTTTTCTCTGCCTCCGTCTTTTTTCTTCCTGTGAAAAATAAGAGCAGTAAAGGTAATTTACTGTCTTGAAAATTAAATGAAATGTACAGGTGCAGTTTTCTGTGGCTTTTAGTAATTATTGTTTTGATTATCCAAGGAGCCAACAATTTTTTTGTCTATCATAATGAAAACCAATTCATCTTTTTCCTCCTCTTTTTTTTTTTTTGGTATGTTGTGATGGCCAGTTTTATGTCAATACAGGATAGTCATTTGAGAGATGTGGTTCTCAACTGAGAAAATGCCTCCATAAGATTTGTTTGTAGACAAGCCTGTAGGGCATTTTCATTAGCGATTGATGTGGGGAGACACAGTCCACTGTGGGTGGTGCCATCCCTGGGCTGGAGGTTCTGGGTTCTATAAGAAAGCAAACTGGATAGAGCAAACCAGTAAGCAGCACCCTCCATGGCCTCTGCATCAGCTCCTGCCTCCAGGTTCCTGCCGTGCTTGACTTCTTGTCCTGACTTGCTTCAGTGATGAACAGCGATGTGGAAGCTAAGCCAAATAAACCTTTTCCTCCTCAAGTAGTTTTTGGCTGTGGTGTTTTAGCTCAGCAATAGTAACACTAACAAGGAAAGTTTTATATGTATGTTTGCATATAGGTAGGCATATGTGTATGCTTATGAGTGTGTGTGTGTGTGTGTGTGTGTGTGTGTGTGTGTGTGTGTAGGCCTGAAGTTAATGACAGTTGTCCTCAATTGCTCTTCCATCTCATTAAGACAGGGTTCAGCCAGTCTTGCTAGCTAATTGCTCTAGGGATCCTGTTTCCACCTTCCACAGCTGGAATTAAAATTGAGCCACCACACCCACCTGGTGTTTTAGGTGGGTTCTGGGGCTCAAACTCTGATCCTCACCCTTGCATGGCAAGTGCTTTAATCACTGGGCCATCTTCCCTGCGTTTGGTATTTAGGATACTCAGTTTTTATTGAAATAAGTTGGCCATTTTATAACTCTCCATTATCAGATGTATAGCATGGGTTACTGACTCCTCACTGGAGCCCTGTGATTTTTGCCAGTCCTCAGAAACAGATCTGAGAAGACAGACTGACAACTCTTGCGGTGCTGGGAATTTCTGTAGGTATGTCTCCTCTGGGTGACAGTTCTCGGACTCTCATCTTGTCTGGTATAGACATTGTGAGAAAGGATGTGTTTCTGCCTGAGCATGCGTGGGGGTCTTGGATGCTGGGGTAGTGGCAGCTGCAAGCCCTAGGAACTGTTGATTTCCGCAGTGGGAGCCAAAACCGATGCAAACAACTCTTTTTGATCTCTGAAAGAAAAGTTTCAGAAATCGGCAGCCTTATTTTTCATGCCCTTACCCTGTTTTTAAATTAAAACAAACAAAAGAGTGCCCATACACTGAGATAAACATTGAAATTGGCAGTGAATGTAGTCCAATCTGACCCTTCCCCTCTGGCTGGACCACTCTTCATTTGGGTCTTGCCCCAATTCTAATTGAGTTCATGTCACTGAAACTTAGCCCAGCTTTAAAAGGAGAGACACACTGTGACCCCAGACTTTTATGCCATAATAGCAAGCTTTGTCCCTTTTTGAATAGAGAGTGACAGGCGTAGGACAGAGCACTTAGGTCATTTATAACTTGTACATATGTTGACATTTTGTCTCTTTGAAATGGGTTAGCTTTGAAAAAGTCCGTCTTTGTAACCTGTAGAGCCATTTCTACTTGATTCTTCACAATCATACATTTTATTTCCTGCACATTGAACATGATAGTTAATGAGGTCAGTGAGGACTTGCGTATTTTCAATGAGGAATTTTATGTCACAATTCATAGCTGCAGGCTTACATAGCTGACTAAGTGTCAGAGTTGAAGGATAGTGTGGTAGAAGGTGCAGAGGCAGAAGAATCCTGGGCCTGCCTTGCAAACCAAGATGAGGTAAGAGCTTCCACTCCCCAGAGAACAAGACCTCTAAAGAGGGGCTCATTGGCTGCTGGGGACCCTGGAATGATGCCAGCTCTGTCCTTGGAGGCTGCCCTGCTGAAGTTCTTGTGAACCTGCTTCGTGAGGGACAATCTAGATGAGTGCCACACATGGCACGGTGGTATTTACGGGAGTGTTCTTTCCTTGGCATGCTGTGCCATGGTTAGGACATTTGGTGATGGTAGCCATACTAATGGCCACATCTAGGTGTTGGGTTTGTTTATTTTATTTTATTTTTTAGATTTATTTATTTCTGTATGTAAGCACACTGCTGCTCTCTTCAGATACTTCAGAAGAGGACATTGGATCCCATTACAGATGCTTGTGAGCTACCATCGGTTGCTGGGACTTGAACTGAAAGCCTCTGGAAGAGCAGCCAGTGCTCTGAACCACTGAGCCATCTCTCCAGCCCTAGCTGTTGTTCCTTAATCTCCCATTAAACTTCTTTATCTCTTGTTGATTTCAGAATCTGCTTATTAAGAAACTTTTAAAGTTATTTTTCAGTTCTAAGTGTTATTTGAGACAGAGTTGTACTTATAACAGGCTGGACTAAAGGTCACTGTGTTGTCAAGACTGGCTTCATGCTCTTCTGTTCCTCCTGCCTAGAGCTTCAGAAGACTTGGATTTCAGCATGTTACCATGCTTGGCCTTTTAATTTAAATACATATGTGTGTTTTGGCTGCTTGTGTCTATGTGTACCACGTACATGCAGTGCCCACAGAGACTGGAAAAAGAAGTTCGATCTCTCGGGGCTGGCGTTACAGACAGTTGTGTGCTGCCATGCTGTACTGAACCTCTGTCCTTTGCAAGTGCAGCAAGGGCTTCTAACTAGAGAATTGTATGTCCAGCCCCCTTGTTTCAAATGTTTGAGACAGGGACTGACTCGCTATCCAGGCTGTCCCTGAACATGCAGTCCTCCTGCATCTCCCTCCTAAGCCCTGGAATTAGTTTACTTTGGCTGGAAATTAAAAATAAAATATAAGAAGTATGAACTCTACTTTTAATTATTAATTAATTCAACTAAAATCTTTGCGTATTTACTGTGTATCAGACCTCTATTAGATTTTGGGGACCAAGATTTGCCCCAAAGGGCTTATTGACTTTAGAGAGATGGATAATTATATGAGAGACAGGAGGCTGGAGGGACCTAGCAACAGAGAAGGTTTCCCTGAGGAAATGATTTTGCACTGAGCTACACAAAAGAATTCTCAGTGGCAAAGAGAGATAGGAAGCCACTCAAAGCAAAAGGAAATGCCTGTGGAGACAAGTCCGGATGAGAGGGTGTGAGAGAGATACATGGGCTGAGAGAAGACTGCGTGTCCAGTATAGTGATGAGGACACAGGAGGAGGCAGACTGGTCACGTCGATGTGGACCAGCTTGAACAGGGCTTCACAGTCCTTCTCCCGTGCCTGAGCCAGGGCAGGAGGTGTTCTGGAAAGCGTGGAGAAAGGATTAGAAGACAAATGCAAGCAGTCTAGTTGAAAGGTGTTGCGTGGTGTGGGAAGAGATGAGGCTTCCTCCAATAGGATGGTGCTGGGAGGCAGAAGACAG
Source organism: Uromys caudimaculatus (assembly GCA_028551405.1). Taxonomy (NCBI): domain Eukaryota; kingdom Metazoa; phylum Chordata; class Mammalia; order Rodentia; family Muridae; genus Uromys; species Uromys caudimaculatus. Next base: position 23,625,943 of record CM052716.1, on the reverse strand, counting down.
GAGCATGGATTTCGGGGCCCCTTAGTAGATGATACTGCTAGGACTGGATGCTGATGGAGTGGCTGTTGAGGCTGGTTGGAGGAGGCATAAATGGCACTATTAGGACAGCCATTAGGCTGTGTGCAAATGGACGCATTGTCTTGCCCAGACAGGACATACACAGCAGATTAATTAGGGTTGGAGCACAGTGAACCATTAAGCTCTCTAGAGTTGGGGTGGCAACCAAGAGATTGATGTTTTACACAATAGAGTAAGTCCTCAGGGTCACTAGGGCCTGCCCACTCCACCATCTGATGAATGAAGCCCAAAATTTCTTCCCCATACAGCTGGCAAGTGTCATTTTGGTTCATTACGTGTGAAGAGTAGGTATGATAGTTAATTTGGCTCAGCTTACGTGGACTAAGAAATGCCTGGGAGATTAGTAAGGCACACTTTGGGTGTGGTGGTGAAAATTTCTAGAGTCTGTCAGATCATGGGGCCTCTGACCCAATGAGTGGGTAATCTCTAGATAGACTTATTATATGATGGCATTTTGGGAGGTGGTAGAAAATAGGAAGTTGGGACTCTTAGGAAATAGGTCACTGGGGGTGTATCCTCGAGGGCTAGATCTTGCTCTGGTTCCTTGTACACTGTTCCCTCTGCTGCTTGTCAATCATGGTGTAAACGCCTCTGCTTTGCCCTGCCTTTCCACCCTGATGGACTGACACTAAACAGTGGGCCTATGTAAAATAAGTCTCCCATTGAAGTTCTTAAGTATTTGACAAGTACAGCAGGTCTTTTTTTGTTTTTCATCTTTGAGGCCTTCTCCTCGCCCCCAACCCTCTTTTTTTGGTGACAGGGTCTCATGTAGCTGTCCTTAAGTAACTAAAGATAGCTGAGGCCTTGAATTCCTGAACCTCCCAAGTGCTGAGATTACAGGCTTGTACCGCATGCCCAGCTTCTGTGGGCACTCTCTGGTACTTGAGCTGATTTCAGGTGAGACTAAGAACTGCCTGACTGATCACCCTGTCTTCCTTTTCCTTACGTTTCTCTGTTTGATACAGGAGACATCGTGGCATTCTGCAGGAGCACTGAGTAGGTTGTTAGATACTGAGCATGAATTCTACTGCTCCACACACCAGTTGATGCCTTCATCTGTAAAGGAGATACTCTAGTATCTGATGATTATTTCACAAGCTTTCTGTGCAGATTAAATGAGCTAATAAATACAGAGCCCTTTAAATAAGCCAGGTACTTGTGGCTCAAGGAACGTTCATCACTCCTGTCTCAGTGAGGCTGGTCCTGTGCCCACTTTGAAAGAGGACTGGAGGAGACTTTGGCATTCGCAGATTGAACAACTCCAAGTCCGTCATGTCTACTGGGTCGTGATGCCATGTACTAAGAGAGAGATTGTATTTATTGATGTATCAGTAAAAGTCACATTTGCACAGCTTGAGGTCATTCGTCCAAGGGGTTCATGGAGACAACAGCTTATGCCTTGGCATAAAATAGCCTGATTGGGAGGAAGATGCACATGTGAAAATGTATTTCTTTTTTGGTAGGCTCTCATTTAGCTCAGGTTGATGCCCATTTGTCCTTAAAACTTAAGTTGCTGGTCCGCTTTAAAACTCAATTTCCTCGTCTGTGAAGTGGAGACAGTCCTGGGGCTGTAAGGAGAATGGGGTACTAATGGGGAGTAAGTATCTAGTATGAGCAAAGGCTTTTGAGATGGTGGATATTATCGTTAGTTAAAACCTGCAGGTAAGTCTATCGGACTGATTTGGGAGGACTTTGGTCAAGGTTCTACATATCTATTATTACTGCTCTGGTCTTTATGACTTTTGACAGCATTCCAAATAGGTGTGGTCTCTGTGATCTAGATGTGGAGTGAACTGGGTGTTGGTGTAGCTGATTTAGTGTCCTCTGAGGTGAGGACTTGCATCTATTTGGTGATAAGCTTGTTTTCAACAGCTCCAGCATCTTACTGTGCTCTGACCTTTGCTCTTCCTGGCCCCAGCGCTGAGGAAGTGTGAATAATGGCAGTTTCGGTAGGAAGTTGAGGAGGTTAGGAATCTGTTGCTTTTCTGCCATGCTCTTCTGACATTGAAATTACCAAAGGCTTCCTGAAATAATGTGGTTTCTGGGTGACTTTGTTGCCTTTGGGTTCTCCCAAGATTTTGAAAGGAGATTGATTTTCAGTTACCAGCTTGGTGCCTATATCAAAATGTATTTAAAATTGATCCAGAGAAGAAGTCAGGACTTTTAAAGGTAAAGGTACTAAGCACAGCCTCTTCATCACTCTAGGAAATGTTCTAGATGATTGATAGCATTCTTTGAACATCTTGTTAGCTGTGCCCTGTGTTTCAGAATGGAGACAGTGGGTCTTCCTCCAGGGGTCTTCCTTCAAAGTTTCTTTAGCCCTCCTCTTCCCATCCATTGTTTCTTTGTTTTAATTGCTGGGGCTTGAGCAATTTGGACTTGTTTCAAGTCCTTATCGGGACCTACCACTGAGCCTTTCCTTTTCAGCCAAATCACCTGGCTCCTCTCTGTGCACATCTCAGACTGACTTCTGGCTTTATCCTTGCGTAGGTTCTTTTGGTGCTGGTGTCACCAGGCAGGCAGTACAGTTGTTCTCTCCATCCCTTAGGGCCCATCTCTGAGAGTAGGCCACTTGTCCCTGTCAGCTATGGCCCACTCATGCTTCTGATACAGCCTTGTGCTTTTTCTTGAATGACATTTATTGGAGATAGTAAATTCTACGGGTTGAGTTTACTCCTGCTTCCCTTGTCTCTTGGAGGTGCATAAGTTACTTTAAGCCACACCCATGCCAGCCCTGTTTCACCTCACAGTATGGGTTGTCAGCTGTTTTACCTTCTCTTCACATCCTGTCTGCTTATGCACTTCATTTGCCCTCTCCCTTCTCTGCCCTCTGTTCGTCTCCTGCAGTTTGGTGCCTTGCATGCTCCCACAGCCCCATATCGGTGCCTTAGGAGAGTGTCATTCACAGTGTCCTGCAAAGGTGTTTGGTGCTCAGCACTCTGTTTTCCCATGCTGCACTACATGCTCCTGCTTTGTCTTTGATTCCCTGGTTCCAGCACTTGTCCAGGATTCGTTTAAATGACCCCTGTTTTCTATAAATGACCTTCTTTCTGTGTACATACACATTTCATCTACCCTAAGTTAGAGTATATTCTACTTTAAGAATCTTCCAAGTGCTGGATTTCAGACCAGGGCACCCACCCATACCCTGTTATGAAAACATATTTTATTTTTAATATTTTAAAATCACAAGTATTTATTTTGAGGCATGTTCATTTTTGTGTGATGGCACTAATAAGAAAATCAGAGGACAGCTTGGTTGGGGCAGTTTTCTTCTGCATGGTCTTGGGAATCGAACTCAGGTAATGAGGATTGGTAGCAGCTGCTTTTATGCACTGACAGGTTCATTCAGCCCCACTTTTATTTTTTAAGACAAAGTCTCATGTATCCCAAGCTGGCCTCATTTGCGATATAGACAAGAATGCTCTCGAACAACTTATCCTCCTGCTCCCACCTCCTGAGTGCAGGGATCACAGGCATGTTCTACCACATCCTGTTTGTATAGGTACACATATATGCAGGCACATGTGCATGTGTGTGCCTGTGGAGGCCACAAGTTGACACTGGCTGTCTTCTTCAGTTGTCGCCCATGTTATTTTTTTGAGACAGCCTCACTGAGCCTGGGCTTTGTCTGGGTAGACTGGCTAACCGATAAGCCTCAGGGGTGGTCCTGTCTCTCTGCCTTCTCAGCCCTGGAGTTGCAGGTGCGTGCTGCTCTGCCCTGCGTGCACATGGGTACTGGGGACGGAATTCAGGTCCTCATGCCTCTGCAGCAAGCACCTTACTGAAGGACCATCTCTCCACATCCTGGTTTTGGTTGGCTGGTTTGGTTTTTGATGCTGGGGACTTAATCTAGGGCTTTCTGCTTGTTAAACCACAGCTCCAGCCCCTGCACATGCATTTTAAAAGTCGCTTGTTAAAGGCTTGATCCTCCTGTAGATAAATGTATTTGCCACCAAGTCTAAAGACCTGTTCGATCATTGGGACTTAACATGGTGGAAAGGGAATCCAGTTCCCACCAGTTGTCCTCTGACCTACATACACTCACACTGTGGCATATACTAGTGCTTGCATGTACATACACACAATAAATAAAAACTAATTAATCTCAGTAGCTTGTTAACTAAAAGTTCCCGAGTGTAGGTGAGAGTTTAAAGTGTATTCTGAAAGCATGCCTTCATTGTTATTTTGAGCCCTTAAACAAAGAAAACCTTTTGCTCTTGTATTTATTTGTTTACTTATTTATTTTTAGGAAATTCACACAAATGAAAAGGAAGTAACAGAGAAGGAAGTCACTCTTCACTTGTTGCCAGGTAACGGTCATGTTATCATGTGTCATATATAGCCTGAGGCCAAAGATAGATTACATCATCCTTAATGTTGCTATATATAAACTTCTTTGTTTTCATCCTCTAGCACATAACAGTAATGATGTATCCTAACAAAGATGTCAAGGTCTTTAGTAACTACACACCTGGCTCTGGGCGTTACAGCATTTGGAAAGAATTTTTCTTGTTTCCTTTTTCTCCAGCTTGATGGAGATAATGGGAAATTCTCACTCCTTTCACAATGCACTGGGGCCTTTTTGAGGGTGTCCTACTTGGCGTCATCCATTTTTTCTGGTCTCCAATCTAGAACGTCCTATTCCCTGGGAAAAATCTCATGGTCTGCATGCTTTCTTGCTGCCTCTGTCCATAGTTGCTCTCAGATATCACAGTTGACTGGGCCTCCCAGCCTAGGTTGGGTGGGAGGTGGTGGTGGAGGGAACTCACCTGTGTGTCTGCTGGCGGATTTCAGCACAGGTACCAGAGATGCTGGGGCACTGGGGCTTTGTTCTGAAGTCGTTCACTATGAAGGAACCTGGATTGGTTGACTGTTTTTGAGACAGAGGAGAGTGACTAATGCTCATATTAAATTTTAATCGCCTCTGAAATCAAGAACAGAGACCTCTTGGTGGTATATCTCCTCTTATGTGGAAAGCCTTGCCACTGGTATACTCCATTTTCCCATTTTTCCCAGTCCAAAATAATTTCTTTTTCTAAGTGTTTTGTCTGTTTTGAAACTAATTTTCAAATAGCGCAGGCTGGCTTGGAATTCGTGGCCCTTCTGCCTCTGTCTCCAGAATATTGGGCTTACAGATGTACATGATGTTTTTGTTTTTCTTATAATGTGTATTTTTCTGTAACAAGGATGCCTGACTTTTAATTTAGACATTTAAATAATGGTTTAAAATTTCGAAGGTCTTTTTCTTTTTCTTCCTTCCTTCCTTCCTTCCTTCCGCTCTCTCTCTCTCTCTCTCTTTCTTTCTTTCTTTCTTTCTTTCTTTCTTTTTTCAAGACAGGGTTTCTCTGTGTAGCCCTGGCTGTCCTGAAACTCACTCTGTAGACTAGGCTGGCCTCGAACTCAGAAATCCACCTGCCTCTGCCTCCCGAGTGCTGGGATTAAAGGCGTGCTCCAACGCTGCCCGGTAAAGGCCTTTTTCTTTAAAGATGGCCTAAACTTTTATTCATCCTTCCTATGGTTGATTTTTTTCCCCCTCCATGGAATTACAGATTCTGAAATTAACCTCTATTTTTAACTTGATGTTAAATATATTTTCCACCTTATAGCACCTGGCAGCCTCTTGTAAGTACAGCTCTGAGTTGACAGGTAACTTCTGGTCCCTTAGCCTAAAATAAAAGCCTTTCAGACCCCAGCTGCATGTCGGTGTCTGGTCTGGACAAGGTGGTCAGATGGAGCTGCAGGTCTCAGCAGATGTGCTGTGGTAGCTGCTGCCTACTGGTTTCCCATCTCCAGTGCATGACTATAGGCTGAGGCACTTCTAGTCTTGGGAATCGAAGTACAAGAAGCCTTTTCACTTACCTTTCACCTTGACCATAGCTAAGGTCCTTTTTCTGGCACTGGTTTAAACCTCAAACAGGCCCCGACTTGATTGTTTTCTTCAAACACTGTGGTCTCTCTGGAGGCTGACCTAATGACGGAGCCATCCTCAGGTGTTTCCGTAGTGCTTCAGTTGCAGATCCTGCCCAAGTGAATGGAAAGTGGCTGAACACTTAGTCTTCATCTTCATTTTAGAAGCTAGATTAAATGAAGTTTTAGCCAACAAGTGAATTCGAAGGTGAAGAAAGCCAGAGGGAGACCCTGTGGGGAAGATGGTTGTCTGCTGGGTGACAAGAACATTCCTTTGTTTTTGTTGTAAAGTTTGCTCTCCATTTCCTGCACGTCCTTCTGTCCTGTCCTTACCCAAACACCAGCAGAATTTCTCTGCTCCCATGGAGCAGAGGCTGCTTCCCTAGCTCCCAGCCCTAGTGTGCTTTGGCTGTGGAGTCTGTCTTCAGGAACTGTAGTTTCTCTTGTGGACTAGGTGCCTGCAGATGGAGCATGGGAGGTGGCCCATTGAGAAGAAATGCTGTCAACTAAGAGGGACAATCCCCACCCCCACCCCGCCCCCACCCAACCCCCTGGCTGCCTTTTCCCTCTCATCCTCCAACTCAAGCCAGGATGAGACACAGGTGTTAAGGCTTCAGCACCCCTGTCATCAAGAAAGCTACCCGGGAGCCCTGGCTTACACTGGGGGAAGGGGCAGAGTTGGAATCCAGGCTGAGGTGGCCAACCTGCCAGCCTTTGCTTCACTCAGAGTGTCATTGCTGAGTCACCTGCTGGGTAATGAAAATGCCATTATGAACACCAGAGAAGGTAGCTGAAAGCTGGGTGCAGGGTGCAGATCTTATCCCAGCACTTGGAAGGCTGTGACGAGGACTACTGAGAGGTAAGGCCAGCCCAGGCTACATAGTGAGCTCGAAGCCGGCTGTGTAATACAGTGAGGCCCAGGCTCCGAACCAGGGGGAGAGAGGAGGCAGTAGCAGCGGGGTGGGAACTCCTATTGTCAGGTGAGAGGCCAGAGGAGTCGTGGCATGAAGATGTCCCAGAGCCACTGACGCCTGCTCTGCTTCACCGTCTCCTCAGTTCCTGATCCTCTAGAGTGGGCTGCGGGCAAGGCTGAACTGTATTGTGTGTTTGTTCCTCTGTAAACAGCAGGAAAGCTTAGTGCTCACATTCTGTGCATTCCCTGAGGCCTCTGAGGAGAGCTTGCTTTGGTTTTCATCAGGTGAACAACTGCTTTGTGAAGCCAGCACAGTCCTGAAGTATGTACAGGAAGATTCCTGTCAGCGTGGCGTCTATGGGAGACTCGTCTGCACCGACTTCAAGATTTCCTTCTTGGGGGATGAAGACGCGGCCTTGGATAACGGTGGGGTATGTATGGGCAGCATTTGCTGAGTGGTAGGGAAAGTGCAGATGAGTGAGATCCCATTGGTTTCCCTGTAGCTTCTCCCTCCCCCCAACAAAAACAAAAGGCCAGTGTCTCCTCTCGTGGTCTGCTCTTGCCCTTCAGGGGCTCCTTTCACCAGGAGGACCACCTAGAAATTGCCACCCGTACTTCATGACTCCCTTGCTTTTGCCCTTACAAGTTGACACCATCAACCTTTTCCCAATGCCTTCTGCACTCAGCACAGTGTGAGTCACTTGTTGGAAGAGCCTCTCACACACAGCTCCTCAGGTTTCCTCTATGCTAAGCGCTTTCACAGATTCGGGAACTGAAGGCTGTGGTGAAACTGATCAAGAGCGCAGCCTTTGAGCTCGGGTTGTTTCTGTTTGATCTGAACCTCCTTGCAGGGTCATTATAAGACTTGTGTCTACTTAGGAGTGAGCTGTAGGTGTGGAGCAGCTGTGCTTCCCAATGGAAACCCTACCAGGACTGACCCCGTGTGTTGGCTGCCCTGGGCCCCTTTGCTTTGTATGAAGCCACAGTACTGCTGCTTCCAAGGCTGGCCTCCTGCACTGCCGTCTGTTGCAGAGCTTGGCTCCTAGTCCTGAGCAAAGGCAGCTTTGCCAAAACACATGACCCTCCAGCGTTTCCCACAGCTTTCCAGGGAGCCTTGCTTTCACCGCTTGCATTTGTGTGCAGAGACACTGTCACGTCCTCACTTGACTTTGGGGCATGGTGGGTTTCCTGGTGCAGTCCAGTAGTCATGTTCTTCCTGGGTTGGAACAGCTGGTACCCCTGGGATTTTCTGTATGTACTGCAGCATCCCTACCTTTGGGGGATGTGGATGGCTGCTTCAGTTGCTCTCAGTGCCCAGTGGAGAACAGTGATTGAAAGGAGTCACCCTTGTTTCCTTTTGATTTCTTTTCTTTTTCCCTTTTTTAGGAAACTCAGTTTAAGAATAAGATCATAGGAGTAAATGACGTTCCACTCCACTGTGTGGATCAGATTTATGGAGGTGAGTGTCTCCTTCCCTTGTCTGCCACAGAATGTAGAATAATGATGATATTTGCAGTCTGCTAAACTGTTAAGTAAGTTACTTTGTGTAATGCAGCCTTGGAAATGGTAAGTGCAGCATGATGTAACTTATGCTTGGGTGGCTTGGTTAGACGTGGGCACGCTGGCCTTGGGCCCGCGTCTTGCTGGCACATTCTCCTCTTCTTCTTCTTCTTTTTTCTTTTTTTCTTTTTGAGCTCTTCTTTCTTTAGATGTATGTATGTATGTATGTGGAGGTCAGAGGACAACCTGCAGGGGCTGTTTGCTTTTCTCTTCCTTCCATCTGTGGGTCCTGGGATCACTCAGGTCCTCAGGCTCAGGGGCAAGCCCTTTACCCACTGAGCCATCTTGCTGACTCACCTTTTTTGGAGATAGTTTTTGTTTGTTTTAATGGAGCCTACTAGCCTCAACCTTATGGTCTTGCTCTGGCTCTTCCTCCTGACTGCTGAGTTTTCAGGTGGAAGCCACCTCACAGCTGAAGCCTGTTTTTTCTAATACTCCACATAAAACTTTCCTATCTTAAGTGTTGATCAGATGAGGTTCGTTCTGTGCAGGTGGTGGGGATATGCTTGACACATACTGTGTGCTTCTATGGCAGTGTCCTTAGAAAAGCAGGAAAAGCTTGAGCCGGCATGGTACTGCACACCCGTGTTCCCGAGAGGCAGAGGCAGGTGTGTCTTTGAATCTGGATCTAGCCTGGTCTATGGAGTGAGTTCCAGGATAGAAATCTTGCCTCATCCCCCCCCCATGCTTGATTGTATAATATTAGGATGTCCTTTCTGCTGACTTAATAAGACTGTCCTTCCAAGCCTCGCTCTGTTTTCTGTTCTCCATTTTGGGGTTCAGGACATTTTCAGAAGTTGTTCAGCCTGGGTTGAAACAGCTGGTACCCACAGGATTTGGTATTCACAGAATATGGTATTCCCAACACGAGTAGGTGCTGAGTGAGTCGAGGCGCTGAGTGAGTCGAGGCGCTGGAGCAGGGAGGGAGGCGCTAAGGGGGTTCTGGTCCTAAGTGTAGGCGGTGACTGGCATGGAACTGCTCCAGCGCTCCCCGTCCTTCCTAGTCTCAGCTCCTGCAGTTTTACAGCTTCCCCTTTGAAGTACTTATTCATCTTTAAATGTTATGTATGAGTGTTTGCCTGTATGTATATGCACCACATGCATGTCTGGTGCCTGTGAAGTGCATGGTGGAACTTCTAGAACTGGAGTTACAGGTGCTTTGTGAGCCTTTCTCCATGTGGGCCCTGGAAAAACCAACCCTGTCCTCTGGAAGAGCAGCAAGTGCTCCTAACTACTGAGCTATCTTCCCAGACTCAAGGTTTATTTGTGTGTGTGTGTGTGTGTGTGTGTGTGTGTGTGTGTGTGTGTGTGTGAAGAGGGGGGACTCCAATCCATCCCCTGGAGCTACAGGCAGTTGTGAGCTTCGTGACATTGATGCTGGGACTCGAACTCTGATCTTCTGAAAGAGCAGGAAGTTGCTGAGCCATATTTCAGTCCCATGAGGACTGAGTTTTCTTCAGGCTGTTGGAGTCTGGTCTTAGGTTTACTCTAGAGAAATAAAGAATCCTGCTGGAAGCCAAACACAGCTAGTACTTTGGAGGCAGAGGCAGGTGGATCTCAGAGTTTGAGGCTAGCCTGATCTACAAAGTGAGTTTCAGGACAGCCATGACTACACAAGGAAACCCTGTCTTGAAAAAAACCAACCAACCAACCAACAGAAAAACCTGCAAGAAATAAAGCAAAAACGCAAAGAGCACCTGCTGAGAGGGATGCGTCCTTAGAAGCCGACAGTCTTCCTGGTCTTTAGCATTGGCATGTAACATTCATTTCTACTCATGATTTCCACATTGATTGTAGTGTTTGATGAGAAAAAAAAACCTCTGTTTGGACAACTGAAGAAGTACCCCGAGAAGCTTGTTATCCACTGCAAAGACCTGCGGGTGCTCCACTTCTGTCTGAGGTACACAAAGGAGGAGGAAGTCAAAAGGGTAACTAGCTGCATGTGTTTTTAGGTTTTTCCTGTCAGGCTTCCCCCAGGGACTGTAGGCTTGGCTTATATTGCCTGAAGGTGGAAGGGAGCCTCCACTCCGTGACGCTGAAATCAGCTGTAACCTCACTGGATCAGCGTGGGCGATAGTTGGGGCAAGCGTGACTGTTGGCTTGGCACGTGCCTTGAGTCCTCCAGTTCATAGTGCTGGCCACCTGGCAGCACTCCAGGGTGGGAAGTTAGGAGTTAGGTGAGGGTCCTGACAGTCTGTGTAAAGCAGGAGTGCTGCCTTCCAACTCTGAGGCGGTGTGCTTACCTCTACAAGGTGGCAGTTGTGTGTGGACCACAGGTCACTGAGCAAAGTCAGGTCACCAGGTGCACCCTTAAAGATTTAGCATCATTTCCTGGTGGTCACAGCAGGTTGCAGTCAGAAATGGCTGTACCCGTTTGCTGCAGGTCATTATAATTTCTTAGGTTTTTCTTGTCAAGGCAGTGAAGGTCTTGCCCCACCTCATAGTGCTCACATTAGGGAAAGCCCAACAAGAAGCCAGTTTGCTTGTACTGTCTTATATGCATGCACTGAATTATGCACACTATGGGTAATGCCCCTATTCTCTTTAAATAGTATGGTAGTTCAGTTAGAGTAGAAAATGTGATTGTAGTATCTCTTCTGAGCAGGCAAAGAAAGCTGTAGATAGAGAAAATTCCCCAAGAAACAAAGCATTTCCTTTTCAACAGTTATTTTAGTCGTTTATCCAAACATACTTTTGGTTAACACAATAAACAGACAGAAAGCACGTTAGACAGATTTCTTTTTCCTTTTGAGACAAGGTCTTGTGTAGCCCAGGCTGGCCTCTCTCTGTAGGAGGGCATGACCTTGAATCTTTGATCCCCTTCCCTTTACCTCCCGAGCTGGACTCCAGGCCTGTGCTACTAGGGCTTTGTGCATGCGAGGCCAGCACAGTCCTAACTGGGCTGCCGCCCTAGGCCCTTTCCCTCATTGTGGATAGGACCACACGTGATTCCGCTAATGTCTCGCTTATTGTCTGATATCAGTTGTGAGTCTTAGACATGTTGAGCACTTGGACATGACCTAATAGGGCAGTTGAGATTTTTAACTCTTGGTTTTGGGGAAATTAGACTGCATTTTAAATTTTCCCTAGAAATTAAGAACTCTTAGAAAGCATGACAAAATAATGTTCTGTTGCTCTGGCATTATTCCAAGAGCTAACTCCAGCTTCAGCAAAGGTTGTAGTATCCCCAGAGCCCTGTTAGTGTGATGGAGAACAAAGAGAAGTTGGCTCCTACCTTTCTTAGCATTTATCTATCAGAAGCATAACTGTATCTATTGGTCCTTTCTTCTCTAGATTGTCAGTGGCATAATCCATCATACCCAGAGTCCCAAACTACTGAAAAGACTGTTTCTATTTTCCTATGCAGCTGCTGTGCATGACACAGGTAAGTCTTCTCTGAGCTATCATTGTGGTGTAGTCAGGTGTGTTTCTGTTTGTGTTGGTTTTGTCTCTCCCTATAGCCCAAGCTGACTCAAACTCAGGAACCTCCTGTCTTGGTCTCCTGAATGCTGTAATTCCTGTATCCCCACTCCCCCAAGGTTCCTTTCTACTCTCAGTAATCAGGAAGGGAAACCCCATCATTGTTAGTTTGTATCACTGTGATCAAATATTTGTCAGGAAAGAGGAGAAAGATTTATTTTGGTTCACCATTTGAGAGGGTTCACTCCGTGGTTTCTTGACCCATGTACTTATGGAAGAGAGGTTGTTCACATCAAGGTGAAGGGCATGGAATAGAAAAAGAAGGGATGGAAAGCAGACAAGGACCTGCTCCCGTCAGAAAGATTTCTGTGACTTGCTTCCTCCAGAAATGCCCAGTCTCCCAAAGTGGCAGCATCCTTCCTGTCTTAGTCAGGGTGATTATTGCTGTGATGAAACACCATGACCAAAATCAAGCTGGAAGGAAAGGGTTTTTTTTTTTTTTTTTTTTTGGCTTATACTTCCACATTGTAGTCCACCTTTGAAGGAAGTTAGGACAGGAACTCAAACAGAGAGGCAGGAGCTGATGCCGAAGCCATGGAGGGATGCTGCTTACTGGCTTGATTCTCATGGCTTGCTCAGCTTGCTTTGTTATAGAACCCAGGGCTTCCAGCCCAGGGATGGCACCACAAGGGCTGGCCCTCCCCCCATCAATCACTAATTAAGAAAATGCCTTATAGGCTTGCCTACAGCTTAGTCGTATGGAGGCATTTTCTCAGCGGAGGTTCCCTCCTTTCATATGACTCTAGCTCGTGTCAAACTGACGTAAAACTAGCACATTCCCCAAATGGCAGCATATATTGGGGTTCAAGCGTCCAATGCATGCTTCATTTAGCGGTTTGTTTTTTTTTTTCCTATGATCTTTGCTTAATGTACCTTTTAGGTCTGTTTGCTTTCATGTTGCATTGAATTGTTTTGTGGTTAATTCTTTATTAAAGAAAAGTAAAATCAGGGGCTACAGAGGTGATTCGGTGGCTAAAATGCTCACTGTGTAGGCACAAAGACTTGAGTGTGAACCCCTGGCATCCATAGAAAAGTTAGGTGCAGTGGCAGAAAAAGGTAGATTGTGGGAGCTTTCTGGCCAGCCAGTCTAGCTCAGAGCAAGGTCTAGATTTAATAAGGGACCCTGTCTGAAAGATGCGGTGGGGAGCATAGAGGAAGACACCTGGCGTCAGCATGGTACCCATATGTGCATGCGTAGGCGGGTACACACACAGATGGGTTTTCATTTTCTGAATTAAATAAAAAAAAAGTAAAATCAGTAGTATTGGAAATTCGAAACTAATCAAAAACAAAACAAAAACAAAACAAAAAAACACAAAAATTGAGCTGGAGAGATGGCTCAACAGTTAAGAGGACTGGCTGCTCTGCTCTTCCAATTGTCCTGGGTTCAATTCCCAGCCCCCACATGGTGCTCACAACCATCTGTAATGGGATCTGATGCTCTCTTCTGGTGGGTCAGCAACATTGTACTCATTTAAAAAAAAATCGAGGCAATTTAAATGAACCCTGTTTGTCTCTGGGTTCTCTTTTCTTGAGTTTATACACTCAAGAAATATACTTGAGTTTATTTAAGATTCTAGAGTATTCTAGAGGATGCTTTATTTAAGATTCTAGAGGAAGTGGGTGCTTAGTGGTCCTGGGTCCCAAGTCTGGTTGGCTTGTTTAAGAGCACATACATAGAGCATTTGGACTGCACTAACCACTCATTTAGTAAACATCATCGAATGCCTGCTGTGGACCTGGTCCTGTGGAGGGCAGGAGTGAGCAGGACTAAGTCTCAGCACTCAGGGATGGCAAAACAAAAGGAAGCACAAAGACTGATGTGTTCTGCCAAGCAAATCCCCCTTCACTGACAGAGGGAGTGAGCCACGCCCCAGCTAGGAGTGAGCCTGGTAAGAGCATGCATTAGGCTTGGAGGATATGTGTATATTTCTGAGAGAATGTCACACTGTAGGATTTATGGATGATTTAGATGAAGGAATAAAGATTTTGGTGTCATTCCTCAAGCACTTTTGTCCCTTTTTCTTTCTTTTCTGGGTCTTTTTCTTTTCTTTTTTCTTTTTTTTTTGAGACAGGATGTCCAGTTCTAGGTGGCCTGGAACTCACCACGCAGGCTAGGATAGGTGGCTGCAAGTCTGCCTTCCAGCCTTCCTGATGCTAGGATTACAAGTGCAGACCATGCTATCATACCTGGCGTTTTCCCCCTTGAGACAGGGTTTCTTTGTGTAGGCCTGGCTGGCCTGGAACTCATTTCATAGACCAGACTGCCTTGGATTTGTAGGTCCACACATCTGCCTCCTGAGTGTTGGAACTAAAGGTGAGCACCACCAGCCCAACTTTTTTTTTTTTTTTTCCTTTTTAAATGTATGTTGTGGGGATCATACTCAGGCTTTCTTGCTTGTAAGGAAGGCACTTTACTGATTGTATTGATCTTCATCTTTTGTTTTTTATTTTCCTGAACCCTTCAGTTCCCCTTTGGGCGCTCAAGAGTGTATGATTCAGTCTCTAAGATACCGTTGCTATTGGTTTCTATTCACTCTGATCTATGAGGTACAAGAAACAATTCCAATTCTTTGGTATTTGCTAAGACTTGCTTGGCAGCCTAGAGTGTATATGATCTGATTGAGAGGAAGCTCCACAGGCTGCTGAGAAGAAGAGGGGGGTCTTCTGTTTTATTAGGTAGAATATCTGTAGATGTATGTAAGTAGTTTAACTCTGGGTTTCCTTATTCTCCAGAGATGAGATGGAGTTATTGAAGAAACCCCGTTTTATCAGGACCTGTCCGACCTTTATGCTCCATTAGTGATTGCCTAATGAAGTTGGGAACCCTTGCATTTGGCACATGAATGTTTATTGCTTTTTATCTTTTCTGGACGGGTTGCCCCCACGAGTGTTATGTAGTCACCTATCTTCTGTGTCCTTAGTTTGGTTTCAGGTATACTTCAGATAACAGGACAGTTCCCCTGCTTGCTCTGGGCTTCCATTTGTTGATAGATTGACTTCCACCCACTAATTTTCAGTCTGTGCCAGTGCCTTGTTTCCTGGAGGTAGTAGGTGATTGAATACATTATTTTTCATTATTTTAAATTATGTATATGTGCTTCTTTGTGGGTGTTGCCCAAGGAAACCAGGGGTGTCAGGTCTCTCTGGAGCCGGAGTTAAAGGTGATAGTGAGTCACCCAGCATGGGTTATGGGGACCAAATGTGGGTCCTTTAGAAGAGCAGTACTTGCTTTTAATTGCAAAGCCATCTCTTCAGTCTCTGGAGCTGGTTTTTAAATATATTCAGCCTGGCCAGGCAGTGGTGGTGCACGCCTTTAATCCCAGCACTTGGGAGGCAGAGGCAGGCGGATTTCTGAGTTCAAGGCCAGCCTGGTCTACAGAGTGAGTTCCAGGACAGCCAGGGCTACACAGAGAAACCCTGTCTCGAAAAACAAAACAAAACATTATATATATATATATACACACACACACACACACACACACACACATATGTGTGTGTATATATATACACACATATATGTATATATGTGTGTATATATGTATATATCTATATCTATCTATCTATATATATACACACACATACATATATATTCAGCCTGTCTGCACATTTTATTTTATTTTATTTTTTGGTGAGTTGAGTGAGAATAGTTTTATTGATTGTTTTTCTGGTTGGGTGGGTGACTGTTTGCTGTTAGCATTAGGACTTTGCTATTTTAGTGTGCTGGATGTGATGAATTCCTCTCTAGTTCTCCTTTGTTCATATATTGCTGTCAAGAAATTTATTCTTTTATGTACTATTATGATTTTGACTTTATTTTGGCTGTGGTCATAAATTGCCTTAGTTTGTTCTTGTCTTGAAATATCTGTCATTCTCTGTCAATTCTAAAAGATAGCTTTGCTGTTTATAGCAATTTAGGTTAGTAATTAATTACTTTCAGGACTTGAAGTATATTGTTCCATGCTTTCCTGCGTTTTAGGGTTGCCGATGTTACTTTGATTGCTGGCTTTTATAGGTGAATTGGCCTTTTACTTTCAGATCTGTTAATAATGTTTTAGTCTGTGTCTGTCTGAGGGCATAACTTTTTGAGATGTGGTCTCACTGTAGCCTGACTAACTGTGTATCACAAGGTAGGTAGCCTCAGACTAGTGGATGGGCCTGTTTTAACCTCTCAAAAGTTGAGATTATGGGTATGGGCCATTATACTTAGCTGTTTTTGTTGTTTTAGTTTTCAATTCTGTTTCTGTTCTTGTTGGTTATTGTTATGTGGATTTTGTGGGGGGGTATGTTGTATGTTCATGCTCATGGAGATGTGTATGTACATGCATGTTCAGGTCAGAGGTTGGTCCTGGGTGTCTTTCACAGTTCTCTCCACTGAGCTTCAGGGATCCACTTGTGTTTGCTCACCTTTTTTCTTAGTGCTGGGGTTCAGGTGTGTGCGGCTGTGCCTAGCTTTTATTGTTTGTTTTTGAGACAGGGCCTCTATGTAGTCTGCTGTCCTCCAGCTTGCTGTGGGGGCAGGCTGGCCTCCAGTTCACAGAGATCTTTTTGCCTCTGTTTGGACTTAAGATGGGGGCCATTACACCCAATCCAGCTTTAAGTAGGTGCTAGGGATCCGAACTCACATCCTCACACTTGTCTAACACGCACTTTTCCCATCGAGCCTTGCTTCTGCTTTTCATTTCTGACATCTTGATTATATATTGTGGAGAAGGTCTTCTTTAGTGATATCCATTTAGGGTTCTCAATGCCTTGTATGTTTGCATTTTCTCATTTTCAAAACAGCAGTGTTAATGCCTTTCTTGTGATGATTATTAAGTATTAAATTCATGGCATATTGGATGAAATGAGAGCTAATTGAGAATAAGAGTACCTGTTATTTAGGCATGGTGGCACACACTTGTACCCAATACTTGGAGGCAAAGGCTGGTGGATCTCTGAGTTCAGTGCCAGCCTGATTTAGGTACCAGGTTTCTGGTCAGCCAGGGCTACATACAGAGACTCTGTTTAAAAGAAGAAAAGTTACCTATCATTCATAGTGGGCCATGTGTGAGGATTACAACTCACATTATATTACTAAGCCAAATAGGAAATTGGTCCCTGAAGTTCATCTTTTGTTACAGACAGATCTTTACATTGTGCCTACAATGTTGTCACAGTAGGGAGCGGAGCTTGGCTTTTTGGTTGATTACTACTGTAGCTGGCCTTTGCTACTTTGTGGGTTCTTCTTGTTCCTGTCTGTATTCCCCACCTTCCAGGTTCACCCCCATCACTAGATAGGAGAGAAAGGATAGAGGAGGGGAGAGCGAGAAATCCTGAATCTAATTTCTTTCCTTTTGTTTCTTCTTTGAGCATGAATACTAACAAACTGCAACTACTAACCCCTCTGAATGACCAACAACTACCAACCTCACCTCTCCGGGTCCTATATAGGATGAAAAGTTCCCAGAATTCCAAACGTCACACAACCACAGAAACTGTCTCCAGCTGGCAGAGCCATGCTTCTGCTAGAGCTCAAGGCAAATCACAGTCATTTGCTGTGGACAGCCCAAAGCAGCTTCACATCCCCATACCTGGGATTAAAACAAAAACACATTTTTATAATAGTTCTGTGTTGCTATTTTTTTTTTAAAGATTTATTTTTAATTTATGTATGTGAGTACACTGTAGCCATCCCCAGACACACCAGAAGAGGGCATCGTATTCCATTATAGATGGTTGTGAGAGCTACCATGTGGTTGCTGGGAATTGACCTCTGGAAGAGCAGTCAGTGCTCTTAACCGCTGAGCCATCTCTCCAGCCCCCCCTCCTTTCTTTTTTTTTGAAGAAATTCCAAAATTGTCACTGCATATCACAGTTTATATAAACAATCTATTGGGCTCACACTCAAAAAATAATCATCTCTAGTTTTAGAAATTCTGCCTTTTTATTCTGATTCTGGCCTACGTGCTATTATACAGCTTTGGTGGTATTGACTAATTATACATAATCATCTCTCAGATTCATATTGAAAAATCAATATTTTAGTTTTATGAATTCGACTTCTTCCATACATCCTAATTAAAAAAAATTTTTTTTTGTTTGTTTGTAAAGATGGGGTCTCACTATGTAACCCCTGGCTGGCCTGGAACTTACTGTGTAAAACAGGCTGGCGTCAAACTCAGAGATTCATCTGTCATCTCTGTGTCCTTGAGTGCTGACATAAAGGTGTGTTCCACCGATCCTGATGTTTTTGGTCTGGTCCTTGCCAGGAGTTTCTGGGCTTGCTTAAGCCCACATGGTCAGTGCTAAATTCTTACCTTTCAGACTTTGGCAGTTTCATGACCTTCTGGTGTTTGTTTTTGGGTTTTGCCCGGTTTTGTACTAGATACCCAGAATATATAGAACCTTTATTCTAATTCCATCCTTTTCACCTTTCTTGGGGGTCAGCGTCGTAAAGATTATTAGTTAGTTTTTGAGTATGGATTTTTGTTAGTGTGAATGCTTTATAGTTCAGATCTTTCTGTCTGTACATCCTCACTGCTGAGAATACAAACGCCTACCTGGACCAAACTTATGCCTTCTTGCTTGAAAGACAAGCACATTAACCAATTGAGCTTTTTTTTCTCCACCTAGTATTTTTAGGGTAGACAGATAGATACAGTATCTGTTTGTCTAGGGTGTTATTTTGAGGCAGGGTTCTAATATGTAGCTCAGGCTGCCCTCAAACTTAAGATGCTACTTTAGCTCTGAATGTTGTAGTAGGCATGAGTACTGTTCCTGTCTTATATTATGTGTGTAATTGTTTGCCTAAATGAGTATGTGCACCACATGTTGGGGCCAGAAGAGGACATTGGCTCCCCTGAGACTGGCGTTATAGGCACTTAGGAGCTGCCATGTAGGTAGGTAGGAGCTAGACATTGAACCCAGATAGTCTAGTGGAATAGCCAGTGCTCTTAACCACTGAGCCATCTTTCTATCCCACATATACAATATTTTTAATGTGTTTGTGTTTTGACTGTGACGTAAGATCAGGTGTGGAATTTTCCACTTGTGATATCACATTGGCAGTTAAGTTTCAGATTTTCTTTCATATTTTTAGATTAGGAATATTCAACATATGTAAACATTGATTATTGTCATGGTTCTAGCTACTTTTACTGTAATTTTGTTTTATTTAACAGAAGCAGCTGGGGTGGTTTTAGCAAGCACTTGCCTTTTTTCCAGGAAGTTTGGGTTTGCATGACACGTGCAGCAATCAGTGATGGCCTGGAGGAAGGCGACAGCTCTTTCTGCTGAGCTGGGGGCAGGACTTGTGGACATTTTGTTCTAACAGTGCTGATTTACTAGCCAGAGGTCCTGTCACCATGATGCAGGCCTTGGCTATTGGCCACTGTCTTCACTGTGGCTCTGGTCTATTGGTGGCCTGCAGTAACCAAGTGCCATTCTGGACAGGCCTCTTGTAGGGAGTGCATCCCAAACTGAAGAAGGATTGGTGTTCCAGAGTCTGACATGCTGTTCTCATCATGTGCGTGTTATACTCACGTGGCAGGGCTAAGACTGCTTCACTCCTTAGCCTTTGTGCCAAGCCCGTTTTTCAGTGTTTCACAGGGTTTGTGTGTTCTGTAAATTATTTCATGGGCAGATGACTGAGGATGGAGCTAGAAGTTACTTTTGCAAGGAATGGAACAAGAATAGCCCTAGAGGGCTGGAGGGCTGGCTTAGCAGTTAAGAGCATTTTCTGCTTTTCCCGAGGACCCAGGCTCATTCCCAGCACCCTTATTAGGTGGCTCACAACTGCCTGTAACTCCAGCCCCAAGGGATCCAGTACCAGATCCTGGGTTCCCATAGGTTCCTACACACTCTTAGCATACAGAAACAGATGCATACAGATACACATAAAATAGACACATAAAAAGTTAGGAACAAAACAACCCCTTTCTTAAATATAAAGAGACAGCATGGACCAGTGAGATGGCTCAGTAGGTAAAATTGATCACCTTCAGACCTGTTAATCCAAGTTTAATCCCCAGCACCAACATGGTGGGAGAACTGACGCTTGCCTAGTTGTCCTCTGATCAACAAATGTGTTATGACAGGCATACATTCTCCCCCCAACACACACACAAAATAAATAAATGTAATAAACATTTTAATAAAGTTCCCATTGTAATTTTGAATGAGTGACAGAAAGTGGAACAGTTAAGCTGTGAATTTATTCTTCAATTAAAAATAGACTCAGTGTAATAAATTGGGCTCGGAGCTCGTGCGCCCACACGAACAGATTCCAGCGTCACGCAAAGACTTGACTGCCATGCTTCTTTTGTTCTCTCAGCTGCTGACCCCAGGAACTGTACTGTAATGTTTGACACGCCGAAAGACTGGTGCTGGGAGCTGGAGCGGACCAAGGGCAGTGTGAAATACAAAACAGTGAGTGTGAATGAAGGCTACAGGGTCTGTGACAGGTAAGCTCTCCATATTGGCTCTCCCATTAGATGTGTGTGGGGGTGTGTATGTGCTTCTGTGTCTGTGGGTGCCATTGGAGGCCAGAAGAAGGCCTCGGATCAGAATTAGGGCTGGGGAGTGGAACAGTGACTGCCTCACAGCAGCAGCTGCTCACTCTTCAGAGCTGGCCGCCTCAGCAGTCCCAGCCCAGCACTGGGACCGAGGATTCTCGGAGAGCTGCTGACCTTCAGCCTAGGTTGAAATCTTGAAGATTTGGTTCTGATGGCAAAGGAATACCTTAGCAACAGATAGATGATCTTGTCAGCAAAAGTGAGGACAAGCAGGCAAAAAACAAGCAGTTTTCTTCTTCCTTGTCCTGATGTCCAGACTGCTACCAGATGAGACGTGATCAAGAACATTCCTCACAGAAGTGCCCAGAGCTTGTGTCTTAGTTGATTTCAGACACAGTCAAGTTGACAACCACGATGTGTCATCACAGATCCCATGGGCTGGAATTAGAGGCATCTGTGAGCAGGCTGTGAAGTGGCTGCCATGAATTGAACTCTGGTTCTTGGGAAGAACAGCACACATAGCTGGGCTTAGTCACACGTGCTTTCAATCCCAGCACTTGGGAGGTAGAGACAGGTGGGTCTCTGAGTTTGAGGTGAGCCTGGTCTACATAGCAAGTTCCATGACAGCCAGGGGTAAGTGTCCTTTGGTCAGAGTGAGAGAAGGGGGGCAGGGAAGCCTGATAGGCAGGAACAGCTAGAGCAAGGCCGTGTGCCCTTCATCCAGGGGCCAAAGGGTTGGGCAGTAGCAAGCCAGAGAAAGGGGGAAGCAGGGGGGAAGAGAAGGAAGGGATGGTCGGATGCTTCCTGAAGAATTTATTCTTTTTGATTCTGAGAACAATGGGGGGGGGGGTGGTTTGAGCAGAGGCAGGGAGTAATCTGGCCTACATTTTTAAAGAATGACTCTGCTGATCTGTTTTTAGAAACTTGAATCTTATCATTTGGGAACACAGCTTCCTAGCACTGTGCTGACAGCTTCTAAACTATTGTAGGTTTGTAGCACTTTTTATATTGGAGTGTCTCAGGTATCTTCAGCATATCAGTTTTAATTTCAAGCAACCTGAAACATGAACAGGATGACCCCTCCCCCAGTTGGTCTGGGTTAGAAGGAGAAACTAGCATCCTTGTCAGAATGGCTCACCCCGTGCCATTGGCCTATTGCTTCTCTTTTTTAATTCACTCCTATCTTTACTTCATTGTACTCTGTGGAGATGCAAGAAGGTGTATAGCCCTGTGGGGTGTGTGCTTTATGAGGAAACCAGGAACTAATGCTGACACAGCAGCTGTAGCTCTGCCCTGGGCTACCCTTCCCAGACTACAGCTGCCCCTGAGTGGCTTGCTCAGCTTCCATAATGAAGCTGTCCTGAGAAAGGCTCCTCACCCAGAACTCACCCTGCTGCCTAAAGTGACTGCCTGGGATCTGCCAGAGCTAAGTGGGCCAGGTGAGCACACCCTCCACCCTGTGCCTGGTGTGGTGCTCAGTGCTCCTGGACAGAGGCTAAAATCTGCTAGACATTGAGTCTGACCTTTTGAATGTTTTGTGTGACCAGCTTTGTATAGGATGGAATTAACTAGAGAGCGAACATTGTAGAATAGTCGGTCTTCCTAGATGGGGAAGGCATGCAAGCCTTTTAGGACCAGGGCCATTGCAGCTCTGTGGCATGTGGTATTAAGGAAGGCACTGAGAAGCCGGGCAGTGGTGGCACACGCCTTTACTCCCAGCACTTGGGAGGCAGAGGCAGGAGGATTTCTAAGTTCGAGGCCAACCTGGTCTACAGAGTGAGTTCCAGGACAGCCAGGGCTACACAGAGAAACCCTGTCTCGAAAAACAAAAAACAAAAACCAAAAAGACACTGAGAACTCCTCAGGTGACAGTAGAATGGTGGCTGTGTGGACGTTACCATCCAATCAGTGCTTCCCACAGTCAGACATCTCAGTCCCCACAGAGCTTGTTGGAATGCAGGTGTCACTGGGCAGGTGGGGAGGGGCATAGTCTGCTGTATCTTCACAGCATGGCACTCCAGAGCAGAGCTTAATCCCTCCACTTTCCTGGAGAGCTTTGAGCTTCTGGTTTGTAATCATGGGCCAAGCCTGGATTTTGGTAATTTTCTAATCTTTCTCTGTGCTTTTTAATGGGCATTTTGAGTTTAAAAGCCTTTGATCTATTGAAATGTTTTACTTTAGTGACTCCCCAAAGAAAGGTTAGCTTACTGCCCATGCATTCAGGCAAGTAGGTAAGAAAATATTAGTCTGTCAGAATTTCAGAAGTCAAGATCATAACTCTGTTAGTGACGTGAGGGCCTTAGCCATGACCAGTGTCTCACAGACCTAGGTTTATAGCACAGTCCATATGATCTTTCTCTTTTTAAAATTGTCTGTAAGAGGGCTGGAAAGATGACTTGGGAGCTCTGAGTACTTTCTGCTCTTCTAGAGGACCCCAATTTAGTGTCCTGTGCCTGTGTCTGGCTGCTCTAGCAACTGCCTGTTACTCCAGCCCAGGGAATCCAACTGCCTTCTGTTCTGGCCCCCAGCACCCAAATGCATGTGGCATATGATCACACAGACCCACGCACGCACATATAAAAACGAATTGTTAAAATTATCCTCGAAGTTTCTTTAATAAAAATTTTGAAGCATTATAGAAAAAGATTGTATGTCAGACTTCCTTTTATCCATTTACTCAGGTGAAACAATGCAGGCCTGTGCAGTGCCTGTTCACACTACTTCTTTGATATCTAATTAGTATTTCAAGTTTCCCCAGGATTTGGTTTGCTTTGGAGTGGAGGGAAGTTGTTGGTTGTGTGTGTATGTGTGTGTCTGTGTGTGTCTGTGTGTCTGTGTCTGTTTTGAGACAAGGTTTCACCCTGTACCCAGGCTGGCCACTCAACTGCTAGGGTTATAGGAATGCACCACCAATTCTTGACTCGCTTTTATAAGAATTCTTTTTTGTTTTTGTTTTTTTTAATTTATTTTTAATAAAGATTGAGTAGAATTTCTGCCATTTCTTGGTGGATTCCTTAAGTGTAGACTCTCACACTTTTTCTTGAAGAAATCAAGCTCTCTGCTAATTGTTTCCCACAGTGGAGTTTGGCCACACCCCCAGTAGTGCTTCACCCTAGGTTCACCTTCTGTGAATTGATGAATGGTTCAGTCATTGTGTTCTGATCTCTGACTTAAAGATCCATCTTTCCCTGGGGCTGGGGGTTGGATCAGTGGATAAGACTGCTTTCTGTTCTTGCAGAGGACTGGGATTTGGTTGTCAGCACCCACAAGGTGGCTCACAACTCTAGATACTGTACAGTGTGTAACTCTACAACCAGGGAATCCAGTACCCTCTTCTGGTTTTTGAGGTCACTTGCATGGACATGGTGCACAGACATACGCTTAGGTACACACTCGTACACATAACATTCTTTTTTTTTTTGGTTTTTCGAGACAGGGTTTCTCTGTGTAGCCCTGGTTGTCCTGGAACTCACTCTGTAGACCAGGCTGGCCTCAGAAATCCGCCTGCCTCTGCCTCCCAAGTGCCGGGATTAAAGGCGTGCGCCACCACTGCCCGGCTAACATTCTTTTTTTGAAGTTTATCTTATCTATGACTCTGCTTGACGTAGTGGAGTCAGGCATGCAGTGTATATGCAAATACCATCTGATTACTTTCCATTACAACACAGGTGCCTTCCGTCTCGGGAGGCTTTATTTATGACTAGGAGCCAGTATGCCCATGTATTTTTGATCCCTGCAGCTTTGAAAATTCTAGCTTTCTCATGTTCTTCTGTTTAGCAGGCTTATTCTTGTAAAGATGATGTTTCTTCTGTAAATAACAAAATCACAGTATGTAACTAAATTTTCAAACCTTATTTTTAATGATGGTTCTTAAATGCTTTAGCTTCCCTTGTAGCCTACTACCCACCAGAGGTAGTGGAAAAGAAAAGATACGGGCGGGGGCGGGGGGGTGGACCTGTTTAGAAAGGTTCTTTGAAGCAACTCCTGTCTGTGTTGTCTGGAAATTGGCAGTTCACAGGTTAGCAGGCGGCAGCAGCTCAATCTACTCACAAACACTTCATGGATACACAGCAGTCCAGTTCGGTAGAGTTGGGGTTAGCAACAGTGGTTGACAGGACCTAGCAGAGACAGCCAGGCCTCAGCCAGTCAGCAGGAGGGACCCAGAGGGATGCCAGGAGTTCTCCACTGTGCCTCTCTCAGGGAAGTGAAAATCAGTGAAGACTTGAGACCCACAAGCATTGCATAGCTAGCTGTACCAGCAAGCCGAGCTCTGTCTCCGGCACTCTGTGGGCTCCCATTCATACCCTCCAAACATCACACGTCCTTCATGAGTCTCGCCTCAGCGCAGGTCTCGCCTCAGCACGTGCATCCAATCAGCCCGAGTCCTCAGAGTCCCCACAAATGGAGCTCAACTACGCAATGTAAGGCAGACCAATACACGCATGTTGTTAGCAAAGAATCTTTCACGCGTGTTTCACGTGTTTGCTTTAGCAGAACATCCTCTCTTCTGTGTCTGCTTCAGCGAAATGTTCCTTCCTGTGTTTGCCCCAGCAAACACCATCCAAATGACTTTCCAAAGAATCCGTAAGTTTCCACTTCAACAGTGTAACCCAGGAAGAGCCTTAGCCAGTGTGGTGTCTTAGTTTCCCATTTTTTGTATCTGTAAAATGAAAATGATCACACTACATACCTGACAGTGATGTTGGATTCAGTGACTCGTGCGTGTGATGCATTGGGGAATCCGCCGCAGAGGAGCGCTCACAAATGTCAGTTGTTGGCAGGCCTTGTCTGAGACTGGGTCTTTCTCCTTCTGTGGTTGGGGTTTTGTGTTGTTTTGAGACAGGGTTTTTCTATGTAGCCTTGTCTGTCTTGGAAATCACTTTGTAGACCAGGTTGGCCTTGAACTCACAGATCTTGCCTCCTAAGAGCTGGGTTACAGTCATGCCGCCATGCCTGTCTCAGGTTATGTAATAAAATGGATAGCAGTCATGGTTACCAATTTTCATATTCATTTAGTGTAATTATAAGCAGCATAGGAGTTTGTGTTGTTACTCTTTGATAAGATTTTGGACTTCATATATTTCTAGCTATCACATTTTCTAGTCTCCCCCCTTTTCAGTGCTGAAGATCAAATCTAGGGCCTCATATATGCTAGGCAGGGGCTCTGTTGCAGAGCCGATCCCACACCCCCATCTTCCTCATTTTGTAGAAGAGGACACTGACCCAGAAGGGCAGAACAACTTACCTCGCTTGCCAACAGAGGCAGGGCTGTGTAGATCATAGGCAGAGCTAGGGCTAGAATCCAGATTCCTAACCTATCTGATCACAGTGCTTGTCGGAAGCCCAAGGATAGCAGTTCACCTGAGCTGGGTCTCAAGGGAAGTCCTGTCCCTGGTGTAACACATTGTTTCTTACTTTGTGAGTGTTTACATATTTTATGAATTAAGTCTGTCTGAAAGCTGACGCCATCTCTTGCTTCTAGGTTGCCAGCATACTTTGTTGTCCCCACTCCCCTTCCCGAAGACGGTGTGAGGCGTTTTCAGGGCCATGGCATACCAGTAAGTACATCTGCAGACCCCGCAGAGGAGACGACAACACTCTCAGCCCATCCTAGCAGGGATCCTCCTTAGAGCCCCTGCCTTAGTGCTCCAGAGTGTGTCTGCAGTGTGAGAGTAATCCAAAATACCACAGGGACGCCCTCAGCAGCCTCAACATGAGGCTCCTGGAGCCAGTCTGAAGCCCTCACAGATGCTCTTGAAGTTTTAGCAGAGACACTGAGATGCTTTAGGGGGGGAGTAGGTCTGCCTGCTTTAACATTTAAATCATTTTGCACCTGAGCTGACACTACCCATAGTGGAATTTAAGATTCTTTTTGGCCAGCTCTGTTAATCTTGATCTGGGCATAGCTGAGGCTTCTCCTAGAAGAGAGCATGAGCACAGAATAGGAGGATGGGAGCCATCTTTAATGACCCAATAAACCACAACCGTGGCACTGGACTTCTCATTGCTGACAGGGTTGCCAAGCCGGTGGGGACTTACTAAGGAATCAGAATCATGAGCACATGCTGTGTAGTACCCCAGGCTGCTTTGCCAGAAGAATCTGGAATGTGAGCTGAGACGGTGAAACACCATCACATTCCCAGAGCCCATGGAGGGGAGGCTAGACAGGTAGTGAGGATGGCCCTCACAGACAGAGTCCCTCTGCCTGGCCCGGAAGGGCAGCTCGTCAGCACCAGCCTCTATCATTGTTGACTGAATATTGCCAGATGGCCGGAGTTTTTTAGAGGAAGCCAGAGGTGCAGATTTCTGTGTGAGTTTTCCTGATCTCCAAGTAGACATGGTTAAATCGGGAATTTTTAAAAAAAATGTTCTTTGGGATATAGCTGGATCACATTCCTCCAGTTTTCAGCCTTGATTAACAGCTGAAGTTTCCCTACTTAACCTTATACTCTTGAAAATTATTGTGGCTGTGAAAGAGTTTTGTTTATGGGGGTTGTGTCATTTTAGAAATGCCAGTTAAAACTGGGTGTGATGGTTTATGTCTGTAATTCCAGCACTGGCTGAGCCAGGAAGATTGCTGTGAGTTTGAGGCCAGCATGAATCCCATAAATTTTAGACCAGTGTAGGCTGCAGAGTGAGACCCTGGTTTTTTGTGGGTTGTTTTTTTTTTGGGTTTTTTTTTTTTTTGGTTTTTTTTTGTTTTTGTTTTTTCAAATTGAATTTTAATGAAAAAATGTAATAAACATGTTATTGCAAGTACATACTTTTATGGAAAATAGCTATCCAAAACAGTCAAATGGAATAGCACTATTCTGCATTTTGGAAATAGAAGACAGCTGGATTCTTTTATTCGGCCTGTTGTGGTATGCAGAGGACCGGTTAAAGAACACAGGGACACCCCTGCTTCAGGCATGTGTATTTGGAAAGGAAGGCATAGATAGGCTGGACTGAGAATTTGTTATGTGGCAGTGCACCAGACGTGGTCCATAACAGTTTCACAAAGGTGACCATAGTAAGGAATTTGAAAACATAAGGAGCTGTTGCATTTTGTTATTAAAATCCACTAGTCTCTCTTCCACTTTGAATGGAATGTAAAGCATGCGCTCTGTCCTGTCACACCTTTGGAAACACTGTTATCCATGTAGACCCTGGCCCTTTAGTGGCACCCTTTACCAGAAGAGGATATACAGGAAGCTGTTCATAATGTCACGTCCTAGTTTTTCTCATTTCTAAGTTTTTGCTTTAAAGCTTAATTTTTTTTCCCATTGGCAACATTTTGTAAATTTCTTTCTGTGAAGTAATAAACTCAGTTTATTCACTTTGTAAATTTTTTTAGAAATTTATTTTTTTTAGGACTTCGTACATGAGCACTGTACTTACATCACTTTACTCTTCCCTCCCTACCTCTTCCTTAATTATTACATAGTTAATAATTGTATGACATAGAATTGTTGCATGTGTATATGCATATGTATGTATACACATGTATACATATGTAGTATGTGTGCACACACACAATCTACTGAATCCATTTAGTGTTGCTTATATGTACATGTATTGATGGCTGACCCCTTAGAATTAGATAACCTACCAGGAACCATCCTTGGAGAAGGTTGATTTTCCCTCTCAGCCTCCATTGATTGCACAGAACTCTTCATCTAGGCTTGTGTGCTTGTGAAATCTCCATCCACATTGGCATGTCAGCTGGTAGTCTCAGTGATCGTTTTTGGGCAACTAACCATATTATTGAGGTTTCATGGGTGCAGCTTCCTGGTCATGTCTTGAAGACACTATTTCCCTGCAGGTGTCCTGATCCCCTAGTTCTTAAATTTTTCTACTGTTGTAAATGTGTCACTTGCTCTCTGCATTGGTCTGGCTGTGGATCTCTATAATAGTCACCATCTTCTATAAAAAGAGGCTTCTTCGATAAGGGGTGAGAGGTACACTATCCACGGGCACACACACAGATAAATACTTAGAATAAAAGTCCTATTAGATAGCAGTTGGTTACCCCAAGTTAAAAGTGCCACAGTTGCTTCATTGGCACTGTCTTTTGGACTGGTTGTTACTGTGGGCTATAGGCATCACACACAGCTAGAAGAACTGGTGCCTTTCTCTCATGGCAGCTTGCCTAGCTCCTTCCAATACTAAGAGAGCTAGTCCTCCAAAATCTAAACATGCACAGCTTTTGTCAAAGGCACTCCCAATTCAGTGGGACAGACATTTTATGATAGTGATCGAGATCGTAAAATTGTTGAAAAAATGTTACTATTAGTGGGGCTCGAGGACATAGATGCCACAGTACACATGTGGAGGTTGGTCAGAAGCAAGCTCTGTGGAGCTGGTTTTCTCCATCCACCTTTGATCATGGTCTGGGGGTTGAACTCTGCTCATCAGGCTTGTCCAATAAGTACTTTATCAGTGAGTCTGCACTTGCGCCCTAAACTTGGTTATTTTTAACCTTCTGTTCAAGGACATTCTCAAACGACTTAGACTGTTTTCCTACTCATGGTAACTTATTAATAAGCTGTGCAGTGGGCGGTCGTGCCTTGACTGGTGCTGAGCCAGCAGTAGGTTGAGCATGCGCTGCTACTGTGCCTCCAGTATACATGTCACCACAGTGGAAAAGATTGTGCTGTTGTGGCCACCCCCAAGGGCCTTGGGTCTTAGAACAGTGTATAGAACACTTGGAAAAGTACACTTGCTTGAGGGGAATGAAAATGAGGGTTTCTGCCTTTATGGAGAAATATAGAAAAGCAGGTGTGGTGTGTTCTGTGGGAAGAAACAGAAAAGGCAAAGTAGCCACACAGATGGGAATAAGGCCCCTCCTTCACCCCTGCACAGGGGATCTACATACAGCTTCTTCTCCCCATGCCCTGGGGCTGAGACATGAAAGACTTTCTCCTAAGTGGGGGACGAGCCAGCCACATGTTAGGAGCTTTAGGAAGGTGGTGTTGGCTGCTCTCACATCCTTAGTGCAGTGCGCATGGACAGCAGTAAGATACCACACAGGAGGGAGCTGACACAGCAGACATTCAGTGATGTGTGTACAGCTCAGAAGACTAATACAAGTTGTTCTCTTCCATCATGTGCGTTCCAGGAATTGAACTCAGGTTGTCAGTCTTAGCTGCAAGCGTCTTGCTGAGCCAGCTTTCTGACACGCACCCCACCCACCCATTTTTTTCTTCCCAACATTACCTGAGCCAAGGTTCATGGTGTGCTCGGCAGAGCAAGGGCTAGACAGTTAGCTACTAAAGCACCTGTAGCAGGACACAGAAGCTGTGCTTGTGCATCTGGCCAAGGCACCAAGGCACACTACTTTGCCCTGGGTCATTTCCAGATAACAAAAGCAGTATCCAGGAAAACCATGCAGGCACCTCGGCCTGTCTTCAGTCACTCATCCTCCCCTTCCCGTTGTTCTCCAAGTCCATTCTTCCCACTGTCCGCCATACTGTGTCTTGCTGTCGAAGAGTTGAGGTAGAATGGATTTTGGTCATCTTTATGCTGTCTCACAACCTCGTCAGTGCCTCCCTCTGTGATTTCCAGATTCACTGTCAAATTCTAGATTCACTCTCTTCCCCAAGCACTCTCTGCCTGAACCGTGCTGCCCATTTGCCATGAGGTAGAGCACAACCTGCAGGTCAGATGGTAGCTACTGTTGTACATGTGAAGAAAGTTCTTCAGTCTTCTGAACTTCAGTTCCTCGCTGTGAATGGGGCTAATCATCATCCTTATCACATGACATGAACTTAGGGAGTTAATTCGTGCAAAATGCCCGGCATATAAGCTGCACTGCCTCGGTACCTGGTATCCTGCGATAGCAAGGTAATGGTGCTGCAGACACCGTGTGAGTCACCAGCGCTAAAGCCAAGTGAAGGTGGATGCTGGACTGAGCAAGCAGGTCTGACTGCCTGGTCCTGGTTTCTTTAATTTTTAAGAGTGAATCTTTCCACTGATTGTATCTAGCCACTTGTTTAGAGATTATAGATGTCCCTGTTGCTAAATGTCCATAAATGCTAAAGTCACCTGCCCTCTGCGGGCTTTTCCTTTCCTTTCTGTAGATCTGGTGCTGGTCCTGTCACAATGGAAGTGCCCTTTTGAAAATGTCAGCACTGCCCAAAGAACAGGATGACGGTGCTTTGCAAATTCAGAAGAGCTTCTTGGATGGGTCAGTATTTATTGTACATTTTATTCTGGTTCTGTTTAGCTCCTGTTCTGTAAGAAGTGTGTGGTGTAGTTTGCACTAGTGTGTCCATTCTGCTTACCTGGTGGTTGTTCTGTATTGGAGCAATCAGAGTGTAACACTCATTTTCATTCTCTTGCAGGGAATCAGTGCAGAAGTGTTAGGTAGGGTGAGGTGGCAGCATTGTAGTTGTAATGTTAACAGCCACAGAGTCCAGGCCACGGGGCAGGCACACCGTGCTATTGTTCTGTTCTGTAGAGTATGAGTTTCAAAATAGTCTTTGAAGTTTTATTCATCCGTTTTTATGTGTATGAGTGTTTTGCCTGTGTGCTTGTCTGTGTACCACTTGTGCCTGTTCCCTGGGATTGGAATTACAGGTGATCGTGAGCGGCTGAGGGCCAGACCCCAGTGCTCCAGAAGAGCAGCAGGTTCTCTTACCCAGCGAGCCGTCCCTCCAGCCCCCCAAAACAAATACAATAAAGTCAGAGTGCATGGCATAAAACCACAAAAGGACTAGGCTATGTAATTAGGACCTCCATGTCCACCTGTGCTGCCTCCCGTGCGTGATGATTCAATGAGTGGGTGGCTGCAGGGAGCTTCACACAGACTGTGGCTCGTGGCCAACAAGCTCTCCAAAATCACGGTGGTGGTCTAACCTCATGTTTCTTTTTGACACCTAGAATTTACAAGACTATCCACAGGCCACCCTACGAAATGGTTAAAACTGAAGACTTATCAAACAACTTCCTGACCCTGCAGGAGATCCAGAGTGCATACTGTAAATTTAAGCAGCTGTTTCTGATAGGTGAGAGAACATTGAGTGAAATCTCTGTCAAATGGATCTGGTGGAAGCAAATGGTGATGTGCAGGGGCTGTTGGCCTCCAGGGTCACTGACAAGCAATGGCAGGCTGGAGGCGGAGGTCCAGGGTGCCGCCACCACCATGATGCTGCCTCTGTCTTGCTCCCCAGGGTTTCACCGTGGCCATCTTCCTCCTGCTCCTTCCCTAGCATGCCATGGAGTGCCTGGAGCCACTGACCTCCCTGATGATTGTGATGTGAATGGCTTTTGTTGGGTTTCCCTGACTGACTTTCCCCCCAGATTGGCAGCGCTTTAATTTGGTTTAACCTTCCTTCGGCATGTACAGTTTCTTAAGTTGGAAAGCAATCTGGTTATTAAAAATGTAAAAACATTCCAACCACTCCTGGCTATCCTAGAGCTAGCTCTGTAGACCAGGCTAGCCTTGAACTCAGAGATCTCCCAGCCTCTTGAGCGCTGGGAGTAAAGGCGTGCATCACAAAAGTGCCCTTTTGAAAATGTCAGCACTGCCCAAAGAACAGGATGATGGAGTTTTGCAAATTCAGAAGAGCTTCAGAAGGCGTGCTCAATTCTTAACATTCTTAAACCAGTCTTTTCTCTGGGGTTTGTCGTGCTGAGAGACACCTTCTCCTAACCGACTCCTTGGCACAGTTTTTACTATTTTAGGGTTTGTTCAGCTGATCGTGACATTTCATCGTTAGACTAGCTGTAGGCATCCTGATAGAGATGACTGACCCAGAAAGCTGTTTTTACTTAAGGGAACCTCATTGTACAGCTCTAACCAAAGCATGCGATACACATGGTAACTGAATTAATTTTACTATATGACCCAGGACCTGGAGTCTACACTTGTGTTTTATTTCATTCACTTGGGACCCTGCAGGTGTGGCTGTGGGCAGTAACCTAAAGTTTCCTATTTTTGTTTTTGTTTTTTTCCTTTTTCCCTTTTCAGATAACAGTTCGGAATTTTGGGACACAGACATAAAATGGTTTTCTCTCTTAGAAAACAGCAGCTGGCTTGATATAATCAGGTATTTCAACCCATTGCTTTGCACATGAATTGTACAGTTGTCTAATTCTGAGTTGTAGTGGAATTGACCAATATCTGGTATGCCACGGTTAGTTATTCTGAGATCAAATGCTATGATCAAAGAAAAACCTTCATGCAGTAAGGGTGAGCGTCCCTCAGCAGGCAGTGAGGGTGAGCATCCCTCAGCAAGTGGACTGTCTTGGCCGGGGAGTGAGTGCTGTGCAGGAGTAGGAATGGGAGTTCTCACGGCTGCAGGCTGAGGACAGCACATGGTCAGAGGCAAGTCAGAGCTTTCCATGGGAGCCATGGTCTCACAAGAAGAGCCTGTAGAGAGACAGAACAAACTCTTCTCAGCCACACTGATGTTCAGCTCACTACCTTGTGCTGGTTTAATCAGTTTCTGGTCTTGCTGTGACTTACCAGCAAGCTCAGGTTTACATTTTCTGCAAGACTTTGTATTTTAATTATCACTTAGGATATATATCATACCCATGGCTACACACCAGAGTTTTAGTTAGCTATAAAGAGGGGTGACGTGATGTGGTTTGCAGGAAAGTGGATAGAGCTGGAGATCGTGAAGGTGAGATGAGAGATTCGGAAGACAGGATCTTACATGCATAGGTCTTATGTGCAGGCTCTAGACCGACACATGCATGACAGACAGTGGGACCCGGGCACTTAGGAATGAATTTGCTGGGAGGTGGGGCATGTGTCTTTCATCCCAGTGCTCAGAAGGCTCCAAGTTTGAGGACAGCCCAGTCTACAAATGGAGTCCTAAGATAGCCAGGGCTACACAGAGAAACCTTGTCTCAAACAAACAAGAAGAAATCCAGCACTTTGAGGTGGTGGTGGGTTGTCAGAAGATGGCTGCATGAGACCTTGCCACACCCATTTTAAGAAAAGCAGAAAAAGGCATAGGAGAGACCACGAAGGGAGGGGAGTGGCTCTGAAATGAGAACAGAGTTGGGAACAAAGTACCTTTTCTCCAGCTGAGTCCTGATACCGTTTCCTTACTGTCTCACTGACCCCTCCCATGAGCACTGAAGAATGACTGGGGCAGGAAGGAGACAGGAAAGATGGGGGAGGGGGAGGGGAGAGGGTCACATAGAGGATGAATATGGCCAAGGAACAATGGCTGCCTGCTCATCATTCCCATTATTTGGTATGCTAACTAAGAATTCCAATACAAAAGGAAATGTAACTGGGAGTATCTTTACACTGATGTTATGAGTCCCTTATGAAAATTTTCAGTTCTTGGTGGGTTTCATACGTACTTAATTGACGAACGAGTTTATACATTGAAGTTACATGTTTGTCGATGGTGCCACAGATGGAACATAGCTCCATATGTGAGAACTGTGCCATGGACTACACCCCAGCGAGGAGCACAGTGTGGTAATC
Organism: Uromys caudimaculatus; assembly: GCA_028551405.1. NCBI lineage: Eukaryota > Metazoa > Chordata > Mammalia > Rodentia > Muridae > Uromys > Uromys caudimaculatus. The sequence goes on along the minus strand of CM052716.1, from coordinate 23,592,075 downwards.
TGTTCACATGGCTCTATGTGATGGTGCCACAACCACAACTCGCCACCCTCTTGCTATGTGTGCTGTACCCCGATCTCCCCATTTCTTCCACTGCTTGTCTGTTGGGAACCACCATTCCACTCTGGTAGACAGACTTGGACATTTGTAGGTTCTCTGTGTGCAGTCATGCAGCATTTGTCTTTCTGCACCTGTCTTTTGTTCAAGTTCTTCTCATATTGCTGCAATGATAGAGTGTCCTTTTTTACTGCTGAACAGTGTTCCAACACACACACACACACGCACACACAAAGTTGCTGTGTTGTCTGAACTCTTAGATTGCTTCCATGTTGTGACTGGTGTGAGTGATGCTGCCGTGCATATAAGAGAGTGGGTGTCTAAGGCACCGCTTTCATCCCTTTGAGTAAATGTGTGTGTGTGTGTGAGTGTGTGTGTGTGAGTCTGCGTGTGTGTGTGTGTGTGTGTGTGCGTGTGTGCGTGTCTGTGAGTCTGCGTGTGTGTGAGTGTGCGTGTGTGTGTGTCTGTGAGTCTGCGTGTGTGTGTGTGTGTCTGTGAGTCTGTGTGTGTGTGTGTGTGAGTCTGCATGTGTGTGAGTCTGCGTGTGTGTGTGTGAGTCTGCGTGTGTGTGTGTGTGTGTGTCTGTGAGTCTGCGTGTGTGTGTGTGTGTGTCTGTGAGTCTGCGAGTCTGCGTGTGTGTGTGTGTGAGTCTGCGTGTGTGTGTGTGA
>CM052716.1:23557538-23591253 GCA_028551405.1 Uromys caudimaculatus | reverse complement strand
CTTATACGCAGATGAGTATCAGTAAATGGTCATTATTTTTTTTCTAGCTTTTTAGCATGAAGAAGTAAAATGATAAAATAAAAGAACAATTCAAACCGCCATTAATCGTCTTGTTTATAGCACCAAGTTCAGTAACTAACGCTCCTGTTCTCATCTCTCTTCCATGTTTAGACGCTGCCTAAAGAAAGCAATAGACATTGCGGAGTGCCTAGAAGCGCAGAACATGAACGTCCTTCTCTTGGGTAATAAAGCACGAGGGGAGATTTCCAGCCTCATTTGCTGAGAGTCAGCTTTTGTGCATATCATTTGCAGAGTGGATTGTTTCCTTCCCTCCCTCTCACTCTTCCTTAACCTGTAATCCTTTGCCTCAGATTTCGGTGGTGCAGTTACATAGAATCCTTCTACTTGGAACTTGGCAGACCCGCTCACAGCCCAAGAAGGAATTGTTCAGTGTCTTTACCCAACAGTCTTTGGGACACCCTTTTACCTAGGGGACCTGTAGCTGCTTAGATTACTGTTCTTGTCTGTGTGCTACAGCTTTATGCAGTTGCCATAGAAAAGAAAGCAAATGGGAAAATCCTCCTGTTGATGGACCCTGGACACCTGGAGGTGGCGCCTTAGCCCTGACTGCTCTTGTTCAACGCCTTCGTGGGTAGCACTCTATGCTTTCTCTTGTCTACACTCACAAACTGATGGGGACATTCCCTGACTGCTCTTGTTCAACGGCTTCGTGGGTAGCACTCTATGCTTTCTCTTGTCTACACTCACAAACTGATGGGGACATTCCCTGACTGCTCTTGTTCAACGCCTTCGTGGGTAGCACTCTGTGCTTTCTCTTCTCCACACTCACAAACTGATGGGGACATTCCCTGACTGCTCTTGTTCAGCACCTTCGTGGGTAGCACTCTATGCTTTCTCTTGTCTACACTCACAAACTGATGGGGACATTCCCTGAGGCATATTCTTATAAAGACACAAGAAGAGGATTAGTTAAATTCCAAATAGCTAGTAAAGGGGGGTGAGTCTGAGAGGCCGGAGAGCCCAGAACCAGATCCAACTGCAGAGCTGTGCAGTGTGCAGTCTGGCTCTGATGGAAGCGAGATGTCCCCAGAGCTGTGCCCTTGCGTTCAGGATGGAACTGTCAGAGACTGACAGCACTAGAGGACAGATACAGACATCTGTCTCTTGGGCAGAGAAGATGAGTCAATCAGTAGCTTTGGGGACAAAACCAAACCAACAGGCATGGTAGCATGTGCTTGCAATCCCAGCACCAGGGAGGAGGAGACAGGGTCTTGGTGCTCATTGGAAAGGAAGGCTAGCCTAATCCTAAGTTCCAGGCCCGGGAAAGGCCCTGTCTTGGAGGGCAGGAAGAAGGTAGATGGCACTCAAGGAGCAACACACAGAATTGTCCTCTGGCCTGGCCTCCACATGCACCCGTACACATGCAGGTTCACACGCACACACTTACATTCTATTAACTGCAGATCGCTGCTGCATGGTTGTTGGAGATGAGTGTAAGCTGAGCTTTAGTGCCTCATAATTCTCGGGCACAGGAAGAAAGTGCCAACGGCATGATTCTATCTCTTACTTCTCTAACCTGAATGATGCTCTCACGATCTTCCTTGAGGACATTTTTAAGAGGCAAATGAGTTGGGCCTTTTTGGAAAGGGGAACAGAGGGGAAGCCATGGGAAGTGTCAACCTGGATTTAGTATCTTCAAACGCTAGAAAGAAAGCATGACTGGGTGTGCTTGCCTTTGCTCTAAGTCAGCAGTGTTAGCTAAGTGTGTGAACAGACCTTACCCTTGTGGATTGTATGAAGTACATTCCCAGTGGGCACGTGGAGGAATATCAGGAACTCCTCCTGTAGGCTTGGCAAGGAGAAGCAGGCGCCTCTGTGCTCCTCAGACAAAACAGGAAAGAGCACTGTGGCTGAAAAGGTCATTTAGTGCCAAGCAACCCAAGAAGGATGGGGAGTGGGAGACAAGGGTCTGAGTCTGGGGCAGTGAATGGTGACTCTCCCCAAGGAAGGGAGGTAGGCCCCATCTCCATGAGGCAGTCTGGGACAGTGAGTGGTGACTCTCCCCAAGGAAGGGAGGTAGGCCCCATCTGCATGAGGCAGGCTATTGGTACATAGATCTTTTTTTTTTTTTTTTTTTTTTTAAAGATTTATTTATTATTATATGTACACTGTAGCTGTCTTCAGACACACCAGAAGAGGGCATCAGATCTTATTATGGATGGTTGTGAGCCACCATGTGGTTGCTGGGATTTGAACTCAGGACCTTCGGAAGAGCAGTCGGTGCTCTTAACCGCTGAGCCATCTCTCCAGCCCCCGGTACATAGATCTTAATGTTCTCTTTTATGGCACCTGTGGGCACCATGTGCTAAAGTTGATTTTTTTCAGGGCTGCCTTTGTTCAGTAAGCAGATCTGTGCTTAGCACCCCTGTGTGCTGGGACCTGCCCTGACAAGCCACAAGCAGTCTGTCTCCCCAACTGGCCCTTGTCTGTAGGAAGTAACAGCAGACCTTGCTCTTGGGAACCCTGTTAGCTGTATGGGGATGAGAACACTGCCCCTTTAACACTGTCTCCTCCTCCTCCTCGGTGCTGCTGCTGGGCTCTTGTAGAAGAGAATGCTTCTGACCTCTGCTGCCTCCTCTCCTCTCTGGTGCAAGTGATGATGGATGCCCACTGTCGAACCAGGACTGGGTTTCAGAGCCTCATCCAGAAGGAGTGGGTCATGGGTGGCCACTCATTCTTGGACCGCTGTAACCATCTCCACCAGAGCGACAAAGAGGAGGTGAGTGTCCTCTCTGTGGACTGTTGGCAGTCCTGGGGAGAAAGTCCCTCTCACTCGGTCACTGTCCTCGGCTGTATGCTTGCCAGGTACAGGTGCATACTCCGCAGACACCAGGAACCTGGCCCATTCACCTCGGGATAGCTTTGACTGCTTAAACAATATGAAATCCTTCCAGGGCCAAAAGAATATCAATGCGCATGTTCAGAGTCTTCTAACTTGTCTAGAGTAAGGTTGTGTATATGGTTCATACTAGGAGAAATGCTGGTTTTATAACACTTAGAAAATAACTCAGCAAGAGAGAACCCTAGAGAATAACTCGGGGAGAACCCTTCAAATCTCACTAAGTTTAAATTTGCAATGAGTGATATTTCGTGTATAAATTTACCACAGAAAGTATACTGAACAGAGTACATTTTCCTTGCCATCCGCTGGTAGAACCTTTGAAGTGCTGGAGAAGTGGGCGAGTCCCAGCCTCTTCTCTTTCTATTGCTTGTCACTGTTATGTTGTTTTAGGGTATGGGTTTTTGGTGATACTGACTAAGGTTGACTTTGAACTCAAGAGTCTTCCATGTCAACATCCCATGTAGCTGGAATTCCGTGAATGCACCACCACCCACCCCAGGTTGCTCCCCTTTACATGAATGGCTCAGCCTCTCTATCAGAAACTTGTCTTACATTTTTATTTTATTTTAGACAAGGTACTACATATCCCAGGCTTGTCTCAAACTCATTATGTAGCCAAGGATGACCGTGAAGTTTAATACTTCTGTGTTCATCTACCAAACACTGGGATTAGAGATGTAGACCATCACCACCAGTTTTATGTCTACAGAATCACATCCCAGCCTGAGTTAACGTGTACTTTCCTCTGGATTATAGTGTGCCTTTTTAGACAGCAACACAAGCTCCTTGGTTCTCTTTGCTATCAAGTGAAAGGAAAAATGGACCCAACCTTACCTAATTACGTCATCTTTAGACATAACACATGCTAGTAGTGTGAATTTGTGGCTTCTTCTTCTTGATAACTAATCAGCATGTTTGTCTGTGATGCAGAACAGCTTGACATAGCATGCTGTGTGAATAGAGAGCCCTTGCCTTCTGCTCTTCAGGGCTTGACAGGTTCCTGGGGATACTCGGGCCTCTGTCACCATGGCAGTTAGTTTCTTTCAGGTCAGACCTATGCTCTTCTGTATGCTATCAAACTTAAGAGGAACCTCCATTTCTTAGTCTTGGGAGGGACTTGGAGAAAGTCATTTGAAAGGCTAATATGATACACATACTTTGATAGGAAGAGAGATACTGTTTGGAAGGAGGTGATTTGCATGCCTTATGGAAGGGAGACTGACGGGTTCTGTATCTTTATCGGGAAAGAAGCCCAAAGAAGGCCTGTGCTCAGCCCTTTTAGGGTAACTCCCACCTAAGATCCCTTGCCCTTACTATACGGTGAGGTTTGTATATTTGGTGTCCATATATTTAGCTCGTATAGGTCTATACCTCTAATCCCAGTGCTCGGGAGATGGACACAGAAGGATTACGCTTCATGTTCATCCTTGGCTACATAATGAGTTTGAGACCAGCCTGGAATACGTAATACCTTAATGGCATTGTCCATAATATATAGTATAAAGCCTCTTAAGAACCAACATGCTGGGCTTCTGAAGGAGAACTGGCTGGTGTGATTTGTGATCTTACTGATGTAGAGCTGGCCCTTTATCCAATAATTCTTGTGAGGTCCACATCTCTACTCTTGTGGAAGGTGAACACTCTCACATTACCTTACCCTGTTACAGGATCACTGGTGGATCACAAGTGTAGTACCCCTGAGAAACTGGGTCAAAAGAGGACCCAGTTAACAAACCCTGTCTTCTTTTTTTTCTTTTTTCGAGACAGGGTTTCTCTGTGTAGCCCTGGCTGGCCTGGAACTCACTCTGTAGACCAGGCTGGCCTCAAACTCAGAAATCCACCTGCCTCTGCCTCCCAAGTGCTGGATGGAATTAAAGGTGTGCACCACCACTGCTCGGCCCCTGTCTTCTTGAAAAAACAAAAACAAACCAAAACAACCCCCAAAACCAACAACAACAAAAAAGGAATTCACTTAGTTGGAGTTCAGAATTAGCGTTCTCTATCACCAAAACTGACTGCAGCCTCTCATGTGTCAGTGCAGATCCATTATGCAGTTTTAGGTACTCGTCTTTGACACAGTACTTGTGATGCTGATGCTAACCCACAGGGATGTAGTCTCCCTGAGAATGTTCATCACTTGGAATAGATTGTTTGCCAGAGAGGCAGGCTTCAGAAGCTCCTGATGGCTGTCTACTGAGCTCAGGACAGCTGTTGCTGGACCTAGGCTTGCTAACTAATGTGTGTCTTGTTTCCATATAGGTCCCTGTGTTCCTACTTTTCTTGGACTGTGTCTGGCAGCTCGTGCACCAGCATCCCCCTGCATTTGAGTTCACAGAGACATACCTTACTGTTCTGTCAGATAGCCTGTATATACCTATTTTTAGCACGTTCTTCTTCAATTCACCTCATCAAAAAGATACTAACATGGTAAGAGTCCCTCTTAAAGACCCGCGTGCTAAAGAAGCTGCATCTTACAGACTCCATGCATAATTGTGACTCTAAAAGTGACATGCATTCAAGGTATCCCAGCTATTCCTACCTAGGAAAGTATTTAATCCCCATAGCACACTCTGGTTATATGTATTGTTGTCCCTGAAGAAACTTGAAACACAATAAGTATCTAGCCCAAGGGATGGATATATATATATATATAGTATTAAGATAAAAGTAAATGTTGGAGTTTGGGGGTTAAGCCAAATTAAAAGTTATCCTTTTTAAAGGTAGACCAGATGTCCTCTCTTCATTACCTTAATGCCTAGAGTTACCCTGGGACAAGAATGGATGCCCAGGGAACAAGATAGCTGGACTTTTGGCTTTGTACCTGAAAGCTCTTTGGTCCCTGCTTAGCCTGTGCTCCAGGTATCTGTTCATCTCTGCCTTCATCTAGCCCTCCCCTGCTTTGTGACTGACTTTGAGTTGGTAGAGTGCCAAGTCCCAGGAGGAAGCAGGATCTTAGACAGCCCTGGGTTCAGTGACAGCTTTGCAGCCCGCCAGCTCCATACCCTCAAGCAGTTCATTGTGCTTTCTTAGCCTCAGTTTCCTCAGATGTCCAATATGGGAAGTAGGGATTAACTCACAAGTTTATTGTGAAAGAGCCCAGTCTTAGAGCTGACATAGACCACTGGAAGTGACGACCCTTCCCCCATCCTCCCTACCAACGGCAGCTATCTTGAGAAGCACAGTGCCTACACAGGCTTCATTCTCAGTGCCGGCAGAGCCTTCTTCCCGCAGCCTGTTTCTGAGAATGTGTGTTTGCTTTCCAGCCATCCCTGGCAGCTGTACTGACCTATGCTTGTCTTGGCAGGGTAGGGATAGCCTGGATTTACAAAGCAAGCCTTTGACTCTGCTCACCGTGTGGGATTGGTCAGTACAGTTTGAACCCAAAGCACAGACATTGCTCAGAAACCCTCTCTATGTGGAAAAACCAAAACTGGACAAAGGCCAGCGGAAAGGATCACATTTCAAAGTAAGAGGTGCTGCCTTCACCCCGCCCCACCCCCACCCCGCCCCACCCCACCCCACCATGTGAGGACAAAGGCTACTTTATGGCTCTCTCTGTTGGTGTGTTACCTTCATATGGCGTGCAGTTGGGATCTGTGGTGCCCAGGTTATTGGGGCTCGTTAATAGTACCCCAATACTTCAGCAAATCTGCCTTTGCCTTGGTGAGACATGTCACTGAGGCTGCTGTGGCCACAGTTGTGCGGCTTGGAACTGTACCTCTTACCGTGTCTCAGTGTGTGGCTGGTAGATGACGGAGCATTGATTAGGAAGGTTTTGCCACGCATTTGCCAGTTCATATAGTTCATAGCAAGACTTTGTTTTTAATAAAAACTTTACTATTTTATTTTATATGCATGTGTGTTTTATCTAATATATGTCTGTGTGCCACATCTGTGTCTGTTGCCCACAGAGCCCAGAAAAAAAAAGCATCGGATCCCTTGGAATTGGGCACATAGTCAGTTGTGAACCTCCATGTGGGTGCTGGGAATCAAACCTGAATCTTCTTCTGGAAGATCAGTCAGTGCTTTTACCCACTGAGCCACATCTCTCTAACCCCAAGACTTTTCTTAATACGCCTGTAACTGAGAGTGGCAAGCATTGTGTCAAGGTCTGTCCTGTCCCTAGCTCTACCTACTCTACTGTAGTGTGGAACAGCTGTGTCCCAGTGCTTTACACAGGTGTCACCCTCCAGCTTTGGCCCATGGACTAGAGTTTGCCAGCCTAGACCCTAACCACAAAAAACAAGTCCTTATTTTCCTTTTAGATATATTTGTTCCTGATTTTACTGATTATTATGCCCCAGAGTTTTCTAGCTGATGCACAGTTTAAACAGATTCCCTCCCTGGTCTGCATTCTGTCACCTGGCCTGGAATGAATCTCTCAGATCCCGTAGGCTCTCAGAGCCCATAGTGACCAAGTCCGCTCAGTCAGTCAACAGGTTCTCCAGCGCAGGAGTGAGGATTGAAAAGAAAGAAACAATTAGACAATACTGTAGTGTGGCCTCAGTCAATTCTGAGACTGAAGGCAGGTTTACTTTTTTCCAATCCGCTTTTATACTATATTAATTACACGCAAGCAATAAGGTCAGTTCTAGGTTGTGGAACAAGCAATACAATAAACAAGGAACAAACAAGGCAGCAAACAAACTCCCATGACCACTGTTTCTAAAGGCTTACCAGGATGACCAAAATATCTGAGCCCACTTCCCTGTCCTAGCCCAAAGTCATATTCATGCCTGAAGCCTACTTTTTTGTTCTACCCTAAGATTAAGATTTCTACCTGAACTTAGTTCCTTGTCCTTGGCCTAATGTCAGATTCCTGCCTGAAGCCTGTTTCTTTGTCCTTGGCCAAAATATCAGGTTCTTGCCAAGCAAGCAGCCCCAAAAGGCTCTCCACACTATTAAGTGATGGCAGATCTACACCTGTGTATGTCATTCTCTTTCCCAACGTTGTCCTGCCTATCCTGCCTGATTCTCAGGGCCTCTAGGAGCCTCAGCAGTTCAGGCATGGAACGAGGTTTTAGCCTAAGGAAGACTGGATGCAGGTGAGCCATGGCCAGCACTTGGAGACAGTGTCAGCTGCTGGGCACTAAACCTGCCATGTCACCCCCTTAGCTGTCCTCAGGCCCAGGATGCTAACCTTTTCTGCTGGTAGTTCAAGATTGCTTGCTGCATCTCAGCCAGAGATGAGCTTTTCTGTGGTGTGCTGTGCCCCCTGGTGGCAGCCTGCTTGTCCTCTGGAGAGATGGACTAGAGTCACAGAGTTGACTGGTACCTGTGGGGCAAGGAGCCACTGGGACAGCTAAGCACCCCTTATCTAATTGTATTAGTCAGGGTTCTCTAGAGTCACAGAGTCTCTATATAGTAAGGGAATTTGTTAATGACTTACAGTCTGTAGTCAAACTCCCCAACAATGGTCAGCAGCAGTTGTGAATGAAAACCCGAGGATCTAGCAGTCGCTTAGTCCCACAAGGCTCGCAGGCCAAGAAGACTGAATCTTCCTCCTTCCAATGTCCTTATGTAGATCTCCAGCAGCAGGTGTGGCCCAGACTAGAGGTGTGCGTACCACCACACCTGAAACTTGTGTCTTCCAGACTCAAGATCTAGATCACAGGTGAGCCTTCTAATTCTGGATTGTAATTCACTCCAGATATAGTCGAGTTGACTATCAGAAATAGCCACTACACTGATGTCCTCACTGTCTCTTCTTCTTTTTTTTTTTCTTTTCTCTTTTGGTTTTTCGAGATAGGGTTTCTCTGTATAGCCCTGGCTGTCCTGGAACTCACTCTGTAGACCAGGCTGGCCTTGAACTCAGAAATCCATCTGTCTCTGCCTCCCTAGTGCTAGGATTAAAGGCGTGTGCCACCACTGCCCGGCCTTTCACTGTCTCTTCTTATAGACAGTGGCAGGTGATGTCGGCTCTAGGAGAGGTTGTGAGGGAAGATGCGAGTCAGAGGACAGGATTGCAGGCTGTGTAAATGAGGCAGGGTAGGGGTGACAACATTGCAGGCACTGACATGAAACACTCTGTGTAATCCAAGCTAGCCCTAAGCTCCTGCCAGTCTCTGGTCTCAGCCTCCCAAGCATGGAGTTACGGGCATCAGCCACTGCTTACAGCTCTCCTCCTTTGAGTGAAAACCTTAAGAACAGAAGAATTGGCAGAAAATACCTTCTCCTACATTTGTACCTTTTCCTTTGAGCATCAATGAATCCCCACAACCTATGACCTAGCTTCATGACCCTCTCACGGTGTACCCAGAATGTAACACCTTGCTCTGTTCCTGAGAAAGCTCGCAAGCAGGAGCAAAACTTAAATGCTCTCATGTTTCCTGCTCTGAGCAGCCTGTCAAACAAGACTATCTGGCCAAGGGAGCCCATTCCTCTTAGCCAGTGTCTCTGCTCCTGTTGCCTGTTGCCCTGTTCAAGAACTCCCCTGAGCACCTGATAAGCTAAGAGGTTGTTTTGTCCGTGGGATAATATCTTCAGGTGGACAGTACTGATGCCTTGAAGATGTGCAGAACATTCTGCAGTTAAGAGCGCTCAAAAAAAAAAAAAAAAAAAAAAAAAAAAAAAAAAAGCATTGTCAGGAAAGGTGGCACACACCTGTAATGCCAGTGATTGGAAAGTGGAAACAGAAGATCCCAGTGCTCCTGATCAGTCTGGTCTACACAATAGACCGAGGGTTCCAAGCTGCCCAAGGCTAGGCAGCAGAACTAGGTCTCAGAAAGCCCCCAGGACTGGCCTAAATCATTGACTCGGGTTAAACTGGTTCCTGCAAAGTACTTTGTGTCCATTCGTACCCTTCTCAGAAGGACCAGTCTGCCCAGCATGCCTTTGTGTGCAGCCCCACATATATCAGGTTTCTCTCATTTGTTGATGGTATATCACACACAGCACTCACTGCCACCGTAAGCAGGAGTCCCCCCATGTGCTACAACATGTTAATGGGTACACATGAGATGGTAGTTCTTATGTCTCTTGACACTGCTCATAGCAGGAGGGGATGCTCATTGTCAATTATCATTATTATTTTAATGAAAGTAAGCTAGCCTCCTAACCAGATACTCTTGTGTTTTCTTTCAAAGCACCAACGACAACTTTCTTTGCCACTTACCCAGTCTAAGTCATCTCCCAAAAGAGGATTTTTCAGGGAAGAAACAGATCATTTAATCAAAAACCTTCTAGGCAAGAGAATTAGTAAGCTGATTAACTCTTCCGACGACTTCCAGGACAACTCTCGAGAGTTCTATGACAACTGGCATAGTAAGCCCCCAGACTACCACGGCTTGTTGTTGCCTCACGTTGAGGGGCCGGAGATCAAGGTATGGGCTCAGCGCTATTTACGTTGGATTCCGGAAGCCCAAATCCTGGGTGGTGGCAGGGTAGCCACTATGGGCAAACTCTTGGAAATGATGGAAGAAGTGCAGAGCTTACAGGAGAAAATAGAGGCAAGGCACCACAGACAGGAGGCTGTCCACACACAGGCGCCGGGCCTGCTCAGGAACTCGGCCCGCCTGTCTTCCTTGTTCCCCTTTGCACTGCTCCAGCGACATTCGGCCAAGCCTGTCTTACCCACCAGTGGCTGGAAAGCTTTAGGAGGTGAAGATGACCTGGCCAAACGAGAAGACGAGTTTGTGGACCTAGGGGATGTGTGACCTGTCTCCTCAGGGTCTGTGAAAGAGGCACACTGTACGGTGGGACTGTTGCTCCCTGGACTGGTGTCATGGTGTTAGCCCAGTGCTGTGAAGGAGAGAGCAGACTTTCAGGAAGAGAGCTGGCTTTCCTTTTCCTCCACAGTTCTGGAAAACAACACAATGAAAGCCATGCCTCTAGTATGCATAGGAGGGAGTCCTTACCTGACCTGTCATAGGATTGGAGTCGTTTCCTGACATCTGTATTATATGTACACAAAACGGCTCACTACCAGGCTGCTGTGAGAACTTCCTCCTGTTTTTTTCTGTGCCAAGATAATTAGGTAACTATTTCGAACAAGAGCAAGGCAGCTGTAGGTGGCATCCATAAGTGGAGAGACAGAGGGATTGAGAGATGTGCTTTGACATAAACCATAGCATATTACACACACACACACGCACCATAGAAAAGTTGGACAGTTCTGCTGGTGTCCTCCATCCTAACGTTCAGTCCCTTCTTCCTGGACTGTGACAAGGCACGGGGTGGGGCAGCCACCTTCCCTCTTCCTTTGCTGTCATTCCCGCCTTACCTTTTCCTGGTCCATGGCATTTTGCAGGTCCACCTTGGTGCACATCGTCAGGGGTCCTGCTGCTGTGACCCATTGATTAAATGGGGGCAGTCCTCTGTCTTCCACAGGGGAGCACATTCCTTACAGCCATCAGTTTTGACTACACATTGGCCCTCTGCTCACACACCAAGGCTCACGGCACCTGGACTGTGCTGCTCTGCAGCCCCTCAGCTGCTCCCTTGCCTTCCCCGTTACCCTCTCAGATGCTGGGGCAGGCAGGTCAATTTGAATGTGGCTTTCACAGGAAAGCAGTCATGTCAGAAGCAATTATCACGGGATGCCTCAGTGCTTTAAAAAGCCATAGAAGAAACTCCGCTCTGCCTAGTCACCTTGGATCTGCTGTTTTAAAGATATATATTTTTTTAATGTTTGAAAGCATACTTTGTAAGGCCTATCATTCTCAACAGAGCCCTGTCCAGTCCCACAAAAGGTGTGGAGAGGGGAGTGGGCAAGGGACCTCATTGAGACTGCTTCAAGTGTTTGCCTTTTATCTGTATTTACTGGTCAGGAGAGGTCCTGTTGAGGAAATCTCTGTTGCTTGTGGGCAATAAGGCATTTTGAACCTTCACAAAGAGCCCTTTCAGATTGCACTGAATCACCCTTCATACATAATGGTCATTTTCCTCACTCCCTCCACAGTAATACACAATCCGGGTTGGTGTGTTGACATAGCGTGTTGAGGGGAGCTCAGGACTTGTGTTTCTGGGGCCAAATGCACTCAGTCTTGGTTGCCTTAAGAGTCTTTCAGGCCAGGTCCGTGCTAGGCTTGCGCTGGCAATTTAGAACACACCGGATCCTTAGCTACCTTTACTTGCAATCCTCGGGTTCTCTGAACTAGCACTAACCGCCACGTCCTCAGCCTCTGCTTCCCAAGTCCTCAGCAGAGAGAACTATTTTTGTTACCATATTATAACGTGAATATTTATATGGTAGCCTCTACAGTCTTAGTGATTTTCTTTCCAGAAAATGCCTCTTGTGATGGTTTATACTTCACAAAGTATGGTTTAAGGCACAAGGTCGTGACCTTTGTTATAGCAGTTGAATGTGCATTGAACTATTTTTCTATGTATTTTTAAAAATCACAATAGAAAAAGTAAACAAGCCGTTGCAGCCTGTGTGGTTATGACAATGTATGTATTTATATTTGAAGCCAGATTTCTATAACTTGTATTTGTGTACAGAACTTCCCATGGGTTTATATATTGTGTATTTTTATTCAAGATTGAGATGTGGATTATGCTTAACATTAAAAGATAAAAATAAGACCATTTGTTTAAAACACACTGTGCAAGTTTGGAAGTGTCCGTTAATAATTTACTGTATATAATACTTGCATTTGTTTATACCTCCAAGTTTTTACACTGAAGATAAACTAGCTTTAATTAAATTTTAAAAATTTAAGGGAATGTTAGAATGAGTCCATTTAAATGTGCAGCTTATTTTCTGGGTGTTTATGAAAGTTTATTCATGTCTCACTGCATTGCAGCTGCCTGCAGAGATTAAAGCACAACGTTCAAGCAGAGCCATGATTGATGTGCGTGGTCTGACTCCTGGTTTATCCTCCTCCTTCATTCAGGACATGATAAACGTGTGCTGGGTTCTGGCAGGCCCTACGGCAGACAGAGCTTGGGAAGCTGTGTTTTCCGGAGCCCCATACCTCCATCCTTTCCTCTCCTCTGTGTGCGTGTGTGTGTGTGTGTGTGTGTGTGTGTGTACATGTATGAACATGTGTGGGTGGCTGGTAATAGGCAACCAGCATCCAGACAAATACTTCAAATTCCAAATGGTAATAAAATGCTTTGAAGAGAGTTGATGAGACAGCAGATAGAGCAGCTTGCTACCAAGCCTTATGACTCTAGTTCAATCCCCAGGATCCAGCGGAAAGAACTGACCCCGTAAGTCGTCTTGTGACCTCCACACATACCCTCTTGTCTGTGGGCTCACACAAAATAAACAAATGTGATTTCTAGTGATCTGAAGAAAAGGTAAATGGGGTTAGGAGCCCTCCAGGGTAAGTGAAAGAAAGGGCTTTTGTGTCCTTGAAATGAGCTAGTGCAGCGTCTTCGCTCTCTGGGCTCTGATGTCTCAATTTTACCTCTTTCTGGAAGGAATCTGAGTTCATATAGCTGAGAAACAGGCTTTGTGTTTCCTTCCAAATGCGAAAGGCGAGCTTGTCCAGCGCAAACGACCTAGGAGGAAGAGTTTTATGTAGTTTATTTTGTTTAACACAGGGTTGGAGCATGCTGCTTGCTTTGTTCTGAGTTCTGTCTCTGACCTCTCCCACCTGCAGATCTGGCTCTCTGTGCCTTTGCTTGTCCACACCTAGAACACCCTTCCCAGTCTGGCCAGCCTCCTCTCCTGTGTCCAGAAAGCCAGCCTAGCTTGAGACTCTCCTGGAATCTAGTAGGCTCTTGTTGCTACGTTCTGCTCAGACTTATTTAGTAAAGACTGATTGACTTTATATTATATGCATAAGTGTTTGCCTGCATGTGTGTTATATGTTACCACATGTGTGCCTGTTACCTGCAGAAGTCAAAAAGAGGCCATCAGATCCCCTGAAACGAGTCACAGATGCTGTGAAACCACCATGTGGGTGCTAGGAACTAAAACCAGATCCTCTGAGAGCAGCAAATGTCCTTAACCACTGAGCGATCTCTCCAGCATCTCTCCCTCAGCCCCCTCCCCAGACTTCTTAGATACTTGTGCTATATTCTAAACTGGTTAAGACCCTGGAGAGTCACAGCTTGCTTATTCTTCCATCTCTTGGTCTTGTGCAATCTGTGGTCTCTCAGTTTTGTTCCTTTTTTGGTTTTGGCCAAGGATGTGGAGAGCACCTAATGAAGGGATAAAATGAAGTAGTTCCCGACCAGAAACAAAGAGAATGGGAGACGGCTCCTGTTGAGAACTAGCCCTGTGCTTCTGTCTCCTCCTGCCCTTTTGTGGGACAGACTATAAAAATAACCTGACTAGGCCGGGCAGTAGTGGCGCATGCCTTTAATCCCAGCACTTGGGAGGCAGAGGCAGGTGGATTTCTGAGTTCGAGGCCAGCCTGGTCTACAGAGTGAGTTCCAGGACAGCCAGAGCTACACCAAGAAACTCTGTCTCAAAAATCCAAAAAAAAAAAAAGCCTGACTAAAGCCTATTTCCTGAGCTCCTCCTGTGATCGTAGTCAAAGTGGCTGTTCAGGGCGATGCTTATACCATGTGGCTCACCCTTGGGGCAGAACAGATTGGAGCCAAGCATCTGGAATCACGTGCACATTGCACATACACAGAACTTCAGGGCTTGTATATGCCACCATTTCCAGAGAGGTTTAACTGAGATGGGAGGACCCACCCTGAGTATGGGCAGCAGTAGTCAATGAGCTGGTAGAGCCTAGGCCAAATAAAAAGAAAGCCGGCTAAGCACTAGCCATCCCTGCTGTCTGACTGCTCACACTCGTCCAGCAACCTGATGTGCTTGCTGCCATGATGATGTACCTTCAAACTGTGAGCTAAGACATGCTTCCTCTCCCCACCCTTCTTGGGGGGGGGGGGAGGTATTTTATATTAGCATCAAAGACACTAATTAATAGGTCTATCAAGAATCTCCTAACACACCCTGCTACTAGGATAGGAGAAGGAGAAGGGTCCTGTTTGGCTGGATTCCCTTTGCCGGAGAAGTATCCTGGTGTTTACAGCGAGATGGAGAGCCTGACTGGGTAATGCAGTCAGTGTTTTGCATGTCATTTAAATATTCAAGGAGAAAGTATCTTGTTCAGTTGGTGGTTTAATACAACAGGCATTGGTAGCCTACTTTGTGGTTTAGATCAGTCTTGTCTTCAGGATTTAAAGGGTATGACGTGTATAGTCATGGAAATTCTGAGCCTTTTGGCCACTTATAAAAAAAAAAACTTTATAGTCTTATAAAACAAAAGGCTGCTGCCTTTGAATCCTAAATGAAGGTATATTCAAAAACCCCTCTTCATAGCAGGGAGGTGGTGGCACACAACTTTGATCCTACCACTCAGGAGGCAGAGGAAGGCGGATCGAGTTTGAGGCCAGCCTGGACTATAGAGCAAGTTCCAGGATAGTCAAGGCTATACAGGGAAAATCTATCTTGAAAAAACAAAAAACCTGAGACACCCCCACCCCACCCCAAAATCACTCTCCTTCACAGCAGTTTGGGCCTGGTGAGTACCTTGCTCCCTGCAGAACAGGCACAATGCATGCCTTTCCTAGGTAGGGAAAGAATGCAGGCATGCCACAGTTTATCCTGAGGAGCCTGATAGGTACTACCGTTGTTTCAGCCAGAGGGATGAAGGAACCTGTGCACAAACTGATCTAGTTTGTAGTTGAATCTGAGATTTCTAGGAATTCAGGTGGAGACAGGCTGAATAAGAAAGGACTCAGTAATGTTCTGAAGTAACAGTAACGGATGCAGAGTGTACACGCCTTCAATCCCAACACTTGGATGGCAGAAACAGGCAGATCTCTGAATTCTAGGCCAGCCTGGTTACAGAGGGAGTTCCAGGACAGCCAGAGCTACACAGAGAAACCCTGTTTCAGGAGAGAGAAAAAAAAAAAAAAAAAAAACGGGCGGGGAGCATTTCAACATACTTAAATTTACATCAAAACAACAGAACAAAGAGGCTTGTGGTGTAACTCAGTGGTACAATACCCTGGCTAGCATGCACAAGGCTCTGTACTCACTCTCTGGGGAGTGAAAAGGAAAAAGGTAAAATAGGGCAAAGTAACAAAGTAACTAATTGGCTGTCTGATTCTTAGTGTGATGTCCATAGTTACTTTGTGACAGTTGGAAAATTAAGCTGGGCTAAATGACACTAGCCGGATGCTTGATAAAACAGTGATCTAAAGTAGCAATTAGATATGTGTTTACAGTACATTATGTTTCTGTGTTGTTTGATAGGCATTTCCTTTGTTTCTTTTGAGACAGGGTCTCACTATGAAGTCCTCACAGACCTGGAACTCACTATATAGACCAGGCTGGCCTCAAACTCACGAAGATCTCCCTACCTCTGCCTCCCAAGTGCTGGGATTAAAGGTGTGTTCCACCATGCCTGGCTATAGGTTTTGTATTTGGCAAGTTTCTAATTTGGGAAGAAGTTTAAAGCCTCTAAGAAATAATTGGAGACACAGGGGAAATATGTGTGTGTGTGTGATTTAAGGAAGAAGAGATGCTCCAGCTTTATCAAGCTACCTGGCCCCAGGATATAATGGAATTTAGAAAAGAAGAAAGTGCTCTGTGTGGTCATTTGGAAGTTGAGGAATGAACTAGAATGTTTATCCCCTCCCCCAGCCCTTTTCCCCTATTCTCTTGGTTTCTGCTTCTCTTCTTCTGTCTAGACTACAGTTCTCGACTTTTCCCACCTCTGTTCCCCTCTTGTTCTGTCCCCATATACTTTCAGTGATTCGTCTTAAGGTAGTCATATATTTTTTGGCTTGATTTTTGTGTGTGTGTGTGTGGACATATCCATTAAAACTCTGAATTGTTATTGAAGGTAGAAAGCATTTTATGTATGTGTCAAGGTTGACATTAAAGATGCTGTTTGGTCTCAATCATCACGGGCAGAGGAGCCTTTTCCTAAAGTGTTCTTGGTCTCTCTTGAACAGCCGGGTCTCTCATCTGCCCAGTCTCCAACAGAAATTATTTTCAATATAGCAGTCAGATTTCCGGTGAAGAGAGTTCTCAGCTGCCTCTGTTTGGGGGGCCCAGCTACATGGAGGATTCTGTTCCCAATGAAGGTTTCTGTACATCTTTGATTTCATAAACAGACTTTGAGAGCTATTTTTTTATATAACCAACTAATCCTTTTTAAATTTTTTAATTTTAACTTTTTTATGTACATTGGTGTTTTGCCTGCATATAAGTCTGTGTGAGGGTGTCGTCTCTTGGAGTTACAGACAGGTGTGAGCTGCCATGTGGGCACTGGAAACTGAACCCAGGTCCTGTGGAAGAGCAGTCAGTGCCCCCAACCACTGAGCTATCTCTCCAGCTCCCAGATTCCCATATTTTGGAACAGTTCATGTATTTCTCCAAGTTGATTCTGCCATTGGCCTCATGAGAGGCAACAAAATACAGTTGATAAGGACCTGGGCTCCCAGAAGCCCAGTCCTGAGTCCAACCCCTGCCTTGTAACTTATGAGCATCACCTAACCTGGCTCTCAGTTGCCTCCTATGGAAAAGGTCATCATTTGTGGAACCCACCTCTGGGAAGCTCTAGAGGATTAAAAATAAGTTCATGTGAAGTGTTTATTATGAGGTAAATGCTTAGTAAATTTAGCTATTATTATAGAGTATATTCATGAAAATTTCCATTCCAAGAACAATTATCATTGATGTGTCCTGGAAGTTCCAAAGGCATCTATAAAGTACAAGCGCTTCCAGTGCCAAAAATCCACCCCAGGTCAGGGGGATGGGGGCCTAGAGAGATGGTTCAGTGGTTAAGAGTATTGACTGCTCTTCCAGAGAACCAGAGTTCAATTCCCAGCAACCATATGGCGGCTCACAACCATCTGTAATTTCAGCTCCAGGGGATTCAATGCCTCTGACTTTCAAGGACACCTACACTCCTGTACCCACACCCACATGCAGACACACACAACTATACCATACCCCACACAACACCCCCCCCCCCCAAAAAAAAGAAACAGACTAGACAGGAAGCCATCGAGGAAAACTCTTTAAAATGTATGCTAAGGATGCTAAAGTGTAGCTCGCCACACTGATGGCTTCTGGTGGGGGTGAGGGTGAGGAAGGACTCAGCTTTCTTTAAAGGGCAGGCCACTGAGAGTTTGACCATGCACCCGTGAGTATATAGGCAATACAAATTGGACTTTGTTGTTTTGTTGGTTTTTTTCTTTTGTGTTTGGGGGGGGGTGAGTTACCAGGGTTTGGGGGTGGAACCTGGGAGGACTGGGAAGTAAGTGTAATTGAGGTACTGTACTGGCTGTGTGTCAACTTGACACAAGCTGGAGTTATCACAGAGAAAGGAGTTTCAGTTGAGAAAATGCCTCCATGAGATCCAGCTGTAAGGTATTTTCTCAATTAGTGATCAAGGGCGGAGGGCCCCTTGTGGGTGGTGCCATCTGTGGGTTGGTAGTCTTTAGTGGTGAACAGCGATGTGGAAATGTAAGCTGAATAAACCCTTTCCTCCTCAACTTGCTTCTTGGTCATGATGTTTGTGCAGGAATAGAAACCCTGCCTAAGACAAGTACATTATGTGAAATTTCCAAATAAAAGTATTATGTTGGAAAAAAGTATGTGTGTGTGTGTATATATATATATCTCCACCCCAGAGGGTTTAGCATAATACATTAAAAGTATTTCAAAGGGGAGAAAGTACATAGTGCCTACTGTCCGTTGTATTGGCTCAGGAGTGAAACTTTCACAGAAGGTGGTGTGTGGAGACCCGAGGGCAGAGTGGACTCTCACCAAACTAGAATCATGACTGCATCGCATTGTTAATGGTTGTATACTTGGAGTCCTTGGTCTAGGGCTGACTTTCACTGCAGAGCACCAACTGCTAAGGAGCTACCCTCTCTGCTCACCTTACCCTCCACAAGCTGCTAATATTTGTCAGAAAAATAGCATGATAGCCAAATGACCAGCCACACTGTGTCAGCCAGATTTGGTCACCATGACGCAGTGCCCCACATGAACAACTGGAAGGAGGGAAGGTGGATTCGGCTCATGGTTTCAGGCTGTGACCACTTTTTTTGTTTGTTTGTTTGTTTTGTTTTGTTTTCGAGACAGGGTTTCTCTGTGTAGCCCTGGCTGTCCTAGAACTCACCCTGTAGGCCAGGCTGACCTTGAACTCAGAAATCCACCTGCCTCTGCCTTCCAAGTGCTGGGATTAAAGGCCTGCGCCACCACTGCCCGGCTTAGGCTGTGATCACTTATCTCCGTGTTTATGGGTATCTGGTGAGGCCGTGCATCATGACAGCAGCAATGTGTGGCCACTGTGTGACACTTTTCCTGGGGAGACTGGAGCGTTCCTCTCAGACTAATTCCAGCAAGAATTCTTTCTGTGCACTCAGAGATTGCAAATGAGAAACTCTTTATTGAAATAGGCTGGCCACCTAGCCAAGCTAATGCTCTGGGGAAGACATACACAAGTCTTGGCCAGGGTTACTGTAGCAGAAGTAACTCTGTAGAAGTTGATTTGGTACGGAAAGTTTCTGCAGAGCATCTGTCTTTTAAGATGTTCTGTCGAAAAACCAAAAAAAAAAAAAAAAGATGGTTCTGTAAATAATTGTTTTCCCAAGGACTGAAATAAGCAGAAATACAGACACGGAGCAGTATTTCTTGTTCTTAACTATGTTAGAAGTAAACCTTTCAAAATGTAGACCAGTATTTTGACTGTGTGTGAATATATACGTCAAGGGTAGTAAATGTATAGTATATAATATCCCCCTTATCAAGACCAGTGAAAGACCAAAGTAGCAATACCATCAAAGTTCAACTTGGTGAACCAATGAGTTTATTGGGGTTAGTCTGGAGTGTGGGTGAGATATTACAGAAGCAGGGACAACTCAAAGCTGTGTAAGCCAGAGTCCACCCAGCATTGCGAACCTTGAGCTCACTGTATTATTTGCAGGTACCTCAAGAGGTATGAGTCTTTAATTTTCTTGAAGGGGCTGTCCACTGGGAGTTTGACCATGTTCCGATGAATGATGAATATATGGGCAAAACAAATTGGATTTGGTGGGTTTTGTTTGGCTTTGGTGTGTGGGGGGGCACACAAGGGTAGGAAGAATGGGAAGTGAACATGATTAGGGTATGTTATACAAAATTCCCAAATAGTTAATAAAAATATTTTGTTTGGAAAAGTTATTTTCTCTGTAAGAGAGAGAGAGAGAGAGAGAGAGAGAGAGAGAGAGAGAGAGAGAGAGAGAGAGAGAGGAGAGAGGAGAGAGTATTCCAGGCAGCTCCATAATTCTTACTGCTTATCTAACCTTAGGAATAGACGGGCTTTGTGTATTAGTCAATTTCAGGAACTTCCTGAGTTGTTTTTCTTGAGTCCTAAGAAACATTCCTTTCAGTTGGTACTCAGCCTTCTTAATGCCGTAAACCTTTAATCATATGGCTGTGGTGACCCACAACCATACAATTTTTTGTTTGTTTGTTTTTTGTTTTTTGTTTTTTTCGAGACAGGGTTTCTCTGTGTAGCCCTGGCTGTCCTGGAACTCCCTCTGTAGACCAGGCTGACCTTGAACTCAGAAATCCGCCTGCCTCTGCCTCCCAAGTGCTGGGATTAAAGGCGTGCGCCACCACTGTCCGGCTCATACAATTATTTTTGTTGCTATCTCATAAGTGTAATTTTGCCACTGTTATGAATCATAATGTAAATATTTTTGGAGATGGAGGTTTGCCAAAGGTTTCACACGCCACAGACTGAGAACCACTGCTTTAGACCTTCTTGAGCTTTAAGGAGCTTCCTTCCTCCAGGGTGGAATGTTTCAACTCAGAAGAAAGTGCTACACAAAAGTGGAGATTGGCTGTTCACCTATGGTCAGGAAGGGTTAAGGGGAGAGGGAGGGAGCCAGAAGAAGCATATGAGTGAATGTCTGCACTCTCAGCCTTTCTCCTTTTCCCCCTTGAATCCACCTGGACTCTTGCCTATGAGATGGCACTAATTTTAAGATTTTCTCCCCTTAGTAAACCATGTCTGGAAAAAGCCCCTAGACACATCTAGAAGTGTGTCTGACTCACAGGTACTTTTCAGTCTAGTCAAGTTGACAAGGTTAACCATTGCTCTGAGGTCAATTTGTGACATGCTATAAAATGCACAAGGAGTGCACTCATGATTATAGTTACTAGACATTCTGTCATAGTTATGGCTGCAGGACTCCTTTCATTCCACAGAGTCTGTCCTGTCTAGTTTTATGTCAACTTGACACAAATCAGAGTTATCTAAGAGGAGAGAGCCTCAGTTGAGAAAATGCTTCTGTAAGATCAGGTTAGAGGCAAGCCTGCAGGGCATTTTCTTAATTAGTGATTATTGAGGAGGACCCAGCCCATTGTGGGTGGTTCCTTCCCTGGGCTGGTGGTCCTGGATTCTGTAAGAAAGCAGGCTAAGTAAGCCATGCGGAGCAAGCTAGTAAGCAGCATCCCTTCATGGTTTCCAGGTCCTGTCCTGTTTGAGTTCCTGCCCTGACCTCCTTCAGCAATCAACAGTGCTGTGGAAGTGTAAGCAGAATAAACCCTTTCTTCTCCAACTTGCTTTTGGTTATGGTGTGTCATCACAGCAATAGTAACTGTAACTAAGACAGAGTTGCATCAGAGCCCTAGCCTGTGGCCTTCTGGCTGCCATGGCTGTTGCCTAGGAGCTTTGTTTAAGATCTGTATGTCTTAGTTTGGTCCTGTCTGAATCGGACTCTGACACGGGAATTTGAGTGCAAATAGTGTCTTTATGTAGCAGTCCTGAGCAATGCTGAAGGAACAGAGAACCAAGATAGCAAAGAGAAAGCAGACAATAAAAAGTACACAAGTGGGGCTGAAGCGATGACTTAGAGGTTGAGAGCACTGACTGCTCTTCCAGCGGTTCTGAGTTAATTTCCCACAACCACATGGTGACTTACAACCATCTATAATGAGGTCTGGTACCATTTTCTGACTTGCAGACGTATGTGCAGGCAAAACACTGTATATATAATAAATAAATCTTTAAAATATACACAAATGAGGGACTGGAAAGATGGTTCAGGGAGTAAGAGCACTTAGTTTTGCAGGAGATCTGGATTTAGATCCCAGCATGGTGGCTCACAACAATCTGTAGCTCTAGTTTCAGGGGATCTGATCTCTTCTGGCCTCTGTGGAAACCACATGCATGCAAACACATGCATAAAACAAAAACGTCTATGAATTAAAGCCAGGAGGGGTGGTGCATGCCCTTAATGCCAACACTTGGAAGGCAGAGGCAGAAGGATCAGAAGTTTAAGGTTATTGTCACATACACAGTAAATATGAGGTCACCATGAGATACATGAGACCTTGTTTCAAAACAAATACATGGGGGTGTGGGGGCTAAGAAACCCCTGGTGCAACTAACTAGCTTAGTCTAGCCTAGGTTAAGACACTAATAAAACTCCCCTCCCAGATGCCCAGGCCTCTGCAACATGAACAATCCCCAAATATTTAGTTGTTCTTCCTGGTCTGAAAGAGTCCGGTGGATTGGGTATCTTATCTACTCTCAATGTTACAAAACAAGCATGTGTGTTGCTTTTTGTAGATGCCTTGGTTGGAATCAGTAGGTTTATCAATGTTCAGTGGAATTTAGGGGTGGCCTTGTCCCAAATAGTTTCTGCACCAAGCCTCTGAAGAGCAAAATGAAGTCATTCATGCCATGCAATTAAACTGCAACTCTCAGGAAGGAAGAAAATCCTCCAACAGACCAGCCATTATTCCTAAAACCAAGAGACAGCACCTAAGCTGAAGGGGCCCAGGCAACGTGAGCTTCGTGCTTTAAAACCTCACAAGAAAAACAAGCCAGTGTCAAGACACCCACTGTTTCCTGGTTCCTGCTCAGCACTCCTTGTCAAAGCCAATCCTTCTGCCCTGCACAGAGCCGAGCCTTTCTACTTTAAAAAAATGAATGCTTACATTTATTCTTTGACAATTTCACACATGTGTGTGGTGTAGTCTGATTCGTCTTGTTTACCCCCTCTTTTAACTTTCTCCCAAACCTATCGACACTCCCTCCTCCCTGCGAGTTCCCTTTTTAGGGTCGTGTATTTTTTTGTTTGGTGATCCAGTGATTTTAACCAAGACTGTCTATGCGTGCTGGGAAGGACACTATCCTGAAGGGCTCAGCAGTGGACATGTATCTAAAGTTAAGCCCCTCCCCACTCCTTTAATAGCCAATAGCAGGGAGAGTTAAGGATCCATACGGCTCCCTCAGCCATCAATAACTGGCTGTGGGCAACTACAACTGCTCTGTGTTCATAACTGCAATTGTTGTGTTATATGTAGAAGACAGAGTTTTATATAGTCTTTCCCCTGTTTTCTGGCTCTTACATTATTTCCACCTCTTCTGCCACAGTATTCCAAGTGTTGGGGAGGGGTTGGTGTAAATGCCCTGGTTAGCGCCGAGCACTCCACTGTCCCTTTTTCTTAGCGCCTCGATACAGTCAAGAGTTTCTGCAATCACTCCCATTTGTTGTAAAGAGAATCTTATCTCATTAAGGCCAAGGAAAGCATTTGTCCACGATTATAAACATAGACGTCTGCAAGGCAGTTTGTCACCAAGTCAATTTAGCTAAAGAATAGTAGTGAGTTCCCTTTTTACAGCCTCCTCACCATGAGGTTTTCATTGGGTTTACACCAACAAGCTTCAAGTCACTCCTACGCTCGCCAAATCCATTCACAAAGCAGGTGGTTGCCCCTATAACAGTTGCGCCACTACAGCACCAAAAAGCACATCTTGCCCGGAGGTTGGTATTATAGTTAGTAAGAGTATTCAGGTCTTAGTAGGATTGCCAGTGCCTTGTCTCCCTCAGCAGCCTATGCAGCACCTGAATAGCATTATGGAAGCTATTCATCCAGGAAGAGGCTTCCAGCTCAGTTCCTGCCCATTTTTCTTTATCTCTATATCTTGCAAAGTATGTGATGTCTTCAGCAATGAGGGCTTAATGCCTAGTTCTGGTGGGCAGCCAAGAGGGATTGCTAGAGTCAGTGTTGTTTTAGGGGCCTTTGGTGCCAACAGTCCACAGAAGCATCATTATCTATCTAAGCCGTGTGTGTGTGTGTGTGTGTGTGTGTGTGTGTGTGTATCCCTTCTAACTCACTTTTTAACATTATAGGCATGCTTTACCATGTAGTCTATAAATAGAGCAAATGAGGTTTAACAAATTCAGTTTTCCTCATTGTGTCCCCTCTCCCACCTCTGGGGGATATTTGTCACACTGTGATTATTGTCATGCTTCTCTATGGTATTTTTTATTAATACAACAAATGAGATTCAACAAACTCATTGTTTCTCAACCTACCTACAGGGGATATTTGTCACAACCTGGGGGTAAGATGAATGCCATCAGCCTATTACAGGGTACAGGACAGGCCTCACCCCAATAAAGATGTATCTGACCCTGCATGCCAACAGGTCAAAGTCAAAAAAAAACTGGTCTGAATTCATTCCCATATCTTCAGCTTCTCCATTACAGTTGAAACTGCCTTGAGATATTCAGACCTTTCAATGTTATAGGAAAATACTTTCCCCTTCATATTAAGAGACTTAGGACAACTGATACATGATACCATAATTCAAAATAGGTAAAGGCAGAACCTGGACTTTATGACTCATGCAAATACTAACATTAGCCTTGGCTATTTGTGTGGAAGCATTATGGCTGGTTCAGAACTTTGTCTTTTCTAAGCAGTGTTATCAACAGTCTCTTATTCTATAAGGTTTCTTATCAAATCTGTCAGTGAGTTGCTTGTGTGCAGGTAGGTATGTGAGCACATGTGGACATGTGGAGACCAAGTGTCAACTATGGTTATCTTTCCTTGGGTGCCATCTGCCTTGTTTATTGAGACAGGATTTCTTACCGGGACCCAGGGCTCAACAATTCAGTTAGGTGCCTTGTGCGAGAGTCCCAAGGATCCTCCTGTCTGTGCCTCTCTAGATCTAGGATTTAGGATGTTGGGTCACTAAGCCAGACCTTAATTGCTTGCATAGCACTTTACCAATTGAGCCATCTCAACCCCCTTATCAAAGTTCTAACTATGCTCTATGGCTTCTGACCTCGGTGGCAATCTCCAGCTAAAGCAAAACTTTAAAATGTGGGACAGATGACTTTTTGATCCTCCCAAGTTACCAGTTGCCTGCCAGGTCCTTCTAAGATGCTCCTGTGAGCAGGAAAACAGTTGAAAATGTGGGTTTCATCCCATGTAATATGGTAGGAAGGGGGCATGATATATGCAGGAGAAGCCTTTGTACCTGGAAGGGGAGAGATGGTACTGTAACCAGTGTTAGACATTCAAACCTGTCCCCGTATCTGCACAGGTGTGCCTCCTTCACAGGCAAGATCATATCATATATGCTGCTACTGTCTCTCTTGTGTGCTCTTTCTCTAAGGTTGTTTTTCTGTTTATTGTAATTGCCCCCTTCTCCCTACTATGTTAGCTTTGTATATATCTGTCTTACTTTTTCTATTGCTGTGAAGAAATACCATGACCAAGGCAACTTATAGAAAACAGCATTTAATGAGGCTTACAGGTTCAGAGACAGAGTCTATGACCATCATGCAGGGAGCATGGCAACAGGCAGATAGGCAGGGTGCTGGAATGGTAACTGAGAGATCCCATCTGATCCACAAGCATGAGGTGGAGAATTAACTGAGAACAGCGTGTGCTTTTGAATCTCAAAACCTGCCCTCAGTGATACACCTTCTCCAACAAGGCCACACCTCCTGATCCTTCCCAAATCATTCCACCAACTGGGGACCGACCGAGCATTCAAATATATGAGTCTATGTGGACCACTCTCATTCAAATCACCATAATATCTTTTCAGGATTCTCACTGTGCTCATGTAAGCACATACAAATATGCACAAACAGTAGATTGACATGATCAGAGGTTGTCAACATTTGACTACTACAAACCCAGCAGTTTCAGGTTGTTCCTCTTAACAGCTGTGAGTGATCAGATGCTGTTTGGGTTCACCTCTTTCCCCCCTGATTTGCTCACCACACTGAGTCAAGAGCAGAGAACTAACTAATATCCTTACACAGGGAGCTGTGGCAGCCTCCTCCCACGCCCAGGCCTCATGGACTCTGCCAGCTTCCTCTTGCTTCAATCTAAGTTACTTGATTTCTGCCCAGTTCGGAATGTGGGGCTGCCCCTCCTTCATAAAGGAGCAGTGTTCTACATCCTGAAAGCTGAGTGGGCGTTTGGCAATACTTCCTGTTTCTACCAGAGAGGTACTTGTACCAGCCTCAGGATTCTAGTTACGGGGCTGGTTTTCTAGAACTGCAGATTTGACCCACATTTGTCCCTTGCTTTATAGACATGCTGCATTAACTGGACGATTGTGGGATTTAATCCTTAATCTAAACTTGAAATTTTATTAAATAAAATAGCTATCTAATGCCTTCAATATACAGAGTACTTCCATGGCTGTCATCTGATTGTTAGAACCTCTAGCCACCTCTGAAGCACAGTAAACAGCCCTGCCCCACCCCCCAGATCCTCCAAGCTGCGGAGCACTGGCAAAGAGTAGCAAGACTCCAAGAAAGAAATGTTTTGTGACTTTTGCAAGATTAGTTAAAAAACCAAGAAATCAAACAGCATCTGTTTACAGTAGGTGGTAAGGCAAACATAACACAAGCCACTTCCTGTCTTGGACAGAACCGGTTTGATACATACATTTCCTGTGTGAGCAGATTCAAAAATCATTGGGTTTCTTCCTAATAACATAGCAGACGCCAGGGAATAAGGGCTCAGTGTGTTCCACGCACAAGGCGAACTTATCCAGGCCTGACTCAGGCAGAAAGCAGCCAAGCTGTCAAGACAAAGAATGACTGAGACATATAAATTCCAGTGGGTCACCGGGCAGTGGTGGCACACGCCTTTAATCCCAGCACTTGGGAGGCAGAGGCAGGTAGATTTGTGAGTTCGAGGCTAGCCTGGTCTACAGAGTGAGTTCCAGGACAGTCAGGGCTACACAGAGAAACCCTGTCTCTAAATTAATTAATTAATTAATTAATTAATTAATTAATTCAGCGGGTACCCATGGCTGAAGAAAGACTGAGAGACATGAATTCTAATGGATGCCTATGGCTACTCTGTCTATGGCCCATCCCTGAGTGTAGATCACAGTCCCCCACATTTTTGTTAGATTCTCTCCACATGGACCAAGTTTTCATTTCTGGGTCCTTCTTTCCATTCCAGCTCCTGGCTGTCAAACTTCGCTTGAACAGTGAGGCCTCCTACAGGATACAGAAGCAATGGGCTTCTATCACCAGGCTGTCCCATTCCACTTGGTAAATACACACGAAGAAGCAATGTCGGTTTTGTTGATTTTGTTTTTGCCGTGGGTTTACCATCAATCAGAACAGAGGTGTTGTTAACATCACCACTATTGCCAACTCGAAGCTAAACAGAAAAGGGAAAGACGTACATCAACTTTGTTGTTACTCAGGCCAGTCTACTCTTGGCCACCTGGTCTACAAAGTTGCGGCTGGTTACATTGTATGATTTGGAAAGGGGTCTACTGAGGTGGGAAAAGGCTCCTCCCAGGATGCCTGAACCTTGAACAAACTAAAAGCTGAGCGTGAGCGCGTATCACTGTTGGCATCTCTGTGTGGAAATCTGAGACCGGGGACCATAATGCTGATCCCTGATACCACTGCTGCTCCCAGGCGCAGAGTTTATGACGAACATCATTACAGACATCTAGGACCGATTGTGTTTTCCTGATTGGTGCTGCTGGGGTTGGTGAGTTTGAAGCTGCTGTCTCCAAGAACAAGCAGACCTATGAGCATGTACTTCTGACTTACATAGTGGGCATGGAACAGCTAATGGTGGTGCAAGCAGAATGGATCTCACTGAGCCACCCAACAATCAGAAGAGATGGGAGGAAGCCGTTAAGGAAATCGGGATCTTTATTTAAAAAGAAACAAATGGCTACAACGCCAACACAGTAACATTTATGCCAGTTCTGGTTGGAATGGTGACTGTGTGCTGGAACCACGCTATAATACGTTTTGGTTCAAGGCATGAAAAGTCACCTGTGAAGATGGCAGAGCTAGTGGAACTGCTTTGCTGGGAGCTTTAGATTTTATCTTGCCACCAACTCATCCAACTGGCAAATCTCTGTAGCAACCCCTCCAGGACATCTGTAAAACTGGTTGCATTAGGGGAGAGTGGAGACTGGTGTTCTCGACCTAGCCGTGGTGTTTGTCTTTGCTCCAAACAGTGTTGCAACCAAAGGAAAGTCCTGCTGAAATGCACCACAAGGCTGTGAGTGACGCTTCCTGGGGACAATCTGGGCTTCCATGTAAAGAATATGTGTGTCAGAAATGTTAGCTGTGGCAATGTTGCTGGTGACAGTAAAATGACCCACTCATGGCTTTGCTGGCTTCTCTGCTCAGGTGATTATTCTGAACCCTTCCACAATGAAAGAACGTAAGCAAGCATAGCTACTGTAGAAGTAGAGATTTCTCAAGATTTTAATACAGAATTCCCATATGATCCAGTAACCCCACTCCAAGCCTATATCCAAAAGAAAAGAGAACGGTGTATTGAAGAGATATCTGCACTCCATGTCATTTGCAGCATTATTCACAATGGCCAAGATAGCGAGTTCATTTAAATGTATATCTACACGATGAAATATGATGCAGCCTTTAAGTGAAGGAAATTCCATCTTCTGTGACAACGTGAATGAGTCCCTGGAACATTAAGGGAGATGAGCCAGGTACAGAAAGATGAATGCCAAGTGGTCACACTTAGAAAGCTTTTAACTAGTGAAACAGAGTCACAGGGTGGCCAACAAGAACTGAGAGAAAGAAAGAGATACTGACCAAATGATACAATATTTCAATTAATTGGGAGGGATTAATTGAAGAAAACAAATGATTAAACAAGCTAGTCCCATGGCTGGTGGGAGGGCTCTTTTGGCAAAATGCTTGACCCATAAGCATGACTCGTATGACTTGAGTTTGCATACCTGGCCCCATGTTTAAGAAAGGAAGGAAGGAAAAGGAAGGAGGAAGGAAGGAAGGAGAAGGAAGGAAGGAAGGAAGGAAGGAAGGAAGGAAGGAAGGAAGGAAGGAAGGAAAAAGGAAGGAAGGAAGAGGTGAGGCAAGATCTCTTGGCCTTACCACCCAACAAGTCTAGACAAGTCAGTGAAAAAGCAGTTTAGTGAGAGACCTTGTCTTTAAAAAATGTGTACCCCTGGATATTATAATCTCTCTCCCCTCTTCTAGGATGTTTCCTGAGTCTTGGGCATAGGAGCTGCATTGTAGATGGACCACTCAAGACTGAATACACCAGAACCATTTATTCTCTGCATTTTGCCCAGCTGCGAGTCTCTGAAATAGCCTCTTTCTCCTTCAAAAAGGAGCTTCTTCTGTGAGAGTTGAAAGAACTTTATCACTTTTACGGACCATCACCCGCAGTTCCATAAATGAGGGAAACTGTGTTCAGGTTTCTCCACGGGTGTAAGTATTTAGAATACAGTAATAAATTATATATCATTTATAAGGGGAAGAAAAAGAAAGAGAAGGCATGTGGAGAGGCCTTATGGATGGACTAGGAGTATTCACCATGAGAGAGCGGCCATGAGGATACACATGGATCAGAGAGCCGGGGCAAGACCAGATGGCAAGTAATGGGACATGTGCCTGGGTTTTAGCAGCCTAGTCGGGTTAGAATTGCTCAGAACCTGCCCAGATTAGGCTTGCAGCTTGTTAATAAAAATACCAGGTTTCTGTGTCATTTATTCAGAAGCTAAAATGGGCTAGCTCGTCAAAACACCCTGTTTCAGTTATCTGGGAGCAAAAGGGGTGTAGGAAACCCCAGGAATTACTGTTGTTACACATGTTAGTTCTGCAGCCGTTGGCTAAAGCTCTCTGGGTCTTCCTGTCCCCCACTATTCTGCCTCGGGTCTTTTCTGAGAGCTGTCCTCACAGAAGTCTTTGGCGGGGATACCCAAGGACTGTGTTCTGTCTTCTGTACTAACTTCTGTGTTGTTTGGGGTGTAGTCCCTGTCTAATAGGGACCAGCGGACTCTCCTCTTGTACTATAGAGAGGCTGGAGAGGAGATCTGGATCCGCTCTGGTAGGACCTGGCTGGAGTCTCTGGAGCACAAGCAATTAGAGCCGGAACTGCTGGTATTTGTTTCTTTTCTGATTAATGCAACAAAGTATCTGGCAAAATCTACGGAAGGAGGACAGAGTTTCGGTTCGGTTTGAGGATCCAGTACACGAAGGAGGGAGGAGGAAAGACGTGACGACAGGAGCTGGGGGCAGCTGTGTGCTCAACTCCCTTTTATTCAGTCCAGGATTCCAGCCATAGAATGATGTCCACCACATTTAGGATGAGTCTTCTTGCTTCAATTAAACTAATCCAGAACACAAGTGTTCCCGGAGACTTATTTCATTCGTGTGTGTGTGTGTGTGTGTGTGTGTGTGTGTGTGTATGTATGTAATTATATATAAAATATATAGAGGTCCAACCTGGGTATGCTCTTTGATTGGTGGTTCAGTCTCTGAGAGCCCCCAAGGGTCCAGAAACATAATTTTTTTTTAAAGAAAAAGAGTGAAGAAAAGTCACCGAGTTATTAAGTAGAGATAATAGGTAGTACTCACCAAATTTAAGCACAGGCGGGCAGGGAGGGAGGGAGGGAGAGAAGTGAGGCAGAGGCTTTGGAACATGACAGGACATACCCAAGACTAAGAGGAAGAGTCACATACACATCTTCACAAGAGCTATAGACAGGGCTTAAAGGGTTTCAAAGAGCCATGGCTTAAAGAACACAATTTATAACCAGGCTTCAAGATTTAGTGAAATTTTGTGTTTTTTTTCTTAGTTAAAAACAAACAAACAAACCTGTTTTACTTAGCTCTCCTTTCTTACTGAATTTTTTTTTGGTAAATAAAATTATAATATATGAGGAGGAGCACTGTTTGGGTTTAGGGAAAAGGGAAGAGTGGAACTAGGATTAAACTGAAGATTACAAGCATCCTTGCTCCTAGCAAGCAAGCTTAGCTAGAAATAAGGAGAAGCAGAAGCTAACACTTTGTGAGTTAAAACTGAAAAGAAGGAAGACTCCACAGTGCTGCTGGAAAGACTCTGCCCCAAGGGAGGGACTTCTGGGAAGGCTTGGTGGATTAGTGCGTTAAGGGAATAATTATTCCTCCCTTTCCTTAGCATGTCTTCAGGTTGACTAGCTTTGGGGGGCGGGGAGGATAGACTCCTGCCCAAGTGATTGACAGGCCTCGTTGTATTAACTCTCAAAACGAAGAGGCAATAGTATGTAATGTTTTGTGTAGCTCACAACCTCAGGTCTCTCTACTCAAGGCCAGAGGTTGAACTTAGATTCTATTCTTTTGACTAGAAGGAAGTAGCTTTGCCTTAGAGGACCTCATCAAGGTCCAGATACTTCTACCCTTTTATATGGTGATTTAAATTCTAAGAGATGGGCTGAGAAGGTAGCTCAGTGGTTAAGAGCTCTATACTGCTCATGCAGAGGACCTGAGTTCAGTTCCCAGCACCCATGTTGGGCAGCTCACAACCACCAGGAGATCCAACCGGAGTCCTCTGGCTTCCGTGGACACAAACCCCCACACAAATATACATATATAAGCGTAATTAAAAATTAAACTAAAATCTAAAATCAAATAAATGCTAAGGATTGGCAAAGGAAATCTAAGATCTAAAGCTGGGAGAAGACTTCCCTTTTCTGATAAGAGAACTCTTTGTAATAATCACTTCATAATAAGAGCCCTGGGAGTAGAGAGAGCAGGGGAGTTTCCTTTATGACTTTTACACAGCCAGGGGTTGGCCCAGAATGGCAGGCCAAGGCTGGTTGAGTACAGGGGAGAATGTTAAAGCCCTTCCTCGCTTTCCTCATAGGGAGGGTACAGTCTCGCAGATCATCTCCCAAGTCTACTTAACAAAGACTTCGTGGGTATCGTAGATAGGATTTCTGTTGTGATAAAACACCACTGGAAGCAACTTGGAAAGGAAAGAGTTTAATTCAGCTGTGACTCTCAGGTCACACTCTGTCACTGAGGGGCATCAAGAAGGGAACTCAGAGCAGGAATCTGGAGGCAGGGACTGAAGCTGAAGGGTGGGGAAGAATGTTCCTGCCTTGCTCCTCTAGCTTGTTCTTCGGCTTGCTTACACCCGCTCAGAGATGGTGCTGCCCACCATAGGCTGGGCCCTCCCACATCAATCAGGAACCATGAAAATATTCCACAGGTTTGCTCACAGGCCAGTCTGCTGGGGACATTTTCTCAGTTGAGGTTTCCTCTTTATAAACAACTCTAGCTTGTGTCTCCGTGGACAACACACCCAGCCAACCCGATGGCTTCATCTCTGTTTTACATCCTGTTTGTTTTAAAGCACATAATCATGTCACACCTTCAGGTTATTAGGCGAGCTTGGATCTAATAAGTTTATACTTTAAACCCATAAGGTAGTAGCTAGTTTAGCAGAGTTTGATGGGGGTCGTTTTTTATTTATCTGTATTTAGACCAAAGCTGACCTAACATACCTTATTTTGAGAATAAGCATCAGATTTTATTTCTTACAAAGCTAACCATGAGCCATAGGGGTCTACATCTCTGTAACCAAGTCTGAGAAGGTAGACAGACAGACAGAGCCTTTTACAGGGATCGTGTACATGGGCTACCATGCCTCATCTGTTGGAGATAATGGGGCAGTCAGTATGTTAAACATTTAACAGATGTCTTCACTCCTGTAACAAGCTTTTCCTCTTAATCTATCAGGAAAGCCACTGTAAATGTTCAGAGCAGGCCCTGGAGGCATCAGGGCCCCTCTCTACCCCTATGCTTCTGTCTTAGTTATGGTGAACAGACACCATGACCACAGCAACTCTTTGTTTTTGTTTTTGTTTTTGTTTGGTTTGGGTTTTTTTGGTTTTTTTGTTTGGTTGGTTTGGTTTGGTTTGGTTTTTCGAGACAGGATTTCTCTGTGTAGCCCTGGCTGTCCTGGAACTCACTCTGTAGACCAGGCTAGCCTCGAACTCACAAATCTGCCTGCCTCTGCCTCCCAAGTGCTGGGATTAAAGGCGTGCACCACCACTGCCCGGCTACAGCAACTCTTATAAAGGCAAATGTTTCACTGGGGCTGGCCTACAGTTTCAGAGGTTTAGTCCATTGTCATCATGGCAGGCAAAAATGACAGCTTGCAGTCACACATGGTGATGGAGGAGCCAAGAGTTCTATTTCTGTATCTTGATCTGAAAGCAGCCAGGAGAAAACTGGATTCCACACTAGGCTCCTGAGCACAGGAAACCTAAAAGCCCACCTACACAGTGATGTACTTTTCCCAACAAAGCCACACCTCCTCCTATAAGGCCACACCTCCTAATAGTGCTACTCTCTATGGCCAAGCATTCAAACATATGAATCTATGGGGGCCAAACCTGTTTAAACTACCACATCTAGATTAAAAACCCTCTGTCTAGGGATGTAGTATAGTTGATAGAATGCTTGCCTAGTATGCATGAGGTCCCGGCACCACATAACTGGGAACGGTGGCACATGGCTGCCATCCCAGGACTCAGATGGTGGAGGCAGAAGGAAAAGAGAATCAAAGTCACTGCTGGCTTTGTATCTAGTTCAAGGCAAGCTTGGGATGCATGAGAGCCTGTCTTAAAAAACAGAAAAGGCAAGCAAAGAAATGAGAAGACGAAGAAGAGGAGGGGGGAGAAGGGGGAGAGGGAGGGGGAAGAAAGGGAGGGGGAGGGGGAAGAGGAGGAGGGGGAGGAGGGGGGGAGGAGGATGAAGAGGAGAAAGAGAGAGAGAGAGAGAGAGAGAGAGAGAGAGAGAGAGAGA